>CP136896.1:71715000-72915000 GCA_034359265.1 Canna indica
CTTCTGTTTGCTAATTTGAGTGGTTGCTCTCATGGAAATGTAATTAGGGTCCCATCTAAATTTGACATTGCATAGTTAAAGCTTTGATGAGATCGGATCCTTGGATCTTTGGATTTTGTTTGGATCCAATTTTGCCACTGTTAAGTTTAAGGCCTCGTTTGGTCGACACTATTTTCTGCATGAAGTTGTACTTCTCAAGAAGTAGAAAAAAAAGCTCATGTTTGGTTGATACTCTTCCTGCATTTTGCGGGAAGTACAACTTCCTGAGTAAGTGCAACTTTCTGCAAAATGCAAGAAGTAACTTACTTAGGTTCCTCTATGAAAGTTGCACTTCCTGCATTGTATTTGAAGAAAAAAGTCAATTTCACCATCACATTTGCATTTAGTACAGAATTTATAATTTATATTCTCAACATTATATATTAGATAATCCTTGAATTATTTATATATTTTATTTATTTTATTTTTAATAAAAATATGTTTTTTTCATGCTAACTATAAATAAAAATTAATTTTTCATATATAATAAAATATATATTATATTAATTATATATACAAAAATTATATTATATTTTACGTGTGTATATATATATATATATATATATATATATAAATTTATAAATAAATTTATTTTTTTCATACATATACTAATGCATATAAATTAAAATATTATTTTATAAAGAAATTTAAAAATTGGTATATTGATAATTTGATATATACTTCATAGAAAGTACTAATATCAACCAAATATATTCTAGGGGAAGTTGCACTTCCTATGAATTATTTTTTTGTCAATCAAATATTTTTTAGATACCTCTCAAAAAATACATATAGAAAGGTAATTCATGTGAATTATAACTTTCTGCATAAAATTATTTCCCATGTCAATCAAATGAGACCTAAATTATGCAAATATTTTGTACATATGATATACTATTTTTCCAATAAATGGACCTTAATTTTGAACCCATGAGCTTGTCTGGATCTCAACATTTGATAAAATACACCTGTATTTGGTTTGAAATTGCACTCTTCTACACCCATAAGCCCATGTCGACCGTGTTGAATATTTAATAGATACGTTGTAATATGACCCAATTTTGATCCCAAATCAGTCGATTTAGTAATTTTATTCAAATTTAACTATGAAACTGTTTAATATAAACCTAACTCAAATTTGCCCATGTTCTCCCTGAGTAGATGGATCTTGATTTCTGTTCAACCCGACCCGACCGGATTTAGACGGATCAGATAACAGGCTTTTGAAGTTTTATTTAAAGGGCCCAAACTTCGTTGCTATATAAATATATTAAATGTATTATTATTTTTTGTACTGAAGTATTAAACATATACAAACAACGATTATTTCCTATAACTATGTTTTATTATTATTATTTATTATTTTTGCATATAATGCCAACTATTTTTCACACGATATTTCCAAGGGTTTTACTGATATAAAAAGGCAGCATAAATAATGATATTATTATAAATTCAAAAGGCAAAAAACATTTTATCAAATTGGAAAACAAAAACAAAAGATTCCGTTTCATGTTTTCGGAGCACGAGAAAAAAATAAAAACGTCTCCAGTGGGCCCCCCGACGACCCCCAAACTGGCCTGTTTGCCCGTTTGCCAGCCTGGCCCTTGCGAAAAAGCTTCATATTTCCTTCTCCTTTTCGTCAAAACACCTCCCCCTCCCTCACGCTCCCTCGTCTCTTCCCATCTCGTAAAGGGATCTTCTCGTTCGACGGGGAGGAGGGGACAAAAGCGAGCTCGACACCGAAACTCCAATCAGGATCGCTCAGGATCGGTTTGCATTTCGGTATTTGTCATTCTATTTCGTGAAAAAGTTGGCAATTTGACGCAAATTTGGTAGGGCAAGCGCAATATTTTCGATTGGATCGATAGCTTCCTCGGATCTGGCGGTAGATTAGACCGGGGAGGTGGAAGGATGGGAGATTTCAACCTAGCGCTGGTGATCGTCGCGGTGGTGGTCTGCGTGCTGGTTCTCCTCGTCAATGTCTATCTCCTAGTCAATTACCAGCACCCGGACGATGTCAACCAGGCCTACTTTCCGAAGCTCGTGGTGGTTTTTGGCCTCTCGGTCGCTGCCATATCCATTCTTATGCTACCGGCGGACGTCGCCAATCGGCAGGCCTGTCAGCACGCTATATACAATGGCGCTTGCACCCTCACCCTCCCAATGAAGACTCTATGGTTGGCAGTCTACGTCGTTGATGCCGTCCTTGTGTTCTTGGTCATACCTTTCGCCATGTTCTATTATGAGGGCGACCAGGACAAGTATATGCTTTTTCTTCCCCAACTGGAAACCCTACATACGTTTATTTTCCTTGATTATGTGTTTGGCCTTACGGTTGCTGAAAGGATGATGGATGACTTTTTGTTGCAGGACTATCGGGAAGAGGTTGAAGAGTGCTATGATGTGGGTAGTGACATCTGCGGTTGTCTGTGGACTTGTGCTTGGGATTCTCTATGGTAGGTCCTTCCCCTAATGTCTTCATTTTTTATCGTTGCTAATTACACGTTATTTTGTGTACTTTGATTATAGTGATGGCCAAAAAAGTATGTATGATGTTATGCTGTTTCAATTTGCAATAAGGTTAAGTTTTTGGTTTGAGCCACAGAATTATTTGAAGCAGATGAGTTGGAAAATAGTTTTAATTAGCTACTTCTTAAGGAAGTATGCCTAAGTGCCATTGGTTTAGGAACTAGACAAGGCATTGTTTTAGCTGTCATCTATTATGCTGACTTGTGGCGAGACGGCGAGACATACAGAATATTGTCTCACCCACTATAAACCTAATTTTTAAAGTGGATTGTCCTGAGGACCACAGGTCAATTTTACCATTTCAGATGTGCAAGAGATGTGTAAACCATTGGAGGTGTGGAGAAACACTCTTAAAAACAAAAGTTTTTAGGTTAAGTAGAAGCAAGATGAAATATATGCACAACAATTTTAGCCTAAGTAAGAGGGATGAAGAGGTCAGAGGATGTGAGTTTAGGTGGTTTAGTAGTACGTAAGTGTAGTCATTTTAGCAATTTTTGGGAAAGGAGTAAATGGAGATATATATTTGCCTTTTGGCTACAAGCAAGCTATTACATAAATGGAGGAGATTGTATTTTCAAGTTGAAATCTTCTATTCACAAAGATTCTCACATAAAGATGTCCTAGTTACAAAATTTTAAGCTTTTCAAACTGTAGAGATTAAAGAAGACTTAAGATAAACTTTAGGGGCCAAACACAGTGAAATGTTTTAATTATTGCCATTCATAGTCTTATCATACAATTTCCTGAATAGCTCAAGTAGAAATCTTTGTCACACATGGTGTTTTAAGTAATACTTGGGAATTTGGTCATGAAGAGTCAAAATTTCTGCTCTTTGCATCCTGACTAAATTGATTAGAGGAGTTTATTCATCTGAATCTCTTTTGCAAGAACCATGTAAGTACTGATGCATTATTGTGAAGACTCCCTGAATAGTTTATTAAAAGATTATACTCATGAATACTGTGGTACAAGCTACCTTGAACCTATATGGTCAACAGAGCATGAAAGGAAAATGCATGACAGAAGCTATGGAAGTTAACTTAGCGTCCAAGCTTGGTGCCATGGTACCTGCTTCTGTTTTTTTACGTTGCAGCTTATAGCTAAAGTTCTTTTTTAGATAACAGATCTTTAAATGCTCTTGAAGATTTCAGTATTCAAATCTGAAATGCCTTTACATCTACTTGACTTCTGCAGTTCTATTATATAAGTTTGTAAATTTTCTAATTGACATTTTTATTCCTCGTGATTTCAGCACTAGTTGGTAAAGTGGACTTCACAGTTAGGCACCTCTCTTCATCTGCTACAACTTTCCCTAACTCTTGGTCAACATTCTCAAGTTCACAACCTTGCTTAGGCTCAACGAATCACCTGGTAACATTTCTATAGTTCCTTCTATTGTTTTATAATGCCTACTTGGTTGCAATCTTTGAATTATTTGCTTGGTGTATGTATTAGTTGTATTTAATAGTACAGTAGAGTCTGCATATGCTTAATAAGCATGTTACAAAGATAAAGTGCATTTTGAAGTGCTTTGATTGTCTAATAGGTTGCGATTGGTTGAGAAGGTTTAACTTAAAAATGATGATGTACTACAATTCTTAAGTAATTATGCCGACATTACACTATACGTAACCTTTGGGATAATCAATGCCATCTGCACTTCTTGATTTCAACTACAAGCTAGCATGGCAAGAAAAATCAGTGCTGATCTCATGCACCATGCATGCTGCTTGCTCTGGTTGAGGTTTAATTTATAGAACATCAACTTCATTCCAGTAAAAAGAAACCCAAGCATTGTGTCCGTGGGTTTTCTCCAAGCATTTAGCAACTAGAGTGATAAGTAATGTCAATGCATCTTATCTTATTTAAACTACCAAATGCAATAGTTGCTTCTAAAATATGATATAAGCTCTTTCCAGCTTAACACTAGAAACATGATATAAGCTTGTTCCAATGTATGAATATGTAATTTAGAAAACAAAATCTCTTTAAGGTTAACCCAATTACATGCAGTACAACATTGTTTATGCATTGAAGAAAACACAATTAATGCTTATATTTACTCTCCAACCTGCCTTTTCTTATACTTTCAATTGTATGGGTAAATATGAGTATATCCATTTATGGTTTGGGAGGTTTTTTGTTTGCATTCATGATTTTTGTCTCAGAATTTGAGATTCTCTTTTCTTCTGTTTTGTCTCAATTAACATTATAGGTTTATTGTTTTTTCTCTGGAATCTCATGCTATGAATTCTTTCTCCAGTGTGATGCATATGGAGCACCTGCTTCGTCAGAAACAACATGGACGATGAGAACCAGTTTTCCAGAATATGTGGTTGCACTTGCAACAATTGTGGGATCAGTGCTTTTCACTGTATGTTTCATCATTGAGCATCCTAATTGCTTGCATTCGTTTCCTTTCGTTTGAATGAAGTAATATTTGAATTTCCATGATTATTATACTCTGGAAGTTCAGACAACTCTTGTGGTGTTTAAGAATGTGTCATACTATGTATAATGTTTTTGTGAGCTTTTGTTCTCCAGTAAAATTAATTCCTGTTATAGTTGATGTCATAATATTATGCCTCTTAGAAATTCTCTTATCTTAGCATTTTGTGGTAGATATATGGTCGTTGGGGGATTTCTTGCCTTTCGCTGTGTCTCATATTTTCATTATGTCATAATATTAGCCCTCTTAGAAATTCTCTTATCTTAGCATTTTGTGGTAGATATTTGGTGGTGTGGGTATTGCCTGCCTTCCGCTGGGTCTCATATTTTCATTCATACGGCGCCCCAAGGCTGTCATAACTCGGTCACAGTATATCAAGGTTTTCTTCTCTCTTGCTTTATATTCTGCGTTATCAGCTGATGCCCACAGTAGTTTTTGAACATTGATTGCTTCTTTTCTCTGCATGTCTTTTGATGAATAATTTCCTTTGAGATCTGGTAGGAGGCAACTGAATTGGCAAAAAAAGCTAAAGAATTGAAGAAAGGTCTTGAAGCTCTTCACCAGGAGGAAAGAAGTGGTTCCAAGGGGAGGAAATGGCGCAAAAATATGAAAGCTGCAGAAAAGGTGCAACCTGTTTCGGTGTTGTATTAAAACTGGTTTGCTATTTTGATTAGTCAAGTTTTGGTAACATGTCTGATTTTTTTAATGTAATATTTATGGTCCATCTTTCATTACACCATGCTATTCTAGTAATGTAGCTATTGGCTATTGGTCATATACCTTAGGGTTTTCATTGCCAAAATAATATGGTCCTGGATTCCGCTTTTGTTTACTCATATGCTTTTCTAGTAATGGATATACTTTTCTTCATCCAATTATATTATAGTAATGTAGCTGTTGATTATTGTTCTAAGGTACTTTTACCTTTTTGTTTTCCAAAGGATTTTCTATGTAGCATGTAAAACACTAGATACGGTCTTTATGGGATTGCTGATATACTTTTCATTTGTGCATTTCTCATCCTTGTGCATATTAAAGCAATTTATTGACATCTTTTTCCACACTAACTGATATCATCCTGTAATGACTGGAGTTAATGTCAAAACCAGGAAAATTGTTTTTGGGGGTTACACGGATTTAGTTTTTTTTTGCATTCAAATTTCAAAGAGCAATCTTCTCTATTTTTTAGGGCATGGCCTGAACTTATGGTGTTCTTTGGGTGACATTGTGATGATGCAGAATGCTTTGAATTTTTTAATAGAATTTGCTTCAAAGTATCAGGAGGAGCTTTAAATTCGTAGTTCCATTAATTTCCACATATAGTTGATCAAATAGTCTGAGTTATTAAATAGAATTTGCTTGAAAATATGTGTAAATTGGAGAAATGAAATTATCAATCCTTTGAGATAAATGTATCTATTGTTATCATAAGATTCATGGTTTGAGTGAACCATGACAGAATTCATATATAAGATACAAGTTTTAACTCATTCACAGAATCATTTTAGTATCTTTTGTAAATTATTTTTAAAATTTCAAGGCTAGTTCAACATTCTTTAGCAAGTAAAGCATAGAATTTGATGCAGAACCAAAAATTTGTCCCTCAAAGCATCATCTTGAAACATTTAGGTGACCAGGGGTGAGTTGGACCACATCTGTCCAAGTTGGATCCCCAAGGCAAGCCTTGACTTGGTCCCACTTGGTTGCGTTGTTAGCCCGCTTGTTTCCTGAATGAGAAATGAATAGAGTGTAGGGGATGTGCTCAATGGGAGCTCATTTGGATGCCTAAGTAATTTATCAATGGCAGTGGTTGGGGCCTATTTATTGCAGCGAATGAGATATTGGAGGGTCGCTAACGGCCATGTGTTGCCTGAGGATTCAACCTAGTGCTTGGCTGCTTGCATTGGTGGGCACCCACCTGACATGTTTTCACTGTGGCGGGCCAGAATTGTTTGGGTGGATGGATGCCACCAGGCTTTGTGGGTTGACTTTGGTGCTGAGGGTGTTCTTGGCCCAACTCTTAAGTCATAACCACACCATTGAGTAAGGGGCCAGTGCTCCTCCAGTGATCAGCTACCACCAGGCTTTTTTGGCTGGCCTTGGTTCCGAGGTAGGCCTTTAAGTCGGGCTTGGCCACACTTTGGCAGTCAGCCCTTTGTTGTGCGTTTACCATCTTGTGCGCCAGCTTGCACATTCATGGACTTAACTCAACTTCAGCCAGGAACTGCCTTTAAGGCTGAAGTTGGCCTTGGCATTGAGGTTGACTTCAATGGGTTGGGCACCAGCAGCCTGCTTTTATTGGATCATGGCTTCCTGTGATGAGCCCTACGAGAAATCTTTCATTTTTCATTTATGCAAAATTGGTAGACCTTCATGCATTTTTCTTTACAGTTGATGCCAAATATAACTGTTTAAAAATTAATTAGGTGACATAACGAGAATTTGTTTAGGACTTATTTAAATACATGATCCAACCATTTATTTTCTTGTGAGCGAGTGCTTGACTAGGATATGCTTTTGCAGGACAACATTTTCAAGAAATTTAATGCCAAGCTAGGCACTATTCTAATTTATTTTGATTTCCCTGCATCTGTTAGATTTCTTCTTCACACTCTTATATGTTCTGCTCTGAAACTTCTCTAATTAAAGTTCTTTAAATTGTTTCAAAGTATTTTACCTGGTCTTTATTTAATTTTTAGGAGATGCTTCTTTTGGAAGATGATGTGAAAGGTCTAGAAGAAATGTATCCTCAAGGAGAACAGGTCAGGATAATTGAAAAAGTTGTTCTATCTAGTCAGATTAATTCTCCTTGATAGATGCTTTCAATTTGTTCTCGTACAGGCAGAGACTCTTTGGGCTCTAACTGTTCTTGGCTACATGGGAAAACTTGTATTGGGTATCATAGGGTAAGTGGTAATTGAGGTTATCTTATTATATAGTTATTAACCTATATACTTTAGAATGCTACATTTTAATGTTCTTCATGTTTAACTAGTTTAATTGTTAGGAATTGCTTTTCAAAACAATCTGGAAATGCTTTTCAACAATCATAATTTGCTTCCTAGTTGCAGGATGTATGGTCAAATATGGTCTTCCAAATATCTTTCTTGTGTTCGTTTGCGTGATGGTTGATGTTTAACACATAATATTTGTTCTTCATGACCACTTGAGCGAATTCAGGGCTTAGTTGTCTGCAGAAAAGAGTGTGCTGCTAATTTTAAGGGGAAAAGAACTTTAGCAAAGTGAGAAAAAAGTTACTAAGAAATCTGGAATCTTATTCACATGACATGACATTGAATGTTCAAAAAGCTGATGTATAATATCAGCCAATGTATCTGTTAATTGGTAGACTTAGCTGATCTTATATTGTTTGTAATGCCTAATATGGTAGCAATGTAGCATGAAAACTTAGCATCAGATCACATGAATAAGAGCATATATAGGTTACAACTTCATATTAATTTCAAATAAATTTTGAAAAACCACACTTCAAGTTATATTAGCCAAATAATAATTAATATTACAAAGTAGATAATTAAATTGAGATGTTAATATTCAAAACCATAGTTTTTCTTCATTACCATGGACTAATATATTTGCATAGTTGAAAATCCATAATTGGTTTTGATTCCCCATGTGGACTTTTTAATCATATAGACACACAAACACTTGTATGCATTTCGGCAGTGGTATTATCGAACTTTTCTTTCTGGTGTAAGATATGATGAAATAATCTCTTAGCTAATACCCTGAGTAGTGTAATCAAGGGAGGAGTTGATATTTTTTAGCTGCATGGTCAACAAAGAAAAATGTAATAGTGGTAGTAGGAAAGGGTCATGAGATTACTTCAATTGAGATTGCAAAAATTATTTTATAATATCTTATTCTTTACAATTCAATGCAATTTCTTTGTGGTTTGAAGAAGTCCTAGGTTATTCTTACTGCTTGTTTTTGTTGCGACTTGAGAGGTTCTTCTTGTACTCTTAACTTTTTCTAGATGTGAAATTTGATAAAGTTGGTAATTGATTGTTCTTATATCTTCCATCATAATTGTTTTTCAGGCTAATTGTTTCAGTGGCATGGATCGCACATATTGTTATATACTTGCTGATTGACCCTCCTATTTCTCCCTTCTTAAATGAAGTTTTCATCAAGTTGGATAGTGTGTGGGGTATGCTTTATCTAAGAACTGCAATTTGTTTCTCTAGTTTACTCCAGGATTTGTCTAATACTGCTTTTTCAACCAGGTCTGCTAGGCACCGCAGCATTTGCATTTTTCTGTTTCTACCTACTCCTTGCTGTGATTGCCGGAGAAATGATGGTTGGAATGAAGTTGGTTTTTATTACTATCCATCCAATGAAGTAATTAACCAATATTCGTCTACTTCCTATTTATTGTCATTTTTAAAACACTATCATTTTTCTATTTTCCCAATACTTGACATTCTTTATTAACTTGTTTCAGGTGGGGAGGGACTCTAATGAATTCTTTTCTCTTTAATGTGGGCCTTATTCTACTTTGTTCCATCAGGTTTGTGTCTTCAGATTTATGTGAAGCTAAACTAGTTTTTAAATTTTGCTTCAAGTTGGCAACCCCAAATTGAAGTGTCACTTATGTGTCCACTTACCCTTCCACCTTAATCAAAGAAATTAGTAAATTAATTCAGTGGAAATTGGAACTGGATAGTTACATGATATTGTCTCTTAATTTATTTGGGAATATATGTAAATATTTAATGAAAATAAAATGAAGTGCTAATTAAAAAATTGGTAGATTGAAGAGCTACAGAGCATTTCTGATGCACATTGTTTTTTCGTGTCCAAACATCCATCACTCCCATTGTGCTACTTCGTTGTCATATGACAGTTGACATTCCATGAACAAATATGGCAATGATGTGGTGATTCTTCCCTTTTCTCTCCTTATCCCTAATCTACTTTAAACAAGTCCGACTTTGCTACTTCCAGTGGAAGGTGTTGGGTTCCAGTTTCATTGGCATTCTTAGCAGATTTGAGTATTTGACCTCTTTGTATATTTTTAAATCTAATGTTCAATGATAATTCTTGCAGTGTGATTCAGTTCTGCGCCACAGCTTTTGCTTATTATTCGCAAGCAACTGCTGCACAAGAAATTTTTGGCCATACGTTGCAATCTCTACGTGGAATCAAGTACTTGTACAAGTGAGTAGAACATTTGGTTATGTTGTGGATAGACATTGTGATGCTATAGAATCAGAATACACAACTCATTTTGACATCATAAACATTACTCATGGCTCAAATTTGGTCTCCATGCAGATATAACGTGTTCCAATATGGTTTTGTTTTTCTGGCCATTATCACACTGGTCGGCTATGCTGCATTTGTAAGTTTTGACATGACTTGGCATGTATCAAGATCTTAAATTTTTGCATGTCATAATTTTGACTGATTTTATTATTCAGGGGTGGAAAAAGAGAAAACCAACCGGCAGATTCCAACTTTCAAGTTGATCCGTGTCTCTTGAGGCATTCAGGTTGGTTCTTGAGTTACATAAACTACTATACCTTGGTGAGTTCTATAAGTCGGACGGTTGCGTGCTTGTTATACAGGAACGGTCTCAACCTGTTGATGATCTGATGTAAACAGAAGAGATTAAAATGAGCCGTTCGCTCTCTTGTGATTGATATTTCTTTCATAAGACGTTTGTATACTGTATGTTCTACTAGATGGCTGTCAGAATATGTATCATCCATGTGACTGATGTTTGATCTACATTTGTACAAGGATATTGTCTTAGAATTTTAACCACGTTTTGGCTATCTTGTCCAGTTTTGTGTCGCCAGCCAGATGCACTGACTTTTTGCAATGGGTTCAGAGTCCCAAATCATGGTCCGATCCGTTGGATATGCGCCTGTTATCGTCCAAGTTGGTCTTTCAGATAATGTAAATTGTACACTTAACCTTAAATATTTTGGTAAAACATGTTGCTAATTGCTTCAAGTAACCATTTCAAATATATCTATCCTCTATTTTGCAATTCATAACAAACCTATCCATTTTCTTTTTTCACAAAATTGTACTATAGTTTGGATTATGGATCACAAATTTATTCTTTGCCAACTTCCCGTCGTGGCATCCTCACTCTGTCAACTTACACATAAGCTGTCACCTATAAATGATACTACATCACGTTATATCAAATAAAAATAAAGATAAAAACCCAAGACTACTCCATTTATCCATTCTTCCATTTGGTAACTATTACTAACATAAAAAAAACTAATAAACAAGTGGAATTTTTATGAGGAAAGTTCTAACATAAAAAATTAATAAACAAGTTGAACTTTTATGAGGAAAGTTCTAACATAAAAAATTATAAACGAGTAAACAATAAACAAGTGTAGGTTTTACGAGCAAAGTTATACGTTAAAAAATTAGTGAGCCTAATTTTATCCTAAAAATTAACTCATGAGAAGAGAATTATCTAAATTATTTAAAGACTATTTTGATCATATTTTTAACCAATGTTGAATTTTAACACACTTTCTTCACGCCCAGGATTGAACTTCTGAAGCGTGAAGTTTTGTAGTATTGAACATTTGCGGGTGACACAACATCAACCATAGGATAGACTTTGATACCATGTTAAAAAATTAGTAGGCTTAACTCCACCCTAAAAATTAGCTCATGAGGAGGATTACCCAAACTATTTAAAAGCTATCTTGACTATATTTTTAACCAATGTGGGACTTTAACGTTCTATAATAAAAAATGAGAAAATTACAGAAATAGTCTTATAAGTTTGTCGTTTTTTGAACTTCAATCCTATAAGTTTTAAAATGCAAAAATCAGTCCTAAATTATTTAAAAATATACAACTTAAGTCCGTTTCGTTACGGACTGTAACAGCTCGTCACTGCCATTAGCACTTGGACCTAACGTCGTTGGGAAAATTACAGAAATGGTCCTATAAGTTTGTCGTTTTTTGAACTTTAGTCCTATAAGTTTGAAAATACAAAAATCTATCCTAAAATATTTGAAAATATACAACTTAAGTCTATTCCGTTATAGCAAGTTCAAATAATGCACAAATAATGACCATAAATGCTGCAGCAAGTTCTAAATGCAACTGCTCCAATCATATGTTCAAAATGCTGGAGGACAAGCAACAACGTCTATGGGGTTGCCGCTGCTGTCACAACGTTGTGGCTAAGGGTGAGAATTTTTTTTTTCCGATTAATCGGAAAATCGGTCCGAAATCGAATCGATTTTTTGGTTAATTGAACCGGGTTTTTTGATTAACCGAACTGAATTTTTCGGTTTTGATTTATGTTTTTGAAAAAAAATCAGTTTTTGGATTCGGTCCGCGATGTAAAAAGTCTACCAATTTCGGTTAACCGGCCGGTTCAATATAATTAATTAATTTTTAATATATATAATATTAAATAATAATTTATAAATTATAAAGATATTTTAAAATGAACTGAATGATTTATAAATTATTAAAAACTATTAATAAAATATTAAAAAACTAAAAAAATTATATATAGGATTCAAACCCGGGCGGTCGGGAGGCTTAAAACTATACTTTACCACCATGGCAAATAGTAATATATGATAAAAAAATTATTATATATATATATATATATATTCGATTAATTCGGTAAATTAACAGAATCGTCGATTAATTTATCGAATCGAACCGAAAATCAAAATCTGATTTTTTTTTAAATCGAAATTAATTTGGTAATTTCAGTTCGGTTAAATCGGTTTCGGTTCGGTTTCAGTGAATCGGAGAATTTTGCTCACCCCTAGCAATAATAGGGCGATTGTGCTGGTCGTTACGGTTAGTAACGGAATAAAATTAAATTGTATATTTTCAAATAATTTAGGATTGATTTTTGTAATTTTCAAATTTATAGGACTAAAATTTGATGGGACAATAAGGCAAACCAGCAACCTTTTGATGGGTCTCTCAATATTCTGGGCTCCTTTGAAACTTGTTCATGCTGACTTGATGCGTCAGCACTTGACAGAATATGATTGTCCATGTTATATGTTCAAACCCAGTTTTAAAAGGGGCAAGCTTGGTGCTAAAGCAAAAAATGATTGAAATGCATTGACTAGAAACAAGAAATACCGTATGAGGTTTCGCTTGATGATGTTTTTAGATGAGATTAATTTCTTCATCAACAAGTTTTATTTTTGATTTCGTTTAAATATATCATTGGTAGCAACAACAAAGTTAATATTTATCCCATCAATGATTGACTAATACTTCTCTGAGTCCCGGTTCATCTCCGACGCGGGCGGATTGCGACGCATCATTCCGCCCGGATCTAAAGGCATCCAATTGTATACCTTTTGCATAATATGATTTGAATGAGATAAAATTTAAGATGAATAAAAATGAAATAAAAATTTAAGAGAATTTTTTAAAATTCTATTCTATATTTGTTTTGACATAGGATAAAAAACATGAATAAAATATAAAAATTCATATAATGTGAATTTAGGCCCTAAACCCACCTCTCTCTAGGATTTTTAAATCATGCCAACGGTGAATTTAGATCAAAATAAATTCATCCAATATTCGACTCGATTCATATTCATTGCTGCAGCAAATAATGAATTAGATTTTAAAATTTAATCCACCTACTTAATCCATAGGCCGTATTGCATTGTTATGGTTTAAATTAATTAAAATACACCAGATTTTAATACACCGATTAAACAATACAATTTGAAAAGAGGTCCACAAATCTGTGGCAGCATTAACCATATAACAAAGCACGATTTGTATTTATTTTAAGATTTGAGAACCAGATTAACTGATTCAGTACCAAAACATTGAACCGTTGCTGAGTTCTTCCATCGACCGGTAGTTGTTCACTGCATCCTTCAACCAACTCAAACCGAAATTTCTAGATTTAGCATTCCGTTCCAACTCCGGTATCACTGTTCGTCCTCTTTTAAATATGGAGCAGAAGCTTCACTTTGAACACTGCAACCTCTCTCCTCCTCCTCCTCCTCCGCTCTTCTGCCCTCTTCTGCTTCTTCCATTCATCCAGCTTTCTACGGCATCCTTGATCGAGTTCATGTGGTCGCGTTGGCCCGCCATTCCCGCCTTCCCGCGGGATTCCCAATCCGAGCTTCCCTCCCCCTCCTCTCTCAAGGAAGCTCGCTCCCTCGTCGACACGCCCGCCCCCAGGCGGCCCGTCCCCGTCCTCTTCCATCGCTTCCGCTCCGCCCTCCGCCCGGGCCGCTCCTCCTCCCTGCCCGCCGCGGATGCCCGCATCGTTCTCTACTTCACCTCCCTCCGCGCCGTCCGAAGGACCACCGAGGACTGCCGCGTCGTCCGGTCCATCTTCCGCAACCTCCGCGTCGCCGTCGACGAGCGCGACGTCTCCATGGACGCCGGCCTCCTCGCCGAGCTCGAGCGGCTCTCCGGACGTCGCCGCGGGAGGGTCAACCTCCCGCAGGTGTTCATCGGAGGCCGTCCCGTCGGAGGCGCTGACGAGATCCGGGAGCTCTACGAGTCGGGGGAGCTGGTGCGGCTCGTGGAGGGGATGCCGCCAGCGAGCCCCGGCGCGTGCGAGGGGTGTGGCGGCGTGCGCTTCGTCATCTGTGGGGTGTGTGACGGGAGCGATAAGTGCTATGCCGAGAAGGGCGGCGTCGGAGGCTTCCGGAGCTGCTCGGCGTGCAACGAGAACGGCCTCCTGCGGTGTTCTCAGTGCTGTGCCAAACCTTCTATCTGATCGAGATCGAACTGAAGAGGGAGATCCGTTGGTTTATTTAGATTAGTCACACATATAAAATAATATAGTTTATATCTAGACAGAACTATAGGCCCGTCTAGCTCAGTCGGTAGAGCGCAAGGCTCTTAACCTTGTGGTCTTGGGTTCGAGCCCCAAGGTGGGCGATTTTTTGTTCGTTTTTTAAACTTTGGGTTTTTAATTATGCTTTTATCATTAATAAAAATTCACATTTCACGAAGTCCACTTGACACACCAAATATTTTATTTCCTTTTTAATTTATATGAAGCTCCGAGCCTCCAAAATATCCATTTCCATGTACATTTATCCAAATAACAGACCCATGACACTTAAGAAAAAGAGGTCTTTAATTGAAGGTTTAATAACATGCCTTTACGTGCCTATTTTGATAACCACCTTTAGGTGATTTTTTTTTTAAAAAAGTATAATATCATGTCCACAAGTTCTTCCTAATATATGCAGCATATTCCAAAATAAATTATAACTAAACAAATTTATTCACGTTCTTCCTTATATATATGATTTTCGATGCCCAAGGACATATAACTAGACAAGCTTAAAAAACTTGCCCTTTTAAGACTAATCGATATTTGTTAATTAATTTAACCTTCCTATATTAGATATATTAATTTTTTGAATAATTACCTGAATATATATTGAACATTTTTTTTATTTATGGTAATTTCAAAATATTACCAAATTATATCTCAAACTTTAATATTTATCTCAATTAGATCATTTCGTTAACTCTATGTCAGCAGCCCGTTAAGACGATGGTGTGACTTTCTAACGTGGATTAAAATAATATTTTTTTTTTATTTTAAAAATAAAAAAATAACTCTGAGCCATGTTCGGGGTGAACATAGAGTAATTTTTTAATATATATATATATATATATATATATATATAAAATTTAATATAAACTAATATAATTTTTTATATTTTTAAATAAAAAAATATTATTTTAATCCACGTCAGAATGTCACGTTATCGTCTTAACGGTGTTGCTCATGGAGAGTTGACAGGAGGATGTAATTGAGATAAATGTTAAAGTTCGGGATATAATTTAATATATTTTAGAATTTGCTACAAATGAGAAAAAGTGTATAGTTCAAGATATATTTAGGTAATTACCCTAATTTTTTATATTTTCTTCGTGTTAAGTGTCAACCAATCTCCTCTTCCTTGTATTCCTCGCACTAGTGACAAGCTTCTCGCCTAATTTGGCGGCCCATGGTGTAAAGAAGGTGGTCGCGGTGGTGGAGGGTGCGTGGTGTACTACTAGAATAGATCCTACCTCGCTCCTACTTAGCATGAGGAGCCTAAACAACGCGCTGGCGTTACCGTTATCCAGGGTGAGACAACTCATAGATTCGCGATGCCGAGCTACCATTGGTATAGTTTTCACTCCCAACCATGGTGCACATAAGTTAGAAAAGCAGGACACAACCGATGGTTAGGCAAACGCCTCATTGTTCGTGGTGTTGCAATGAATCCAGTGGATCATCCTCATGGAGGAGGTGAGGGGCGCACAAAAGGAGGTAGACCTTCGGTGTCACCTTGGGGGAAGCCCACCAAAGAAAGATTTCGAGTAGTAGTGGGGGATTATGTTGGCCTAAGGTTTTCTATATTGGTCTTAATCTCGGTTTTGATGATAATAAATATGGAACTAATGTTTTATTGAGAAATCTTTCAGGTTCCAAGTCGGTTAGCGCACGACGTCCGTGATCGAAAAAATCAGAGAAATCGGCAAGGACGCTCGTCGGCGCTCGGGATTCTTCGAGAAGATAGAGTTTAGGTTTAGAGTGTCTAGATAGTTTAGGAAAGAAAGACAAATGCCTTAATAGAGGCACAACTGGACGGGGCTTCCCTTTTTTTTATAGAGAATCTTTTCCTACGTTAGTATCCATCAATCCATTCTTATTCTTGATACATATTGTTGGTTTCAAGTGCGAAGCCCAGCTTTGGTCTTTGCCGACGACGAAATGTCCGATCTTTCGGTCAACACAATTCTTCGTGTTCCTGAGGCATGAGACCTGGGTGTCTCTTCCTCCCACACCCCTCCTTCCTTTTCATACCACCTCTTTAGTTGGGTTGCAAACACGTCATCCATCGATCAGCTTAATCAGAGGTATTCATTCGTGATGGGCGATGTAATTAACCAACTACTTATACGGTACTTGGGAGACGAGAGCACACCCACATTTCCTGATCTATATTTATTATTATTTCTTTAAGTTGCAGATTCCCGAGGTATAACCTTCTTGGCGCAAAGCGTTTCACCTCGTACCGAAGATGCGTCTCGAACACGTTGTACGTCCAATCTTTGCTTGACCCGCAAGAATAGAGAAGCCAACTAGTCTTTCGTATCCACATTTTTTCATGAAAATGAGTCTTCAAAACAAGCCTAGTGAAGTAATCCCACCGATCATCAAAGCGTATTTGAGTTCTTTCCATCCATCCTCTGATCCATCATCCTCGAGGAGGAGGAAAGAAAAGTGCAATACTATTTGAGTTTTGGAAGACTAGGGATTGCTAATTTGCCTACACGGGAAGCCTTCTCCCTCTCAGGATAAAGAGTCAAGATAGCCCTTGCCCTATAATACATGTCACATTGGATTTGCTAGTATTCCTACAGGGCTTAGTATTCTTCCTAATCCATGTTGCTAATGTTTCGATCTTCAAACATGAACTAGGGGGCACTTGCAAGGGCCGTGAGAATCGGGCCTTGTTAAAAGCCACTGCGTGCCACGGTCCACGCCAAGGGCTACTTCCTAGTGCCGCTCGACGGGCTCGCCCTGAGAAGGTGCTACTTCGACCCCCTCGCCTCTTGCTCCATGCAGCTCATCGTCTTGATGAACGTCCATTGCGACTCCCTCTGCTAGTATATGCCTACTAATATAATTTGACAATATGACATGACGTCCCAGTCAACAACTATAGCGGGTTGTTAAGTCATATTATTAAGCGTGTAGTAGAGGAGTTCAAGTGAGGATGAATAATGGCTTAGAATTTTGTGTTTTTTTAAAAAATTTGCAACTGTTGACTTGTATATATATGAGTATTAAAAATTAATATATAGCTGATTAGGATGCCGGTTAGCAAATAATAGTTTCGTTAACGACTTAAAAATGTGATATAATTGGTGTTAATTCAAATATTTGAGTTAGATTTGATGCAAATTAAAAGTCGAATAAAATTTATTAATTTCGTCATAATTTGGATTATATTTATTAATTTTTTCTTTTAAATAGTTGAATTTATTAATGTTAAATTGAAATATCTGATTTAGTCTGACCTAAAAATTTTAAATTTGTACACATTATCTAAAATTTAGATAGAATGTTGTAAATTGAGTTGCATATGACATATTTCTAAAAAGAAACTACGACTTGATTTTTATTTTTTTTTCAACAAGACAAGTGAAAATATATTAGTAATCATATTACAATAAAAATTCAGCACCAACTTGAACTCCATACGAATTAAGTTTAAATTTCAATCCACCGAGACTTTTTTAATTCGAGATGCCTGATTTCGGTTCAGTCCATGTCAAATTCCAATTTATTTTTATTTTTATTTGATCTCATGAACTAGGTGTGTGCACGAGTACAGTAGACTCGATACCAATTGGAACCTATTCGATCAAGTAAATTTTGGATAGACCCGTATTAAATTCAGGTAGGATCCGAATAAAAAATTAAGAAACTGATTAACATCGGTTCCGATTTCGATTTTCAAAATATCGAGTACTCAAAATCATAACGACTAAGTGCAATATAGTTTACCCGATTCTAAATTATCCACTAAGACCACTATCTAAAGACCGTTAACCTGATATTTTATATTATATATTTATCAGCTTCAATTTTATATGTTTAGTCTTATTTATTTATTTATTTATTTATTGAATTATGATACAAAAAAGGAGAAAAATAAATAGATTCCAATATAATATCCACCTGTGGTGTAGTATAGTTCCATGAGAAGAAATTAACAGATTCCAACAGGTATTCGGAACATGTACTACATCACATGTTCCGGATAGGATCCGATTTTAAGTCCTAATAGGATAGGGTCCGGATACAAAACCTAAGAATCAATCCTATATAGTATATGGATCGAGTATCATGAAAAATATAAGGTGTTTAGATGCTCTCACCCCTATCATGAACCAGTTAATTAAGTGGAACTAAATTTTCAGTTGCGATGATGTGTGGATGTATACACTTACAATGTGCTAAAAATTGGGCCGGTTCGACATGGACCCGATTTCAGTTTTAGGTTCATTACAATTTGATGAAACGAATCGAATGTGGTCAAATCTAATCAAGAAAATAGATCAAATCTTATCAAACCCATATCATTTAGCCAAAATCCTTATCATACTACAAATTTTCACTAAATTAAAATTTACATTGTTAAAGTGGTTTAAGATTATTCAGTTCCCTGAAGCAAACAAAAGAAAAAGGGAAAATAGTCAAATTTGCCCTTGAAGTATTGAAAAATGTGTAAATTTGCCACTCAACTATGTTTTTTTACCAAAATTACCATCAACGTTACATAATTGGATCATTTTTGCCATTCTCGTTAACGGAAGTCCACGTCAGCAAACAGAATCCCACGTGACAAGTGCATCTCGGCCACATAAGATGTCACGATGAAAAATGACATGTGGCAATTTATGTAGTGACAAGGGCAATTTTGGCCCAACACATATTTAAAGAGGCAAATCTAAATCTTTTTCAATACTTTAGGGGCAAATTTGCACCCTTTTCAATACTTCGGGGGCAAATTTGCACATTTTTCAATACTTTAGAGGTAAATTTTACCTCTTTCCCTTGAATAAAATATATATGGTGCCCAAACAACGTGTTTTATGTTCATTGCACGATTTCTGCAAGTTTGGTTTCTATCATAGAATTTGAACAAATACTTTAGTAAATTTTTTGAGAAATATAAATTTTAAAGATAAAACGAAAATGATATTCAAAAAGATATTTCTTAATTACTAAAATAAAAACTTGATTAAATTTAATTATTAGTAATTGGTCCGGCCCGACCCGAAAGTTCGAGGATAATCCCGTCCCATTTCAAAATCGGGATGAGACCGGGACAAAATTGTGATGCTTCATATTCGGGACTAAGACTGGGATACATATTTGCGCCCCGACTCAAAATTGGAACGGGATCGAGACATACCAAATCTCGACTCATCCGACCTGAACTAACCCCTACTATGTTGGTTGGTTTCTTATTACAATAATAAGTGACTAAAGCTGTTCATATCTTTGAGTAAACACTTCAGTTACAATACAAAGTATAATTGTCAAGCTTATATTTTTTTGATTTTGGTAAAGATGATATCAACATCATTCTTATAGTATTAATTAGAATCACATTAATGATAATAATATATAAAAGAAAAAATAATTAAATTTGCCCCTAAAATATTGAAAAAAATTCATATTTGCCTCTTTAAATATATTTTGGGCCAAAATTACCTTTGTCACTACATAATTGCCACATGTCATTTTCCATCGGCATCTTATGTGGCCAAGCTGCACTTGCCACGTGGGATTCCGTTTGCTGACGTGGACTTTCGTTAACGAGAAGGGTAAAAATGATCCAATTATGTAACGTCGAGGACAATTTTAATAAAAAATATAGTTGAGTGACAAATTTGCACCTTTTTCAATACTTCAATCTTATCAAACCCATATCATTTAGCCAAAATCCTTATCATACTACAAATTTCCACTAAATTAAAATTTACATTGTTAAAGTGGTTTAAGGTTATTCAGGTTCCCTGGAGCAAACAAAAGAAAAAACTAGTATAATTTGTATATAAAAAAAGTGAAAATGTGTGCATCAATTACTTTCTTATAAGCGCAAAATAAAGGAGACATTCGATAGATTAATATTGCATCAAAATAATTAATGAAAAAAAGCTTATGAAGGTATTTGCAATTTTGAAAATACGCGAGAGCTTTCTTTAAAACAACCCCTAGAAATACAAAAGCGGTCTCTATTTTTAATATTTTTTTATAGGACAATTTCGATGGCGCTTCAGTCTGGATGCTCATTCAAGCAGAAAAAAAATAAAATAAACATATTGGCAAAAACAAAAATAAAATTGAGACATAGGTAATTAGGTAAACAACAACTAAGCTTTAATCACGTATTAGATGAGATCGGCTATATAAATTCTCTGTCTAAGTCTAGAAAAAAATGAAACATATATATATGTTAAGAAAATAGTAGATCTAACTCATCTAAAAAATTAGCTCATAAGGAAAGGGTTGCTCAAACTATTTAAAAATTATCTTGATCATATTTTTAACCAATGTGGGACTTTAACACACCCCTCTCACGCCCATGATTTGACATTTAGATCGTGAAATTTTTGCAGGATTGAACATCTGCGGGTGACACAATATCAACCACAGGATAGACTTTGATATCATGTTAAGAAATTAGTGGGCCTAACTCACCCCAAAAGCTAACTCATGAGGAGAAGATTGCCCAAACTATTTAAAGATTATCTTAGTCATATTTTTAACCAACGTGGAACTTTAACCGTATATGCGGAGAAAAATATCTTTCTTTTCTCAACAACATGTTTTCAAAAAAGTACTTTATGAATAATTACATGCACCAATGGAGACTAAATGAACAGTTTAAAAAGTTTCTCCAGCTTCCTGCAAACTTAGTATTGATTTCATTCACACATCTTTTACAGCTTCTATCTTCTGACTTCGCCCTTTTTTTTTGTTCCACCTGTATACAATTTGATTTTCACAGACCTTGTGTAAATATATACATACTGCTTCCTGCCTCAAAATTTGATCACATTTAGGTTTTCTGCAAGCCAATTCTTTGCCAAGTGGAGTCATCTACATCCACATTCTTGAGCACCTGAAGAAAAAGCACACTGAAGTGACCATTTGACAATGCTTTTATGTGCTCTGGGGTTCTTCTGATCTTCCAAGAGATTTGTTGTAAAGATCGAGTGTATCGGAGTGGGTCGGATCCAGGCACATTGCTGCTTCACAATCTCGCGAGGTGGCCGGTTTGTCTCCCATCGAGTCGTAGAACGCTGCACGCAAGTGAAGCAGCTGGAGGTCGGGCTTGAACGATATTGCCCGCGAGAGTTCGGCAATTGCTTCCTCTTCCTTGTGGTCATCCATCAAGACTGGGCAGTGGATAAACTTAAAATGTTAACATTTACACTCTTGATGACACTAAGTCAATCCTTATTAAACAAGATTATATCAAAGAAAACATTTTCATCTTAACTTAAGGACATATGAAGTTGAAGTAATACTAGCAAGAAATTTGTAAATATATGTGAGGAAAAGCAACATTGTAACTTATTACTGAAATGACGGCCTGCATAACTTACAGTAAACAGAAGTATAAATTGGTCCACAACTTTCACATGCAATTTGAGTAAAACTTGCCAACAGAAAAATGCCATTTAGCTACAATACTAATATAACATGGTAGTATGCTCAGCAGCTCTGCAGGTTTACATACCAACATGCATTAGGTATGTCTAGAATGAGAACTTATTGCAAGGTATTCGATGAAGATTACTAACTTCAATATATTGGCAACATATTGATAAGTTTAAAGCATAACAAGCCTAATTCTGCAATAAATTGTCTGGGTATGAATCTTTAGGAGATCTTATGTTTTTTCTAGTTCCTTTTCTCATACACCAACTTGGATTGTAATTATGAAGAAATTAATACAAATAAACAACTAAAGCACCATTGCACTTAATTGACTCACCTGCTGCCCTATATCGGTAGGGGTAGGTCCTGAGAGGATCCAACTTTGATGCCATATTAAGATCGCTCTTTGCCATGTCACGATCACAATATTCTGATCGCTTTTCGTATGCTGATGCGTTATTCTTTGCCTTTTCTATCAACTTTGTCATCTCATCATAAGCAGCTTTTTTCTGATTCTTAAGGTAATAAACCCGTGCCAGGCCCTGATGGGCACGGGTATGCTTTATCCCAAGTGCCTTTAAGTAGCATTCTGCGGCTTCATCTAGCATATCACAGTCTACGTATATGCTTCCCATGTTATTATGTGCCTACAGGACAATATTTCATTATTTAGGTTAGATTCCTCATACTTCAACAATAAAGTAAGCTACTACTTTTGTGGAGAAAATTACATGCAGTATTATAGCTTGTTCATACCTGACCCTTTCTAAGATTATCAGAAGCACAATTATTAGCTTGTTCTAGTAGTTGAATGACATAAGTTGAAGATGTCGGATCTAAGTTAGAATCTGCTAGGGCATATGCTTTCAGGAAAAATGCTTCAAATGACCTCTGAATGGAAATAGACTCCTCAGCCTTGGCTAATGCTTCTTCACGATGGCCGGTATCATATAAGATCCATCCTTCATAAACAAGCCTCTCGTGCTCATTGGATGAATGATTTCGAGCGAGACGTAAACTATGCATTGCTGACTTTTGGCAATTCAACCTGAATAGAAAAGCATTATCAACATAATCTGATGCTGCCAAGCATTAAACATAAACTCAATCGCTCAATATTTAAAATTGGTTAGCGGATGAGCAGCAAGGAGAATTGTATATTTAAAAAAGCTAATCATAAACTTGATATTATCGCCATATTAATAAGATTGTTTGTCTACTCATCTGGTAGTCCATATTAAACTCCCAAGTCCCAATCAAATATCCAAGTACGGAACGAAGCGAATACAGTGTAGTAGGTTCACTTTTGGACAAGTCAGTTCAAATCCTCAGTTTTGTAACACATTGTTGCAATGCTTCAAAGTTGTATTACACTAAATAAATACTAGATCTTTTCCTAAGTAGGGACTAACAGCTAAGTTTAAACAGGCATCTCATAACTAAAACCTACTAATTTGCTCTCAATTCATTAGTCGATACTACAACATATTCTAGAATCTAAAAGAAGAACAAGATATTACTTGTATGTAAACTCAATGAGATACCTAGACAGCCAACTGGTTTGCTCTAGTTGGCACATGGCCTACTAGCGGAAATATTAATTGATCTCTGTATGATGTGCATGCAGTCAATAAGTTCTTTCCTTGAACATGATGATAATTACAAGTTTGCAACAAACATGAAGTTTCAATAAACATTAACAATTTTCTAAACTTATCCAAAACGATCACTTAAACAACAAAAGGATCCTATCGGAAACTTTTGAGGAAGATATATTTATCAACTCTTGCTTACCTTAGTAGCAGAAGTGATTGCCTAAATCTTAAGCTACTATTCATGGGTTCTTTAGTCAACATCTGGTGAACAACGGCGAGGGAACCAATATCATCCACTGCAGACCATCGATCATAGAGCTGCATCCAACAATCTGCCATGTCCCATTGCTTCACCTGCTGCTGGAGGATCTCAATCAACTGATCACCATGCAGCTTTCCA
The DNA here is from genome assembly GCA_034359265.1 of Canna indica. Classification (NCBI taxonomy): domain Eukaryota; kingdom Viridiplantae; phylum Streptophyta; class Magnoliopsida; order Zingiberales; family Cannaceae; genus Canna; species Canna indica. The sequence continues at coordinate 71,739,234 of CP136896.1, forward strand.
TGAAACATCATGTAATTGGGATCCAATGTCATGATCGCCCTTACATCCTGCAAAGCACCATCATAATCCTCGAGTGCCAAAAAAAACCATGAACGGAGCTCAAGGCAATCTGCTGAGACCTTGAACCCAATTATCTTGTTGATCTCTGCAATGGCAGCACCAATCTTGTCATCCACCACTAACCCAATTGCCCGGTACTTGTAAGGGTAAGCAAGTGTTGGATCGAGCTCAGTGGCGATTTTTAGATCCGCCATCTTCTCCTTGCCAATGCAGTACAATGATCTCTCCTGATACATCCACCCGGAAGGCTCGTAATCATCAATGAGGCTACTGGCTAGCTTGTAAGCGGAATATTTGTGCCCTTTCTTGAACTTGGCCCTTGCAACACCAACAAGGGAATAGACATGCCCCTCTGAAGCAGCCTCTCCGAACCATTTCGAGGCATCCTTGTACTCACCCCTCTCAAGCATCACGCAGCCCAACTGATGCAAAGCTAGCTGCTTTTGCCAGCCGGGGACAGAACATTCCACCAATCGCTCCAACAACATCACAGTGGTGTTGGATTTCATGTCCTCCTCCATGGCTACCTGGCTCAAGAAATGGTAGAGCAAGAATGAGGCGTGCCCTGCTGCCTCCAATCTTACTCTTCCTTCCTGGGTGCAGAGCAACTTCATTACATCAGGGTCGCTAAGAGACGTTGGGAGCTCACGTAGGAGCATCTGAAGGCAAGCAGCGACGAGGAGGTATGCGGTCTCCTCAAGCCCGTACTCGACGAGAAGCGTGGCGTCGTCTTTGGTGCGAATCAAAGATGCAAGCTTTACGTCGCAGGCGGACTTTAGGCCATCGCAGCAGAACTTGTTGGCAAATGAGAGCAGCTCAAGGACGGTGTCAGGCGGGAACTCGTCGAGGCGGCTGGTGCGACTGAAGGCTTCGACCGCCTTCATCCCGCGGACTGAGATGCCATTGAGGGTGAAGTTGATGTGATGGCGCTTGGCCTCCGCGAAGCCGCCGAAGAGCATGGTGGAGAGGGGCTTGGAGAGGGCGGCGATGTTGGAGCGGATGCAAGCGACCTCGTCATCGCCGATGCAGAACCAGAGATCGGCGTCTTCTTCTTCTTCTTCTTGGAGGTCACGGCGGCGGAGGCCGGAGGAGGAGGACGAGGAAGGTGGAGGGGACGGATCGGGAGGGGGGCGGCGGCAGGGGCAGAGGAGGTCGGAGGAGGCGGAGGTGGAGGAAGGGGAGAGGAGAGCCGCTCGGGGGCACTCGAGGGAAGGGGAAGTGGACGTGCAGGCGGAGAGCGGGGAGGGGCACGGATGGAGCTGGTCATCCCGGCGCTCGTATCGGAGCCAAGCGGCGAGGACGACGCGGTGGTGGGGGTCGGGGGCATGGAGGCGAGCAGAGCGGAGGGCCCGGCGCAGGAGCTTGGGGTCCCCGATGGGGCGGAGGAGGGATCGCTGCTCGAGGTGGAGATCACAGAGACGGAGGAGGCGCTCGGTCGCCTCAGCACCATTGCCGGCGTCGGAGTCGGCGGCCGAGGACAGCCGGCGGTAAGAATCAGAGAGGGCGGAAACGGGGTCGACGGGGCGGAGGAAGGGATCAACCGGGGGGTCGATCTGGTCGGCGGAGGGGAGGCCGAAGGGAAGGAGCGAGTCGACGACGATGGAGGGGGCGTAATGGTGGAGGCCACCGCCGTTGCCGGTCTGGATAGATTTGGTGCGGAGGGAGAATGTGGGGCGGAGGCCGGGCTTGTCGCACGAGGAAGAGGCGGCGCCGGCTGCATTGGCGTTGGGGCCCGCCGGGTTCACGGCGTACACTTGGGTGCCTTTGCATCCATCGATAAGCTTCAAGCTTCGAAGCGTCGTGAGAAAATGGTTCTGCATCTTCCTTTTCCGGTTCTCTATTTTACTACTTCCCGGCGGTTGCCTTCTCCCCCCCTTCTTTCTCTCCTCCCTCCCTTTCTTCCTCCGGCAACCGGTCGATCAAAACAACATAAAAAAATAACAGAAAAAGCAGGAGAATAAGGAAGAGGGGTGGAAGAAGGAAATGAGGGAGAAAATTTTCAACTTTACTTTCTTTTATTTTTCGTTGTCTTTTTCTTTCGAGAAAGAGCCACCTTTTTTTAAGAGGAAGAAATGAGGAAGAATAAATGGGATTCGATGGATCGAGCCTTCTTCTCTCTCTCTCTCTCTATTTGAGTTAGACAGTGGGATGCTTCGATGGATCAACCGCTGTAGAGAGAGAAAGGGAGGTTGGGTTGAGAGAGAAGGAGGAGGAGGGGCGCGGATGTCGGGCTGTTTTCTTCTCTACTTTGTCTCTCTCTCTTTCTCCCCGCATCCGGCGTTCCGTCTTCTCGATGGAGGAGAAAGGAGGGAGAGAGAGAGAGAGAGGAATAATAAATAAAGTCAAGCTTATTTAGTTACGGGACATATAACAAGTTTAACTCCCAACTGTCCAAGGAAGGAAGAGGATGATGGAACGCAATCTAATAATACTACCAATAAACAATTCCCAGTTACGTGTTGCGCATTCCGTTTGTTGCCAGCCAAAGGCAACAGGCTCAGGCCGCTCAGCTGTTTCCACTCCGACAACAGACCATCTGACGCAGCACAGCAACTGGTCCCACCTCGCCGGACCCGCATCACACAGTCCATGACGTCTTTACTTGACCAGCTTAAACCGTATTTGGGAAGAAATTGAATCAAATTCCACTCGTGGTATGGCAACTTTTTAGTGTTCTCTAACTAGATCTGATCCGATTCGTTATTTTATTTTATTTAGTTTGAGCGAATTAATTTCTCAAAATTACTTTTATTTTTGTAATAAGTTTATAAACATGAATAATAAAATTGAACATTATTTTTTAAAATATATATATAAAGCGAGCGAAGTGATCAAATTGGGGTTAGGTTTCTTATTCCATTACCTCAAAAAAATATCAAAAAGAACCACAGACTAGTTTTTCTTTTATTGGAAACCCCACAGAAGTTTTAAAAATGTAACTCGAGAACTAGATTCTTTTCGCAGAAATCCAACCTGAATGATTTATACAATTTAGTCCAAGTTCATCAATTGGAGAAAACCACATCCGAGTTCTACATATAAATTTTACAAGCAGACGTGAGAAAAAAAAACACCCGAATTCGTTCGAGAGCCACAAATTCTCAGTCTCAACGTTATCAAGGTCAACAGATGCTCTAAGGAACAGTTTTCCAGCTGGGGCAAATGGATGGAGGACAACAGCAAGAACATCTGGATCTCATTTCGTTGACACTCTTTTTTATAAAAAATTATATATTTTTTTTTAAAAAAAAAACTCATATTTAATTGACACTCTTCTTGTATTTTACGAGAGTACAATTTCTTGAATAAGTATAATTTTTTACAAAATACAAAAAATAATTTACCTAAGGGGCCTAGATAAATTATACTTTCTGTATTATATTTAAAGAAAAAAATTAATTTCACTCTCACATTTGTATTTAGTACCGAATTTATAATTTATATTCTCAATATTATAGATTAGATAATTTTTAAATTATTTACATATTTATTTTATTTTAATTTATTTTTAATAAAAATATGTAATTTTTTTTTATTAACTATAAATAAAAATTAATTTTTCATATATAATAAAGTATATATTATATTAATTATATATGCAAAAATTATATAATATTATATATATATATATATATTAAAATATTAATTTATAAATAAATTTATTTTTTTCATACATATACTAATATATATAAATTAAATATTATTTTATAAAAATAAATAAATAAAAATATATTAATCATTTGATATGTACTTCTCAAAAAGTATTTATGTCAACCAAACATATTCTAGAAAAATTACACGTTTTATGAATTAATTTTTTATGAATTAAATATTTTTTAAATACTTCTCGAAGAATATATGTAAAAAATTAATCTACGTGAATTATAATTTTTTTTCCGTAAAAGTATGACTAATGATGCCAAGAGTATCACGCTGCGAAAATGAGTAAGAACACCAAGCCATTGGAAAAAAAAAGAGAAGAATAAAAAATACATTATCTATATCCTGCTTGACCGCAAAAGCTATGCTCTTTTCAAAAGTTGTTTTCTGTAATTTTGCTCATGGCTCATGTTGCACTATCCCATCACGTAATTTAATATTGACAATGATTAAAGTACCGCATGCAAGATTCACGACTCAGGGGAAAAAGATTTACCACCACAAGGTGCATAGTATAATTCTTCTCTCCAAATTTCAAATTGTTATGTATATATGTACAGATTGCAGAGGAAGCTGTGATCGCTGAAACAATATATCATAACCAGCATTAGTCATCACTGCAGAGGAGAGTCTTTAGTAGCAAGCACCTGGCCTCAATAAAACCTAAGAAATCTACTTTTATACAAGTTGATCCTTGATAAATGATTAGATCTAACAGTCATCCTTGTTATCACGGATCATGTTCACATATGTCAGACCATGATGCTTGATTGCTAAAGCAAGATACTAGTGGAAGAAGACTTGTAACAGAAATTATGGGGTGACAGATGCAAAATGACTTTTAGGTGAGAGCGGGCATCACATATCATGGCATAAATAGGCAGGCAATAACTTTTAAGCATGCCATCCGAGAGAAAATGATGATTCAAAGACGAATAATGTAGTTGTCGCTCTAGAACAATAATGCTGACACAGTAATGTGCTGATTTGTCATTTATGCTTTTAGCACAATAATGTTAACAAACATGAGTATGTGAGTCATTAATAAATGATTAATTCTTCTGCAGTGTCGACTTAACAGCACTAACGTAGGAGTTTATTTGAATCTGATAATGATCGAGCAAGCAGCAAATTTGTTCCTAGTGGGCATCTCCAATAAGTCATCTACAAATCTGTTTATTCCTAATTAGCCCACAATGAAGTTAAGAAAAAAGAGAAACCGTATAGTATCAGATCCATCTTGCAGAACTGGGCCGGTAATGAAATAGTTAGGGCAATGGATCAATGGAAAAACAAAAGGAGAACCACACAACTAGGATATTATGAAATGAAGATGATAGGTGGCAAATGGACGTTGTTGCTAAGAAGAAGACAGTTGTACTTTATAAAAGTCGAGTGCAGTAAAATGATGAAAGAAGAACGTACCTGCATCTCTGTGTCCATAGATGGTTCATAAATGCGGTCCTGGCAGCAGAAGGCACCTGATCTGAAGAATTATTTGATAACTTTGACATCATAAGCTTCAATGTTTTGGGACTACCAAAATCAAACCACATAATCTCTCCATATATATGATGTGTAAATTTGATATATGAAACATAAGGAGTTAGCAACAGTCTTAATTACAAAGTCAAAGTGGGTACCGGATGATATGAATATACATGTTATATCTTATTTACACTAGTGGCATTCCAGTAAAACCTCCCTATATCCCTGTATGAATTGAGCGCCACTAGAACATACTCTTTTTGCACCTGATTCATTTTATTAACATGAAAGCTGAACGATAGACAATTTGCAGGAGAAGTTGGTCCATTTCACTGTCTGCCAGAGGGTAAAATAACAAGTCTTTTAAAGCATTCTTAGAATCCAGAGTTTATATTTGTTTATGTTCAAATATAAAAGACAGGGACCAATCAGATCTTTATCTGAGAGGTGCTTGCAAAGTTTCATGTAAGGTTCTATATCTCCAGATTGTTGTATGCTCTTTCTTAGTCCTTGCAAAACAGCTGCTCTATCCAAGTACTCGGGGCATAAGCCTAAGTCAAGCATCTTTATGAGTGTTTCTGAGGCATCTACATAAAATCCTCCTTTGACGTAGCCTCGTAGTAGCCATGATAGTGTCTTCTTCCTAAGCCCTGAGCTCATAGCCTCCACGCCAGCAATCAACCGACGGACGGAGTCAGCTTCCTTTTGGGAAGCACAAATTGCTAGAACAGCATCATAAAGTTCCCTGTCAGGTTCCTTACCTGAGAGTTTCATTAGCCATAACTGCTGCTCTGCCTCACGTCCAAAACCAGCACAAGTATATAATGCAAGGAGCCTCTCATGAACAACTCCTGAGATCATAGAGCTACCCTCCTGAAGTGCCCAATCAGACAAAAGGACTCCATCCCTTAAAAGAGCTGACTGATAATTTTTTATATTGCCCAAATTCTCAGCATCCAATTCAGCAATCAAACCTGCCTTAATCAAACTCTTCAACTTGCGCAAAGACTTAGAGAATTCCTTTTGCTCTTTTACCAATGCTGTCAATGCAATTATATAACTGTAAACTTCAGGCTTTAACCCATTCTCTTTAATATCAATAACCAGTTTAACTGCTCCAAGATAATTTCCATCAACCTGAAGGAAAATTAGAAGAGAAAATGAGACTTATGATTGTGGTGTTAGTACAATGACAAAGTAGTTCACGTTACAAAGAATGAGTCAAGGGATGACCCAGAAAAGGTACAAGATAACAAAACCATATGCAGAACTCTTAAGAGAAAATCTTATTAGGAAATAAGAACACAGAAAAGATAGACGACACATTTGTACCAAGATTAACTTTTGTAACCTCTATCACCAACATTAGAATCCAATTTGTTCTGCAGAACAACACATAAAGAACAGGTTCTTCTTTTTCCCTTTCAACCATGGGCGGTTGACAAAGCTCCATGCTTTTGAACATCGACCAACAAAAGTCCAATCAATGCCATCCACCCCACTCTCACAGGCCACCCCAAAAAGAAAAACAATTACCAACTAGAAAAGCCAATTCAACATCAAGGTGTAAATATGCTTTAACTGAACCTACCTACCAACTAATCATGAAAACATAATTTAAGACATCGGATGAGTCATCAAAAATAGAGATAAAATGGATTGAGCTGAAACCATGGAGGGCGATAAATGCTTAACTTATAATTTCTCTGAGGAGAACAGAGACTGAGATCAACTACACAGATTCCTTAGACAGGCCGTAGCATGCCTTTGTCTTTTTTCATTTCACTATAAACCCATCCAACTGATATCAAAAGCCATAACTTATTCTGTAACACTAAAAATGACAAATTACCAGTTCAGTACAGCGTTTTCAGCCAATAAAAATGATTAGATTGCTCCATCAAACTGAACTTCTAATTTCCCATGGATGCTATGAATTTTGTAAAATAGCCCCTGTATGCTAACTGTAAAGCTCTCTTCTAATCCTTGGTGCATTGACACGCATAATAGGCTAGAGTTTGTTATAGGTATAAGATGATCATTGGCCTTAACCATCAGAACAAATGTTCTAGCTCAGCTAATACAATTTAGAAGTTGATCAGAAAATATATACAGGTCGATGAACCAACCAGAACAATCTAAGCAGCGTATCAAGTCAACGACCAACAAAATTTTAAGTCCATGCTCCCAGTAATCAACTAATAGATAATTCTTCACACATGCACAAAGCCAAGATTCAGTGAAGGGCTTTACCATTGTCTTCCAGACGAGATATCCCACGGGCCCTCCCCGTTCGCTCTCTCGCCCATCTTCAATTTTATAGCCCCCAACTCCTCCTCGTCTCAGAACATCCTTCACAAAAGCCACTGCTTCATCCTTCTTCCCCCTATCCCAGTACAAAGAAACAACCTTTTCCACCATGCTAAACCCCGGATCGAGCCCTACGCACTCCATCTCATTCAGCAAACCCACCACATCCTCTACCGCATGCTCCTCGCCAATCAATTTCTCAATCCACCCACACGCAATGGACACCATGAGCTCCATCATCTCCGCGTCGATCTTGTTCTCCTTCCGGAGCCAATCGAAGACTTCGAGCGCGCAGTAGGAGTCTCTCCCCTCCTGCGCGAAGTAGACCAACACCAACTGCAGCTCCCGCGCCGACAGCCGCTCGACCAGCTCCCCGAGGACATCGGAGGGGTCTCGCACCATCCGCTCCAGCTCTTCAATCACTTCGAAGAACCCCTCGCCCATCTCCTCCTCGGCGTCGCTCGTTAGCAAGCGATCGAAGCGCACCGATTCCAAGGGTTTGGTGGGTGAATACCTTGAGAGGGAATTGCGGCTAGGGTCTTGAGGGGCGGGAAGGGATGAAGAGGCCACGAGAGACGGTGGACGGTGGTGCGTGTTGGGAGCGTGTAGGCGGAGGAGGAGTAGGGGGCGACTGCGGCGGCGAAGAGCGGCGGGGGTGGAGGAGGAGGAGGAGAAGGGGAGGGAAGAGCCAATCGGAGGAGCGAGGGCCATCTGTTGTGGAGGAGGAAGCGATTTGAGATTTTGAGGTGGTCAAGCTTAGTCGTTTATTTTCGCTTCAATTTGTTCCCCTTTGAGATATATCGGGAGTTGCGGAAAGCACAAAGACGAGAGGCGTCTCCTAAATGAGAACATAAATTCTACTGAAAAAATACCCTTCACTGGAATCGCCATTGACTACGACCACGTGGATTAATTTGACGGCACGGGTATCAAGCGAGTAATGCCACCATCAATATTTTTTTCCCGGAAAAAATATAAAAATACCTTCAACGTTTATCGACGGTGCTATTTTACTCAATTACTCCTGCGATTAATTTTAGCTTAAAATATCTCAAATATTTTATAAAAAAATACTAAATTTATTTTACCATCGATATACACTTAATAGTGCTTATACAACACATGAGTGCTTAAGTATCAATCCATGCAGAGAAGATAAAATTAGTGAATGAATGAGTCTCAGCTAACGTTGGATAACACCTAAGCGCTCATTCATGTGTCACATAAACTTCAATCGCGTTAGATTTCATTTACCACATCAATGACATATGTGTCAGATTTCATGTGTCACGCCAGCTAAAATCCACCATCCACCAACTCTCTCTTCCACACAATGGATGGCAGGTCCTAGCTAATATGATTCTGACATGGTAGAAGCTTATCCACATAGACGATATCTAAGCGCCTATTCATATATAAGCAACATTAAGTGTATTGAAGACTAAACTCGTGCATGAATATATTTTTCTAAAATATTTGAGATATTTTTAAGTTAAAATTAACTACAAAGGTAGATAGTACTATATACAAATGCGCTCATTTGAGTATATTTTCCTTTTTCCCACTTGCAACAAAAATACTTTTTATTATCCATTTTCGATGTATTGATAATAAAGTAACTCAGAGGACTAAAACAAGAATAACTTTCATTAAGTAGTAGAAGTAAAAGGTGGGGCTGAAACCAAGAAACCAAGTAATGGTTATTGCTTAGCATCAAAGAAGAGTCATCATAACGGCAGTCAGCAGAACAGCCAGGGCTTAATTATAATACTAACATTTGTTATACTAATCAATCAGTTCGGTGGTGTTTTGGGTGCTATTATTTGTAGAGTTTTGTTCAAACACTAATGACCACCAATCATTAAGCCCAAACTTTAAATAAACCTAGCAAGCCAACTAAGATGATAAGATTCGTTCTTTTTATATTAAAAAGGTCAATTTTGTTATTTAATAATTAACACTACCATCTAAAGTCATTGTTACTTGCTGTGGCAAAAATGTTCCACACTGCCATCTTAAATTTATTTATTTATTTATTTAATAATATTTTAAGTTTTTATTATATTCTAATTAATTATATAATTTTAAAATTAATTTATTTTAAATTATTTTGGGTCAGCCGAAACTCAACCGCACTTAGGCACGGGTTGGGTTGGGCCAAACCTGAAAATCTTCAGGCCCATTGACATGCAATGCGGCTTATCCATAAGCATTAAAAATCAACTAGTACATGTAAGTCTTCAATCTCGTATAATAAAATACAGAGGACAATAATAACCACAAAAAAATATGGGCACCGAAAAATTATAAATGCTTGTTTGCTTCGTGGGATTAAAGAAGATAGGATAAAATATGAATTTGAATTCATTATTTATTTAGTACATTGATTAGAAAAGAATAGTATTATAATAATATATAATTAATATGACATCCAATGTACATCGAATTTAAAAAATTTGTATTCAATCCTCTCACATTTGTTATACAATCCTATCATATCTTATCATATCCAATGAAGCAAACAAGTACTTATGATATATTTACTTCATAGGATTAAGGGAGATATGATAAAATATGAATATGAATTTATTATTTGTTTAGTGCATTGATTAGAAAAAAAATAGAATTAAAATAATATAAAATTAATATGATATCTGATAAACAAATATAACATTGATAATTCATATCCAATCATCTCTCATTTATTATCTAATTTTATTCTATCCAATGAAACAAACATAACATAAGATTACTAGTTCATCCATAAAACCAATTTGATTACCTTCTATGGAAAAAAATTTAACAAAAATACGATGTCGGCTAAAATGTGTTGAAGATAATGCAACACCATTTCATGTAGATGGGCAAGGCTTGGTTGACTAAGCATTGTAGTTATTCTTTAATTATTAGATATTTATCTTTTAGAATATTGGGTAATTATCAGTTAATTACCGAGTCTTTAGGAGTTATCGAAATGTCTTGTAAAGTCTATATAAGACTACTTTATTTAGTGAATTAATGCATCTCTCATTTCAAGTTCAATAATTGGTATCAGAGCCAGGGACGAGAGATTGCCATAAGTGAGAGCCGAGGAGTCGCTACAAGAGGTTCGAATGGTCTGCGAAAGAAGGCGAAAGAAGACTTCGCCGGGTCCTGTGAAGAGCACAGGGGACGGTTCCCGTGGAGAGAGGAACAAACGAGACGAAGCCGAATCCGCCCGACGACAGCTATATCCATAAGAGGGAGAAGTGTTGCAGCGAAGAAGAAAGTCCTCTGTTTGAACAGAGGTGAAGGAGTGAAGTTTGCTCACTCGTCCGTCTCCTCAGGTGGTGCAACAACATCGACATCGGATCCGTTCCGAGCAAGGCATCGGCGAGGCCGACGCCGATAGCCCGCAGCGCGGCTCACGCAAGAAATATATAACATTCCTGTCGCCATTGAAAGAGAAGAAAAGTCGCACCGGATCTCGCAGAGGAGATCAAGAGGACTGCCGAGTCGCACCAGATCTCGTAGAAGAGATCGAGAGGACTGCCGAGCCGCACCAGATCCCGGAGAGGAGATCGAGAAGCCGGTTGTCTTTTGGACTTAGTGGAAGTGCATTTTGAGAATCAAATTCCAGCTACAAAGAGGACAAAAGAACTGGCCGCCGGCATTGCCGCATGGAAGATTGTCGACGATCTCCTCCCTTGCAGCGATCACACCGTGCCTAAGTATTCATCCGTTTATTTGACGAGGAAGAAAAATATGAGAAAAGAAGAACATGGCGGCTGCTGGGTTCCCATGCAATCTGTGTCTCCGATATGAAATCTGCAACGTGCCAAAGTAAGTTCTACACGAAAGAGATTGTCCGCCGAGACAAGGAAGAAGAGAGCAATTTAATAGGGGACCCACCTTAAAAAAATTGTAGCAAAGAAAGGAAAAAAATTAATTCCAACTGGCCCAACTATTTTGATTAATCTGTGAAGCAACAGAGAGGAAGGAGTTAATTCGGCTGGGCCCACCATTGTTTATCTTCGATCTCGGCAACAAGAAGAAGCATCATGCACACTCCATTTCTATTTTGACTTTGGTCAAAATAAGGAAGAAGATTATCTCCAGCAAGATCATCATCAAACTAAAGTTCCAGAGGGTTTCAACGCCGCTCCATCGCATCGACTCCCACTCTGATTTTGGGGACAAGTCACGTTGATCACCACATAGGGGAGACCGTAATCGTGGAAGAAGCACTGACCGACCCCGCTTCTTCAACAATAGTAGGTCTCTGACGTGAGTTTTTAGAAGTAGTCATCGCCCAAAGGAAGAGAGAGAGATAAAAATGACAATATCACTCCGTCCCCGTAAAGAGCACAAGGGACAGTCTCGTTGGGTTCCCGTGGAGAACATATGAGACAATCTCGTCGAGTCCTCGTGGAGAGCACAGAGGACAAGTCTCGTCGGATCCTCATGGAGAGCACAAAGGGTGAAAGAAATCTTGTCGGGTCTTCATGAAGAGCACAGGAGACGAAAAAGAGAGACAAAAGAAACGAAAGAGATGTACGCGAGGAAGAAGACACATGTGTGCGACGTCAGACGGAGGATGATGATCGAAAGCTTGAGATGGTGAAGCTGGTGTTGAGAGGGAGTGTTGAAGATAATGCAACACCACTTCACGTAGATGGGCAAGACTTGGTTGATTAAGCCTTATAGTTATTATTTAATTATTAATTATTAATTATTTATCTTTTAGAATATTAGGTAATTATCAATTAATTACGTACTGAGTTTTTTAGGAGTTATTGAAATGTCTTGTAAAGTCTATATAAGACTACTTTATTTAGTAAATTAATGCATCTCTCGTTTCAAGTTCAACAAAAATGCACATTTAACATTATTCTATTAGTAACTAAGCACTTCATGAAATTTGAACTTTAAAACCCACGTAACCAGCCATTAGCAAATGGATATACCTTTAAGAATTCATAATTTAAAAGCCTCTCAAGATTCACAAGATACTGGTCGAGGTGAGTGCTACACACGGCAGATGATAGAAGAGGTATGTAAATGCTTCATGAAGCTAAAAGAATATCAAAAACCATTTTGTATGGATTATAGTATGTATATATATATCTGCAGTTGTTTTAATTAGTATTGAGATGAACACAGAGGTTCCCCAAATATCCAAGTTCGTTCCGAACTTCCGATCAAAAGGTACAGAAATCAACCACTGTCACATAATAATATTGGCTTAAAAAGAAACAAAACACCATGCGTTCAAACTTCAAAGTACGACTATTACTGAATCTGACCTCCAACCAGGGTGATCCATAAACAAAAGTAAGAGATTAAGAATGAACAACCACCAGGTAGCTAAGGAAATTCAGATACCACAGGAAGATTCAGCACCGTCACTATATCATCTCTATAAGCAGAATAAGATGAACAATAAAAAATGCAACATTATGTGGCTTAAGTTGCAACCCACAGCTGGAAGAACTCAACTCTTTCCTATAAAAGAATTGAAATGACGATAGGTTAGAAGCTATAGTTCATTTTGTGTCCAAAATACAAAATAAAATTATGACATAGATGGACCACAACACTAGATTGTCATGAATGAAATAGCATAATAGACCAATGAGAAATGCTTTTCTGCTAGAATTTAACTCATCAATTAGTTATTAAGATTTGACAACCAGGATCACAGAGCAACATACTTAAAATCAAGAACTGAAGTTGCAAATGGAAAAAAAGAGACAAAAAAGATATTGCAAATCTACAACCTGTTTTGATGCAAGTAAATAAAAATCTGAAAAGCATTTGTTGGTTATTAAGAACCTATTTTGCTGCATGAATTTAGGTTGCCAAGTGCTAGTTGAATTGCTTACACAATTAAGATCCAACAGTTAAAATCTATAAACCATCCCGCCAGAATATGCTCTAAAATTTCACACATGTGAGAGAAAGTATTGTGCTAACCTTCTAATTCTTTCAAAGAGCAATTAAGGTGACTTTTCCTTCTTCAACGTCACCCTCGAATATCCAGCAGTACCTATAGCAGTTCTTTTGTTTTAATATGGATATGGTGATAGACAAATAAATTATAAAAAAGATCTGGATGACCAAGGTCAGACTAAAACAGCCACATTTAGAATATCTATTGTCTAAAAGTTCTTATCAAAAATAGACTAACAGATCTCAGAACTCCAAAATCAATGTATACAACAACGTAAGATTTTTTTAGCAATGCAGATGATACCTGATCAGAAGGAATGGAATTATCAGAATATTAATCATTCATTTTTAGGTGATAATAAAATTGCACAAGATATTAACAGAGGAAACTGCTTGGGCAATTAGAGAGTTATATTCATAATATAGGTCAGAAAAGCTAGCAAAGTATAGAAATTTTTCAAAATTTGAAGTTCAGTCAGTCGCAATTTTTTTAGAATTCTTAAATGCTGCTTAATATAGCAGTTCATTGGAGTTAGTTACTGAAAAGATTAAGAAACATAGCCTACACTATTTGATGATAAAGGCAAAGATACATAATCCTATAATCCAGGCTTTTCATCTGTTACCCTCCAAGTCAATTCAAGTCTAAACACTCATGTAAGTGCACTAGTGAAGTGAACAATTTTTCTTGCCTTGTCATGGCTTTGATGAAGCTCCCTTGTCCTTTAAACTTGGAGACCATGATAGTGAAAGATAAAGGGTTCAGTGAAACAGCTATGGGTTTACGTTCACAAATATTGAGACTTCCCTATATGGTGAGATTGGCACTGAAACATGGAAAAAGAAACTATGAACATTACATCTTGGCTATACAAGACACATTAATGTCAAAACATCATATATGGCATGACACACTAGTAGTTGGAGAGCATTACCAGATCCAATGAAATAATATGTACATTTGACGGTAGAGTATCCTTGACTGGTTGAGAAATTAAACCAACAAGGACATATTGCAAGTAATAAGAGCACAAAGTATCCTGCAAATAAATTGGTTGTAGTACCTTCAGATTTATAAGGCCTGATGGATGTATTATCGTTTACTTTTGACTTAATCATTTTAATTAAGCCAATGGTTCAAACTTGAAGTTAATGGATAAGTTATACTATGGAGCAGGTTGTAACAATTGGTATTAGGCATAGCGAGGGAGCCTATGTGAGTAGGCCTCACATGTGAGTGACTTAGGTGATTCTGAACCATAGATATGATTTGACTTGGGTATTAATGAGGATGTCAAGACTTAAGTGGAGAGATTGTAGCACCTGATTTTAGGACTTGATAGGTTCAGTTTGAGCATCTTAATTAGGTCATATAAAGTTGATGGGTGAGTTATCTCATCAAATAGGTCGTAACAATTGATGATAGTACACTTATCAAGTATTATTAATCAGCACAACCTCCCACAAACTCGTAGTGTGGAACTAAATCGAAGTTTATAATGGTAAAGGTACCTAGATGTTTGAACATCGAACTAAGAAATGAACTAATAAAGAATGTACAATAAGTTTGATGTGTGGCAATATAACAACCTCATTGCTATTGAACGCTTAGTTACAAGCATTGATCCTCCCTAGATCCTACATTGGCTAGAGCTTTGTAAGATGGGATCACCTTTTTTGACAAGGAATTCCAACAATATAAATGATTCAAATTGAATTATTTACATTGTAAGAAACATTCTCTCCTCTTTAAAACCCCATTCAATGTGTAAACACAAGAACACTGGTTGTAGAAGATGCAAACGTATCAGTTTTAGGGTTTAAGATCATAAAAAATATGAAATCATAGACATGTTTAAAGTTTATTTCTTAATGAAATAATGGCATTTATAAAGTTCAAACTGTTAGGAAATAGGAATGATGACACCAATGCAAGCTTAGTTTCTGGAACCTAAAACCTTGCAGAAGTAACTAACTACCGGCAGACATTCCAATTTCAGATTTTAGAGCCTCTGCTTAAGAGATATGTCAAACATGAATATCTAAAGTTCCACGATATTCACCAGACACAGGGGTGTTCTTGGGCCGCTTCATCTTCTCCAGTTCAATTTGAGCTTCCATGAGCATCTGCATCCTCTGGAACTCGAGATCCTTCGCAAATTCCATCCTTTTTCTTTCCAGCTCCATCATCTGTTGCTGTTTCGAATTTTCCACTCTCTCGTAGACATCGGCAAACTTCATAATTGCCCTTGCCAACTCACCAAATGCCCCCTCCCTTCGTCCATCACCAAGGTCACAACCAAAAACTCCCCAATTCCTCTGCCGCTTGGCCTGCTTCTCAAGCAATGCACTATCAAACATCCTATTGACCGTATGATCAGGCTCCTCCTCCTCTTCCTCCTCCTCCTCATCATCATTATCCTCAGCATCACCTTCCTTAAGCACATTGTCAATGCCCACATAATAATTTCGACCAAGGAACTCCCTAGGAGAGCTTTCAGATGACCCAGGCGAGCACACAGCTGCACCAAGGTCAGGATTCCGATGCTTGCAAGTGGAAGCGAGAGAAAGGTGCCGCTTGGACAGAGGATGAGAATACTGCGATCTGACGGGAGGAGACGGGCGGGAATAGGGCTCACTGACAACGTCTCCGACGAGGAGATCGAGGGTGGAGAAGAAGGACCACTGCGACGGCCCGGGCTTCGCCTTCTCGATCTTATACTTCTTCTTCAGGGTGTCGATCCGGTTCTTACACTGAGAGTCGGTCTTCGGGAGCTTCCCTGCCGCCATCCGCCGCTCGTTCACGGCATCCGCCACCTCCTTCCAGTCCTTCTGCCGGAGGCTCCCCCGGCTAAGGCGGAGGTGCCTGTCGCCCCATGCCTCAATGAGGTCGGCCGTAGCACCCTCGCTCCAGCAATCCTCCCGGCCTCCTCCTCCTCCGACGCCACCAGCGTCATGGTAGTGGCGATTGAGAAGCGGGCAACGGCCAGGATCCATGGATCAATTTGAGGAATAGGGTTAGGGTTTGGGGGAAGGCATCTGAGATGAGAGAGAAAGGGAAACGAAATGGAAGGAGGAGCAACGACAAGGTCGGGCAGCGGGAACGTGGAAAGCCGTCGGCCGTGCATGATTCCTTAACAGGCTCTACCTCTCACCGGTCCGGCGGTAACGTCACCTGCGGTCAGGTGCGACAAATTCGGAGACTTAACGGTGCCGCACTGACCGCGCCGCGGACGGAGTCTGCGCACCCGGTGCGGCGGTGATCGAACTCGAACCCCGAAACCGACAAAGGAATCAGAACCGACGACCGAGAGAGAAGCCTGCTTGCCGTGCTTCTCATGCGCAATGTAGCTTAACCTGATCCTTTCACTCCACCATTAAACAATTGCCACGTGCATTTTTTACATGGTATTTTGAAAGATATACTTTCCCTACCAGATGTACACGCACCCACCTTATTCTCACATGGACCCACTTAAACTTCCAAATCCTGCCACAAGCGTAGGAATTCGAGGTCGATGTAGATGGTGCCGAGTGGAACTTAGGAAGCACAGAGACGTTGCAGAAGCAGGAGAAGAAAATGAAGTGATCATGAATCAGTATTGTGTGTTCCTTTTGGAGGAGAGGAAGTCGAGAGGTGGGAAGGACGCCGATGGCGATGTTGGAGGACGATTACGAGGTAATATATGTTCTGATTTCTTTGCAGCGGATAGCTTATCCTGGTGCGATATGGATCTGCATTGTATTTTCTTCCATTTCTGGAGATTATCTATTGGCAGTTTAAGAGATTGGTTTGTAAAAATTCAATCTTGGATTGAAGGCGGATCCTTGACATGAACAGCTACAGCAACTGAACTCCCTTTTCCCTTCTTTTATGTAAAATGTTTTGTGTAATTTGTTATTGGTTATATACTTTTCAGGTTATCTATGATGCTTGATGCAATAAGCTCTTCACTGCTTCATTCAAACTTTGATGTGCAAGTGGTATCATCCTTCATTTCAGCTGTACCGACCTTTTTTTTTTAAGGAAAAAAATACTTGTATTAATTAAAAGATTTGATAGTCAAGTGGGATGGGGGAGAGTTAGAGGAGAAAAGAAAAGACAATATACAGATAGTTAACTAGAACAAAATTTAAGAAAATTGGCACCTTAGATAGCGAGCTCTAGGGCGGTTTTCTTCTTTCCTTCAAAGCAGCGAAGATTGCGATCATACCAGATCTGCCAAGTCAGATGACTCTAAATTTTAGCCACGAAGACTTACGAGCACCTCCATGGCCTGGCAGATTCCAGGGGTGAAAGTTCACTTGGAAGGAGTTGATCTCCCTCAAGTTCAGGAGAATATTCCATTCTTCTCGTGTGAAATCACGGTAAAAAGAATGTGATTAATCGTTTCATCCTCTAACTCACAAAGCAGGAATCGGGGATCAGTTTGTACACAATAAGCTGATCTTTGGTAGAGTCTTCTGTTGATAGTCAACCAATTCATGACAAAAATAGCTTCAGGGCAGGTCCTTTGCCACAGGAAATCAGCAGAAGGAAAGTCAATAACTTGTAGAAGGAGTTCGTAGAGAAGATACCATAAGTAGTCCATTTCCAAAGGATCTTGTCATCACCCTCCACAAGCAAGTAAGGATTTATCTCATTCACAAGGGATGTAATAGACTCCATTGGGACAAGAGAGGAGAAGCTTATATTCCAACCCACCACACTCGGCCCTAGTTAAGTTCCTTAGGGCGCGTTTGTTTGCGAAAATATTTTTCGACTTTTCGTTTCGTGAAAATCGAAATGGATTTTCGAGTTTCGAAATTTTGGTTTCGATTTTTTTGTTTGGCGAAAATGCGTTTGTTTGGCATGTCCAAATTTCATGTTTCACGAAATGAAACCAGCAAAAATATGTTTGTTTTGTGTTGATTTTCGGGACGAAAAATGAAACTGTGTTTGTTTATCAAAAATAGACTCAGTTTCAATTTTAGATTTTATTTTATTTTATTTTATTTATGAACAAATATTGAATTAATTGTTATTAAGTACTACTAACCTTATTTATTACAAGTAATTGAGTTTAAAAATATTTTACCAAATAAATATAATAATTTTATTTCAGTCTTATTTACTAATTATTAATAACTAATTAGTAAATAAAAAAATTATGAGTTAGCTGATATAAATTGAACACGAGGATAAAAAATATATTATAAAATTTATTTATTAATGTCTTAAATAATATATGGTATGTATTCTATGAATATGTTTGACATTCCAATATAAGTCCATGTTCAAATTATTATGTTATGTATACAGGATAAGTCATAAATAAATTGAGTATAGTATAAGTCATAAACATGTTAAGTATAGGAAGTCATAAACATAATGTTGAGTAAAGGTAAGTATATATATATTTTTTGTTCATACATGTGTTTTCGTCTTCTTCATTCATACACTCACGGATGATTATCGTCGTTTGATATGTTATCTTTTGGTATATCGTCGTTTCATACGTTATCTTTTTTGTTATCGTTTGGCATATCGTCATTTCATATTTGACATAATTTAATATATCAACCAAACACATTAATACCTTCAATTCAGAACATCTAGTAGCTATACAAAGTAGCTTCAATTCAAAATATGTACACAATAATTTAATATATTGTCGTTTCATATTTTGCAACTGCTAACAAAGTAGCTTCATCTAGTACCTATACTAACACCTCATTTACAACATAACATCTTCAAAGTAGCTATACAAAGTAGTTAAATTCAATGGCTTCACAATAGTAATACCTCCATCAACCATTAACAGCAACAAACATCTTCAATAGAACAGATTTACAACAGCCAACTCCAACAACCATTAACAGCAATAGAACAAAAATGAAGCAATCCATTAGAAGATCAGGCAACAATAAACAGTCAAGCAATTCATTAACAGTGAAATAAAAATGAAGCAGGTATTACTATAATAAATATTAAACAAGAGAAACATCCAAAAATCTTCCCATACAGTCGACAGTTGTAATCACAAGTAACCAAAGAACTAGATTTCTAAAACCAGTAAGAGCAAGTAACAAACATAGATCTAAACAATTCAATATAACAAGTATCAAAACTAAATGATCTACAAATTACTGAGAAATAGGGTTTAGGGTTTAGGATTTAGGAAGTACTATGAATCGATCAACCAGAGAGATAGATCTAAACAATTCCATATAACAAGTAATATAACTAAATGATATACAAATTACAGAACTCGTTGATCTATAAATTAACACGAGTAAGAGCAGACATGAATAAGATGTTGACAGATAAACCCTAGATCCGAGGATCAAGGGAGCTAACACAAGTAATCACAAAAATCATATTTATAAACCTTAGATCCAAGGATCAAGCTAGGTGATCAATAGCTCAAAGAATCGAACAAGTAACAAAAACCCTAGATCTGAGGATCAAGGGAGGTGACCAATAGCTATAACCAAAGAACCGAAAAAGTAATAGAAAGCCTACATCCGAACAATAGCAGACAACATTCGTAAAAACCCTAGATCTGACAAAAACAAGACAAAGAACCATCAACATTGTACGAAGATCAAACCCAATAGAACCGAACATCATTATAAGAAGAACAAAAAAGAGAATGAACAAGAAACCCTAGATTTAGATCTGACCGAGAAGAAGACGAAAACAAGGTCATCGGGCTAGATCCCGTCGAGAAGAGACGAAGAAGGGAGGGAAGTTACCTTGCGACTGAGAAATGAGAGGTTTTTGGACGGGATCAAACAGCAAGTCCAGTTGCCGCCTTCGGCGATTTTTTGTCGCCGCAGAGCTCGAAGGGGAGGCGAGGGGTGGAGAGATGACCTAAACCCATAGAGATTGGGTTTTGTTCATTTTCGCGAAACAGACGGAGAACTTGGTTTTAATTACAAGTATGCCACCGCCCATTTCGGATACTTTTCGCGAAAATCCGAATTCTACTCGGAGTAGAATTCAGCTTCATGTACAAAATCAAGTTTCACGAAAACTGGGTTTCGCGAAACAAATTTGAAATTTCGACCCCATTTCGTCAACAAAGATGATTTCGGGGGCGGGTTTCGGTTTCAAACGAAACCAAAACCCGAAACGGGTGGTAACAAACAGGGCCTTAGACTCCCAAACAGTGGCATTTGGTGAAGTTGCGGCAGCATAGAGATAGGAAGACAATCACTCAGCTTCAATCCCTGAACCCAAGGGTCTTGCCAGAAACGGGTCTCAAACCCTTGTTTGATCTGGATAAAAAAGGAAGCCTTAAGAATCTCTCTATCTTTGAAAATATCTTTCCATACAGGGGAGATAAGTGTTCAAAGAGCCTGCAAGAGCGCGCTAGGATGAGCGAGTGGCCGATAGAATGTTGCGCCAAGCCATTTCTTTATTTCGGAAAAATTTTCAACACCATTTCGCGAGACGGGCTTTGTTGTTGTGCCGACCTTAAAGTCATTCTTCATCAATTTTCATCTGATCATATTTAGAAAGCATGATCCAAGATAATAAGATATAGTCGAATAAGATTTGTTCAATGGGATCTATTGTGCTTGTAATTTGGGAAGCATAGGGCTCTTGGTAAACACATAGGTTCGGTAAGACTCTCTTGTTTGGGCAAAATATACTATCTATGAGCTCATGACTTGTAGAAGTTTTTGAGCATATATTGAATTGTATTACACTCCATGTGCAGAGTGAACAACAAAAGCAAGCTCCAATAGTGTTCAGTTCCAGTTTTCTCAATTTGTTATGGTGTGCATTGGAGAGGCCAACTGATCTCAGGATGCACTGAATGAAGCTATACCTTTCTACCTATCATCTTCTTTTGTTATATTTTCTATTCACCAGTGGCATTGCATTAGTAAACCCAGTTAAATAGCAATGTAAACTTCCTGTATTAGATTAGCATAATGTATGGGTTCAGTTCTTTATTGTTTGTCGCCATCTTAGTATCAGGGTCCTTACTTTCTTGAATGGCTATACTACTGTTAATGTCACACCAAAAGGTTCCGCCTTTTTGTAGGAAGTGAAGTTATCCTGATAAGCTTCTGGGTATTGTTGCCCTTTATCTCAAAACATCTTATCTTTCTTACGGTGAACTTCTGGCATTTCCATTTCTCTTCCTCCTCCTTTTGTCATGATTTATTGTTTGCCAGAAAAATGATACCTCCATATTTACTGTACTTCTACTGCAACATAAATAGTGCCTCCCAAATAGCATAAACTCTTTACTTCCAAATGACAAGTCATGCATTCATGCATGAACTTAATTTGGTATGCTGTGATAAAAGTAAGCTTGAAGTGGAAGTCGCCATTTCACCAAAAGAAAAAGCTAAAAAGACTAAAAGCGAAAAGGGAAAAAAACTAAAATGGTGTCTACAGAAACTAATTTGTTAGATGAAATAATAATATTATTAAGAGATTATTAGTATCTAATAATTAATTTCATTAGAGAAGGTAGGTAGCAGCGGGGATGTTTCTTAAGGATAAAATTAATATTTAATTGACGGAAGACTATTATTATAAAGGTCAATATTTTGCAATGGATTTTCCACGCGACGCACACACCCAAACCTGTTTCGCCCACTCGCATGGCAGTGGCCAACTAGACCCATTCCACACCTACCCAATTCCCATGTCAATCATTAGCCAGTTAGTATGATCCACGTCAGGTGGGGCCCAACTCTGAATAATATGTGGGCCACGAGTACACACGGGTTTCCAAATAAGAACAAACGGTAATACTTATAAATCCTACCCACTTGCTACTAGTCTTCAGACTTCCGAGCGTCGAGAATTAAGATACGACAGGCGGCGACAGAGTCGGAGAGAGATGTCGGGGTGCGAGGCCGGGGATGCGAGCCGCGCCCTGTGGTGCCGCAACGCGGCGGCGGCAAAGCACCTCAAGCTCGTCTCCATCGGCATCATCCTGGTCACTAGCGCCGTAGGAATCTCGTCTCCGGTGGTTCTCGCTCGCTTCTTCGAGGGAAAGCCTGCATACGGCCATGCCCTCCTCCTCATTAAGTGCTTTGCCGCCGGTGTCGTCCTTTCCACCGCCCTCGTCCATGTCCTCCCTGACGCCTTTGCCGCACTCGCTGACTGCCAGATTGCCGTCCGCCACCCCTGGCGCGATTTCCCCTTTTCGGGCCTCCTCACTCTTCTCGGCGCCCTCCTCGCGCTCCTAGTCGACGTTGTCGCCACATCCCATGCCCATGGATCTTCCGGATCCGGTGGTAAGCAGCAGTACCAGCGCCTGGAAGAGGGAAAGCAGAAGCACGCCCCGGCGACGGTGGCTGCAGTGGCGATGACCGGGTGCCACGGTCACCACGGAGGGGACGACCACAACGAGGGGGAGGAGGAGGAAGCAGACCAGTTCAGCGAGGAGGAGAGGCTAACGAAGCTAAAGCAAAGGATGGTGTCTCAGGTGCTGGAGATTGGGATTGTGTTCCACTCGGTGATCATCGGCGTCACGATGGGGATGTCGCAGAACCAGTGCGCAATTAGGCCGCTTGTCATTGCCCTTTCCTTCCACCAGATCTTTGAAGGGATGGGGCTCGGCGGATGCATCGCCCAGGTGAAAAAAAATCGTTCTTTTGCATTAGTTTTGGTAAAAATATGATTTTTCACGAAGAGAACTTCCATTTTATCTAGTGGTTGGCTGGTTACGCTTCTTGAGTCGATGCCTCAAAGTGTTTTTGTTTAATATTTATTGTGGTCAAAAAATCATTTTCATATAGTATAGATTATAGAATTGGGTGTGAAGGAACTTTTGGTGGATGGAATTTAAAGCCTAAAGTCTACATCTTTGTGTTCTAAATACATATATTTAATGGGGTTGGTTAAAGTTTAAACGAATTTACTTCGTAGAATCCTTGCATAATTAACCCGAAAAATATATCTAGCTAATTTTAAGCTTTAATAACATACAGAGATCCGTCTACATTAAAATCTAACTGATATACAATAGAGAATTTTATGTTTTCAACTCTATACTTTTGCAGAGGGCAATCAACGAATTGTGCTTTGAGCACCTTCAGATGTAAACACATACTGTTGGTTGGCTTGATTGTGATGATTTTCTTGGCTCTAAGATAAAATTGTATAATGTCTGAAACTTAGGTATCGAATTGACCAGCAAACTGCATCTGTTACTTTTCTTATTCAGTAAAAGGTATTCGTCGAGCTTCACTTGTTTTAGAGTCTAATTGGCATTGCACAAGGGGCAATTTTGTTTGTTTCTACCAATACAGAAGAATATTATTATTTGATTTCATCATGGACAAGAAAAGAAGATGATTCGTCCCATGCACTTTTTTCAAAGTAATGCTGTCTGACTGGAACTTTAGATGTAATGCTACTGGGAGAAGTTTTGCCTCTTGTATATTATATTCTCAAAGTACTTTATCCAAATTCTACTAGTGTATCACTTTACTGGTGCCCTCTACACAATATACAGACAATAAAACAATTTCAGTATGCACCATCGCTGCATTAGAAATGTGGAGATTATTTTTGAGCATCTATGTTCTTTATGCATAAATCAGTTGTACTGCATGTATTCATTGAGCATCTAGATACATGCAGTTAGTATAATCATTTGTTGAACCCTCGCGAACAAATATATATGATCAGTTAACTAAATAGCTTTGTTGTTAACCAATTTATTCTCTGAATTATTTGGTGGCAATAACTTTTACAGGCTGGCTTTGGCGTGGGAACAGTGGCTTACATGTGCCTTATGTTCTCAGTGACTACACCAATTGGGATAATCTTAGGGATGATTGTTTACTATATGACTGGCTATGACGACAGCAACCCTAATGCCTTGATATCAGAAGGATTGTTAGGTTCTCTTTCTGCAGGCATACTAATATATATGGCGCTTGTGGATCTAATAGCTGTAGATTTCTTCCACAATAAGACAATGTCATCGAGCCCTCAGATGAAGAAGGCATGTTACACAGCATTAGTCCTTGGATCCGCTTCAATGTCTGTCCTTGCACTATGGGCTTAGAAGAGTAATCTATAATACCACTATTTTGTCTATGTTTACTGTACAATCTATTGATCTTGCCCTTCTAAGTGATTCAAATAGGCAACTCATCACATTTCACATGTTCGGCTCAGAGGAGGATATGATCTGACATTCCGATAGAAATACAGGTACGCCAATTGACAGTAGTATTTTCTCACTAGCATACTAACTTGTACATAATGATTCCATATTG
Organism: Canna indica; assembly: GCA_034359265.1. NCBI lineage: Eukaryota > Viridiplantae > Streptophyta > Magnoliopsida > Zingiberales > Cannaceae > Canna > Canna indica. The sequence goes on from CP136896.1 coordinate 71,763,927, forward strand.
AACTGCATTTAGGTTACTTGCATCCTTAAAAATACTTAATACATGCTTAGTTAGAGCATCTTCCCCTGGTTAACAATGAAGGCCTTCAAAGCATTTCATTTGGTACTTGCTTTTGTTTGGCTAAAGCATCATTCCTAAAGCTTTTTCTCATATTAAAGGTAAATATTATTCCATAAATGACCAAAATCTAAATTTGTTGTAGCAAATAAAACAAATATGAATTACTTTTCAAAAGCATCAAAACATGAATAAAAAATCAAAATATTTTAAATGATCTTGATATGTTGTTTCAATAAAATAAACTAATGAAACAGATAAATAATTACTAGACCAACTTTGGTATACTAAAATAAAATAATGAACATTACTTTTTGTTAAACACAAAAATTATATAAACTAGATAGATAAGAACCATGAAAACTAAATAGATTATGATTGTGAAATGTAAAAGCTATTGAAAAATATAAAAATTGCATCATATTGTTATAGAGTTTAATATGTTGTTTTATTAAAATAGAACACCAATTGATATTATTAAAGTGTATAAAATTGTTGAATATTACAATAATGTTAACACATTATTAGTTCAATATATTGTTCTAATAAAATAAATTAATGGATAGAAACATATGACAAGCATTTAGACTACTTAAATAGTAGACAAGAAAATAAGTCAATTACTATTTTAAAGTGTATAGAAGTAAAAAATTACTGAAATTTATATAAAAAATGGCTAAATATATTATTTAAATAAAATATGATAATAAATAAAATTATTCTTCATTATTTATTATTCTATTTTAGGATAATAACATCATAATATCATATTATAGAAAGTTATAGGCAAATTTGCATATATTTCGTTTCAATGTTCTTTTATATTTATTCCAAGTTTAGCATATATGCCAACATAGTAATCAACATAAATTTATATATATCTTGATTAAGATTTTGGATATTAGAAAATAATTTGAAAAAATATATAACTATTTCTTCTTTTAATATTTGATAGATACTTTTTAGAGAACTAGTCTAGAAATCATGTGTTGTGCAAATATATAAATATGTTATTTTATTTATATAATTATGAATGATTAAATAAATTTAGTATAATTTTATTGATTTTGTAAAATTATATATAATATTTTAATCAAATATATATTATTATTAAAATTTTATTATTAAAATTTAAACATAAAAATTAGATATTTATTAATTTTATATCAAAAAATTAATGACATTATTATTATTTGATACAATCTTTATTTTTGCAATTTAATAAGTGCTCATAATAAATACAACAAATATTTATAAAAGTACGTAACTATTTTACAAACAAAAATTTAGAAAACACTTTTAAGAAAACGGCCAAATTTTGATGTTGGAAAACTGAGAATATCGCGAAGCAACACTATGCAAATAAAGAAACTATTAAATTGAACATACTTTCAAATTGAATATTCTTCCAACTTAAATAATAATAATTATGATATTATTGTTTTTTAATTAAAGAGATATTTATAAAAATACTAATATTCATCTTAAAACTAAATTGTTAATATATTAAATTAGATATTAAAAATAATGGTGATTAATATATCAATAATTGACGTAAGAATCTTTATAAAATTATTTGTGAATTACTATTATTTGTAATCATAAATATTTAACATTTGAAGAAATATTGAAATTAACAATATATGCCAATTTTCAATATAAATAAATAATGAGCTAATTCATCATTTATTACATGTACAATAATATAATATCTATCGAACATTTAAACAAAATTAAACATTAACAATTAACAATATGTTGATTCTAGAGACCTAATAATTCAATAACTAATTAAACGTTAAAAACAAAATTTCAGAAGAAGATAATAGGGAAGTACAAAGAAAAATTATTTGTGACATTGACTAAAATTTATAAATTATTCAACAACAATTAAATCACTTACTATATTACTTTATATTTCAAATACTTAACAATTAATTGTGTGAATTAATTGCTTTGATTATTGTGAAAAATAGTTACTAAGAACAATTAATTAAGTTGAATTAATATTGGTGAAACAATTAATTAGGAGCAATTTGCAGCAATTAATTGTGAAATACTAATTTTCCAAATTAGTAATTAAATTATTGTTGTACGCATAGATTTATATCAATAATCATTCATAAGCTAATTATTACCATAAAAATAAATATATAACATATATATAGTAAAATTTATAATCATAAATTAGTTAAATAGTTTTAAAGGGAAAGTTTGTTTACTTCAATGCACAAATAATGTTTCTATACAATTGTATGCATTCTTTTAATAGTAATTATAATAAATTTTTATACATTTCAAAAAATAAAATATACAAAAAAGAAAAGTTGCAAGAAATAATAATATTTTATGTATACAAAACATATATATATATATATATAACAGATAGTAATAAATACAAATTTAAGAACATCAAAAGTAGGTCCATACAAAATAATTTTAAAAAAATAAAACACTACATTAAAGAGTGCGATTTGTATGTAGAGGAGAAGATGTAAAGGCGTAAAGCTTAATGATTTAAATGGAATATGGATGATCAAATCAAATAAAATGACGATAAATAAGATATATTATACCCAATTGAAGACCATGAAGCCGAGGTGGAGATCGACGGCATTCTTGACGTAGTTGTCCAATCATTCCTTCTCATACTCTCGCTTACGTCGCCCTTGTACATAGCACTGGAGCAGTGGCCACTGCATCCGATAGAGAGAGGGCAAAGGGAATCATAAAATGAGTATGGGAGAGAGAGAGAGAGAGAGAGAGCAATCTGCAATTACCACTGCCCACCGTATACAGGAATATATGCGATTAATATATACAATCAATTAATATAATGCAGTGAAATATTACAACAATTAAATTAAATGAATTGCATTTAAAAGGAGAGATAAGAGGGAAGAGGAGGGAGAGAGAAATGAGTAAAATTCGATAGCCACCACAAATATTTAGAGCAATTTATTACTGACAATTAATGTTGCCGAACTAAAATATAAAAAAATATTACAGCAATTAATATACAAAACAATTAAATTAAATGAATTACATTTAAAAGGAGAGAAGAGGAAGAAAGGGAGAGAAAAATGAGTAAATTTCGGTAGCCACTATAGATAGAGCAATTTATTGTTGACAATTAATGTTGTTGGACTGAAATAAAATAATAAATCATTTAAAATAAATATTTTTAAAATATATATATATAATTATCATGTTAGCCAAATTTCACTACGAAGATGTCACAGGGTAATTGTAAATGTTGCTTTTATATATATATAGATACGAATTAGAATATATTTAGATAAGGAAAAATAAAATTTGGGATAAATAGGCCAACAAACAAGAAATGAAATTATTTATAATATCATAATAGGTGTGTTTTTATTTAATAATTACATATTCAATCAAATTCAAATTAATTTATTGATAATCGTAATCTCAATATGGTTATGTTGAGTTTGTTTGACAAATAATTAATTTTTTTGCAGTGGTAAATAACTAAATATGCTATTTTTATATTTTTGCTGTGCACGTGTAAATCCCAACTCTTTTATTGTGAAATGAGAAAAAGAAATTAGGGCAATATTTTCTAGGCCAAAAAAGTCTGTAAATTTTGTATTCAGTGCAAATTCAATCGATACATTAACCTTGGCATTAACTTCATTTAAATTTTGGATTAAAAATATCGTTAAGGTTTGGAAGTTAAAAAAAAAGAATTTGATGCCATCAGAGTTTTTAAAAAAATGGTCGATTGATTTTATTTTTATTTTCAAATAGTAAGAAACATTTAGAATTTGTAGGTTAAATTGTCCAACAAATTATGCATGTTGGGAATTGTTCAATTGCAGCAAAAATCTATTTGCTGACCTGGAAGGACTTCTGACCCTCTCTTTATTCCATCAACAATTAATTGGTTATATTATTTGGACTTGGACTGGCCTACAGCAATCACAGTCCTGGATTTGGACTAATCCGAGAATAGTGTGGCGTTCCGTCCCGAATTGAAAGCCAACAGGGGTTTGATATTTTCTCTATTTCGGTAAAAAAAAAAAAAAATCAACAGGGGTGTGAATGGGTATTGGTAGATCCGGAACTGATTAAAATATATTCAATCGGATAAGTTTCGGATAGATTCAAATTAAATTCAAATAGGATCCAAGATAAAAATTAAAGAATCGATTAAAATCGATTTCAATTCCGAGTCCAACACATAAAGTACTCAGAATCCAACGCATAGGGACTAAAATCTGTGAAATACTCGTTTGGCTGAGGACTTCCAAACACGACGTAAGTTAAACCCATACTTGAGTATTTCACATAGAGCCGACAGGGAATTCCTTTGATAATCGACTGTTCTGATTTCACTCATATAAAAGTTTAGTTCTCCAACACTTGATATGCTGACTTTAGCTCAGTTGGTAGAGTGGAGGAATATAGTTGATCCAGGCATCCTTACGTCGCTGGTTCGAATCCGGCAAGTTGGATTTTGAAAAGTTTTAGTATGTTTTATGTGTGATATTGATTTAGTTGTAGGATAAAAATAAACTTGGCTCACAACATAAATAACTTAATCGATTAAATTAAAATAGGTCCAATGTTCATATATGCTATATCATTACTTCCACTGGAGATATTATTGGCTCAAATTTATGTTAATCTATGAAAAGTCCTATTTCCTTTTCTAAGAGGAACAATTTCAAATTTTAGGGATGAAGTTATGAAAATCTGCACTGTAGCTGTATCTGAGCAACTCTGCCAACAATGGCAAACCACTTTCAATTTATTTCAACACTAGTATTTGTTAGAAAATGGAACATTTTGACAAACACCATTTCAGGCAACACAATAAGAGAAGGGGGAGATCACCAAAATACAACCTAAAAACCAGAGAACTGGAAAATGTAGATGTTTACAAACAAGACATGGAAAACAAGTAGTGTTTTCCCCCCAAATTCTAACATATTCGTTCTTCCAATACTTGGTCCCAAGATTCGACCACCACTGACTGATGCAACTGTGCAAAGCTGGGAAAGTCTTGAACAACAAGTACTTACATTGTACAACTCAGAAATTTCAAACACGACAGAGACAAACAACATATTGAAGAAATGGTATCACCCACCTCGAAGAAAAGATCTGTGTGATGACATATTACAGCAACCAGAGAGTTTATTCACCAGAGTTAAGATGTGGAAGATGATTCTTCGGCTTCTACTTGCTTCTCTTGATGACCCTTTTCCTTGTTCTCATCCTCAACAGCAGCTGCCTCTGTTGCGTTGCTTTCTTCAGTAGTGCTTTCAGTCACACTCAACTTTTCTAAGAGGCCAGCAGCTGACGAGGCATCTTGGTCCTCTGTCTCTTCAATCTCACCGAGTGATTCGGCAATTTCTTCAACCGTTTCCTTGAATAGCTTACAATCTGATTCAAAGTTGATAATCATACAAAAACAGGTTTCCTAGTGCAAATTACGTAGACAATCAAAGATAATAATAAAAAGTTGTGTGACTAGTTTGTGTCTTCCTACAGAGTTTGGTGGAAAAAGGTTGTGTATCCAATGACAAAGTTGCTAACGTCAAAGGGCATCACAAGAAAAATACATTAATTCAAGCAGTTCATGATGACAAAAAGTTGACAGGCTTCATGAAGACACACTTTGCTAATATCTAACGCCATGTTTGCAACAAAGAACACAAATTATAAACCTGTACCAGGAAAAGACTTAAAGTTTCGTTTGCCTACGTTAGTGGCCTGCAAAACAAATAATAGCGTTTGCCTATAATTGTGAGGATCGTAAAATAATTTAATAATCAATGTAACTCAAAACAACTTCTACTTTGATGAATTCAGAAAACAATCTCCGGTCTTTAACATTTAACAATGTTCAGTAACCTTACCGGAAGTTCAGAATAAATCTTCTTTCTAAATACAACAATGTCTAAGGAACATCAAAGCTTGTAATGAACTCCCGAGTTTGGAATGTAACATTAATTACACAATTATATATTTTGCATTAAGTTTCACAAATCCTGATTGTTTTAACTTTGTGTATTGCATTTTCAAGTCCAGGAATCATTATATAGATCATGATTTTCCATTATAATCCAGAATCCATCAGCAAAAACTTCTTTAAGTGTTCTACTCCCCCTATAATTATATCATATAAACTAAAATTATTTGTCAGCTCAGGATTCAATCTTAGGAGAAAATAAGAAAGGGAAAAAAAAGTGAGGATAACAACGAAATGCACTAGTTCCACTAGTCTGGATAACAACTAAATGCACTAGCCTCACTAGTCTCACAGATTCTACAAAACAATAAACAAAATGCATATGCCAGAACATATAATATCGATTAGATAAGGATCATCGAAGAACAAGGAACAAGATGCTCACTTTTAACGGATCCAAATCGAATTGCAAACATCTCCTCCTTCAGCTCCCCATCCGAATAATCCATCGCATGCCACACGCATGACTTGTCACTCCCGGCATGTTCTTGCAACTTGGTAGACGCCAGAACTGCAATCAAGAGTCAAGACATTAAAGAGAAAGTTCTGGATGATGTACACTCTATGAATCATACGCGGAATCGAAATCTTGGCAACAAAGAGGAAGAAGAAAGGGGGGGGGGGGGGGGTGAAGAGACCAAGATGATTGGCGCAGATCTTAAGAGTCTTGGCCTGCCTCATGACCAGCCGAATCTTCCCCGTCTCCTTATGCTTCAGAAGCTTAACGTTCCCGCTGCCCCTCTCCTTCCACTGATTGCCCTCCTTATCGAACCGGTAAAGCTTCGCCTTGCTTAAATCATAGTAGAAGAATCAATTTAAACAGGGGAATAGAGAGATAAAGAAGATGATTATGATGATGATGAACAAGAAGAAGATACAAGTCGATGAGGACGTCCTCGTCCTCCTCGCCGGTGGTGACGGCCACCTCCTCGAGGCGGACGATGGGGGCGACATGGGCGCCGGTGTCTTCCTCATCCCCTGCGGCCGTGTCAGTGGCAGTCTCCTCCTCTTCCGGGCGATCGACGTCGGTGCTCGCCATGGGTGGGGGGAAGGCTTCTGATCAAGACTCAAGAGTGACGGAGAGAGAGAGAGAAAAGACGGTTAAGTAGAGCTCGAGGCGTGAAAAAGCTATTATTATTATTATTGAGGGTGTATATGCAAGTTTTTTCTATTTTATAAAAAAAAATATAAATTCACACGCTAAAGAAGAAAATATTTTATAAAAATATATAAATTCACACGGTAAAGAAGAAAATATTTTATAAAAATATATAAATTCACACGCTAAAGAAGAAATTATACCATGATCAAATTGGGACTGCATGGCCTATTATTAAAACTAATTCAAAAACCGCAAGGGTCATATTCAAACATATTTTGAACAGTATGGGTTAAGTTGATAATTACAGGGGGAGAAATTTGTAGAGATCGAGCTGCAAGCCTGCAACAGTATCAAGATAGTAATATCATTTATTTCTTTTTTTATTAATAATTATTATCCATTTAGTATATGATGGAGAGCATGTGCAATTGCAATCGGCATCAGTCAATCGAACATGTGCGCAGCGCCTGCCTATAGCTTTGGTGGGAGAACATGCACACCAGGTGTTCGAGTTAAAAACTCTATCATCATCACAACACATGTATCTAACTCATCCTAGTTACTGAGATTTAGAGCTCATCTTAAACTTAGCTTTCAGTATCAGGCCCAAACATCTCCATCATTGACAGAGCACATGCCGCTGCATGCCATTGCTTTACAGGCTAGTGTAAGCTCACAGCCTCAGTAACTCAAAGCTCAGTGAAACCCTACTCCATACTTAGCCTTTCAAGCTTTACTTCTAATAATAATTGATGTTTGAGTTTGATAATTTTAGATGTCTCAGTCTGCCCACAGAGTGATATGCTGCATCGCAATTTCCTGGTATTCAGGATGCAGCATATCCCTGCCGATATTTGGGGTCAAAGTTTGACCAGGTTTATCAGTCAAAAAGTTAATTTTCTTGGATTGATCAAATTCCTCTGCAGGACAAAGCAATTTAAAAGAATCTAAAATTTCATTAATTTCCTTTTCTTTCGACAGCAAATCATACAACTCAAAGACCGAACTCTTGCTTTTTCCACCACAATTTTGACCGCCCAAATCACTCTCGCGGCAGCGGCGGCGGCAGCAGCAGCACTGAAAAGAATGGCAGCAATTGCAGCAGAAACAGAGGCAGCAGCACGAAGCAGAGCATCCGATTCCGCTGCCACTGTCGCCACCAACACTGTCATCTCCACCTCCCAATCCCTCGCGCTTCTCCTCCTCCTCCTCCTCCTCATCCTCCGCCACTGAATTGGTCTCCTCTGAGCACCGAACCAGCTCCCAGTCATCGCTGCACCAGCTCGAAGCTCCTCCATGAACACCCAATCCCCTCATCCTATCTCTTGCACTCTCGAGACTGCATCTTCCTTCGATGGAATCATACTCGTCCTCGTGGAATCCCCAATTGGCCCACTCGAGAACGCCTCTGGGCGACGCGTCGCCGACCACCGCGCCTTCTTTCGCCAAGAAAGGATGCTGTAGCAGCTGCTCCGCCGTCCACCGCTCTTTCGCGTCCCTCCTCAAACACTTGTCGAGGAAGTCCCGCCCGACGTCCGACAGCTGAGCTGGGAACTCTGGCACCTCGCCGCCGTAGCCAATGCTGAGCATCGCTCCGGAAGCACCCTTGCCGCCCAGGTTCGCCCACGGCTGCGCGCCCGTGACCATCTCGATGACCGTGCACCCGAGCGACCAGACGTCGGCCGCCGGCGACGGCCGCTCCCCTCGCGCCACCTCCGGGGCCATCCACAGCGGAGTCCCGCGCACCCAGCCCCCGCCCCCGCCCGCCGTCCTCACCGCCATGCCGAAATCCGCCAGCTTCGCCACGCGGCGGTCCCGGGCGAGGAGCACGTTCCGGCCCTTGACGTCGCAGTGCACGACCCCGGCGACGTCGTGGAGGTACCGGAGGGCGCGGGCCACGCACCGCGCGTGGCTGCGCACTTGGAGCTCGTCGAGGGGGCGCCCCTCGGCCCTGGCCGCGGCCGCCGCGTCGGCCACCGTGCCCCCGGGCATGTACTCGATGTGGAGGTTCCGGCGCGCGCCGGCGCGAGGCTCGTGGCTGGTGTCGTCGCCGAGGTAAGAGACGACGTAGGGGGAGCGGATGGACTTGAGGACTTGGATCTCATTCTCCAGAAATTGGATGAAAGGGAGAGGGGACGAGCTCAGGCTGACGGATTTGACGGCGAACACTTGGGAGGCGGATTTGTCGAAGGCGAGATGGACGGCGCCGAAGGCTCCGGCTCCAATTGGGCATCCCCTGACCCAACTCTTGGTGGTGCTTTCCATTGGAGATATCAGATAAGAGAAATCTTGGCTTTCAATTGGAGAGATGTGAAGGCACGGAGGACGTATTTATAGTTGGGATTGAAGAGCCAATTTTTAATTAATATTATTATAATATATCCTTTATTTATTAAATGTCTTTGTCCTCTAATTTAAGTTCATTTAATCCGGTCCGGTTTGAATGTTCATAGAACCCCAAAACAGTTTTTGTATTCCCTTATTTTAATCCAGGGTTAACTAAATTTAATAATAATAATAATAGATTTGCCATGAATCTGATTAGAGTCAACTTTGATGAATCTATATATTGTCTAAAGAACAATTTAATCAGAATTCGATTTGTTTGTAGGACCTGTGTTTTTGGCCTGATTTAGATGACGTCATTTTTACCTGAATTGGTTCGGACTGAGTCATGTTCTCACGAGCGCAAATTTGGTGGTGGGTTAGAAATGTATGACCTAATTTTGTAGAGTTACACCAAAAATATGAATCTGTTTTCAACAGTACGTGGACAATGTTTATAGTTAGGTTAAAATCAGTTTAATTACTATGATTTTTTTAAAATAAAAAGGGGAAAATCGAAAGTAGAGAGCAAATTAATTCAAGGAAAATGAAAAAAATAAGAAGAATATATATATATATATATATATTATTTCTCCGTATATAAGGAAATTTCGATATATTATATCATATGAGCTTCATAAATTTTTCCTTTCCTTTCCTACTTTCATTCCCCACTTCTAGCGCGTCCACAACCTTCAACCTTCGTTGCACCAAACTCCTACACTACGGTGGCACTCTTGTTATGTTAGGTCTGCATTACTCAACGCCTCACGAGGCACCATCATTGCACTAGACGCTCAAATTACAGTACCATTATTCTCATTACCATAAGAATGAATTGAATACTATGATTTGTATTTCGAACGTGCATAGATACAACATCTATAGGATAATTTTCATCTTGAGAGTTAGTTGTTGATTTCGTACTTGGTTCCATTGGGTTGGCTATATCACTACTAGAAACTTGGTCTTCAGCAACGGCTATCAGCAACGGCCGCTCAAGCCGTTGCTATTTGCAACGGCATTCTTACGGCCGCTCGAGCCGTTGCAAATATGTTGTATCTGCAACGGCTTTCTAACAGACATGCGAGCCGTTGCTGATAATGTTAATTATCAGCAATGACTTTCTAACGGACAAGTGAGCCGTTGCAGATGATAACTTATTAGCAACGGCTTGCTAACGGACAAGTGAGCCGTTGATGATGATAATTTATCAGCAACGGCTTTCTAACGGGCGAGTGAGCCGTTGCTGATAAGTTTATATAGGTCGCAGATCGCGCCCGCCCCCCTTCTTCCTCCCGCTGCTGCCGCCGCCGCTCCTCTCCTCGTCTCTCGCCGCCGCTGTCGCTGCTGCCGACGCCGACGACGCCAACGACTCCTCCCGCTGTTGTCGACACTGTCAGGTATGTGCCCTCCGACTGCCGTCTCTTCCCGTTGCGGCCGGTAGAAAATCCGACCAAAACCCTAAAAATAGGGTTTCGGCCGGCGGCGATCGGCCGATGGCCGCCGCCAGACCTTGTACATTAGCCGGACAGTGTGTCCGGCCAGTGTACGCCGGCGCCGGAGTCCACCTGACTCCGGCGCCGGAATTTGTAGTTTAATAATATTTTATTATTGTTTTTTAATTGTTTTTTAATTGTTAATTAATTATTTAGATTAGTTATTTAGTTTGTTAGAATAATTTTTAGGGTTTAGATTAATTTCGGAATTATCCACTTCGAACGTGCGCTGGAATCGTCCAATTCGGACTCGCGCCGGAATCGTCCACTTCGGACGCGCGCCGAAATCGTCCACTTCGGACGCGCGCCGGAATCGTCCAATTCGGACGCGCGCCAGAATCGTCCACTTCGGACGCGCGCCAGAATCGTCCAATATGGACTCGAACGGTCTCGAAACATTTAGAAAATAATCATGCATCCGACGAGTTCATATGTTTCACGTACGCATCGACGAGTCGGATATGATTTAGCAAAACCTTAGATCCGTTCGGGGATTGCATATTCGTGTAAAAGAAGTAGATGATCTTTTATACGATGTACAATTCTTGAATTGTCCCTGATTGGACAATTTGGGAATATAGTTATTTGTACTGCAATTGTGTTTTTATTTTAACTGTTATCTAATTATTCTAAATTTCGGCAACATCTCTCTTGTTCTCCGATACGCGCCCAGATGATATGCGTATTCGGAGAACTATAGGGAGATGCTGCCGAAATTTAGAATAATTAGTTAACAGTTAACGGGTATAAATTTCACACGGTTGAATATTCATTTACAAAGAAGACGATGAATGCTGGGGTCTGCATGAAAGGGACAACCTATGTTGAATGTGATATGGATTTTTATGGACTGATGGAAGAAGTGATAGAGTTGCACTACTTCGGCTTGAAATCAGTGATCCTATTTAGATGTCATTGGTTCGATACAACAGAAAGGGGCATGAAAGTTCATCCAAAATACAAACTTGTTGAGGTTAATTACAAATCGAAATTGGCAGCAAATGAGCCTTTTATATTGGCATCACAAGTCGAACAAGTATATTACGCGAAGTATCCGGCTCGAAATAAAGATAGAGCAGATTGGCGTGTAGTCTGTAAGACAAAAGGTAGAGGAAAAATTGATCCGATAGTAGGAGAAAATGATCCTCCTGGTTTCTATCAAGTAGATGATCTTCCTGCTGTGGATCGTATTATTCCAATACTCGAGGATGCAGACACAACGTCAATTCAATTAGAAGTTGAATATGCTGATGGTGACGATCATGAAATTGAGGAAGCTGGAGATGAAGAAGAGGAAGAAGAGGAAGAAGAGGAAGAAGAAAAAGAATTCGAAGACTATTATTCAGATGATGAGGAATAATTATAAAGTATATATTTTATTAAATATATCTCTACTATTTATACAATAATCTGATTATATGTCTGTTCGACAGATATGTCTGGTCGTGGTTATCGACGCAGGAGAGCTTCGGAGTCTCCGATCGGTGAGACTCCAGCACTTACTCATGCTGCTGATCCTCTTGTTGCTGATCCTCATGAGGATGATACTGCCGAGGCTAGTACATCCAGACGCAGGCGGCCACGCGGGCTGAACAGGTGGCAGCCTCCACCAGCCACAGAGTCACGTAGATTGATTAGCGTGATTGGGGAGCGGTAATATATCATGAATTATGAATCATTACAAATTCATTATATCATAATATAATATTAAAATTTATTTTTATTGTGTAGGTTCGAGCAAGAAGAAGTGCCGAGGAGCATTTCTTCTACTATTCGACGATACATGCACGGGGCATGGCCTACGTGGTCTCACGTGCCTAGCGAGCACGTCGACATGTTATGGCGCGAGTTTGAAGCACGTATTATTATTATTTTTTACATGCATGATGATATATTAATATTGGTACTGATATTATTATTTTACAGGCTCGCTATACATGGGCCGAGGACCAGAGGCCCTTCATTTACGCTGCCTGGGAGGCTATTTCCCGGGCAAAGTACAACGGGCAGCTGGGGCAGGCTCGGTCCCAAGCGATGGCCCGAGCTGGGACCACTAACATCGCGGAGACTCAGGGATACGGCCCCGGTTGGATTACTCCGGATATATGGAACCAGCTCGTGGGGATATGGTCGACAGATCGATGACAGAAGGTTTCTCGGAATGCGGCTAGAAATCGCATGTCGGGGGGAGCAGCGCGTCACACCGACGACTCTGTTGCATTTGCAGTGCACGCGAACCGTATGATAAGTATATCTTTTAATTATATATTTTATTTGTTATTATGTGTACTAATTAATGTATTTGTTTTATAAATGTAGACGACGGTGTCGGATGACGGGAGTGTCCAGCGACCCTCCCCGATGGCGGTGTTTGAGCGGACTCACCGTCGAGCACATGGGACGGGGGAGTACATCGACAACCGCGATGCATACATTGTGGTAATTATATATTTGTTTAAATTATTCATTATATATTTATAATTTAAGTTTTATGATAAATATTAAACAAAAAATCAAACTCGAGTAGGAGACCTACAGCCAGACGGTGGTGCAGCGTGGGGGTACCCCCGAGGACTTTGACGCAGCATGGTGGGTCGAGGCCGCAGGTGGCTGGGACCATGACCGCGTATATGGCTTCGCAGATAGTGGTCATGCGCGAGCCGTGCTAGGGCCACTTGGGGCACCGACCCCTCCGGTCGCTGGTGAGCGGCCGTCCACCTCTAGATCCAGTTATGATCATAGTAGCAGAATAAGGACTCTAGAGGAGACGGTCGCGCGTCAGACTCAGATGATGGAGGAGATGCATGCTATGCTACGCAACATGTCAGGTCATCCCGAAGCAGGCATCTCTTCGGCATCATCTAATCCATCGTCCTCGAGTCAGTCCACGCCGGTGTACACTCAAGCACTCCAGACCCCGCCATATGATCCAGACCATCCTCCATCGTGATCGTGAGATTTTTTGTTTGGATATTGAACTTGTTGCTGAGATATTGAACTTGTTTAACTTATTTTGTTTGGATATTGATACTTCAATTTTGCATTTGAATTGTTTTTATACTATCGTGGATAATTATCAATATAAATATAATTGTTTTGATGTATATCTTGGTGTGTTTGTGATGTGTGAATGAATGTGTGTATGAGGGTATGGGTGTGTGAGTTATGTATCAGATAATGTATCAATGTATCAATGGAAATTTGAAATTTTCAATTTTTCTGTTCCCAGGTATACGTCATCAGCAACGGCTTTCCCATAGTCGTCCGTGGGAAAGCCGTTGCTAAAAGTGTATCGAAAGCCGTTGCTGATGACCTACAGCAACGGCTTAGCGACGGGGTTTTACTAACGGCGTTGCTACGGACTCAGCGGCCGTTGCTATTAATGTTATCAGCAACGGCTCCGGGTCTGTGGCAAAACCGTTGCTGATAATATTTTTAGCGACGGCCCGAGCAACCGTTGCTGATAATGTTTTGAGCGACGGCCCGAGCGACCGTTGCTGATCCGTTGCTAAGTTATCAGCAACGCGACTTTCTGTCACGGCTCTATTGCAACGGTGCGGCCGTTGCTGATTCTCTTCAGCAACGGCTCAGCAACGACATCAGTCGTTGCTGATGATCATTTTTCTAGTAGTGTATGTTGTATTGTGTCAATTATATATACGGAAGGTGATGAGATCATATCTTGAGCGTACGTATTTAGGGTCTATGTCGCAAATGGATACATCTCTAACTCCATTTATATTACTTCTCAATACGATTGTAGTGTTATCACCGTGATCATCCCTTGCATCAAGCACCAACACTACAACAATACTGGTGTACTCGCATTCCTCACGCTTGCGGCGATAATATCTTCACTGGTGATACAAGTTATAAGGTCCGCTAATTCTAGTCATCTTCACTAATTAATCCAATATGACCGGAATCAAACCGACAGCTAGAGAAAGTTATGTAGGAAGATGAGCAACAAGTGGTGGGGGGAGGGGGGTGTTGATGGCTTGTAGATATGGAGGAGCACAAACTAGCTACAATTAAGGCACAAGGAGACGTGCACAAACCTTGGCCAAGATAACAGTGGATGCCAACGTGATTGATTCAGATTTGCATTGCACTCTACTTGTTGTGGTCATCCACAATTTTGATCGTGTACGTGGGAGACCAAACTCCATGTATGTATCTAGTGATGTGGACCCGTGCCAACAAAATTTTGCCAATTTAGGCTCATCAAGTTAGATTTGAGTTCAATGATTCGGTTAAATAGTCTCAATTCGCCAAAAGAATCGCCTAATGCAATTAATCTCGTCTACAATTATTGGTTGGAAATCTATGCATCAATTACTCGTCATTGTTAGGTTGAACTCATCGAATTTATTGTGATTTGGGGAGTCAAATTAGGATTACGTCTGCCCTATTATTTTAAGATACTAAGGAGGCGTTTGATTGTCCACGGATGCAAATATTGTAAAAAATATTTGCATGCAAAATTAAATACCCATGAATAGATTTTGCAGCATATTATTTAGTTGCCCGCAATTAATTAGAGTTGCGACTTCTATTTTCGTTTGGTTAGTCGTAGATAGAAATTGCAATTACACTTGCAACTAACATCTGTACATCTAGGTTTGATAATTTTGATTCAATCTGATAGCCCAACACAATAAAATCGTGCTCGGACCGCCCCGCTATCATGTCGAGGCCATTATCGAGTTGGTCTGATAAGGCCCGAACAAATACTGGGCCAGCCCGATAAGGTCTGAACAAAATATCGGGTCGGGTCGGGCCTACACAGTGTAGGTTTAGTCCGACCTAATAGCACAATAATAATTTTATCCATTATCGAAAATATTGGGATATCATGCCCGAATTGGCCCAATAGATCGATTAAGGCCCAATAGCCGGGTTCCAATGTCCCAATTCGAGCCTAATAGTTCGATTTTAATTTTTTTTTTAATCGTGCTAACTGGCCAGGCTGCCCTGTTTACTATTCGTGTTGTGCCGAGTCGAGGGTCCCGAGCTCAAACTTTTATAAGGTCCGGCATAATTTTTGTTCAAGATGGGCCAGCTCGGGCCGATATCTTCGGTCTGACACGAATTGTCGAGTCCAATAGGAGTTCTACGAAATTTAGAATCAATAATAATCAAATAGAGGCTAAAGTGTAAATCTGTCATTTTATCCAATAATAATTCATTGACTACAATAAAATTGATCTGACCCATAATAATATTATTTTTATACTCTAAATTATCATTTAGTTTAGTACTATATTATTTCATTATTTATCAAAATAAATTAATATTTTTAGTTATTATATAATACCAAAAATTATATTAAAAAAATCTACCAAACGACATTAGATCTAAAATCCGACACTACAATCACCTTCAGCACGCAAAAATCTACAGCTTTGGTATTTATTTTCCTATCCATCTGACGACTTGGGTATTTATCTAAAATCTATATCACTCAAATTAATTATTTTTTAATACTTAAATTATTATATTCACAATCTGCAATATTATATTGCGGATTTTTTGGACTGCAGTTGCTTTTGCAACTTATAAATGATATTAAAAACATAATTTATAAATATTAGATGCTATAAAAGAGTTTTGCCGTCAATCAAATAAATTGATTTATTTGCTGCAAGGACAATCAAAGGCTCTTTAAATAAAAGAAAATAATTTAATTTGACAAAAATAATTTACAAATGTCATGCATTTAAATTTGGAAGTATCGACTAGGTTTCAATTTGGTTCATCCAATTTCCTTAAATTGACTTCACGTGATTAGGCGAAGTCGGAAAGTAAAGCAAACCCATCAAGTTGGCAAAAGGGGAGGTCACACAATTAATGGACTCACATCAATATCTTATCTTTTGCGTCGAGCTCACTACCACGTAGGCGGCACAAGGCACACAATGTGGAGAACAGGGAGATCTCCCAGCTTGCAACAATGGAAGCAGATTTGAGACAGAGGAGCACACAAAACCATGAAACCCTACTACAAATTCTGCTGCCAACATTGCGAGGGCCACATGCCGGGGGAAAGCATGACAGGGATGGGCAGAGAGCAAGACATGGTGGACGAGGCCACCGAGCAAACACCTTTCGTGCACCTCCCTGCTGTTTCGATTTGACTGGATATTACTAGAAGAGGAAAATGTGTCGTGTGGTCACTGGGCAGTGCTCGGTGCACGTTCCAGGGGGGCAAACTCCATGACATGTTATGGAATTGAGACTCCCCAAGCAGTAGACCTTTGTACAAACCCAGTGCAGATTAATCACATATTTTCCGATCGAGCATTTTGTCGAACACTTCACGTGCATGGCGTGGTTTATCGCTTGCAGGTTAATCGCACCATGGCATACAACAGTGTCAAGTGAGAGCGATGAACCTGTTGCCCAACACTACACATGCAGAGCGCGTGCCGACATCCCGTAAGGATGAGATTGAATTACAACATGCTTGCTGTCTATTGATTCGTGCACGTGCGGGTCATTGTCACTCCAACAGATAATATTATCAACTTCAGATCATTATTCAATTGCAAGAAGAACCAAAATATAGTATGATTTCTATTGTTTTTAAAACGTTGTAATCAGCTATTAGATTTTATAATAAATAATAATATAATAATATGTATGGCAGTCTCGACTCTCAAGAGGCATTCAATCAATCGGTTTGTTTCGCCACCCTTCTGATTGCAAAAAACTAAAGCGGGGTATGATATTAAAACATACAGCCAACTGATGAAAATTTTATTCAAGTCAAAACCCCCTGACATCATCTCAAGAAATGAAGAACTAAAAGTTTCGGTAACAAAGATGTTATACAAAAGTAAATGAATAAATAAAAAGATTTCATTCTTAATAAAAATTTAGTAGCAAATGATGACTTTGGCTCCACATATCTCTCTTCCAACCGTAAGATGAAAAGGGCTATTTCCCCCCCTATTATTCTATTTTATTTGCTGCTAGAATAAACAAGCATATCACTTTCTTTTCCGAGGTGAGCTCAGCGTTGCATATGGGTTAGGAGAACTGAATCTGATCTTCTGGTGCCAGTATGCAGCAGCACATTAACAATTCCTTGCTCATCAAGTGCACTTTCAGGTTGGATTAAAAGAGACTGGAGAGTTCAGCAGCACATCCTCTTTGGTGTTCGAGCTCGCAAGATTTCTTGCTGTGAACACATGCATGTATCTGCTGTAGTGAGATGTATTCCAGCAATGAAGACAGTGACAACTTGGTCTGAATCTGCTGTAAATTGAAAATTATAGAAGATTATCATTGCAGGGTGGGGAGTATGAGAAGATACTTCCACTAATAAATAATATAATACGCCTATTTTTTGGATCAAATATTTGCTCTGAGGAATTTATGACGTTTAGCCTGTTTTGCACAAAACTTCTGATGAGTTCTGTCAATATCATCAATATGCTGCCATGAAAGCTGCGGTAAATTGTCAAGGTATTACTAGCTAATTTTATAGAGAAAAGAGAGAATAATAGCTAGAAGAAGACGAGCAGAATTAAATATGATGTATTTGCTATTATGCCAAATCCAATTATGGATCTATAAGAATGGTCTAAAATGGTTCAGGTGATCCTCTCGAATCCTAGATTAGACTTGGCAGAACAGGATAAAGCTTTACTTATTAATTGAGCATTATTTAGGAGAGCACAAACACACGAGAATAACTTTCAGCTCATTTTCAATTGCACAGACACTAAACTGTTTTGCTAAAGTGGTTTCCTCATACAAATTTCCCTTTGAAAGATTTTCTGTGAAACAAATTAAGCATTAAATAGCTTCCTTTTCGAAGTTGTTGTTTTATCTCACTCCAATCTTATCTGCTTTAGATATATAATTTTCCTCTTTTTCCTGTCTGCTTTAGTTATATAATTTTGACCTTTATGCCAATATACACTTTTTGTGAAATTCAATTGATTGCCACTACATAATCCTACCACTGGCTTTACACCTTCCTTTACTTTGATCCTAATTGTCAATACTTCACCTTCATTTAGTCCTACCTGTAGTCACAGTTGAAGTGTTGAACCACAATAGCCACAATCTATATTTGTTATTGTTGCTGCCATAATTTGTGTCAGAAAACATTGAAGGGAGCAACATGGTATTAGCAAAAGAGAGCATACCAAACAATCATGCTTGAGCGAGCTTCTTAAATTTTCGTTCGTAGAGCCCTGTCACTTGGTCAGCAACAGCCCACATTATTGCCTGCCCTGGTGGAATTCTCATAAGCCTAGGAAGTAAACCTTTCCATAGTGCAACCAATCCCTCCTCAACATATATAGTTTTGATTGCGTGTATCATGCCCTTGTATTTCATATCACCTGATCTGCTTTGAGCCATCAACCTTGTCTTGACAACATCAAAGGGTCCGGTGCAGATGGGGCCAGCGGTCCCTGCAAGGAAACCTGAAATCATTGACTGCCAAGGATGAAGAAGTTTTCCATCTCCTTCATGTTTCTTCCAGAGAACGATGTCAAATGCATTCTTAGCTGTGAACATGGCAGCTTGGTTTGTTCCATTTCTCATAACTGTGGGTGCTGCTCCTGCCCAGAGTCCCAGAATTCCTTCTTCACGAATGATCATCTTCGCACAGTGTATGGGACCTTTGTACTTCAAGAGCTCAGGACTCAATCCTTTCTGTTGTTGCAATCTGATTTTGACCACCTAGATTCATAATCCAAGGATATTGTATCTATAAGAAAATAATAAATAGACTACTAATGTGGAGTCGAGTATAAATGAAGTTAAATTGTATAATATAATTCAATAAAATTATATATTTTGATAGTGTAGCAGAATATTGTAAAGGTGATTGTATTTTCATTTTAAAAAATGTAGTTGTAAAAGAATCAAACATTAAAATTTCATTTTACATAAAAGTCTCAACTTCTAACCAAACCAATAGAATTTACCGGTCATTTCTCTTCCACCATCTTCTCTTTGCAATTTATTTTCCTCCCTGGTTTTTATTCACAAAACTACTAAAGTAGCAAATAGTCATGATTACTAGATACTAATGAACCAATAGAACTATTTTTTTTCTACGTTTTGATTATTAGATACTAATTGTGTTCGTGTAATAATCATTTAGACATAAATATTCATTACTTATCCAGAGATGTATTATTTAATTGGGGATGAGAGTTGGCAGCTTCAAAAAGTGGGTCAAGGCCTTCATGGATGTCAGCACTCAGGAGTTACAAAAACGGTTTTGAACAAACACATAAATAGTGGAGATCCCTGCATCTAGCTCAATGATAAAGTTTCGAGTCTCTTGGCACGGATGACAGAAACACTACATGCTAAACAGGTATTATCTTTCTGCTGAAAAATATTATTCTCCTATCTGAATAAAACATTCAACTTGTATTTGGCATGCAACCTTCACTGATAGCTATTTTTGAGGTTAGCCATCTTGTTTGGACTTGAATAGTTTCAAGTGAACCTTGTCATTTTTTGGGTTCTATTCATCATCGTGAACTAGTAAATAGTAACTATTTTATGAAAGTTAGCTAGCAAATAGTAACTATCCCTACAAAATGCTTCTTATCTTCAACCAAGGGTAAAAGGAATACTGTAAAACATTTGGTACTTCCTCTAAATCCTAAAATATAAGAGTTCAGTTTCACATTAATGTCGATTCTTAGGGAATTCCTCTAAGAACAAGCACTATGACATTCCCACTATATGATAAACAGTAGACGAGTGAGATCAACCAATTGTGATATGCAAGAAAATTATGCTTAATAATCATTGCATGCATAAACCGGCTATTTCAAGGTCAGGTATGCCTGCAATTAGACTATCTCTGAAGGGTTGCAAGAAAGGAAAATGCGTATGTTATCCTAATCAGTGTACAGAAAAATGGTATAAGGAAAATAAGGCATGGTCGACTGTGACCAGGATCCTCTGAATCTGCGGTTCAAGCCTACCTTAAAAAAAAATTGATACGCGATCATGTACACATCTATGCTCTGTACATTTACACTATGTTTGGATTGAGGATTTCGGAAGGTTTCGGAGGGGTTTGGAGGGGGAGGGTTTTGAAGGGGTTTAAAACACCCTGTTTGGATAACTTTTTTAAAGGGTTTGGAGGGGTTTCAAACCCCTCCAAATCCCTCCTAGAACCCATTTTCAAAACCTGCCAAAATGGGGGGTTTTGGAGGGGTTTGAAGAGTTAATGAATTAAAAATAGTTAAATTACAAAAGTATCCTTGGAACAAAAATATATATTATTATAAACGAGGGCATAGCGGTCTATCAAATCCCTCCAAACCCTTTATGAAGTTTAACCAAACAAGGTATTTAAAACCCTTTCAAAAACCTTCAAACCCCTTCCCCTCCAAAACCCTTCAAACTCCTTCAAACCCCTCCCCCTCCAAACCCCTTACTCAAAGTTATCCAAACATAGTGTTAGGGAAAAACAATTCATCCTTGGTTGTGACCAGCAACAATCAGGTTATGAATTCAAGTAGCATCTGCTATTTCGCAATTCTCACATTTTAAAAATAATATGAAACTCAATACCTACTTTATATGCGAAGACAATATTTGTGCGAGTCAATGGGCATCAGATTCATCGGATACGTCTGCAAATAGCGCAACTGTCGTCACATTAGCAAAATTGAGACGCTACGCGGAAGAATTGTTTATCTACATACCCTTGAATCTTTTATTCAACTGTACAGGAATTTCGACAGAATATTCAATTCAGATCTCGATTTTTAAAATGAGATATTTTGATAGAGAATCAGAGCCCGAACAGATCGATAGATAAGGACGATACATCAGTACATAAAATGTAGGACGGGAATGCTTGCCTCGAAGGGGGTGACGATGAGGAGAGCCTCGAGGACTCCGGCACCGAAGCCCGCGGCGAGCCTACCACGGTTGGATAGGTCGCCGGTGGCAGAGTCCTTGAAGGCGGACTGGAGCATGGCGTTGGAACCCATGCGGAGGGCGTACTTGAGGGTTAGGTGGGTGGCGAAGGGGGTGAGCCCCTTCCACAGCGCCCGCACGCCCTCCGCCTGCGCCACCGTCACCCCGCAATGGACGATGCCGCGGTACGTCCCGCCGCGATCGAGCTGCAGCCGCGTCTTGATCACGTCGATGGGCTGCAAGCAGCACGCTTCCATGATGCCGCCCAGGGACCCCGACACCGCCCTCACGTGCGCCGGTATAGGTTCGCTGACAGTCTTCTTCCTCTCCTCCACAGCCGGGGAAACTTCGCTGCCTTCGCCTTCGTTCGGGGATGCCATGCTTCGGTGGGGGAAGAGTCGAAGAGCACCGAGCGAGTGAAAAAGGCAGCGATGGCGACGATGCCAGAGGCAGAGGCTTGAACCCCGATGCTGTTCTCCACTGTTGACACTCGATGCCTTCACCAGATCACACGTGTCAATCGGTAGTGTGCTCGAGCCTCGAGAGTCGAGACTAGCCTATTGTTGCATATAAACTGGGCCCTATTGTTTGGGCTTTCACGATTTTGTAATTGAGATAGATAGCCTAATTGGGTCAGTAGACCTGTTCGACTCGTCTCAATTGAATTGAACCGCCCCGATTCATGAAATTATGTGCCGCCCGACCCGGTTGTTAATTAAATTAGGGTAAATTATACTGATCTCTCCTGAGGTTTAATAAAATTACACTGATCCTTCCTCTATTTGTCCAGGTTATAATCACCTCCCTTGAGTAATCTTTGAGTAATTTTTTTAGGGAAGGTCTGTGTAATAATTTACAAAACTCATGAGAGGTTTGTGTAATTTTATTTTGTAATAGAGGAAGTTTGTGTAATAACTCAGGAGGTAATAAGATAAAATTATAAATAGATGAGATGTCAGTATAATTTCACTAAACATCATGAGAGATCAGTGTAATTTATCCATAAAATTATTATGTTATATATATATTTGTATTTTTTTACAATTACGTTCGTGAATTTTTAAACTAGATAAAAAAATTAAATTATATGAAATTAACAAAAATATCTTTTTCATTAACTCATTATTATTTATTTAACGATTTTTTAAAAATAGCACGTGATAATTTTTCATTAAGACAAATATTATAAAATAAATAAATTTATAATTAATATAAAATTAACATAAATCATGTTAATTTTATAATTAATATTTTTTAATTTTTAATAAATTAAATATTATGAAATATTATGCTATCACGTGACATGTCAAATATCATATTAATATGAGTAAATTGCACTAATTTCTCCGGAGGTTTAGTGAAATTATATTAACATTTTCTCTATTTATTCAGGTGACACTCATTTGTCCTGCACTAAATAAAGTCCGTTAGTAATATGATTTCTCTTTTATACTCTTGTTGAAAAATCATTAAAATACATGCATAAAATAATTGAATAAATATTTTAAAAATAAAAATTTAAAATAAATTATTTTATTTTAAAATAAATTTTTTGAAAGAAATAAAAACGACATAAGAGTATTTTATTATTTAAAATAAAAAAATAAATATTTTAAAAATATCATTAGTAAGCACGTGCAGAGCATATGACAAACATTTTACTAACAACTTTTGTTAATATAAAAGGTCCGTGTAATTTTTTATAAAATTCAAAAAAATTATAAGATAAAATTATAAATAAAAAAAATGTCAATATAATTTTACTAAACTTTAGGGAGGTAGTATAAGTTACCCTATTAATATTCATTCTTTCATGCTTTATGCTATTGGACTTTATACTAGCTAGCATATCTTATGGGATGGGGTGCCAAATCCAAATGTGGGTCTCAGCCATTAGAAATTGGTAATCGGTAAGGTGCTGTTTGGTTAGCGAAAATTATTTTCTGGTTTGGTTTCAGTGAAACTGAAAACTTGGTTTTGGTTTTTAATTTTCAGTTTTCTGAAAACACGTTTGGTTAATAAAAACAACATTAGTTTTAGTTAGTTGAAACCAGTAAATATTTATTTGATTATAAAAAATAATATTAATTTTCCTTGAACATTTTTAGTAGTAATTAAATGTTTAGTTAGTTTACAAAATTAAATATTTGTTAATATGGTTACAAAATATTTAAATGATTTAATTAATTAAGTTATTGATAATTTAAGATTTTTTTGTTCAATTAGATATAAAAATTAATTAATAGTTATTATAAAATTTCAAAAAAAAAACAAGTCCAATGATCTAAAATTAGATTTGATTAAATTATAAATAGACCAACTTTAAGAAAATTGAGTTATTTAAAATTTGGGTTTGAGTCAATTAGATATAAATTGGTTTAATTATTTTATAAATTTAAGATAAAAGTTTAAGTTAAAAATGATGATTTTTATTTTTATTTTTAAAAATTCGATATAGTTTGATTTATTTTTAAATTAATTAATTTTATAAAAAAATATTTATAATTACAAAATTGTCACAGCATTTTGATAACGAAATCGACAGTCTCGAAACCACAGAAAACAACATTCTGTTGTTTTCATTTTTATTAAGAAAACTGGTTTCGTTTTCATTCTGGTTTCGATTCAGTTTTATGAAAACATTAAACCAAACACGTTTTCGTAAGCAGTTTTGATTTCAGTGAAACTGAAATCATGAAAATAGACTTGATTTCGCTAATCAAACAGGCCCTAACAAGTATAAATCTTGCGCCTATTGCTAAAGATAGAGAAGTATCCCTGCTCCCAAATCCCAATACAACGAGTTATTGGCGTCAAGAACACGACGTAGTAAATGGACCAAACATTTGGCTCAGCATCTAATATCACTTTAGCATATGCACAAATAATATTCTACCCAAATCCATTCATCCACAAGCAACACATCTCAGAGCATATATTCTATTATCCGAATCTTATCATTTGCACCAAGGGAAAATTAATAAATACATTCCAAATTACAAGATTATTAATAAACCTATCACATATTTTTATTGAAAATAATTATATATTCAAATTTTTAATTTTGTATCCAATTTATCCGTCACCAATTGCCTGTTATAGTGTTATTGTAGTCATTATATATTGACATGAAATCTCAACCAACATCTAAACTTAATATTTTATTCAATTTTCTCACGTCGTAGTGCATGCTGAGACAATAAATTTCAACATTCATTTCTTTTAATATCATCATGCACGTTGAGATAAAAACAAAACAAAATATAAATCTCTAAAAAGCTTGATCAAATTCGACTGTTCGCTCAAACAGGATGGGCATTGAAGTTAAATTTTAGCCTAACTTCAAATTTAATATTATTCAACTCGTAATTTAGATTATATATTTTGATGTGTTAACGAAAAACAATCGTGTTTGCTCAGACTTTTTAGGGATTAATATTTTCTTTTTTTTTTAATCTAAGCATGCACGATAATTGTGGCATATTTGAATAAAAAATATTTTTTTAGATGATAATTTTTTTTTAAATCTTCAGGTATATAATTGTTTCATATTTTTCAAATAAAAATATGAAAGAAATATGCTAATAACTTCGTGGTTTAGAATATATTTATTAATTTACATAATCTTCTTATCTTCTCTCAATTTTGATCTAAATTTTGACATTTTTTTCTACTTTATATAATTTTAAATTCTGATTATTTTGGCACACTACCGTTTAGGGACGGCAATTCAAACTGGTTAACCGGTTAACCGAACCGTAAAATCTCATTTTGGATAGTGGATTTGCGATTCGGTTTCGGTTTCGGATAGTAAAAATCAAAAATCGTTTAAAATCAGTTCGGTTTCGATTATCGGTCGCGGTTAACCGATAACCGAAATCGGTTATATATTCGGTTTCGGTTATCGATTTTTTGCGATTAATTGGTAATTGAAATCGATTTTGTTATTAATATTTGAACCGATTATCCGTTTACTATCGGTTTTTTACGGTAACCGGTATCCGAAATCGGTTTTGTTATTAATCTTTGAATCGGTTATTCGTTTACTATCGGTTAATCGATTAGTAAACGGATAATCGATTCTATTGGAACAAAAAAATTCAGTTTCGATTTCGGATATAGGCTTTTGAAATCGACCGATTTCGGTTTCGGTTAACGGGTTTGAAAAATGATTTCGGTTTCGGTTAACTCCCAAAAGTACGATTAATCGAACCGTTACCGTCCCTACTACTGTTCCATTTCCTTTTTCTTTATTCGCACTTGCATAAAATGGCCCAAATATTCAACCGACTATTATCTCCCTCCCTCCCTGTGTCTATATATACATCTCTTTGCGTCCCAATCGTTTCTCACAAGTCCCAAGTGCCGACACCTCCCTTCTCACACTCTCACCCCTTCTTCCCCCGAAGAAGAGAAGGCGGCGGTATGGACGCCTACGCCCTCCATCTCGCCATGGCGGCGCTCGTCGGTGCCTCCGTCGTCGCCGTCTCCGCCTACTACATGCATCGCAAAACCCTAAGCCAGCTTCTCGACTTCGCCCGCGCCGTCGAGAGGGATCGCGACCGCGGCCGTGGGACCGCCCCCGGCGACGAGGATGATGGCCTCGGGCGGGCCGCCCTGAGGCACGGACAGTACGGGTACCGCCGCAAGGGTCCTGGGTATTACCGCCGCGGCGGCGGGTCCGCGTCGCTGCCGGACGTGATGACGGCGGTGGAGGTGGACGAGGAGGACGAAGCGATGGCTGAGGAGGATGTTGCGATGCTGAAGCGTCCATCGCCGCTGATGAATGGTGCGTTCTTTACTGGAGCGGCGGCCGCAGAGGAAGAAAAGCGGGGCTTGCCGATTCCTGCGGGGTTGCCTCGGTTGCAAACTGTTCCAGAAGGTATTTATGGATCACCATTTTCTGATTTCTCTCCAGAGTGAGGTGGTTTTGTCTTCGATGCTTTTGGAAAACTGTTGTTTATGTACCCGCTAAATCTTCCTAGGCTTAGTGATCCCGTCAGTGGTTTGTGAGGTTCATTCAACTGTTGCCTTTTGGATTTGACCTAACCTATGAGAATGTTTTGATCAAAGGAAATGAAAAAAAGCTTTGTTATAGTGGAACATATAGTATCTACTTTGTTATTATCGGAAGTTTTGTGTTTGCAAGTAAATGAACATGCAAGGAACCTGTGGAGTTCCTGCCTTTTGCAGCATTGCGACGCGTCTGATACTTAAACACCTCCACCGATTCTATTTTCACACACCGCTATTCACGGCCATTCCTTTTCTAAAAAGAGCACCTTGACATTATTCATGATTACTTACTTATATCCACGCCTTTCTGGGAATAGGTATGTTTACCAGAACTCTAAGTGCGCACCCACTATGACCAAGCTCGGCCACCTACTTGGAAATTTTATTATATTTGATATGCTTTTGATGGATCCTAAGGTAAACTGCCAATGGTTGATTTAGTGAACTCATAATATGTAATGGGGTGGATTAACAGCGTTGTTTTCATTAAGTTCAGTTTACAGGGTATCTCCAGTAAATAATACCTGAAATATTATTTTATGTTGGTTGGATGATAGATGAAAAGGAGCATTCATCTGCTACTATTGACTTTTTCTGTGCTCCATTTATATTAGCCAGAGATGAAAATCTAATACACTTAATAAAATTTTTATTCACAGAGATAAAATTGCTATATGTTCTAATATCTTATACCTATTTATTGTGTTCATAGTTAAAATTGTGGTTCTTGTCAAATTATTAATGCACTAGAAGTATATGACTTAATTTATGTTTGTTTTAAGGTGTTTAATTGCAACATTGAAACTATAATTTATTCACATGGAAGCTGTGAGGTACTGTGACTTGTAGCTCATACATTGAGACATGCTTCAATGTGACGCTAATAGGATATTTTAACTAAGAGGACACCTCTGTTTACATTCTCAGGAAAGAACAATGTTCTTTTATTGATGTAGCTTTTCTACATCTGAAAATCAACTCTGATGCCCAGT
Source organism: Canna indica (assembly GCA_034359265.1). Classification (NCBI taxonomy): domain Eukaryota; kingdom Viridiplantae; phylum Streptophyta; class Magnoliopsida; order Zingiberales; family Cannaceae; genus Canna; species Canna indica. Next base: position 71,791,836 of record CP136896.1, read on the forward strand.
ATTTTGGTCATGTACTTGATCATTGGTCTCCAGTGCTTGTTTAATCAGATGCATTTCCTACTCTTGATAGATTAACTAGCCTCTGTTACTTTTAAAAATGAAGCTACTTTGATGCGGAAAAGTGAGTATATCTACTGATTTATAATTTAAAATGAAGCTAGAAGAATAGATCAACTAGCCTCTGTTACTTTTAAAAAGATTCACAAAGTTCAAAGTGCAGTGGAAAGGAAACTTACACACTTAAACTTAAAGAATGACAATTTTTTGTTATAATCCCTGCCATATTATGGTGTTAGGTTTTCTATGCCAATTGACATAACTATGATGTTTTTAACTCTGATGAGAAGTGCACTTGTTCGGACTAGTACTCTTCTTGCTATTATAGTTGTCTGATAATGAACTAATTCACTTCAAAGGGCACATGGATGATCTTATTGCCAAGAGAAAAATCATTTTATCTGAACTCTGTGTTCATGGAAAAGATAAAGCAAAATGGTACATGCATATCTTCCTGTCCTAACTCCAAATAATGCTAAAAATATTACTTGAACTAATGATGGGCTATTATTCTTTCTTAATAAGTTCCTATTTGCAAATGTGCTACTTTGATTTTTTATCTACAAAGACATTAAACACTTCTCGATAATGTTTAGAGATTTGCCTTTTAAAATTTTAATTGTAATATATATGATCTCATCGATGCTTGAGAATAAAGTTATGATTCCTAGACTTGAGATCCTTTCAGCTTGACTTGTGTAGAGTCAAATAAATTTGGCCCTGAACTATTTCTAGTTCTGGAATTAGAACACATCTATCTAACTATGTAAGCCACTAATTTTTTTGTGGTTTCACAAGTGTGAATTTTCTCATATGATTAGTTATGTGACATCTCTCTTTGTTTTGGAAAACGGATTTAGTGACTAGATCAGTTGTCATGCATAACAGGTAATAAGAAATATGTCCAAACAATCACAGATAAGATAGCTGGACATGCTAACAGGGCAATATCTCCTAAATCTCCAGTCGCTAGTGCTAGTGCTAGTGCCTTTGAGAGCCAAGAGGGATCAGATGAAGATGATAATATGGCAAATGATGCTAAACTTGACGATGCCTATTTGCACACAAATGGACATTTAGTAAGTCTATTTTGCTATGCTATTTGTCTTCCATCTTATTTTCTTTCTAACATATTCTGTGTAGAAAATGATATCCATCAGTAACTGTTGCTTGAGCTGATTTGGTGTTAATTCTTTATTAACTTCTGCAAGAACACTCCAATGATACATAGTATTTTTCTGTCAAGGGTGGCCAACCTGTGTGCCTATCATATACCACTCCAGGCTTTAAAAAGAGCATGCATCCTGAAGTCATGTCACCGTAATTGTTGTCATTTGCCCAGGCATGCTCCATGGTTTATGCATGAGCAGATCATGCGGGTGTGTCTACTTTATCTTGCTGCCAAGTTGTTAGCAGACACGATGAAGGCATCCTACTTGTGTCTAGTATAAATCAAAATTAAAAGTACAAAATGTTCATGTGTCTACCTTGCAACTGTAAATTTAGACGTCTTGTAGCAGAACTTCCATATTTTCACTTAAACTCGAAATGAATTTTCTCAATTGTGCAAAGTCCATGTTGGAGTCTACTTGCTTCCAAAATTACTACAAGCATTTTTTAAGAGGTGACAATTGATCTGGTTCACCATGGACTGCCCAGACCTCACCTGACCTGGGCTGTGCTTGACCCAACCCAATCCCAGCCTTTGCTGTGCCTTGTCTAACCTGGTGAAAACTTTGAGCAGGGTTGGCCAAACTCCAAAGGTTATGGGGCACATTAGTCGTGCCTAACCCAACCCAAGGTTGGATATTGCCAGACTCAACATGCTTTCAGGCACAATACAGCCTGGTAAAATGTCTAGTACGGACCAAAGTCGGCACCAAAATCTGGAACTTCTGATGTTTCAATATTCTTCTCCATATGAAACTTGACATATTCTGCTACAATTATATGGCTGTTTATTTTGTGCAATTCAGTTGGCCAGTTCATGTGCTTGTGGTGTCATTCATGCATACAAATTAGTTTTAGATGTTGTTTAGTATATGCTTGAATCACTAAGTACTGTTGTCCATATTCATGCATACTAGTTTCAGATGTTGTCCATATTGAACCTGTTATCATGTCTCTTTTTTCCCTTTTTCTTTTGGCTCTGTTGCTGGATCCAAGGACTTACTTTTCATTGTATTTTGCATGTACCGAGAAAAGGGGGAAAATGGTAAGAGCTTATTTCAAGATTTGCCTGATCATATTGCTGGAAATGGGGATCCAAAATCATTAACTGCATCTAGCATGATCCGGTCGCATAGTGTATCTGGTGATCTACATGGTGTACCGCCTGACCCAGTAGCAGCAGATATTCTTAGGAAAGAGCCTGAACAAGAAACCTTTGTCAGACTCAAAATTACGCCTAATGGTATGGTGGTTGCTGTTCCCTCAGATTGTATGCATTTTTCATACTGCCTTTTTTAATTTACTTCTCTAGAAGTACAAAGTATTTTGCTATAATAGTGCTTCAGTGTTTACACAACCACAAATTACAAATGGGTTCTTTCTGATTCTCATTTAGGGTTGATAGGGTTTTTATGAAGAATCTTGTTATTGTCACTCTTCCAGAATGTGAGGCTTTTTAATGTATTTACATGCTTGTAGGGGCTACTGCCTTAGAAATTAACAATTTGGAAAACACACCACTTTGATGCTAGTTTTTCCACATTATAGTACTGCTCTAATATTCTTTTGTCTTATCTTTTTTATTTTAGAGATACCATCTCCTGATGAAGTTGAAGTTTACAAAATTATCCAGAAATGTCTTGAGCTGCGAGAACGTTACGTCTTCAGAGAGGAGGTTGCTCCTTGGGAGAAAGAGGTCATAACTGACCCTAGTACACCAAAACCAAATCCTAATCCCTTTGCATACATGCTTGAGCAGAAGACTGATGTAAGCTTTCCTTTGTATCAATCTGTTAATCTATTTGCTTAATTATCTAGTTGCACTTTTGTAATTTTGTTATTTAAATCTTGATCAGTATATATTTTTTTCTCAGCATGCATTTCATATGGTAGACGGGGTTGTTCATGTTTATGCAAGTAAAGATTGTAAGAATTCTTACTAGTGTTTTATTTTTTGTGAAATTTATTGCCTACCAATGCCTTTTATTATGTTGGGATGGACTATTAACTTTAATTTTTAACAGCAAAAGATAGACTTTTCCCTGTAGCTGATGCCACAACATTTTTTACGGACTTGCATTACATCCTCCGTGTAATTGCACTTGGAAATACGAGAACATTATGCCATCAGCGTCTTGATCTTCTTGAGCAGGTAGCATAGAAATTTTTATTTATCCCATACGAATTTGAGAAGGTTGTTATTGTCTACAATCAAATTGAGTTTTGATTTGAAAAGTTTTGCAATGACGGACATCGTTTACAATTTTTTGTTCTATACTTTAGTAACTTGATGTCTCTGTGCAGAAATTTAATCTTCATTTAATGCTCAATGCGGATAGAGAATTTCTTGCTCAGAAAAGTGCGCCCCATCGAGATCTTTACAATGTTAGGAAGGTTGACACCCATGTACATCACTCTGCATGCATGAACCAAAAACATCTACTCAGATTTATAAAATCAAAGTTGAGGAAAGAACCTGATGAGGTTTGTAGGTTAACTTCTTAGTGCCATCCATCTTGTACTGTTCTTTTTGGTGATGGACCTGGTCATATACAATTACAGTTCCACGCTATTCGGCTATTGTATTGGAAATGGTTTCTCACATATAGGCTTGTTGTAGGTTGTGATTTTCAGAGATGGTACCTATATGACGCTGAAGGAGGTTTTCGAGAGTTTGGACTTGACAGGGTACTCCAAATCTCTAATTGATGTTGTTTCACTCCACAAGCCATTTCTGAAAAAAAAATTCATTTTTTTTTTTTTTTTTTGAGACAGGTATGATCTTAATGTTGATCTCTTAGATGTCCATGCAGACAAGAGTACCTTTCACCGCTTTGATAAGTTCAACCTTAAATATAATCCTTGCGGCCAGAGTAGGCTAAGGGAGATTTTTCTGAAGCAGGATAATCTCATACAAGGTAATCAGTTTAGTTGACCACATTCTTTTTACTGTGCTCGACCACTAGTTATTGTCCTACAGGTTAGCATTTTATTTGAATTCTTTATGACCCATTGACCCATCTTTGATGATGCTGGTGATTGAATCGTGGATACTGGATACTCATAAGTGATGTTCACATGGATGTAACATGTATATGTATTTGGTCTTTGTGTGCATACTTGGATGCAGAAATTTGTTTTTGATATTTCTGTTCAATAAATTATTGTTGAGGACTAGATAGTTTATCTATGTGAAATTAAGTTTATTTGGGTTTATTTGGATAAATTAGTTTTTTACCTTGGTGTATGAGATTTTAGAAAATCTTGTTTGATACTTGCACTTTTAGAGAAGTAACTTATTTGAAGATTCTCAGCATCTGATGCAAATTTCACGTTACTTACACATTTGTATTTTTGTATAGGCCGTTTCTTGGCTGAGCTGACAAAGCAAGTGTTTAGTGATCTTACTGCAAGTAAATACCAGGTGCTTTGTTTGATTGGTAGAATGATAACCTGCTACTTTATTTGGCTGAAATAGGTTGAGAAATCTATCACAAATAAGGAAACAGATTTGTCACATTTCTTGCATTGCTCATATTTTATATTTGTAAAATTTCATTTTGAATGATTATATTGATTGTTATTTCTTACTGAAACATGATACATCTTTTCTGAGATCTATCCTTGTTATTTTTTGTCAGATGGCTGAATATAGGATATCAATATATGGAAGGAAGCAAAGTGAGTGGGACCAACTTGCAAGTTGGATAGTTAATAATGAATTGTACAGTGAAAATGTTGTTTGGTTGATTCAGGTACTTGCTTCAATGCTATGCTATCTTCCACTGTGTTTTATTTCTTGGTTATTTATTATCTATGTAATACGAGCTCCCTTGCTACTCTGAAGCTGTTGATTCTGACACTACATGCAATTTTCTGTTTGTATCATCCTGCTGAATGATTATGTTTGATGAACTAGTATGGTACATGTAAGATTGTGAATCTCACACTTTACTCAATTCAATTTTTTTCTATATGTTTCTTGTTAAGAAAGAAACAGTTTCATTTTTGATGAAATAATAAAGAAACATGCACAACTGAGTTATATAGAAGATTGTACCACAATAATCCTTAATTCACATGTGCATGATGTTACTGCACAACTGATGTATTGTAAGAACAATGGTCGAATTTTAGATTTGATTTGATTTGTGCTCTCACCTTAAATTTTTTTCAAGCCTGCCATTTTGGTAACCTTAGATGTACCTACCTTCTGGTTCTATGTTTGTAGACTTGTAGACTTGTAGTGGTTTATTTATAAGGTCAGAGGGAGGACTAGCATCTTGGTCAGCCTTGATATATTCAATTATATTAATTTAATGATTGCTTCTCATTATTAAATTAATAAATTTAAAGAAGATGCATTGATTAATAAAAAATCTTATGTAATGTATTAATTAGCTCTGACCATGGGATATCTTGTTTGAAGCATGGTGTTAAAAGTACTCTATGCTTTTATCTAAACCAGAGATCATTTTTGAATATCCATGATTATGTGGCTGGTATTAATCTTAGTTTGATGTAGTTTATGATATATTAATTCTTGAGAATCTCTATCATTTGCAGATTCCTCGGTTGTACAATGTGTACAAGGAAATGGGTATAGTTACATCATTCCAAAACCTTCTTGACAATATTTTCCTTCCCCTCTTTGAGGTCACAGTGGACCCTGATTCACACCCACAGTTGCATGTTTTCCTGAAACAGGTACTTGTTTGTTTATTTTATATTTCTTTCTGCACTTGCTTATTGATTTGTTCAAAAGAATTATTACCTAATGTGATGAGTTCTGAACATGACTATATATAGCAAAACACATACTTGATGTGGAAATTTTATTGTCCTTGAACTAAAAGGGTGATTTCTTTTGAATTTATTTTATGACAGTTTTGAGCCAAGACAAGTTCGTTGATACTTGTCATAGGGTATTGCAAGGAGATGCATAGACGATGTGATTAAATGATGAGTCAATTGTGATTATTGGTGGTAGGAGAGGTAGTGGACAAATATAAGAAAATATTATTAGAAAAAAAAGAGATTGGGGTACCCTCGATTTAACCAAAGAAACTGAAGAAAAAAATACTCATATCCACTCCTATATAGTTGGCAGATTATGACTTCTGGTAGTATGGTATGACTGTTTATTGCATTGCGTTGATTAGAATGATTGATTTGGGTTGTGGGCCTGCGTCGCCCTATATAAATTCTAATGTAATGATTCTCTTATATCTATGAAAAACCCTAATACAGTATCGAACAATACCCAACGGCTCTTTTTAAGAGTTGTTGGATCATACCGGGCGGTATCGCCCGGTATGACAGCAAATACCGCCCGGTATTTGCTAAATACCAGAGCATACCGGGCGGTATTTACCGAGATATCGGTATTTTCCAATACCCGGTATGTTGCAACAGTACACAATGTCATACCGGGCGGTATAGCCCGGTATGATAGCAAATACCGCCCGGTATTTCATAAATACCGGGCATATCGGGCGGTATTTACCGAGTTACCGCTCGGTATATACCGGTTTTTTCAAAAACCGGTATATACCGAGCTTACTGCCCTGTACGGTACGAGATTTAAAACCATGCTATTCCCTGCATCATTTTTACTTCAGTCTACCAAATATATAGCATCTGACCTTCATGGCATGATCCATGCTTTTGATATGGCATTTTATCAGGTTGTGGGGTTGGATTTGGTGGATGATGAAAGCAAACCCGAAAGACGCCCAACAAAGCATATGCCGACCCCAGAACAGTGGACAAATGTCTTTAACCCCGCATTCTCATATTATGCATACTATTGTTATGCTAATCTGTATACACTGAACAAGGTGCCCTTTCTCTTTCCATGCTTCTCTTTTAGGAACATTTAACTGCTTTTCTTGACTAAACTAGATTTTCTGCCCATATTGATCCTTTTTGGATCGCCTTGCACACTGCCAGCTCCGTGAGTCAAAGGGCATGACAACAATCAAATTTCGGCCTCATTCGGGAGAGGTATATAGACTCTCAGTTTGCCTGATAAGTTAGTCATTTAGTTTTGCATTTTATTATCAACCATGTGATTGCTGATTCCTTCTATCTGCAGGCTGGTGACATTGACCACCTTGCTGCAACATTCCTTTGTGCTAACAATATTGCGCATGGCATCAACCTAAGGAAGTCCCCGGTTCTTCAGTACTTGTATTATCTTTCTCAGGTAATTGATGCTATTTAGACTTGCTGAGGAGGACAGTGTATTCCTGCTTAAACTAGTACTAAGCTGAACTTCCCTACCAGATTGGTCTGGCGATGTCTCCGCTCAGCAACAATTCATTATTTCTTGATTACCATCGAAATCCTTTCCCAGTCTTCTTCCGCAGAGGTCTAAATGTATCTCTTTCAACGGATGACCCTTTGCAAATTCACCTAACTAAAGAACCTTTGGTGGAAGAGTATAGTATTGCTGCTTCGGTAGTTCCTCTCTCTTACATCTTCTCTGAATTCAAATAACTCAAACGCAGTGCTAAATTGTTATTTATTTTTGCAGGTTTGGAAGCTCAGTTCATGTGATTTATGTGAAATTGCCAGAAATTCAGTTTACCAGTCTGGTTTTTCACATGCTCTCAAGGTATAAATATGTTTGTCAATCCACCTCTGGGGATGTGTATGTAACTTCTGAATGCTATGTGTCTTCATGTTTGGTGATTCACGTAAATTATCAATGTATTTTCTGCAGTCGCATTGGATCGGAAAAAATTACTACAAGAGAGGACCTGATGGGAATGATATCCATAAGACCAATGTGCCTCACATCCGAGTGGAATTTCGTGAGATGGTACGTGACATCCTTCGTGATTCCTGTCCATCAGAAATCCATTATGTCTTGATCATGAACATCTCTGTTGCAGATATGGAGAGACGAGATGCAACTAGTGTATCTAGGAAAGCCCATCGTTCCAGAAGAAGTGGACAAGTGAGGTCCTCTCATGGTTTATCAGCACGAGGTTAGCAGTTGGCTTAATTATTGAAGCTATGTGATCAATTGTCAAAATTTTGCACTTATGATGTAAATTTGCATTATATTTTTTTTTCCTCAGTTGACCAAAGAAAATGTTCCACTATCCCGAGCCGATCTGCTAAGAAGTTTTGCTATGTTCACCTGCGATCGGATCAGAAGTAATTTAAGTTGGGAGATATGCATTTGCTGACAGCTGGGGAAGAAGGATTTGTGCCCTGGCTGATGATGCATCGTCTTATCGAAGCAAAAGAGAAGTCTCCCACAGGTTAAAAATATATATTATTTATAAACCGCTGCAATATAATAATGCATACAAAGACGTCAACGGGTAGAGATTGAACTCTTAGCCAACGGAACTTGTCAAAAATTGGCTGGCTGATTATAGATGGGGGTATTGGCTTCTTTGTGGAATGCTAATCTTCCTTATAATGTACTACCATAGCTGCATTTATGCAAGTGAATAATCCTCTGCAAAGTGCATTGAAGTTTTAAAACTATGTTTGTTTGTTGCCGCGGATAATACTTGTAGACTTTATATTTTAGTAATTTATCAACAAAAAGTTACATATACTAAATTAATAATAATTAGAATTGCATTTACTTGTTAAAATACTTATTCAAATCTCTAAGATTTTCAAAATATTTTTTAATAAAGAACTAATAAAATATAATAAAACTTTTATATGTTATCATCATAAATGATATGGTCCATTATTAAATTGACTGTACTATTTAGTCAAATCTCTAATATTTTCAGAATATTTTTTTAATAAAGAACTAATAAAATACAATAAAAACTTTTATATGTTAACATAAAAAATGATGTGGTCCATAATTAAATTAAATGTATATAAAACTTTTGATAGCCGAATAATTTCACCGTATAGCATTGATAGAATTGAAGATGATGCTCAGGTGAGGGCTGAGATGGCCTCTTTAAAGTTTACCTGTTTTTCCACAAGACGCAAACAAGGAATAATTCAGATTACCGTTTCATAAGATTAGCCCTTATTCTTCTCATCTTTAGCCAATATTAGCGTGCTCATAAATAAGAATCCTCGACCAATATGGTAAATATCATTAGGGAACTAATGTTAAGAGTGTTAAAAGGAAAAGAATTAGGGATTAACGAGGATTACTATATAGGTTTTTCAATCAAGAAACCAGGACTGCAATCTTTTAACCATTTGCTGATTGCTGAGTTGATTCCATAAAATTAACTCATTATACCAGCTGAAAGCCTGAAAGTGGTGTATCTGATCATCAAAACACTTTTCGGCATCACGCTTGTGTCCTAGACACTGTTATCGCACAGTAATCATGCAATGGAACTAAAGTTTGATTGAGATCAAATCAAAAGTTTCTTGTATTCGACAGCACAAAAGAGAAAGAAATAGCATCTTCTATGCTGCAATTGGATGTTATTGATGTGAAACATGTTACCATATCCAGCCACCATAATTAATCGTAGAGTTGGGCTTACACCAAGAACATGCGAGTGTACATACACCCTAGAAATATGATAGAGCTTCCAAGAACCTGAAACCTGTACCTCAATCAGAAGCATTACCATCTAGAGCAGGCAAGCATGATCTTATAACCTCTGCAGACAGTTCCAGCTCCTCCTCTGATATGATCAACGGAGGTACCAACCTAACCACATTTCCCTTTCCGGCTGTCAACACCAAAAGGCCAGCTTCTCGGCAAGCATTGACAAGAGGAGAAGCTTGGACATCAAGCTCGATTCCTACGATAAGCCCAAATCCACGCACTTCCTTCACATGTTGATTGCCTCCCAGTTTTTTTATTAGTAGTTCTTTCAAATATTGTCCTTTTCTTGTTACACTGGCCAAGAAAGCTGGGTTCCTGATTTTATCCAATACAGCAAGGGCAGCATGACAAACAAGAGGTCCACCTGCAAAAGTGCTCCCATGGTCGCCATAGTTTATAGCTGCAGCAACCCTTTCAGTGGTGAGGACAACACCAATTGGTAGACCACCGGCGAGGGGTTTGGCAAGGGTCATGATATCAGGGGTCACACCAAAAGCTTCGTAGGCCCAGAGATAACCTGTTCGGCCTAACCCACATTGGACCTGTAGAAAAGAATGTAGTCGAACCACGTTAACAAAGCTTAACGCACTCATACCCTGTTGATCTCAATATCAGTAAAGGAAAGTAAACGATGATGTCATAGCAGCAAGATCCTAATCTAGTTTGATCCATGGCCCTGTAGCCAAAGGAGCCTGACTAACACCCAAACATTTCAGAGCATCACCATTCTAAGAAATATGGTCCAGGAGTTCTAGCTTCTAAGGATTATAACTTAGCTTACCTCATCAAAGACCAATAGAGCTCCAGCATCATCACAGGCTGTTCGTAAGATTTTTAGGAATTCCTTTGTAGCACCGTATATTCCCCCTTCACCCTGAATAGGTTCTACAAAAACTGCTGCCGTTTTCCCAGGTTGAATTGCTTTTTGAGCTTCTTCGATCTTGCCATATTCAAGGAATGTAACCCCAGGCATGACAGGTTCAAAGGGTGATCTATAGTGTTCTTTACTTGTGAGTGCAAGAGCCCCCATTGTCCTTCCATGGAAACTATTGCTGAAGGCAATAAACTCTGTGGCAGGATGTTTATTATTAGGATTTGAAAATCTTTGAAACTTCCTAGAAAATTTTATAGCTGCTTCATTTGCTTCTGTTCCAGAGTTTGTAAAGAAAACACGGTCAGCAAAAGAAAACTCTACCAGTCGTTTTCCAAGAGTCACCTGCATCATCCATGCACATTAAAAAGATGATGTTTATGCAACAAAATAAAACACAAGTCATGAGGACAGAGAAAACACATGTACACATGTATTGATTTCACATTAGGAACACATAAGAAGAAAACACCACTACTAGGAGTTTTGAGATGGAATGTTTAGTTTTCTCCATGCTGATTTATCTAGATGGTTGGCAAAAGTGTTACTGGGAAAGACATGAACTCCGTGTATTACTACAATTTAGTCTTATTGCATGAGAAGCAAACCATGACATGTATGTAGGCCAATGGAGCTGGCATGTGATGTCAATAAACAAATTGAGAGATGGGAATTGAAGCAGAGGGTAATTCGTGATCTAGAATTTATATCTTGTACAGATATGAGATATCATCAGTCTTGTATACCCGATTATTAGTAAGGTGTTTCCTTCTGAATTCTGATTCATTTTGAAAACTTACATTTATAAGTCATACTTATGAAACATGTATTCCTAAATTGCTAGAACCATTTATTAAAACCTCAGTAAATTTTCTTAATCTTTGTCCTTTTATAGTTACATCTCTTTAGTTTATATTCTCATATCATTAACAAAAACCCGAACCTTTTAATCCATTGGCATAGATCTTAGGTAAAAATGTCAAATAAAGGACTCAAGTGTATTTAGATTGAGGTTAAATAGAACCTTAGAAAAACTTAAGCCTATAAACTTCTTCTTGATGACAGCATCACGCAGAGACAAAAAAACAAAAAACTAGTCCACCCCACTTCTTGAGTTTCAAACCAAAACAGCAATATAAGCTCTTCAAGTTACTATAAGATGCAGTCGCGAAAGAGCTCCTGAGAGCACTAACAAAATGCCACAAACAGACAGAATAGCTATATATTTTATAGAATTTATGTAGAAGAAGTCATAACTGCAGAGATCATACTTAGCCGAACTATTAAGCATCTGCATTGATCAAAAAGAGCCAAAGGTTCATGATAATCATGAGTTCCAAAGAATCAAAATCACCATACCTTGCATTTAACAACACTAACAGAGATACAGTGGTTATCTCATATTTCAACATATAACAAATTTACCCCCAACAAATGGTGATCAAGCTAAATTGATTAATAACCCATCAATTACCATTAACCTTGAATCTATTAAATAATAGCAATATAGCATAATTCCATTTATAACCATTATGAGTTCAAAAATCATACTCTAGTAAACAAAAAATTCACTTTACCTGAGGTATTGAGTAGTAGACATTACTGACGTGGGTAAGAGTATTAGCCTGTTCAACCACTGCATTCACCCAGTCTGGATCACCATGCCCGAGTGAGTTCACCGCAATGCCGGCCGTCATATCAAGGTACTCCTTCCCATCCACATCATAAAGCTTGCATCCTTTGCCACTCTTAAAAACCACCGGAGCTCGAGCATAGGTTCCGACAAGCACATTCCTTTCAGTCTCTATCACTTCCTTGCTCACCTTTGACAGTGGCTTCGAAGAAGCCGCCTCCTTGTGTTGTGCGTCTGACACGAGACATGAGGAAATTTTCGGAGATTGCGCTCGAAATGCGAATCTTTCCCTTTTCTCCAACTTAAAAAGGCGAGGGAGATCAATTGGCGGAGAAATGTGAGATATGTGCAACGATTGAATAGAGCTCATCGTCCCCCCCTGGAACAAAATCTCTCCTTTATCTTTTTATGCCCTGGTTATACAAATTAGAGTAGTATGAAAATATGAAGTGAAGGCTTTGGCCAAACCGTAGGTAGGTTAACCACTAGAGCTCGATAGATCAGCAGAACAACAGCTTTCCTTGCCAATATTTATATAATTCCTGAGAAAAGATATATTTTTACCGAAGAAATACTAGAACGACGAAGGTGCCGCTGAAGATTTTCGGATCCGAAGAACGTAACGGAAGAGGGCGCGACTCCTTCTGCGAAGCGCGAAATCAACAAGGAAAGCTTCCTCGAAGGCGAGAGCAACAAATCTAGCCTTGGAACATTGCGGCACGGGCAAAATTAGGGTTTAAAGGGCTTGTGGCAGGAGGAAAGGTGTTAAGAAATTAGCCGGCTAACTCATCCCAGAAAAGAATTATCCAAACTATATAAAATCTACCATGACCATATTTTTAACATATCCCCTCACGCTCAGAATTAAACATCTAGAGCGTGAAATTTTGCAAGACTAAATAACTGCGGGTGGCACAATATCAACCACATGTTTGGATATCATATTAAAAAATTAGTTGACATAACTTATCTCAAAAATTAGTTCATGATGAAAAGATTGTCCAAATTATATAAAGATTATATTGATCATATTTTTAACTAATATGAGATTTTAACAAAAAAAATGGATGAAGAAAGGACGGAGAAGCTACTTGATCGGATAGAAAATTAACAGAGGAAATAGAATCATATTTTATTCCACATCAGCAAAGATATCTACTTGTTAGTTTAGAGGGATGCGGATCCGACAGCAAAATCTTGCCAAATTTTAATGTTTATTTAAATTCTATCAATATTTGTCTAGGAATGTCAACGGGATGAATTCGAGGTGAATAATATCACACCTATTTATTAAATTCATCTCCCACACTTGCATCCAGCCACCCACAATCGTGACGGGTATTCGCCATTCATCCCCGCACGGATAATTAATACTCATGGATATCCACGGTGTGATATTCACGGACACCCGCAAGTATATTAATGACATCAATTATGTTAGTTATTTATTTAACATATTATTTACCTGCACGTAGTCCTCACGTGACTTTCAAATGAATGCTCTGCAATCACCTCATCTCCTCAACATCTTAAGAAATGCATGCAATTAACAAGATTCATGTGGAAATTAGAAGCTTCATCAAAATGGGGAATTCCTGGAGATTGGAAAATGGAAACAATTACTGCACCTCGAATATATAAAGTTAAATAGACACTCACTGCAGAGCCCGGAGGCCGGAATTGACATGGTCGAGCTACTTGTGCTCGAGATAAGATTGGCTGCGCATGGTGGAGAAGGCGGGCACATGAAGAACAAGCACAGACGAAGAAGATGAAGATGAAGATGAAGAAGATGATGTGCGTGCCATGCACGTGCCCTGCTTCTCCACCCTGCACAACCCACCTTTAACTGAGAACCAACCAGGAATGAGAGGCTGCCATTGATTGGCATTGCCCATTTGCCCCCCAAATTTATAAGCGTCTTCTCATGGCCGTAAAAGGGTGGGAGAAGAGAAGACAAAAGTGCTGGCAAATGTGTTGGTGAGAAGGAGAAGGATTAAGGAACACTTGGACCTGCCGGCTAAATCCAAAAGCGGTGTGGGGTTGATGAGTTTGGAATTACCAGAGTGAGAGGCCAAATTCCAGGCTAAAAACCAGGAGCGATACTTAGTGGGGAGCATCTTTATACAATTATACTCCATCTTTTCCTTTCTTCTTACAATTTTGTATAGAGTTTGGAGGACAGATTTGTTTCATTTAAGGACGATGATATTTGTCTTCGAATTATTAAAAATAAAATAAAATATTTTTAAATTTTGTTTTGATCGATTTTTATTTTTAGACAAACAAAAATTATTGAAAATATTCTTATTTTAGCCGAAATACCCTGTTGGCAAACGGTACTAATGATGTCCAATCACAATGACACGTAGGACACCAGATGACACATTCTTTCTCGGTCAACAATAAATAACAAAAAGGTTAAGGATAATTTTTATCCACAAACTATTGAAAATGAACTAAAAATATCCCTAATTTATTTGATTGGTTTTTACCCTTAGAAAAATAAAAACGATTGAAAAATACCTTTATTTTGGACGAAATATTCAGCTGACAAACGACACTAAGAGAATACTGAACTGGCAAACTTGACAGTATGACTTGGCATCCCAATCGGTAACTATAGCGTGTTGTCAATTCATATTATTAAGCGGATAGTAGGGGAGTCAGATTAGAATTTTGTATATTTTTTTAATTTTCAGCTGCAGACTTGTAAATATGAGTATTAAAAATTAATATATTAGTTACTAACTATGATACCACGTAATTAAGCAACTAACGATTATATTAATTTAAACTTGACAATGTGATATAATTGATGTTAATTCAAAATTTTAGATCAAATTGAGTTTGATTCGTTAATTTTATTATAATTTGAATTAGATTGGTTAATTTTGACAGAGAGCTGTTAGGTTGAGATTAGGAATGAAAATATGGGAGTGGCAAGGTCATCAGTGGATGATGTGCAATATGCATAAGTAAATATAATTAATTAAAGTGAGAAATATGAGCTGTGCCAACATTTGAGCATGAGTAGATCTCCAAGCAGTAGATCCTCATCATTATAATTCTTTAGTGACCACCCAACCAAACACCAGAAATGGCATTAAAAAACTATGCTGATTTCTTACCTCATTTCAAACATGCATTAGGTTGGTGTCTTGGTGAGATGGTGGCAAGTAGGATTAAGTCACAAATCTATTATTAATAGTACACAAATCTATCACTAAAAGATTTAATTCATTGTTTTAATTTAATCAAATTAGGCAGGAGCGATGGTTAAATTATCAAAGGAAAGAGGAAAAATTAACTTGCATGGGCTCATCGAAGGAATTAAAGTGGCACTAAACAAGTTTACTATATTGAGATTGATTAAGTGCAAGTAATCATCACACTTGACATGAGGCAAGTTGATATACTTATCATGGTGATGACTTTTTACTTCTTTTTCTTCTTGATTTCTTTTGCATAATGGGTTTGCCACAAACTCCATTATCTCTTTGTTAAGGTCTAGAAACTAGAAAGATCTCTACTCAATTCAAAAAGGGAGTATTTTTTAATGTTTTCTTCTAGCATCTTTTAAGGAAATGAATTGAATTTTTGTTAGGATTAACTACTGTATATATCTTAACATATAACAATTAACAAATATAGTAAATATATTTTGTAAAACAATTATGATTTTTCCTTAGTTATTCGTCGATTATGTCATTTTATGTGCGCTAAAAGTCTAATCGAATTATTAAAATAAATAATTTTATTGAGACGTCACTACAAAAAATTCGTTATATATCGACTTCCTAATTTTGACGTCTAATAAAGACGTCGAAATGTAAAATAGCTTAAAAAAATTTAATACAATAAATTTCGACGTCTTTAATAGACGTCGAAATTTAATACAAACATTTCGACGCCTGACAATAGGTGTCGAAATATTTCGACGCTTCACAACAGGGGTCGAAATATTTCGACGCCTGAAAACAGCCGACAGGCGTCAAAATATTTAACGTTTCGACGTCGGTTCAGCCGTCAAAAAATAATTAATAAAATAATATTTTTAACAAATTTTGACGTCGAAATTTCGACGCCTAGAGACGTCGAAATTTCGACGTCGGCGTCTCAGCAGACGTCGGCGTCTCAGCAGACGTCGGCGTCTCAGCAGAGACGCGTGGGTAAGCGGGCGAGCGCGCGTGGCACGCGCGCTCGCCCAGCGGGAGGCGGGAGATTTCCCGCCTCCTGCTTTTTTCTTTAGAATAAATATTTTTTTTAATATTTAATTATATATTTTTTTAATATTTAATTATATATTTTTTTCTACTTCTACTTCTACTTCTTCTTCACAGCCCGCCTCCGATCGCGATCCCCCGCCTGGCCCCCTCCCCCGCCGCCGCCCGAGCCCACGCCGGAGTCGCCCGCCTCCGATCTGCAGGCCCCCGCCTCCGATCGCGATCCCCCGCCTGGCCCCCTCCCCCGCCGCCGCCCGAACCCACGCCGGAGTCGCCCGCCTCCGATCTGCAGGCCCCCGAAGCCGCCGCCCGAGCCCACGCCGGAGTCGCCCGCCTCCGATCTGCAGGCCCCCGAAGCCGCCGCCCGAGCCCACGCCGGAGTCGCCCACCTCCGATCTGCAGGCCCCCGAAGCCGCCGCCCGAGCCCACGCCGGAGTCGCCCGCCTCCGATCTGCATGCCCCCGAAGCCGCTGCCTCGTCTCCCGTTGTTGGCCCCTCGTCGTCCTCCAAAGAAGATGCCATGCTCCTCTGCGCCAACGACTCCCGCCTCCTCCTCCGCACGCCATCCGGCACGTACCCCGTCGCCACCGTCGACTACGCCGACCCCCACCTCGTCGTCACTAACCCGTCCATGTGGAGCTGCCGCTCCTCCGACGTCGACGGCGCCGTGCCTCCGCGCCGCCCGGCTAACCCCTTCAGCCTCGACAGTATACTGGAGGCTACGTAGCACCCGCTTCTCCCTCTCTTCAACTGCAAGGACGCCGTCTATCGTCGAGCCCAAGCCCGCCTTCTGCTAGCATTTTGAGCGCGAGCGTGTACTGGAGAACTGTAGCACTGCGAGACGCCCGCGAGCGTGTACTGGAGAACGGTGGAGCGGCTCCATTTGGAGCGGCTCCATTTTGAGCGGCTCCTTTTGGAGCGGCTCCATTTTTTTTTAAATAATTTATTTACATATCGACGTCTTACAGACGTCGATATGCAAAAAAAAAAAAATATATTTTATTTGCATATCGACGTCTCAACGGACGTAAATATGCAAATTTTTTTATTCTTTTAAATGTTTCGACACCTTCTGACGTCTATAAGTCGGCGTCAATATGTAGAATATTTCGACGTCCAAATAGACGTCGAAAATAATATTTTAGCGCTTGTTATATTCCACTCGATTTCGACGTCCAAACCGACGTCAATATATTATTTTTGACGGTGGCCGACGTCGAAACACCTTTGTATTTTGACGTCAAAATATACGAGGTTTGTTGTAGTGCGTGTGTGATAAAAGTCTAATCGAATTATTAAAATAAATAATTTAAATGACGTCTCAATAGATAAATTAATTTAATTAACATATCAATAAATGTTTACAGCGTGGAATTGAAGATAATACTGTTAATTACTAAAGTGACGATGGGGACTAATTTTCTAACGGAGTGAAATTATAAGGACTAAAATAAAAAATAAATAAATTATAGGGATCAAAATAATATATATATATATCGATCAAAATTAAGTTTATTCTAAAAAATAAAAATAAAGAAAGTTCAAGTGACAATTAATATCATATCATTTTATTTTAATAATTTTGGTCAATGATGTCGCATTTTAATAATAGATAGTTTTATCACAAAATAATGTATATATAATTCATCAGTTGATATCTCAACATTTCATCAAATTAACTGTCTAATTAAAAAACTTTTGAGCATGCATGACAACTTTGAAGATATATAGATATATAGATGAAGTTCTTAATTAATTTTGGTATGCATGCTGCATGCACCATTATGATATCATCTATAGATACAATTAATTAGCATCATGCTCATGAAATGGGCGTCATCAAGTTTATGAATCAATCTTGAATAGTTAGATTAGATATCTTGGTACGTATACATAAACATGACACCATACTTTTGCAACTTGCAATATATATATATATATATATATAAATAATTAGTTAAAAGTTACATTTTGATATTCCCATGAAAAAATTATAGTACTAATATATACTTTCAATTAGAATTTGACTTAATTATTCTTTAAGCTAAGTTCCATGAATGCAAATTAATTTAATTTTTCTGATTAATTTTTAGCTCCATATATATGTGTGTGTGTTAATTTTTTGGGGAGGCTGATCATATACAAATTAATTTGAAGTGTCTGAACTAATGTTAATTAATTTATATGCATATTAAAGTTACCTAGTGGAATATACATGCTCCTTTCGTTTCATAATAAGACACTTTTTAGACTTTGGCACATAAATTAAGAATACTATTTAATAGTCTAATTTTTAATAATTTTTTTTCTTTTTACTAAATTATTCATAGTGTGACCCTTAAATTTCATGCTTTTATTATTGTACTTCATTGATGAGAGAAACTTTTATTAGAAGTTAAAATTGATAAAAAATAATTAATACTACATTGAAAGTTTAAAGTGCCACTTAATATGAAATTTAAAAAAAATCCTAAAAAATCACTTATTATGGAATGGAAGGAGTAACATTTAGTCCGAGAATTATTATAGTATTAAATTGGACTAAAATTTTGGATGATTAAATTATAATTTTCAAAATTTTAGGAACACATTAATTAAAATTCCTACCGAATTGAAATAAACCCTATTTTGTTATGTCATGGATTTTTTAGTGTTTGATTTATATGACTTTAATGCTATTAATGATGACTTGCTAATTTATCGCCCAAAGCTTCTATTTATATTAATGCTAGTACACATAAATGAGATGTGAATTGTGAATGTTTCTATAAATTAATTTTGCTCTTATTTTAGATTTACTAAAAAAATATTTACCAATTTATGATAAGCATTATATATATGTCTCTCGGATAGGGGTGAGCAAATTCTCCCAAAACTGACCAAATCGAAACCGATTTAACCTAATCGAATTTACCGAATTAATTTTGGTTCGGTTTTCGGTTAAAGAAAATTTCGAATTTCGGATTTTGGTTCAGTAAATTAATCGACGTTTCGATTAATAACAATTATATCAGATGTTGGTATTTGTCTTGGTGGTTTAGTGTGTGTGTGTATATATATATATATAATAACAGTTATATTAGATGTTGGTATTTGTCTTGGTGGTTAAGTGTAATGTTAAGCTTCCCACCCGCCTAGGTTTGAATCATAGTATTGTGTAATATTATTTATTTTACATTCGACTATGTATATAATATATGTTAGTTAGAAATAAATTGATAATAAAATTTGCTAAGATGGTTAGAGAGGTAAAAATTAAAGTTTGGTTGTCAAATATTTGGGTTCGTGTCTTAGCACATATATATATATTTTGAAAAAAAAAATTGGTTATTTTTTTAAAAATATTTTCGGTTAACCGAACCAAATTAACCGAACCGAACTGAAAATTTGGTTAACCGAACCGAATTAACCGAATTTTTTCGGTTCGGTAAACGGTTAAAAAAAATTTCTTTTATTTCGGTTCGGTTATTAACCGAACCGAACCGATGCTCACCCCTACTCTCGGATGCCTCTAATTCTAACGATGTGGCTATCAAAGTCGAACATTTAATCGAATGAAAATTCGATAAATCTTGGGTTGCATTGTTGCATCAATTTGTTTGTATTCATCGCCTGCCAAGTGGTAAATTTTGAAATTCAAAGCTCTTTTTTAGTTTATTTTAATCTATAACCAATCAAATTCACTCGCTTCCTAGCTAGATTCATTCAGTTTTTAATCAAATTCATCCGGTTCGCGATGAAATTCATCAAAGCAAAAAAGGATTTTTAGCATTTGAGATTTGTCCCTTGACAATCGACGGACATAATCGGATGCAAGAATTAGTGAGTCGGGCAAGGAAAGTCTTCTTCCCTATATATTATTGATGCAAGAGTTTAGGATAAGTTAAACCAAACAAATCACATTAAATAAGTGCATGTAGAGCCTCCTATTGAATTGAATTTTCCTATAAATATTGAGTTTAGGATAAGTTAAAACCAAACAAATCACATTAAATAAATGCAAATTGAATTTTCCTACAGATCACATTAAATTAGTGAGTCGGGCAAATTGCTCGTTTGCATATATCGTTAGTTTGTCCTAACTTCGTCTCTTATATAAAGAGAGCATTGTCTTGTAAAATCCTAAAACCTCGAAAATATAATAAAGGTTCTCATTTGGTTGTGGGCACAGGTGAACGCTTGTTGAATTATGTAAAGAGTTTATCTTTCATGTATTATTTTTCTTGATTATTGCATCCCTCTATGCATTAAGGTTATCTTGTTGTAATAGAATGAGGCAAGTGTGAGTTATGGTTTTTAATTTAATCGGGGCAGACGAAGATATTTCTTTTTCCATTGTTTTATGAAATATTGAAAGTGCCTTTGGTAGGTTTCCATTGTTTTTCCGTTTTTCCATTTCAAAAATATTGAAAGTTCTTCTTCTTCTTCTTCTCTCTTTTTCCTCCATTTTATCGTGTTTGCTAAGTGGAGTTGAAGCGGCCTAGAAAAGGATCTACCTACCATTGTGTATGGTTGGGAAGACAATGTCTATTTGCATCGTGGGGTGTTAATATCCGAACATTACCCACACCTCCCCTCACCTCCGAGTTTTTCTTTCTACATTTCCTCTTTAAATACTACTATTTCAAATTTTATATTAATAATGTTTTTTTATTTAATCAAAAGTTTACCTTTAAGTTTTATCATATTTTGTTGAAATAATTTATTTGTGAGCTACAATCAATTGTATTTTTGGATTGGCTAAAAAGTGGTTAATGTCATGATCTAATTTTGGGATGCCTTTGAGCTCGATCGATATTTTTGATCCATGTAACTCGAGCTCGTGAAACTTGAAGCTGATTGGTATGGTTGACTAGATTGGAATCGGTGTGTAGGCCTAACCTAATTGGGCCCACAATAGAAGGGCTCGTTGGGTTATATATAAGTTGACCGGGTCCCCTCTACGATCTTCAATCTTTTGCTCTCTCCCTTGTTTTTCTCCAATAAGAACAAGAGCCTTGAGGAAGAGTTGTAGAGAAAGATCTAGTCTCGGACTCGAAGTCATCGACAATCAACTTCCGCTGCATCATTGATCATGTTTTTGTCAAGTGAGTTTTTACCATGTTTTTTATCTCGTAGTGTTCTCAAATTCGTGTAATCGTTTCATGCTTATGCTTACACATCCAGTCCAATGCAAAGTGCTTCGATCGATCAATATTTGATCATATTATTAAAGAAATTGTTATTTCCTTTTCTTTTTTGTCTACCAATAAATTAAAAGCTTTTTTAAGGGAGGAATTAATGGAATTTATTCCACACATAAAACACCAAAATTTGTGTCAATTAATGTTCTTTCTTAAATTGATACCATTATTTTTAAGAGAGTTTTAATGGTAAGTTAGTATTGAGTTTAGTGCATTTGGTTATTTACCATATTTTGTTGCACAAAAAACAATATAAGAATACATATTCGATAAAGTTGGAACAAAACATAGAAGATTATTTCTTCTATATGAGAATATCTCTCCAAAAAAAATCTCTTTTATATATTATTTCTTCAAGTGGATTTTTATGTTGTGGTTTCCTTGATACTTTGGATTTCCCGTTGGAGAGAAAATTCACTTGACATTTGTACAACGATGACATGCTAGTTCCTCATCATATTTTTCATCTAATTAAAATTTGACATGATTTTAATTGGATCGATTCTCATAGAAACCGTCGTTGGTTGTAACACTTTAATATAGCCGGTGTTTTAGAATTCTCATTGATCACGACAATATGTTATTTCTCTTTGTTGAACTATAGGTATTGATTAAATGGTCAATGAAATTGGAAGACGATGAAGAAATCATTCTTTTGGTGATACCACATTAAGCCCCGAAGTTATCCTTCATCCTCGGAGCGAGTATGTCTAGTTGTAAGTTTTTCTCTTTTGCTTTCATCCTTGTTGATTTCTATATATTTATTACTCATAATCAAACGATATTTTGTATTATTGTAGATTATAATATTTCGATTTTATCCCACATTGGAAGTATATTGGATGTTGCATTGGTTAATAAGACTTGATGAGTATATTACTATCAACTTCAGCTTAAACATTTTAACTAGGCTAGTGGTTTGAGCTTATAAAGTTGATGAATCAATTATCCTGTAGAGTCGGATATAACAAATGGTGAGTGATTGTAATATCCCTTTAGTCAATAGTAGCACATTGATGTAACCTTATAAGCTAACATCACATCCAATATATTCTCGATGTGGGACTAAATTAGGGTATTACGATCTCCCCTAACTCGAGTCTAACACATAGCTCAGAATCACATTCATGTCGAAGGCATGTGAGGCATAGTCTAGTAGCGGCTCCACCACAGCTCCCGAGCAACCCTTTTTCACATAGGCTCCCTCACCATGCCTAAGACTAGGTTATGCTCTAATACCATTTCTTACGACTCGCTTGATGAAACAACTAACGCATCAACTTCATAGGCCAACCTATTGGCCTAATTAAAATGCTCAAACTAAAGTTGATGGTAGCACACCCATCTAGTCTTATAAGCAAGTTGATGGTAGCACACCACATCCAATATACTCGAATGTGGAACTAAATTGGAGTATCACAATATTTGTTATGATCCGCTTGCTTAATGGGATAACTACCGGGGACGAAGCCCCGAGGCTATGTTTCATCCCAGGAGATATCATACCGGTTGTCAAATTTTGTCCTACTTTCTTTATTTTTTATGTATATGTTCAATTTTTTATTTCTATTTTTATTACTTTTCTAGCTTGGTTTCTATTTATTACTCATGATAATCCCTAATGGTTATTGAAGCATATGTTGGGAGGTCAACAATTGCATTAGTTAGCCATGCAAAGATGAACTTTTGAAACCTGCAGTCGGATCTCAGTAAAATAGGTTTTGACTCTTAATTTCAATATATTTGGTTTGATCACGCATTCTGTGAGTGTATAGTAAGACAAAGAAGTTGATCACACTTGAAAGGACAAGTGAAGTGTATAGATGATAGAAAATAAGATGAGAGAAATCTCATTTCCAGAGAGCTTCAGCAGCAAATCGACTGTTGCTAAAAAGTAAAAATTATACACACAAAAAAAAGAGGCAAAATATGATATACAACGCCCTATTTATATGACAATCAATTTATGGATGCCCTCCTTCAGTGGAACTACTGTCTATGCTTCCTACCCAGCTCGCATTTTCCTGCAATGAGAGATTGATATGAGAATACCTTGATAAAGACAAAATTATATGAGGAGGAAGAAGAGTGCAGCTCACCTGTTCTGTTAGTACGTGTAAATATCTTACAGCCGCTCATAGTAGCTTTTGGCACATGGTTGCTCCATCAAAGTCAAGCAGAGTGTAGTTTGATAATGCTAATCTTTCAGATCTGTCCATCTCAGTAAATCCAAAGGATGATTTCCATGTTTCAAGAAGTAGAGGAACCGCAGGTAATAATAGCCTTTCTACGCCTAATGAGCGGAGCAACTGCAGAATAAATGAGAAAGAAAATATGGTGAGAAAACATCACCATTTTGGGGCCTCATAACTTTTCTGCAGAAAGAAATTTTATATCATAGTTTTGTAGTCTGGGAAACTTTCTTTTCTATTTTCTATTTTATCTCAAACTTCACTTCCTGGGAGATAAAAGAGTTTGGATTCTATTGATGGCATGCTTTGCTCCAAACATGGTTGAAGCTGTTGAGATTGGGGTCTACTGTTGGCCTAACTAAATCTTTACATAGTCCATGAGGGAGAATGATAATTAGGCAGTGTTTTATAAGAACAGAAAACAGAATTATTAAGTTTCATCGGAACAGCCATAGAACAATTTGGGCTTTTAGTTAAATGATCTTCAGAGGCTGAAGCATATACAGGAGAAAAAATCCATCTGTCTATATGCATTTTCAAGCTCGATCAAAATATGATAAAAAAAAATCTTCATGGGATTACCTTC
This sequence comes from Canna indica, assembly GCA_034359265.1. Taxonomy (NCBI): domain Eukaryota; kingdom Viridiplantae; phylum Streptophyta; class Magnoliopsida; order Zingiberales; family Cannaceae; genus Canna; species Canna indica. The sequence continues at coordinate 71,816,314 of CP136896.1, forward strand.
TCCAATTCAGTGACAAGAAGACTGCACATTCCCTTTCGTCGATACACATGACGGGTGCCTATGAAAGGCATTTCTGCTACCTTCTCACCAAAGACCCTATAGTTGTAAAGGCAGAATTAATTCAGCTGAAAGCAAGAAATATAGAACGCGAGAAAATGGAAGTGGCAAAAGTAATAAGACAAACACATGGCAACTGAGCTTTTATTCCAAGTACCTGAACGTAGCAACAGTTACGGGCTCATCTCCTTTCTCCAGAAGCATAGTGTAAAATCCCCAAAAGTTTAACCTATTAAGCTCTGATCTGAGAAACCAAAGGGCACGATTCAGCAAAAGCATCAGAAGGTGGCAATGTCTAACACTGCTGGTAAGTATAAAAAGAATGCAGAAAGAGAAAAACTATATAGATGATGAAATTCATGAGACTGAGAAAACAAACAAACTTAGAACAGGGGTTATGATTAGGTATTTGATTTGGTTGGTTGTATTTGTGAATAAAACCAAGTGTTAAGACCCAAAGCAGTCAAACGACTCAAAAGCAAAAGATTTAGGGATAAAGTAAGGGTTTAATTAAGGCTATTCACACAGAATTCAAAAAAGTGTTCATATATGTAGTATGTACATCTGTGTTATGTTCATTCCTCTTTCTTAGGATAGTTCATGAGTGAAACAATCATGTTAAGTCATGACAGGCTAATCACTTCAAAGTAGCAGAGATAGTTGAGAAAATAAACATCAAGATCACTCTGACTGACTTAACAATGATATAAAGTGTAGAGAAGTGACTTACTCTTTATTGAAAATAATATCAGCTACAAGATCACTCTGAGTACGATATTCAACTATTGGCATAAAGCACTCATGCAGTACATCAAGAGCAGTGCTAAGCTTGCTGTGGTGCTCAGCTGCAGTTTCCAGATCAGATCTGCCAAGATCTTTGAGATCATTACAGCGCCATCTCAATATAGTCCATGACAGGCCTTCAGCAGACGTTGAGTTTGATTTTCCAACAACTTTATGCAGATTATAGAATATCTGCACAATCAATGTAAAGAGCATCAAGAAAAGGCTTTCTAGAATTGGCTCATCCAAGGAAAAAAGAACTTTTAATAGTAGAACATCAAAAATAGAAGAGATATGCAAAAGTGTGTCCCATTTTTTGTTGTATAACTTGGATCAAGTACCAAAAAACAATACCGTCCAAAAAACATGATTAAATAACATGGAAATATGCCTCTCATTTTACTATGTATACGTAAAGGTCAAAAACTAAAAGCAACTGGAAGATTACCATACATCATCACACAGATAAAGGAATCCATTATCCATACATGTGCTTTATATACGTGACTGACCACTACAACATTAAATAAGTTTACAACAATCAAAAGATAAAGCTTAAAAATTGTCCAGCAAAAAAGTGAAATTATGAAAGATCAACAGAAAAAAAGAAGGATTCAACTCTTCGGTCAATACTTTTCATAGAAGAACACCTTTGGTCAAGAAGTACCTCTGAACATTTATTGCTGCAAAACCAATTTCCACTTGGACAAGAATCAAGCCGCTGCGACCATCTGCCCCTCAAGCAACCTACATGATCTGAATAAAAAACAAGTTTTTAAACAGATAAACATACAGGGCTATTAGGTGATAGTTAAGTAAGAAGGTAAAAATGAAACATACATTCCCTCTCACACTGATCGCAGTACAATATTGTTGTGTTTGTAAATTTTTCTATGTCCCGGTCGTAGTCACCGAAGCCACATATGTCGCATCTGCATGATGGACAAAACCATTTTCCTTCGGGAACATCCTACATGAACACCAAAATCAATAGAGTAAGGCTGATGAAACTTCACTGAGCTAAATGTTCATGACTAGAAAATTAGACGACATGGGGTGAGTTAGACAATGGTGACAAAGATAGTTTCCATAATTGTCTGTTAAATCATACTCATCGGGTAAATATAAAATGTCTTATTATTTCTATCTAAACAAGCAATCTTCAGGTGAACTCTACTGTGAGGATCTCTTCTTGAGCTTTCTAGCTCAATATATCTAAGAAAATTTGAATGACTTCTTTGGATATGACCAAATTGGCACTTGAGTGTTAGCTACTATACTTGAGTAGCACATTCACCAAAAGAACAGTAAACATAACAAATTAGCAATATGCTACTTTGAGAGAGGTAGCGAAATAAATAGACTCACTAAATTAATTACATAAGATCCTAAAAGGATTTGCTGAAAGCATATAACCATGCAAGTTCATGGTTTCATATTTTAGAAACCAAGCTTCTGCAAATTGTTTTTATGGGAATTCTATCAAATCAAAGCTTTCTTATTTCAAAGTATTACTATGAGTTAAATAGAAATAGCTCCACAAAAATAAACCTAGCAGGCCTCAACATGATATAACAAAAAATAGATGAACCGTAGTAAAGACAAGTCAAACTAAAAGAAGCTCTCCCATTATCCAGTAACTTTAACAGAATAAAATCATTTATTATGAACTAGTTTAACAAGTGAATTACCTCTAAGCCAATGCAGGTCGTATGAAATGAAGATGGGCAGTGATCACATAGTATCAATTCACCACCATCATGGCACATGGAGCATATTGCATCACTTTGATATTGACTGTAATCACCCTTCAATCTGATGTGTGGGGAAACTTTATACTTGCTTGCATCCATCAATTGTATTTCACATTGTAGTAAGGACCTTCCATCTAATAAGAATATCACGCTAGAAGGTCTTTCAGCTATATTGCCACTATGAGCTGCAAAGTTTGCCGGATCAAAAACTGTTCTACAGCACATGCATTTTATTCCATCTTGAGTTATCCTGCCTTCCTTCCTAGACTGTTCATCTCTATTAGATATGCAATATACCTTTTGCCTAAGTAGCAGGATATCATTCTCAATAAGCCAAGTAATAACTGTTTTTCCAAAATGCTGTCTGCAAGATGATACTAAATGCTTAGCTCTTTTGGTTGGCCTATGCTCTTGCCTGCCAGATTGACATACTAATTTTCTTTTAGATTGCCGGCAAACATTTCTTTGACCAGGTTGACAAGTTAGATCATTGTCATGTGAAGGTGAAAGCAATGATGGAAGATTAGCACTGTCATTGAAATTTTTCATTTTGATTCTCAATTTACGAAATTTATGTTCACCAGACACTGATGAATTACAAGCAAATGTTGATCTTCTTTTAGCTTCCCCACGCAGAAGATGACCAGGATGAAACTCATTACTTGTTGCTGGATTTGAAACAGTAGATAGCATCATGTGTTCATCGTTCTTTACAGACTCAACGTGTCCATTAGTTAATTCTAAATTGATTTTTTTCTGGTTGTTCACCGAACTGGGAATCTTCATGGTGGAATTTTTACTATCTCTCAAATATTCCTTGCAAGCTGTAATAAGAGAACCGAAGTTGCTGCCACTAGGTGACCTGTAACATAATTCTTGTTTGTTCTTCTTTTCTTTATACCAAAAGCTCCAGCCCATGAACAAAAGATGTTTTTTAGCATTCAATCTCAGAAACTTAACATTTCCATGTAAACATTCTTGTCTTCCATTTCGCACATGCGAGTCTATGTAACTTTCATACTCTGTTATTGCTTCAGGTAAATATTCAGGTTCAATGTCTTCATTTTCCTTTTGATGTTGCCTCAGAACATCATAGCAGGCTTGATTAAGAGAGTAATAGATTCTTCCCTGGGGTGAAGAGAAACGAATTCTTAAGACTGTGCCTTCACTAATTTCAATTTTCCAACCCAAAGCCAAAAGGTGCCTTTTCACTTTTTCTGCTAAAGATTCACGATCAAGTTCAGCCAATATCAAGTTTCTTGGTGTAGGGTTTGTATCTCCTACAATTTGTGCATATAATTCTACAGCATCGTGACAGTAGACAGGATTAGAAAGTACCAGAGGCTTCCATGAACCATTATCATGCTTGTACGTGAGGTTGGAAAATGAACCTTGATCACCAAACTCATGGTTGTAAGTCATTATATTAGTGCAATCTGTTCCTTTTTTCTCTTCGGCTGTTTTCCATGCTTCACATGCTGTTACTAGAGAGGCAAAACGTTTTCCATGTGGAGAAACATAATATTTTCGACCCTCAGCACTTACCACGAGCTTCCATCCTGCAGCTTTAAGATGGGACCTTGCAAGATCACGCAAGACATAAAGGTTTTTCCTCAACTCTGGAGAGCAAGATTTATCACGGCACACCAAGATGAAATCATTTAATACTTTAGGGGAAAAATCAGATTTCTCAGCTTCTTTACCACGACCACTGAGTTGAAGAAACCCTTTGTCGTAATCCACTTGTCCTGAAACTTCAATGGACTGAACCAGACCATCCAACTGAGTGAGAGGGACATGAGTTCCAATTATAACAGACCATAATTCACGGATCAACTCAGATGCCAATGCATTCCAAATATCTTTTGTTCCAGAAGTCCAGCTTTTGATTTGATCCTGAAAAGCACGTGTAGCTCTCAAGTCATACCAAATCTCCCTGATTGAAACAGGTAACCCACCTTCGTGCTCGAATCCTTGAAGCACTTGAAGCAATAGCCACTGACCACGAGGCTTCCAACTGCCGGATACTCCATCCCAGTCTTGGGTAAGACGCAGCCGATCAACAGTTATGATCAACTGTTCATCTCCTTGATCTGGAAAGAACACTGTCCTCTCTTCGGAAGATTCGTGATGATCAAAAATCACCCCTTCCCACCAGACCTCCTCAACCAATGCATCAACACACAGCCCATACCTGAACTCTGAAGTTTGGACGCTGAAATGAGGTGGCACTGGTCTAAAATCCTGTCTGCAAATTTCCATGGTTATGCTCAACTAATGCGCTTTCTATTTGCAGCTGATATTGAAATGGCCTCAACAAGGACGCAGAGAAGCCGACGGCTTCTCTATCTCGCGGTGCTCCTCCAAGAATGCGGCCGACGGCTTCTCTATCTCGCGGTGCTCCTCCAAGAATGCTGCCGCAATGTAGGATCCACCGGGAATATCAGAAGAATACAGGAGGAATGAAAAGGCTCTCCTCCCTCTCGCCGATGGAGAAGACGCCTGGAATAGCTTGCTCGACGCTGCCGCCGCGGCTGCCTGGAATCAACTCGAAGCCGCAACCTCTACTTTGATCCCAAGCCGATGATGAAATTAGGGCACCCAATCCAACGAAATAGCAAGGATTTCGGATTCACCGCGGTCGCTGAGAAATCGTCGAGAAATCCGGGATTTGCAGGTCGGCGGAAACATTCCAAATTTCCATTAACTTGAGGAAGAAGTTGGAGCGGTCATAACTTAATTTTCGACCGGTTCAATTTAATGAAATCAAGCCGATTCATCTTTAATTCATGCGGTTCAGCTGCAATAACAGAGTTCATAAAACCGGTTCACATCAATTGGAAGCCGGTTCGGGCCCGATTAAGTCTCCAATTTATTAAAAGGCAGAACAGGGCTACACAAGAAAGGAATTTTTCATGTAATTTTGTAGAAAAATATGACATTATTTCTGAATTAATATTTAAATATAGTTTAAAAAACATAATTAATTAACTAAAAATATTACAATAATGTTTATGAATTAAATATATGTGGTAAAGTTAATTTCGAATAAAAGAAAAATTATTCATTAAAAGAAAATAATTAAATAAATAATTAGATATGATTACAAACTATTATATATTAAGTAATTTTGTAAAGTTAAAATATTTAAATTACTTATTGGTAGCCATGACAAGCGGATTTAACTCAAGTTTATAGGTTGCGAAGAATATTATATTTACATTAGATTGTGAATTTTCAAGAATATATACGAAAATATTAATTTTTACGATAAAGACAATTCACGAATAAATTAAATTAAGATATTGGATTAAAAAAAGCCTACGAAAAGAAACAGAATAAATAATGGACGGCCTCGATGTAATCATGTAAATGTGCACGAATATTATGTAGTGTTATATCCTCCTAAAATTTTAACCTAATAATCTTCTTGAAAACTCACGAGTCCTTGTAAGCATTTAATACTTTTTTTTCTTTGAGATTTATTGATTTTTTCTAATATGCAGTTTACATTTTTTTTTGTACTTTTTTCATTTATACTCAATTAATAATTTTTTTTATTTTTCATCTTTTTTTCTCAATAAATAATTTTTTTTTCCTTTTCTTCAAATCCTCCCTATCTACGAACAAAACAAACCGACAAATTTATATAACATATTGAATTATATTTTTTAAAAATTAATTTTTGAATAGATTTGTTAAAGCGTAGATAATTTAAAATATATTGTATATAATTATTTTGAATATTGAATTATTATGCTAAAGTCAAGTGGTAAGCATATTGAATTATTATTTTAATTATTTTTTGGACAATAATTATTTTATGTTAAATTTATTTATGCTTTTGGCATAAAAATGAAAAACAATTTTAAATAATTGTATGAAAACAAATATTTGACTTTAAATGTAATTTTTGACTTCAAACTTATTATAATTTGAAGGGGCAAAAACAAAATCTTAACTATTTATGGCGATCAGTGCAACAAATAATAATTAAATAATTATATTAAGGGGAAAAATAGGGAAAGTTACAAAAATACCCCTGGCATTTTTTCGCGAGTACTAAAATACTCAACATTTTTTTGGGATCAAAAATATCTCTCACGTTATGAATTGGGTACAAAAATGCCCCTATAAGTAAACAGTGTGAGTTGAGAGATAACGGATTTGACGTGACTGATGACTTGGACATCTGATGCGCATGCGGGTCAAGACGTTTTTTCATGGGTACTAAAATACTCCTGATATTTTCTCACGGGTACCAAAATACTCCTAACGTTTTCTCACATGTACAAAAATACTTCTAACGTTTTCTCACGAGTACTAAAATATCCCTAATATTTATTTTGGACCTAAAATATCCCTGAGATTATTGAAAATGGTACAAAAATGACATCAGACTAACTTTTGTTAGGTGAGACTTTCAAACCGAGTTTTTCAATTAATCAATTTTTTTATTTTTTTATTCACTCATACGATTGTGTGGCAAGTTGCTATCTGCATATGCGCCACGTGTAAAGTTAACATATTTGTCAGCATCCATGACATCTCCGTTAAGTCTCACATAACAAAAGTTAGTCTGATGTCATTTTTATATCATTTTCAATAATCTCATATGTATTTTAGATCCAAAATAAACGTTAGGGGTATTTTAGTACCCGTGAGAAAACGTCTTGGCCCGCATGTGCGTCAGATGTCCACGTCATCAGTCCTAGTCATTAGTCACGTCAGCTTTGTTATATACTCAACTAACACTGTTTATCTATAGGGATATTTTTGTACATAATTCATAACGTAAGGAGTATTTTTGATCCTAAAAAAATATTAAGAGTATTTTAATACCTGCGAGAAAACATCGAAAATATTTATGTACTTTTTCCAAAAAAAATAAAATTGATTGAGTACCTACTACCTACTTCAACTTCAACATGTTAAATGTTAACAACACTATGTAGAAATTATATACATGATTGTTGTACTGGTGTCAATTAATGGACCGTACACGTAGGATTAGTTTGGGCAAATTCGTTGTCCTTTAAGAATTTTATTTTAAGGCGATTAAATAATTATTAAGAAATTAAATCCAATGTTATTTAACTTCTGCCGTTTTGTTTTGTTGGCAGATAGGGAGGATTTGGAAAAAGCAAAAAGAAATTATTTATTAATAAAGAGATGAAAAAATAAAAAATAAAAAATATTTATTGAGAAAGTGGTGAAAAAAAGTAAAAAAAAAATTATTTATTAAGAAAGAGAAACTTCATTTGAATGAAGAGAAAAAAAAGTAAAGGGCTGATTAGAAAAAATAAATAAATCTTAAAGAAAGAAAAATATTAAATGATTACAAAAGCCAATGCCTGTCGCTTGTAATTCATGGGTTTTTAGGAGATTTATTAGGTTAAAGTTTTAGGAGTATAAAGCATTTCTCATTATGTTATCGGTATAAATCTCATTCCTGATTCCTAGGAAGAACGAAATAAAAAACCTCACCTTTAGGCTTTGATCAAACATAGCACAGAGAGAGAGATGGGGAGGGAACGAGAGGTTGTTATGTGAGAGGGGAGAGCCGCCATCAGATTCTGATCTTTTCCTCCTTCCCCTCCGCCATCCTATACAAATCTTCTCCACCTTGGAAGAAGGAGGTCGACAAAGCAGAAAGGAGCGACCTTTGTGGCAATGGCGAGTTGGGTCCTTTCAGAATGCTGCGCCCTCAGGCCCCTCCCGTCCTCCTTTTCTCGCCCCAGTTCCGGTCTCCCACCCGTCGCTAGCCTCAAACCATTGAGGAGGCGGCCCCTCCCCTCGCCCGCCTCCGGTCTCGGTTGCTCTCTCGGTCTCGGCCTCGGCGGCCGCAGGGAATGGACGCTCCGGGTGAGCGCTCCGTTGGTAGTGCAGCCCTTGGAGAATGACAGTGAGTCGCTGGAGCCGTCCGTAAACCGGGATGATGGAAAGGAGGAAGCTTTTGATCCTGGGATGCCGCCGCCGTTTGGGCTGGCGGAGATCCGCGCGGCCATACCCAAGCATTGCTGGGTCAAGGACCCGTGGAGGTCGATGAGCTACGTGGTGCATGATGTGGCGGTCGTGTTTGCGCTCGCGGCGGCGGCGGCGTATCTCGACAACTGGATAGTATGGCCGCTCTACTGGATAGCTCAGGGCACCATGTTCTGGGCTTTCTTCGTTCTTGGCCATGACTGGTATTCAATCTTTCTTGGTTCACCTTTCGTATTTAGTCTTTAGGTTTTCTCACAAATTTTGGTTCTTTGGCAGTGGGCATGGGAGCTTTTCTAACAACCCAAAGCTTAACAGCGTCGTCGGGCATTTGCTCCACTCCTCCATTCTCGTGCCCTACCATGGATGGTAGGTTCCTTTTCTTTTCCAACCCGAGCTTTCTGAAACAAGCTAGTTACATCTATATTCACACCACTAATGTATTAAGACAAGTCGCGGTATGTTTTCGAGTCCTGCAGGAGAATTAGCCACAGGACTCATCACCAGAACCATGGGCACGTCGAGAATGATGAATCATGGCACCCGGTTAGTGGCTTACTCCTACGTGTGCCATAGATTGTTTGTTGTTAACAGTCAAGCCTTTTGGATGACGGGCTTTCTTTGTCTCAATAAATTGCAGTTGCCTGAGAAATTGTTTAAGAGTTTGGATTCTTCAACCCGGAAGCTGCGCTTTACATTGCCATTCCCTATGTTTGCTTATCCCTTCTACCTGGTGAGCACCTGCAGAGATTGTGTGGCATATTGTTGAGAATTGAAGTGTTCAATTAAGATGTATTAACCTGTAGCTATTGAACTTGATAGTGGCAAAGGAGTCCAGGGAAGTCTGGTTCACACTTCCATCCTAGTAGTGATTTATTTGTGCCAAGTGAGAAGAAGGATGTGATCACATCGAGCGTATGCTGGGGAGCAATGGCGGTGATCCTTGCTGGGCTAACTTATTTAATGGGTCCTATTCAGATGCTTAAGCTTTATGGAGTTCCATATTGGGTAGATTTTCCTGTTTATATTAACATATCTACATAGATAAAGTTGTGATATTTTTTGTGTTGGGTTATCATTCAATTGTTTGCTTCTGGATACAGATTTTTGTTGTGTGGCTGGATCTTGTGACATACTTGCACCATCATGGACATGAGGAGAAGCTTCCCTGGTACCGTGGAAAGGTATAAACTCGTCGAAATAAGCTATCTAAATTGCATTAAACATTTTCAGCTAACTGGGAAGTTTAAGAACTTGGATACAGGGATGTAGTCTATGACCAGTAGAACTGGCTTCCTCCAAAGCCCTAACCGCAACTACTTGAACATTATCCTTTCTACATTATTGATGAATAAAATCTTTATATCTGACTATATATCAGAAGAGGATCTATGTGAATGATAAAAAAGTCGGAAGTGGATGCTTCTTTTGTTTGTCATTATATAAGCAAGAAGTTCCTCTGAAAGCTGGACAATTAGTACTGTGATTGAATGTTGAGTCTCATTGCGATCAAATGATGTATTTTGTGTCCTAATCATATTTTTCTCACTTTGGGTAGGAATGGAGTTATTTGCGAGGAGGATTAACAACCACAGATAGAGATTATGGATGGATTAACAATATCCACCATGATATTGGGACTCATGCGATCCATCACCTGTTCCCACAGATACCACATTACCATCTTATAGAAGCAGTCAGCACTTCATTTCCCTTCAATTTTTAGGAATAACTTTTGTTGATTTATTATGGAGTTGCTTACAAAACTTTCATTGTTGTATCAGACAAAGGCAGCAAAGCCAGTGCTTGGAAAATACTATAGGGAACCTGCCAAATCTGGACCTTTTCCACTTCACCTATTTCAAATCCTATCGAGGAGTTTGAAGCATGATCATTATGTTAGTGATACAGGCGACATCATATACTACCAGACTGATACTCAACTGAACAGTGCTTCAGATGCAAAGTGATTCGAACATTGATTTACTTTCTTTATGATACATGACTGATCACAACTGCAAATAGACCAAACTAGCTACTTGCTTATTGATCTCTCTTCAGCGACATTCTTTCCTCTCTCCAAGTGCAAGGAGAAGAAATGCCTCTGCTGGCCATTCATTTAATAGCATTTAGTCAAGCGCAAGAGTTTCATCTGTTCATTCTGATAGAAAAATGCCACCACAATTCATGCAATAGCAGTTAATCAAGCACAGAGCTTCATCTGTTCATCTTGATAGTAAAATGCCACCAATCTAGCTAATGTTTCATTCTTTTAGATACATTTGTTTTAGAGAAGATAAAGGATTGCTTCGTAATATTTCAAAGTTTGTGCAGAAATGATGAAGCAATTACATTGAGTGATGTATTTGGAATATTTCACTACATTGGAGGAAGCACCATAATGCATTCTTGTTCCGTATGAAGTTTGTGGCTTTCATTTGGTGGATGAAACATCATTTTCAGCTTTCTTTTTTCAGATTCCCAAAACTTTTATTTCCTTCTATTAGGTATGGACATAGATGATAGATGCTGAAGGCAAAATGTCATCCTTGTTGCATATGGAGCTTGTAGCTAGCATTTGGTGGATGAAACATCACTGTCAGCTTTCTTTCTTCATGGTTCCCAAAGCATTTCTTTCCTTTAAGTTCAATTGCAAAAAAGTATTCTACTTCAACTTAGAATTGGCAGCATCTTACATGCTCTGATTTTTGGATATAACCATATTCAGCTAAATTGTTTGACAATGCAATCCTATGTTTATATATTACTGAAGTCTAATAAACAACAAGAAAATGTTAGAACTTTAATTATGTAGAACATGACATGGTCTATTTTTAAGGACATGATTATATCAACAATAGAACATGACATGTATGATTGCGGAAGCGTATAATCATGACTAACCTCTTGCCATTGATACCGTATTGATGCGCTGCTCAAATACTCTTTCTTGCTCCTGTGAACCTTCCTCAATAGGCCTTTCAATACTCTATTCAAGACCCTCAGTAGATGGTGTAGAAAGGTAGGAATGAGTATGGGGACCTATGAGTATCCCGACCTATTTATATACGCACCTTGTCATCAAAGGTGGAAGGATAGACTTGAACCGGGTTTGAGATAGACATAGGTAAAATGGTAAAACTACATAATATGTGGACCACATAAGGATAGACACGTGAAGATAAGTGGTCCACATCAATGGGGACCTATGAGTATCCCGACCTATTTATATACGCACCTTGTCATCAAAGGTGGAAGGATAGACTTGAACCGGGTTTGAGATAGACATGGGTAAAATGGTAAAACTACATAATATGTGGACCACATAAGGATAGACACGTGAAGATAAGTGCATGATGTGGACCATATATTTATAAATCACTTTATTTATAAATCACGTCTAACATTCTCCCACTTGGTCCATATATTATCATACCAAAAATCCTCATATCTGCTTTAGATGGAATAAAACACACGAATCGTAACGACAAGTCCTCTTTAAGCGAGTATTATCTTCTATGTATCACAATGCATTTCAATCCAAAATAACTTTATGAATAAACCTTATATTTATTCTAGGTCCAACTAAATTGTTATTCTCAAACTGTACGTGTACACCATAAAATGAGAAATAACAAATTAAAATAGGAGTCTTAATTAAAAACATAAAATGTCTTTACAATTTACATCAAGGAAGCAAGTCTCATATTGTCTACATGACCCTTAAAACCCTTTGGCGGCATGCCCTTTGTCAAAGGATCGACGATCATTAATTCAGTGCTGATGTGTTCAATGACTACTTTATTGTCTTTAACACGTTCCTTTATGGCTAAATACTTTATGTCGATGTGTTTGCTTCGACTTCCACTTTTGTTATTTTTAGCCAAGTAAACAGCTGCTGAATTATCACAGTAAATCTTTATAGGTCTGGAAATAGAATCAACGATTCTTAGAACTGAAATAAAACTCCTTAACCACACACCATGTGAGGTTGCCTCAAAACAAGATACGAACTCAGCCTCGGTGGTAGAAGTAGCAGTCAATGTCTGCTTGACACTTTTCCATGAAACAGCTCCACTGGCTAACATAAAAATGTACCCTGATGTCGATTTTCGAGAGTCGACAAATCCAGCAAAGTCTGAGTCAGAGTAGCCAATAACCTCCAAGTTGGCAGTCCGCTTATATATGAGCATGTAATCTTTGGTACCTTTAAGGTATCTCATCACCTTCTTTGTAGCTTTCCAGTGGTCCATCCCTGGATTACTCTGAAATCTTCCTAATACTCCAACAGCAAATGCTATGTCGGGCTTTGTACAAACTTAAGCGTACATGAGGCTGCCAACGGTCGAAGCATATAGAATATTTTGCATTTGTTCTCTTTCGAAATCACTTTTGGGACACTGGCTAAGACTAAATCTGTCACCTTTTACAATGGGTGCTATACTTGGTGAGCAATCTTTCATCCGAAATCTCTCTAAGACTTTATTGATATAGGTTTCCTGGGATAGACCTAAAATGCCTTGAGGTCTATCCCTATGGATCTTGATGCCAATGACATAAGATGTCTCACCTATATCTTTCATGTCAAAACTCTTAGAAAGAAATTGTTTCACCTCATATAGCAACCCTTTATCATTGGTTGCAAGTAAAATGTCATCTACATATAAAATAAGGAAACAAATTTTACTCCCACTAATTAAGTGATATATGCATTGATCCATGATGTTCTCTACGAAACCAAATGAAGAGATGACATCATGAAACTTTAAATACCACTGACGGGAGGCTTGTTTCAATCCGTATATGGACTTCTTGAGCTTGCAAACCAAATGCTCACCTTTATTAGAGGAAAATCCTTCTGGTTGTTTCATATAAACCTCTTCCTCTAGCTCACCATTGAGGAATGACGTTTTCACATCCATTTGGTGCAGTTTTAAGTCAAAATGGGCCACTAATGTCATAATAATACGGAAGGAATCTTTCTTTGATACTGGAGAAAAGTTCTCCGAGTAATCGATCCCTTCCTTTTGAGTAAATCCTTTGGCTACTAGTCTGGCTTTATGTCTTTCGATATTGCCCAGAGAATCCCTTTTGGTTTTGAAGACCCATTTACACCCTATGGCCTTAAAACCTTTAGACAATTCGACAAGATCCCGGACTTCATTTGAAACCATTGAATCCATCTCTTCCTTCATAGCATTGTACCACAACTTAGATTCACTGCTATCTATAGCTTGTGAAAATATTTCTGGATCATTTTCAGCCCCAATATTGTAGTCAGACTCCTGCAGATACACTACATAGTCACTAGGAATAGCTGACTTTCTAATCCTAGTAGATCTTCTTAATATTGCATCATCAGGCTCTTGAGGAGCCTGTTGTACAACTGGTTCCTCAACAGTGTCCGGTAATTGTTGAGTACCAAGGTCTACTTGATTGTTGTCGACTATTTGTGGATTCTCAATGATTGGTTGTTGAACACCTGGAAGAGGTGCATTGTGAATAACAACCAATCTTTCACTTGAGTCAGGAGTGGATTCCTCCAAATGATCTTTCTGAAAAAGATCACTCCCACTAATCAAGTCATTTTCTAGAAATTTAGCATTTCTAGATTCCACAAACCTAGTACTATGAGAATGACAGTAAAATCTATATCCCTTAGACTTTTCAGCGTATCCAACGAAATACCCACTTATAGTCCTTGGGTCTAGCTTCTTCTCTTGTGGATTATAAATCCTCACTTCAGACGGGCATCCCCATACGCGCATATGTTGCAAACTCGGTTTCCAACCTTTTCATAACTCGAATGGCGTTTTAGTAACAGCCTTGGTTGGAACCCGGTTTAATATATACACTGCTGTCTTAAGTGCTTCAGGCCACAAGTACTTATGAAGCTTCGAGCTGCTAAGCATACTCCGTACCATGTCCAATAATGTTCGGTTCCTTCTTTCTGCAATACCATTTTGATCTGGAGATCCCGGCATGGTGTATTGGGCAATTACCCCATTCTCTTGAAGGAACTTTGCAAATGGACCAGGTGCTTGTCCATCCTAAGTATATCTACCATAATATTCACCCCCCCTATCTGATCTCACGATTTTTATTTGCTTACCGCATTATTTTTCTACTTCTGCCTTGAAAACTTTAAAGGTATCCAATGCTTCGTGCTTGTTATGAAGCAAGTAGATATACATATATCGTGAGTAATCATCTATGAAGGAAATGAAATATTTCTGACCACACGAGTCCATGTCTGGATTACATATATCCGTATGTATGATCTCCAATATGTCGGAACTTCTCTTGGCATCTTTCTTTGACATATTAGTCTGATTTCCTTTAATGCAGTCTATACAAGTGTCAAAGTCGGTAAAATCCAAAGTATCAAGTACCTTTTCATTTACCAGTCTTTTTACCCTTTCAATAGATATATGACCTAACCTTCGGTGCCATAATTTAGAGGAGTTATCTTTTACAACACATCTTTTAATACTCGCAGTTTGTTGAATATGCAAAGTTTTATTATAAGAAATATTTTGCAATTCTATTTTGAAAAGACTGTCTACCAGAATATTTTTTCCAATAAAATCAGATTTATAAAACAAGAAACAAGATGAATCTAAAAAATTAAAGGAATATCCAAAAGGTAGCAGTCTTGAAACAGATATCAAGTTTTTCGAAAAAATTGGAATATAAAATGTCTTTTCTAAAATCAAAACAAAACCACTACTTAAAGTTAATTTGCATGTTCCTACTGCCTCTACATGTGAGCGCACTCCATTTCCAGTATAGATGCAATGCTTACTTCCCATTGGCTTCCTGTGGTTTTGAAAGCCCTGCAGGGTATTGGAAATGTGGATTAATGTAGAACAGGAATCAATCCATCATGTGTTTCGACAAATATCTATCATATGAGATTCATAACAAACTAATGAGATTGAAATACCTTTCTTTTCAAGCCAGATTCGGTATTTGGTGCAGTCCTTCTTTACGTGCCCCTTCTTTTTGCAGAAGTAACACTTGGACTCTTTCTTGATGTCACCTTTGATGAATGGTGTGTCTTTTCCTTTATGCTTGTTGAACTCCTTTTTCCTCTTTTCTTGATGAGCCAAATGTGCATTCTCTCCCATTTCTGCAAGTAGCCTTCCTTCTTCTTGTACACACATAGTCAGTAATTCATTGATTGACCAATTCTCCTTATGTGTGTTATAGGAGATTTTAAAGGCCCCATATTGCGAAGGTAAAGAATTTAGAATAAAATGCACAATAAAGGAATCAGACATTTCAACCTCTAATTTTTTGAGTTGAGCCGCTATATCCCTCATTTCCATGATGTGCTCGCGCACACCTTTTACTCCTGTGAGCCTTATTGATGACAGTTTATTCATCAGGGTGCTGGCTAAGGATTTGTCTGAAGACTCAAACTGCTCGTCTATAGCCTTCAGCAAGTCCTTTACATTCTTGCGCTCCCCAATGGAACCACGAATGCTAGCAGGCATTTTGGTCTTTATGAACATCGTGCTAAGCCGATTGGACCTCTCCCATTGTTCATATAAAGCAACCTCAGTCGGGGTACTAGCGTCTGTAGGAGCAGGTGGTTCCGGTTTTCTTATAGCGTAGTCAATGTCCACACACCCCAGATGGAGAAGAATTCTCTCCTTCCAGGTTCTATAGTTGTCCCCAGTTAATTCAGGAATGTCTATAAAATTAATAGCTTGAGTTGCTGCAATTTAGGAAAATACATGTTCATGAAAAATAGAGGCAAATATAGATTTCAAGTTTTACCAATGTAAACAGGAAAAATAGAAATAACATGGGTCAATGCAATAGAAAACTGTCTGTGGGCTAAATTTTTATTTTAAGACTCATGTTTAAACTTTATGTGAAACTAATAAAATTATATACCTTTTTCCTAATACCTGTGGGCTAATTAGGAAAATATAACCTATTATTTCACACTAATTAACCATATAAGTCTGACAAAAATTTCTGTGGGATAAAATTTATCATACTCTAAATGGCTAATTACAATTTGATGTCATATATATCTATATGTGATCTAAGAATTGCCAATTTATATAATTTTAATATAACTAAAGATGTTGTGGCTACTCTTTAATTAGTTAAAATTATGTGACCAATTACGTAATATATAATTTAACTTAACTAAGGATGCTGTGGCTACTCCTTAATTAGTCAAATTCTATGGATCACATGACATCATAATATTGCATAAATAATTATATGATATAAATTGGCATATGCATTATAATTAACTACAACATAGCATAGTTAATTTATTTAACAAGCATGATATGACAAGTAGATGCAAGATCATAATTTATCAATGCAATAATTAGAGCAATAAATAATTATATTCATATAACATGATTTAACACAATATATAAAATGATTTACTGCTAATTGGTTTTAATCAATTAATTCTTCTAGTTCATGAAATTTTAGATTGGGTTAGATATGTAATTTCAAAGAAATCAAATTTGAAAATCCAAATTAGATCTAGGTCCAACCAACATTGAACCAACTTTAAACCAATGAGAAATTTCAAATGAACCAAAAATTAAATCAAATTGGATCTGATTTCAATTTATTTGAATCGGACCAGAAGTTTTATTTAAACCAGATATGAACCAGAATAAATCAAACCAGAAATTAAAATCAACCCAAACAAAAGAAATTGGACCGGGTTCAATTAAATTGAACCGGACCAACTCTGATTTTTTTGGAATCCGGTTCAATGCTATATTAATTTGAGTTGAACCAAATTGAACCAGAGTTAAAATAAATCCAATTGAACTGAAATATTGAAATAAACCTGATTCCATGAACCGAACCAAATCTCATAAGTTGCGGGTCGGGTGGAGAAGAGCAATGGATCCGGGTTTAAATTAAATATAAAATAGTTAACGGGTACAAAAGGTAAAAAAAATCGGATCCAATAACTTAAAATCATTTTAAAAACGGGTGTGCCTTAATGGGTTCAAAATCCATTAAATTGGATTTGAACCTAATTAACTTGAACCATGCAAATAAGAAGGTTAATCCAAGATCCATTATATTGGATCCAAAATTCAATAGCCCATCTTCCCATCTTCTTCCCACGTACAGGAAACTCATTGCCTTCATGTGCATGAATTTGGACCCGGCGGGCGTGCCGACTGCAGCTATCCATGGACTCAGCAAGGATTTGATTCAGCAACCCGCTTATGAACAGGTGCTTGAACAGATCCTTTTGCGTGTCCCTTCTTCTCTCTGTTGGCCGATGAGAGAAAAATTGTTGCACCATCATTAGCGACCGACGTCATCGAAAACATGCACGGAAGAAGAAAAGCACGGAAAAATGGAAACAAAATTGAAAAATCGGAACTTAATCAAGGCGGAGAAAAACAGCTCTGATACCACATGTTTGAACTTTAATTATGTAGAACATGACATGGTCTATTTTTAAGGACATGATTATATCAACAATAGAACATGATATGTATGATTGCGGAAGCGTATAATCATGACTAACCTTCTGCCATTGATACCGTATTGATGCGCTGCTCAAGTACTCTTTCTTGCTCCTGTGAACCTTCCTCAATAGGCCTTCCAATACTCTATTCAGGACCCTCAGTAGATGGTGTAGAAAGGTAGGAATGAGTATGGGGACCTATGAGTATCCCGACCTATTTATATACGCACTTTGTCATCAAAGGTGGAAGGATAGACTTGAACCGAGTTTGAGATAGACATGAATAAAATGGTAAAACTACATAATATGTGGACCACATAAGGATAGACACGTGAAGATAAGTGGTCCACATCAAATGATGATGTGGATCATATATTTATAATCACTTTATTTATAAATCACGTCTAACAGAAAACATATACAATGACAAATTAGAATTCTCCTACCGTTTCTCTTGGGGTTAAATAATTTTAGAGTGAGAAAAACAGCGTAAAGTTTTCATCTTTACGTCTAAAACATCTCTGAGTCAACCCACATGGCAAGGCCTTGGGCCACTGAGCCATAGGATTAGGAGGACTAAGAACCTCATTGATACATTAGAGGGTGTAGTCAGTATGATGAAAGAGTAATTATCTGTACATTTGAATCCAAGTCAAACTTTTATTTCTCATATCCCATCAGATCCAAACTTGATCAATCATTACTCAAACACTCAAAGAGATTATTTACTTATAATCCACAACAACATGACCACATGAAACATTACTTTGTTGAAGACACTGAAACCACATGCAGTGACTGAAAGCAGCAGCATTTACTGCCGAAGCAGGGATCAAAAGCTAACTCTGCAGATGTTCTTGTACCTACTCGCATTCCCACAATTTCACACTGCAGCATGTGCACACTGCATGAGGATTATTTCTTGGTGCAGAAAGAAGGTCAGAGATGGTGGGCGACAGAGAAGTTAATTAAGACAAAATCTATTGCAGAGAGAGATAGCCAAAGATGTGGCCTTTCGGCACTGAACAAGTGCATGATGTGGGAGATAAACTATTAGGTCCATGTGATGTTGCTGTAGAAATTATGGCATCTAGCAGTACCTATTGTCTTAGGTTGTCCATCTCATTCCAAATTTCAAATGAATTTCATGAAGTTGTTAAATTGAATCAAGCTAAAAGAAATTTAAAGTTTTAAATTCAACTGCATTTTTTAAAAAATATAAGTCATTGATGTTATTCTCTCTCTATTAAAAATATATAAGTCATTTTAATTTATTATCACATTGAAATAGCTAGCATCTCTTCTCTTTAGTGGAGTGGATTTCCTCGTCGAAATCTTATCAAATGGTTGTATAAAAAAAAAATTTTATCGAAATATGAGATTTTATCGTTCCATCGATAATTCATCGTAGGGTTATCCATTCGATTTAACCTGAACCAAACCGAACCAAAATTAATCAAACTGAAATTTTGTTCATACCTGAATTCCAACTCGAATCCGAACCGAATTATGCCTAAATTGATCTAATCCGAACCGAAATTATTCGGTTCTATTCGATTTCCAATCCGAAAATCAAAATTTTAATTAATTCAATTAAAAATAAAAAATAAAAACTATTTCCTAATACACATTTACTTACCTAGATTAAAAATTTTAAAAAATATATTATTTTTTAATTAATTTGGTTTTTGGTTCGAGTCAATTCCCAAATTCTGAAAACTGAATATAAACTGAAATCCAAAATTCGGTTCGATTCGGGTCAAGAATCGAACCTGCAACTGCTGAAACCAAATCGAACCAAAAAATTTGGTTTGATTTTTTAATTCGGTTCAATTTGAACCGAACACTAGACACCCCTAATTCATCGTACAAGATGTAAAATTTTTATCAATTCAAATGATACCTTAATAACTCTAATTAAACCCTAGCTAATCTGTATTTTATTATATCATGCATATATTAATATTTATATCATTCACAAAATAAAATTTAATTTGTTGATCATAATTTTGGGTAAATTATACTGACATTCTCTGAGGTTTAGTAAAATTACACTGATCTCCCCTCTATTTATAATTTTATTTTATAATCTCTTCGAGTTTTGTAAAAAATTACACAAACATTCCCTGCTAACGAAAATTATTAGTGAAGTATTTGTCATGTGCATTGCATATGCTTATTAATGATGTTTTAAAAATATTTATATATTTTTTTATTTTAAATAATAAAAATATACTTATGTCATTTTTATTTTTCTCAAAAAATTTATTTTAAAAATATTTTTGAAATAAAATAATTTATTTCAATTTTTTAAATATTTATTTAATTATCGCATGCATGTATTTTAATAATTTTTTAACAAAAAGCATAAGAAAAAAATTACAATATTAACGAACTCAATTTAATATTGTTAGCTACAGACATATGAGTATCATTTGGATAAATAAAAAAAATTAATATAATTTTATTAAACCTGGTGAAAGATCAATTTAATTTATTCTTAAATGATTGGGAGAGTTTTTCAATTGAATTACAATATTATTTTTGGAGAGTTGTTTTGTGTCATGTTGCTAACTAAAAAAATCATGGCATGTGGGTGTCTCTTATTTTGGTAAAAGGCACAAATAGACCCACACTATATATGAATAGAGGTTGTCATATTGGTCAAGTCATTCACATTTGTTATCTTCTCTTGAGTCTAATCCTTATGCAACTTCGCATATATATTATATAAAAGAACATTTTATAATATAATATATTCTAAGATGACATATATATCCACAAGTGGGTTGTCCATGAATTTGGATGTACCCAACTCTTGGTTTGGTTCAATAATAACATATTCTTTTATTATTAATTATTATTTTACAAAATCTAAAAGTATGTTATACGGTGACTTGGTGAGTAAATCATTTTCATTAAAAATATCTTCAACAATATTAAAAACCTTTTGGGACTTATTTTTTAGAAAAAAAAGTCCTGACTTTATTTTTGTTATTTGGATTAATTTAGCTTATTTTCAACCATGGTGTACCTATATAAAAATTCAATCTACTTTATCATCTTTGCTTCCATTCGATTGGGAAAAAAAATTAAGGAGCGAATTCGGATATCATATATTCATGATATCGAACTCTATCATGTTTAAATTAATTTTTTGTTTTGGGCTCAAATCCTATCAGGTTGGGATTTAGAATCGAATTCTATCCGAAATATTTGGTGTAGTACAGATTTCAAGTATCCTATTATAATCTATAAATGAATAGATTTCATGATACAAGTTTCGGATATTTTGTTGGGATATGTTCATTTATAAATTCTGAATATTTTATTGGAGCATATTCATTTATAAGTTTCGGATTATCCTATTCGAACTTGATTCTAGAATATAAATTTCAAGTATTGATTTCAAGCATCGATTCTCAGTACTCGATGTATTGAATCGAGTCATCAAAATTGATTTTAACTAATACCTTAACCCTACACACCCTTAAAAAAATACCCCCCTTACCTCATTTCATCTTTTGAACTTTTTATTTTTATATAATTAAAGTTTTCAGTCGCAATTATAATGCAGTGAAAATGAAATAATTAACTAATTTATTGAATCAAAACCATGATCATATTCTCATAATCTATTCAATGAGAGATCAAATTTATCGAAATTTAGTCACACATTTAAATTGATCTACTCTCTCTCTCTCTCTCTCTCTCCACGTTTTCTACGTCGTCGTTGACAACATCAGACAGCAAACGAGACTCGTCAATTCTCTCACGCTTCTCATCCCCTTCCTTCTTTGACAGCCATTATTAAAGCTTAAATCCACGAGATCAGAGCGCAAGAAGAAAAAAAAGCACAAGTCTCGCTTCGATCCGTCCCCACCACTCTCATTCTCATCTCTCTAAGTCAGAAACAACGGCCGGTGCCAGTCCGAGTTTCCCGGCCTCGGGTCACCCTCCCTGACGTCATCCTCTCATCTCTCCCTTTCCCTTCGACGTGCAGCGTCAACAACAACACCTCCGATGGTCCTCGCCGTGGACCCCACACATCCACCCTTTTCCCAACCACGTCCCATCGCCCTTCCCCTGTTCGTTCAAATGCCACACCCGCCTCTGCTCTCTCTCTCTCTCTGCTACTACTGTGCCTCTCTTTTCCTCCAATTCAAATCCCTCCCCCTCCACACACTCTCTCTCTCTCTCACACACACAATTCCTTTCCCTTCCTATATCATCATCAATCATGTAGCTTGCAGCGACTGCCTCCGTCTCCACTTCCCCTCTCTCCCCCATGAAGACTCCTCCTCGCCACTCTCCCTCCTTCGACCTCCACTCAGACTCCGCCGGTTGCCTCTCCGGCGCCTTGCGCCGCTTGCTCTGCGCCAGCCTCCGCAGCGCCGCGCCCCGCGGCGCCAGCGAGCTCGCCGACGGCGCTCGATGGAACGCCGCGCAGAAGAACGGCAGCAGCGGCAGCAAGCCGCCGGCGACTCCCTGCATAGTGGCGCGACTCATGGGGCTCGAATCGATGCCGGTGTTCCCTTACACTCCGCCCGAGTCGGTGCGGCGGAGTCGGTCGACCAACTCGGCCGACAGCTGGCCCGGGTTCTTGTGCAGCGAGCGGGGCGAGTCGGTGCAGGCGAGGCGGGCTTCGTCGTCGTTTCGTGAAGCGCCGACGTACTTGCGGCAGGAGAACGAGGACTTCTTTGTGCTGAGCTTCGCTCCCGAGGAGAAGAGAGCAGAGAGAATGGTCGCGAGTGGAAGGAGAGGCAAAGCAAATGTAGAGGAATTGAAGGAGAGTAATGGAGTGAAGGAGAGAAGAGCAGCAGAGAAGAAGAGCTCCCAGAAGGAGAATGTGCCCCAGAGAAGGCAGAGCGACAACAAGACCTCCGTTGCTGCTTCTCCAAACAAGGAGGTCAGCAGGAAATCCTGTCGAATTATGAAGGTGGAGGACGACGTCAAGCCCCCCAAACAAAAGCATTTTCCGGTGAAGCAGGAAAAAGCCATGACCGCAAATAAGAAGAAGGTTGCAGCTTCTCAAAGGAGGAACGAAGCAGGTTGCAGTTCACAAGCCACGAGTCCTGTTTCAGTGCTGGATTATCCCTTCGTGGATGGAGAGTACTCCATTAGCTTCAAAACTTCTCCCAACTCAGGTAATTTCATAATGTTCTTCTATTTCCGACAATTAGATCTGGATTTTGAATTTTGATTTAATTGTTTTAGGAAATGTAGAAGAGAATAGGCGGCAGCAGCAGCAGCAGAGTTCGAGAAGGAAACTGTCGTCAAAGTTTGAGAACCTAAGCTCCAATTCTTCGAGTCCTCATCAGGAGAGGATCTGTAGAGATAGAGCAGTGAGCTTACTCGATGAACCAGGAATCAAAAAGTCTAGCAATGTTGAGCAATTTGATCTGAATTGGAGTCAAACTTGGGGCAAAATATGCATGCTTACGGAGCAGGATGTGAAGAACTCAACGAGAGAGAATTGGAGGTCAGAAGACGTGAGTGAGATAGCAGCTGTAATTGCTCTTGAAATGCTTGAACTAGTCCTCCAGGACGAAGTACTGGAGATCACCAATTGTGCCATCAAATCAAAATTGTAAAAATGGTATTTTTCTGACGTGATACTAAAATACTCATGGGTAATAATAATTTTCAAATTTTCTGGTAAAGGAAGCAACGATATTCGTGTATTGAATTTTTTTGAAACGACCCTGATGAAACCTATCCACAAGAGAACACGAGCGATGCAAAATTCTCAAGTCACAGATAATTCTTGCGCCAGAAGTCTCTTTGTCACAAAAAATATTTAGATGTCATCTCCAGTTGACAAGCGTCGAGATGGAGGGATTCTCGCCAAATAAATAAATTTATGTATTTCCTTCCCTGTCATGGCAATTAGACAAGATTAGATTTTGATCAGGTCCTGGATGAAGTGCTTTCTTATGTCACGATCAAATTCTTCTCAAGGCCATAAAAAGAGATTGAATGTTCGAGATCATTGATTCATTGTAGATAGCACCACCATGTACCATGGACTATGTAAGAATGTGATGCGTGCTTTCTAAGTAATAAGATTGAATCTGTCGCACTTAATTTATAGGGACCACATAAAGGTTATGCGCAGCAGATGCAACCCAACATTGACTGGGAGCTTAAACGAGGGATTTCAGTTGCAACAAGGCATGAAACATATGATCACCAACTAGTATTCTTTAAAAAAGAATCAATTCTCAAACCCAAAACCCTTTCATGTGGAAGGAATATATATTTCTAAACAAACAATTAGAAAGTGGGTTTGGATATAGCGTCCACTAAAACCATGATGAGAATATAAATGTTCTTAACCATATAGAATTAGGTTCATCGCTTTATTGGTCTCCGCACTAACCTAATGGTGCATTATTTTAATAACTCAAAGTAGTTTCTTGATCCAATTAAAAACATTGCTAAGAAAATAAGCATTTGAATATTGAAGATTAAAAAGTATTTGATACATTTACAAATAAGCATAACACCATGCTCAATTTGATCTAATGATCAGTTACACTCAAGAGGTAATTAAAGAACAAGCTTCAAGAGCTTTGTTTTATTCTCTTCTTGTTCACATATATCATCTATGATATATACTAATCCTCTTCAGCTATATATATGAATGAAAGAACTTGCAGGCTGCCTTGCACAAGCTCAGACTCCCTTCGGGCATCTTTAGAGACATCCCTGCTAAAAGTTATAATTGATTCAAAAGATATAATGAAGAAAAGAACTTGTCAGATTTTGAAGAATAAAGGTAATGCTTCATCTTCTATGCCATAATCTTCTCCTCTGCCCATGGAGAGAAGATGTCTCCCCCGCCGTTCAGTTGTTGGTATCCATTTTGCTGCTCCCCAGCGCCAAGACGGCGACCAACTGGTGCGACCGGCCCGTCCTTTACCAGAGATTGCACCCAGGATACGTCTGGTTCGTTCATCCCCGTAGAAGCCGGGGCAGCTCCAAATGAGGACTGGTTGCTGCGGTAGGCAAAGGAGGAAGATTTCCTCAGCTTGTTGAGCTCCTCTCCTTGAACGCCCCAGTCCAGTTTACCATCTGGCGAACCCCAGTCCGAGATGTCTGAGGGCGAGGATGGCGCAGCACTTGTCATTGCAGAAAGGGACGAATGACGACCAGGTGTGGGACTGCGATCGCAAAAGCTCTGGCTCCGCTTGGCAAACGCAGAAGCCCTCGAATTCATAATGGCCTTCGCCATGGAATGGTCGAGTCCAAACGAGGACGTCGCGCTAACCGGAGGGGAAGAAGACAGGCTGCCTCCGTATCCCGATAGCAATTGAGACTGGTGCATCTGGAGACCAGGAGATTGAAACTGTGATCCGGCCTGCCTCATGGAGAGACCCTGCAATTGATTTAGCAGTGATTGATCTACCTGCCCCAACAAGTCGCTGTATTCCGAAGAAGAACGAGTTGGGGCTAAGTTGTTCGACCCCCAATTGGCTCGAGGGGAAGAAGCTTTGGTGATTTCATCGATAAGCTTCTGCTGATACCCTTCCAGCCCGAGCAAATCGACGTCAAAATCCATGTCTCTAGCACTGAGTGAAGCCTTCAGCCTGCTGTTAGGCAGCTGTAAGGCTGGAGGGGTCATCACACCGCCAGCCGTCTGATTCATCCACGCCGCTGTAGACCCTAAACCTGGCGAAGCCGAAGGGGACATCGGCGAGCCGGGTTGTTGTTGCATCAGCATCAACGCTGTGGCCATGTCAAGAGAGGACAGACCCGGCGACGATGATCTCGGAGACGGCAACACCATGCCTGCGACCGATGCAGCCGAGGGATTCACCGTCCGTAGCTCCTCTGGCTTATGGGCAAAGAAGCATACCCTTCGGTTGCAACCGGTCTCATCCTTGCAAAGCCGCGTCCGGTACTGAGCCGGATGGAGCCAACTCTCGAATACGCCGTGGGCATACTCGCAAGCATCGCCGTTCCGGCAAGAACCTTTGCGGAACTCGGGGCACGGCACACAGCTGTAGGAGTACTTTCTCGGGTCTCGCCGCCGCGCGTTCTCCCCCGGGTGAACGAAGGGGCACTCCGTCCAATCGTGTGAGTAAGCGCGAGAGCAAGGCTTGATCTTGAAGGTATACATCCTGAAGTCGTCGGTGCCGTAGATCCCAGTCTTGATGTCCGGAAGCGTCAAATCCAGCGGATATTCCTTCTTCTCCCCTTGTTTAGGCGACTCTTCTTTCCCAGGGGACGAAACAAAAGGGGAACACGGAGCTTTCAGCATCACCTCGAGGGATTTGGCCACACTGCTCGAAAATTGCCGAGCGATGACGTCCCCGGGACGGCTGCCGCTCGAATCGAGGGCATCGACAACGTCGGCAGAGGCACCGATCAAGAGTTTGACAGCCTCGAGAGAGGCGGGAGAGCCGCCAGCAGCAGCGCAGTGGAGGGCGGTGACCCCATCAGAGGCGGCAGAGCGAGCAGCCACGGCGGGGCTTGCGGCGAGGATATAGTCGATGACGGCGGTGCTACCATAGAGGGCCGCGATCATGAGAGGAGTCCTCTCCTGGTAACCCATACCTCGGCCGGGTGAGCGGGCGTACCAAGGGGCGGCTGCGTCGAGTGGGTGACCCTCCTCCTCCACCGCTCGCTTGAAGGCAGCAAGGTCGTCTGAGGCGGCGAGCTCGAGGAGAAGCGCGTTCACCTCCGTCGCCGGTGGATGCTTCTCATCTCCGCCAGCCGGCGGGGACGATTTCCGGAGGCCACCGCACATGTCTTCCCTATAACCTACACGATCCAAAGAGAAATCCTCAAAAACCCATAAAATTTCTTAGAATTAGAGCAGAAGGGGGGAGAGAGAGAAGATGCTTACAGGAGATTTGAGAGGATGAAGGATGAACCAATGAACGAAACAAAGGGGATGGAGTTTGTAAGGGAGTCTCCGGTGTCTGGTCCATTTTGTAGGTGAAGAGGGGGCGAATTTTTTATAGTCGGTAGGCAAAAAGTCCCGATATTTTTCATATCAACCCCTAAAGAGTTCCCTATTCACCATAGAGTACCATTTTAGGCGGGTGTGTGAAAACAAATTCGCGCACAACTAGCCATGTAAGGGTGTAAGACAAAACTCTGGCTTTCAACAGACTGAAATGAAAAACTCCCACAATTATTCTATTGCGTTCTTCCGGTCAACGGGGCGAACAACGGAGAAGAAGCCGTCTCCTTCCTTCCAACTTCCCAAATGAAACAAAATAAAACGAAATGACAACAAATGAAACGGAACGAAACGAAACGAAACGAAGGACACTAACGGCGTTATGCGGGCCCACGCTAGGGATAACAATAGTGGATATCGCGTCAGCGCCCGGGAGCCGGTGGGGCCCGCGAGCCGACGTTTCGCGAACGAGTGCAAAGCGGACCCGTCGCGGGCGCGACGATAATATCTGTACGACCGAGAAGGACACGTGCCGGTGGCGGGTCGGGTCACGCGCGGCGCGTTTTGTTTTCCGTTTCCCCCCGTTCCATTCCATTCTTCGAGCGGGTTCGTTTGACGTTTGGGGGTTGTTTTTGCTTCCCTCCCAAACGCATGATGAAGCGATCGTCCCGCTTTCTGAATACTGTACTTTCCGCACCCAGTTGCAACTTGCACAAATGTTGCACCACCTAACCTTTGGTTGTTCCGAAGCGGGCCCACTCTAACTCTTCCAATAAAACGCCAGGTAAATATGGTAACCGGTACAGCAAAGCCCATCGTTGGTGTGTTTGTTGGTAATAAAAGAACGCCTTCGGCGTGAGGGATATGCCTGGTAATAAATAAATAAATATTGCACATAAATAAAAGAAAATGGGAAGTAATATATGTAAATGTTCAACATTTGTCCTAAGTGATCATTATATTCAATCAAGTTTGATTGAGGCAAGGTCCAACATTTGACCTTATAAGTAAGAAATAATTCTCTCACAATAGGATTCATCTATATAGTGAACAGTCGAGGCCAACATTTTGACTATAATATAATTAACGGGAGAATTATTATGTTTAACAATAGTCTCCTTTCGAGCTTGTCATAAAGACTAGAGGATATTTAGACAGAGTCTCGTATTCATTAAGCACACTACTAAGATCCATGCAACGTTAAATCGATCAAAGGACAATAAATCAAGCATCAATCAATCCCCGTAGCATCGATAGGGATGTGCGTGAATATTGGATAGACTCAGAATCGATTGAAATCGATCTGATTAGATAGATTTTGGATAGATTTAAATTAAATTCGAGTAGGATCCGAGATAAAAATTTAGAAACAGATTAAAATCAATTTCGATTCCGGGTCCAACACGTCGGATATCCGAAACTGGAATCGGTACCCCGGAACCTGTTCATTTTACGGGTTCCAGTGTACAGGTTCCAACATGATACCCTATTGTACCATGTTGGACCATGTAAATTTACATGTTCCAGAACAAGTTTCAACAGGATACCCTGTTAGAACATGTTCATTTACAGGTTCTCGGACATGTTCCAACATGATACTCGAAACTTGTACTGTAGAACCTGTATATGAACATGTTCTAACAGGGTACCCGGAATCGGGATCGGAACCTGTGATTTCGGGTAGGGTCCGATTCCGGATTTCAACATGATAGGATTCAGTTTCAAAACTTAGGAACCGATCCTATACAGGATAGAGTTTGAATATTATGAAAAATACAGGATATCCGGATCCGCTCACCCCTAAGCATCGCGACTACCTCATAATTCAAAAATACATGATTTAAGATTTTTGATTGATTGCCACACATGATATAATACTCGAAAGTGATCATATCAAATCTACACAATAGCTTCGCACTAGTAATTTATTGGGCAAAGATTTTAATACGAGGGCCATCTGAATTTTCCAAATCTTAGATCAATTCGCAAGACGGACAATATTAATATTATTATTAGGACAAATAAAGTTATAAACTGATTTAGAACGAATAACACCGTTATTGTCGAGCCATCATATCATAATTTATCTTTTATATATCTTCTAAAAAAATATTTTTGTTAAGTTTTTAGATCAAAATTATTGCATATATATATATTCTTTTGGAAAATAACTATTTATAATAAATTAAATTAACATGAAAATATGGTATTAATTCACGGTCACTGTATTTATCAGTACAGTTATCGTTGAACTTTTCATTTAGAACATTAATATAATTAGTTAATCAAATCAATAAAATCAAGGCATATATAATTATTAACTAATCAAATATGGTTTTGATCCAGTTTTTCTATTTTCGCCTTTTTAATTTTATTTTTTCACAATATCGAAAGCATTCGTCTGAATTGTTATTAAGAAAATGTGTGGTATTATTTTATTCATCCCATTTCTTTATAATAAAAGGTAATTGTATTGCAAATTATATTCTTGATTATACTTTTTTTGTAAATTAAAAATAATGATAATCCAGACATCACATTTTTAAAACAACACATTTTTAAATCAACCAACTTACGTCTAATGCATAGCTTAAAATTACATTTAACTTGGCAACATGTAAGTTAAAAATTATGTCCCATGCATAACTTATGTTAGGAGTTATAACATTTGTATTTAGTCTCATATAAAATAATTCATCTATATAAATTTTATTTTCATTATATAAATATATGTGATAGGAGAGGTCTATCAAAATGGGGAGTTCCCCATATTATTTTCCTCCCAATATGATATCAGAGCCATAATATTTTTAACCCTACTTCGTGGCACCGTCGTCATTATCAAAGAACTCATCTGTTCTCAGGCCAGCAACTACACCTTCTGCTTCCCTATATTGCACGCTTCCCAAAGCAGTGGAGATGTCTTCCTGTGTTGCATGTGAATCATCCTTTTACATTATTCCTGTGTTGCACGCCTCAAAAGCCGCAACTACAATTTGTGCCTTCTTTCCTTGTGCTGGACATCCCTTGTGTTGCACGCACGACGAAACCACATCTGAGAAAGCTACTGCTCCAGCATCAGAGGGTACGTAGCCACCTCCTTCATCTACCGTGAGTCGCTCCAGAATCCTTCTCCGCAGCCAATGCGACGTCCCTGAAATCGGCCTCATCTCTCTGCCTTGATGCGGAAGAAGAGCAGCCTCTCTGTAGCTTTCTGCACCGCACGAAGAAGACCAGATCTCCTTGTTCTGGTGGAGGAGAGATCGAATTGAACCCTAATTCTTTTCTCATCAGCGTCGTCGTCGCCCAAGCCGCGACTTCCTCACACGCCGATGCCTAAGGAATCACATCCATCCTCTCTACTTCGTCCACACGCACCCCCCATCTGCACGAGCGTCGATTTCAGGTGCACTTCATGTCGTGTTCCACATTAGCGTCGAGCTCCTGCTTTCGAGTTGTGATCACATAGAGTGCATCCCCCTTCACAAACACCTGTTCAGATCCGGATCCGAGATCTGATAATCCTACAAACTGGACTGCATGGAAGGAAGCAAAAGCATGGAACATAGGCTCAACATTAGTATTTCTATTGAGGAGTATGCTCGCTTTCTCCGATTTCAAAATGCTCAAACATCTATCTCGCAGTTTGTTCGCGGAGGTGCATCAACTGCTTGTTTAACACACACCTCAGGGCATGGTCATTGGATTTTGGATTCAGGAGCTTTTGAACACATGTCTTGTAACATCTCTTCCTTCTCTCATCTTAAGACACATTCTCATCCCATCACAGTTACCCTTGCTGATGGGTCTCACTCATCAGTTAGAGGAATTGGTATTATTTCTCCTACACCTTCATTATCATTATCTACCTTTTATATTTTAGAATTTCCTCTATATTTTTTATCTATCAACAAACCTACAAAATTATTGAATTGTTCAATCACTTTCACTTATGATTCTGTTGTTATTCAGGACTCGCGAACTGGAAGGGTGATTGGCATTGGGCATGAATCTCGAGGCTTATACCACCTTGCTATAGAACATACATCTGCATTAATGGCTGAGTCATCTTCTCTCCAAATCCATAGTCGTTTGGGTCATCCTCATTTTCGTAAGCTTTAACAAATGGTACCATCTCTTTCTCATCTTTAGAATCTTGATTGTCAATCATGTCAGCTAGGAAAACACACTAGATCTTCATTTCCCAATAGAGCAAGTACTCAAGCCTATACACCTTTTTTCTTGATACATTCTGATATTTGGGATCCTAGTCATACTTCCTCTAAATTAGGGTACAAATATTTTGTTACATTTATTGATGATTATTCTAGAATGACATGGTTATTCTAGCTCAAAGAGCGTCCCGAACTCTTTAACATGTTCTCCGCTATCTTTGCTGAAATTAAAACTCAGTTTGACACTCCTATTCGCGTGTTATGAAGTGATAATGCAAAAGAATATTTTTCAAACCAATTCCAAACATTTTTTGCACATCAAGGCATACTTCACCAATCATCATGTCCTCACACACCTCAACAAAATGGGATTGCCGAACGAAAAAATAGACATCTTGTAGAAATCGCTAGAACACTTCTTCTTCACATGAATGTCCCCCTAACTTTTTGGGATGATGCTATTTTGACGGCTTGCTATCTTATAAACCATATGCCTTCCTCTGTGGCACAAGGACAAATTCCTTTTTTCATTATTTTTTCAAATGACACTCTTTACAAACTTCCACCTCGAACCTTCGGTAGTACTTGCTTTGTTCATGCTTTATCCCCAGGAAAAGACAAGCTAGCCCCACGTGCAATTAAATGTGTTTTTCTTAGATATTCTCGTCTTCGGCGAGGTTATCGTTGCTATTCTCCTGAACTTCAATGTGGCTTCATCTCTGCTGATGTTTCATTCTTTGAGGATATATCATTCTTTACCAGTTCGCCCTTCACATCTATGACCATTACCGAGGTTTTACCTATTTCTGTACTCTTATCTACTACACCTGACCCAGTCCCTTCCAACCCTGCTCCGGCTTAGCCATTACAGGTGTATCGTAGTCGAACACAACAAACTTCTCATGATTTCGCTGCCCTGCCTACTGCCCCCACAGTTCCGAGTCTTCCACCTAACACTGACATTGATCTTCCCATTTCTCTTCGAAAAGGTACTCGCCAACATAAAACACCTTATCCCCT
Source organism: Canna indica (assembly GCA_034359265.1). Taxonomy (NCBI): domain Eukaryota; kingdom Viridiplantae; phylum Streptophyta; class Magnoliopsida; order Zingiberales; family Cannaceae; genus Canna; species Canna indica. Next base: position 71,848,474 of record CP136896.1, read on the forward strand.
GACGGATTTTATTTTTTACTCTGCTTTATCACCAGACTATTATGCTTTTATTTCCTCCCTGTCTTCTGTTACTATTCCACATCATCTTTCAGAAGCTCTTTCCCATAAAGGATAGCGACAAGCTATGATTGAGGAGATGTCCGCTCTTTATGATAATGGTACATGAGATTTGGTCCATCTTCCTCCGGGCAAATCTATAGTTGGCTACAGATGGGTTTACATTATAAAGACTTCGCCTAGTGGTTCTGTTGATAAACTTAAGGCTCGATTGGTAGCCAAGGGTTACACTCAAAATTTTTGGTGTGGATTATATGAACACTTTTTCTCTTGTGGCCAAAATTGCTTCTATCTATCTATTTATTGCTATGACTGCCACTTTTAATTGACCACTTCAGCAACTGGACATCAAAAATGCATTCCTCCATGGTGACATTGATGAGGAGGTATATATGGAGCAACCACCAGGTTTTGTTGCTCAGGGGGAGTCGAGGCTAGTGTGTCAATTGAAGAAATCTATATATGGTCTGAAGCAATCTCCGAGATGCTTGATTTAGAAAATTCAGCTCTGCCCTACTTCAGTTTGGTATGATCAGATGCGTTTCAGATCACTTGGTATTCCACCTCAGTTCATCATTTGGAAAACGAATACTCTTGATTGTTTATGTTGATGATATAATCATCACAGGAGATCACATCGAAGGGATTAAGAGACTAAAATCCTATTTGCATCAATAATTTCAAACAAAATACTTGGGCAACTTGAGATATTTCTTGGGCATCGAAGTAGCTCGATATGAAAGAAGGATATTTATGTCACAAAGAAAATATGCAGTTGATATACTCGAGGGCATGGGTATGCTAGGAGCCAAACCAGTTGATTCATCTATGGATTGTAATGCCAAGTTACTACCTGGACAGGGGGAGCCTTTATCTGATCCAAGAAAATATCTCAGGCTAGTAGGACAACTTAACTATCTCTCGATTACTAGACCTGATATTTCATTTGTTGTTAGTGTGATTAGCCAATTTCTTGAGACTCCTTGTGAGGATCATTGGAAAGCAGCTTTGAGAGTAGTTCGCTATCTTAAGGCTGCTCCTGGTAAAAGACTTATATATCATGGTCAAAGTCATCTTCAAGTAACTGCATATACAGATGCAGATTGGGCAGGTGCACCCATTGATCGTCGATCTACCTCTGGCTTTTGTGTTCTTCTTGGACGAAATCTAATCTCATGGAAAAGTAAAAAACAGAATGTAGTAGCAAGATCAAGCGCAGAGGCTGAGTACAGGGCTATAGCAATGACTACTTGTGAACTAATGTGAGTGAAGCAAATAATGACAGAATTGGGATTCAAGCATCATGAGCCTTTGAAGTTATATTGTGATAATCAAGCTGCTATGCATATAGCTTCTAATCCAATTTTTCATGAGAGAACAAAACATATAGAGATTGATTGTCACTTCATTAGAGAAAATATTCAGTCTAAAGAAATTATTGACTAAATTTCTTCGTTGTCCAATGATTGAGTATATTTGTAACAAGCTCGGGTTTTAAGACATTTATGCCCCAGCTTGAGGAGAAGTGTTAGGAGTTAACATTTTGTATTTAATCTCATATGAGATAATTCATCTATGTAAATCTTATTTTTATTATATAAATATATATGATAGGGAAGGTCTATCAAAATAGGGAGTTTCACTTATTATTTTTCTCCCAACAACTTAGATATAATAATTCTTTTTAAAAAAAATACTTTATTATTAAATTTATTTTCTATTTGTATATAATTATGTAAAGTAAAAATTATGAAAGTTTTCCTCACCCGCGGTGAGCTCACCCCGACTGATCAGATAATAATGGACGGTCATGATGAAACGGTGGTCTGTTCTCTTATCCTCATTTTGTGGTCACGCGAGCGCTGAGCTTGATTCCGTATCCATAAAATAAAGGCATGTTTTATTTTTCTTCTAATATTTTAATCATAATTTGTCATCGGTTTTGATTCAGCCAGTTTACTATTTTTGTAATGGATAAGTGAATGCACGGTCATAAATTAGATCATGCAAGATTTGTTATTATGTTATGTTACGTTATATATAAATAATAATAATAATAATAATAATAATAATAATAATAATAGTTATATCTTTTAATTAAGAAGTGGGTTGAGTGTGGAGCAAGCAAAAGAAGGGTGATAATGATGGGAAGTTTGACTGTGGGGTCAATGGCCGACTCGGTCCGGACGAGAAATCTGCATGCAAATTTCCAAATGCAACAAGACACAGATCTGACCTGGCATCATTAAATTTTATTTTAGCGATTGATACTTTCAGATGTTGTCGTGTCCCTTCGTCGCGTAGAAATCAATTCATTATTTTGTAGTTACGTGGGCCCCAGTCCATCCTAATTGTTTAGGATAATTTAATTAAAGCAAATGTTATATTGTGCCAGTTTTATTTTTATTTTTATTTTTTTAAAAGAAGTTAATTAGATTTTTAATTGAATAGAGTAAAATTGAGAATTGATGGCTCACTCAATTGATCTCCTCTTTGACGTTGTAAATTGCGATGTAAGATTGGAAGGTGCTTTTAACAGTCTACCAGTATATATTAAGAATAAAATAAGAAGCAGGCCATCTTGTGTTAGAATTTCATTCTATCAAAATATTTAACGTTTCTTTTTTTTAAAAAAACAAAGATAATTATTCATATATATAAGTTCCACCAAGAAAAAATATAAAATATAAGAATTCTAAAGAAACCAACAGCATCGAAGTTACTGTAGAGATTTCCCAGAAAAAATAAAAGGAATCAAACAATGGTAACAAGACTCAAGACTTTCAAAAAATAGAAGAAATGTTAGCCACGTGTCACCATTTAATTGGCAAAAGTGTGGTTCAAAATTACAATTACTATTGAAAATAAGTAAAAAATATTAACCCCGTAGAATCCAAGACATTTTTAATCCAAACTTTTTTCTTACATATAATATCTGGAATTAGTTGAACTGTTTCAAAATTCAATCAATTATTCATCCGTTCTTTGCATGTGCAAAATCTAATTGGCATAATAATAATCCCTGAAAGGGCGTTTGGTTGCCGCGAGTACTAATGTATAAGAGTTGTAACATATAGATTTGTAATATTTGGATAATAAATTTGTTTGATTTATTGCAAAAATATTTTACAGCATTTACTAATTGTAATTTGTATTTCTAATATCATTTGTGATCCACCAATAGAATTGCAGCCCAAAAGACCCGCAATATAAGATTACGGGTTGCAAATATAATATTTTAAATATTAAAAAATAATTAATTTTGGTAATTTAGAATTGTTTGATGGAGACATGATAAATATTAAAGTTGTAGATTTTCGCGCGCTGAACGCGATAATAGTGTCATATTTTAAATCTAATATTAATTGATAAATTTTTTTAATATATTTTCAGTATTATACAAAAATTAAAAATTATTAATTTATCAGACTAGGTTTGACAAATCGTGTCGGGCCTAAATTTTCAATCCAACCCGAAAAAACTCATGCCCGGCCCAGATTGCCGGGAAAAATTCGTGCTCGGTCTGGCCCGAAAGAATTCATGCTCAGCCCAGAAAAATTCGTGCTCTACCCAGCCCAGCCCGAAACAAATTCGTGTCTGGCTCGACCCGGCTAAAAAAAATTCGTGCATGATCCGACGCAACCCGAAAATTTTCATAAGATGCAAGTTGCAAGTTGCAAATGTAATTGCAATTTTCATCTGCGGTCAATCAAACACTTGCAAATATAAGTTACAATTTTATTTGTGGGCAACCAAATGATAGACTGCAAAATTTATTTGCAGGTATTTATTTTTGTATGTAAATAAATTTTATAATATTTGCACTTGCGGACGATCGACCGCCCTAACTACTGGATATATAAATTTGACAAGAGTCAACCACCCGAAACACTTGAACAGGTCAACTACTTAGGAACCCGATGTGAGTTGAGTTGCTCACCAACTTTGACTAACCCAACCCATTGCAGATGTTATGGGCCCGAGCTACGAACCCAAATCCTACAAGTGAAAGATCAGGTCGAATGGGCTTTGTGGATGCCGTCCATTTATTTGTAAAACTTTGACGTGGGCTGAACATTTCATGACTCAACACGGATTAATACAATATATCCAAGTAAATAATGATAATAAAAAGTTATCTACAATTAAAATGGATATATTATCTCCAACTATTAAAATTGTAACGAATGTATTTAACTTTAAACCATCCAAAAAATATATTTGCAACTATTAAATTATTTAAAGATAAGAAAAAAAATTTGTTGATGTGATGACCACTTGATGTATAATCACAATAAGAATTTAATGAAAAATTGGCGGCACCGAATAGTATGAATAAATCAAATTTTAAATACTTTAAGAATCGAACAAATATTAGCACCAATACCTATCAAAAAAAAATTATTATGTTTTTATCGATATTGGATAAAATGGTTGATTATGAAAAAAAATTACTTAATGATTAATCTGAATTAGACCTAAGAAATAATTTAATATGCATTGTTATTTATAAAAGTTTGATTAGATTGAAATAATTTGATTAAACGACAACGGATTAAGAAAGAAAATCAGCACCAATAAACTATCGACACTAAGGGGGCGTTTGGTTGCCCGCAAATGCAAACGCTGCAAAATCCATTTGCATGCAAAAGCAAATGCCCGCAAATAGATTTTGCAGCTTAGCGTTTGGTTGCCCGCAAGTAGAGCTGCAACTTCTATTTGCGGGCGTTTGGTTGACCGCAAATGGAAGTTGTAATTACACTTGCAACTTGCAACTTGCAACGTGCAACTTGCATCTTACGAAATTTTTCGGGTCGGGTCGGGCACGAATTTTCTCAAGTCGGGCTGAGCCGGGCCGGGACGGGACGGGCCGAGCATGCACGAATTTATCCGGGCCGGGTACAAACTTTTTCGGGCAGGGCCGGGCACAAACTTTTCGGGTCGGGTCGTGCACAAATCTTTTTGGGCCGGGCCGGACACGAATTTTTTCGAGTCGGTCCGAGCCGGACCGGGACAGGTTGGGCAGTGCACGAATTTTTTTCGGGCAAGGCTGGGCCGAACACAATTTTTTTTTCGGGCCGGGCACGAATTTTTTTTCTGGTCAGGCCGGGCCGGGAAACGAATTTTTTCAGGCCGGGTCGGGCAGGAATTTTTTCGGGCCGAGCCGAGCACGAAATTTTTTTGGCTGAGAACGATTTTTCTCATGCGGGGTCGGGCATAATTTTTTTGGGCCGAGCCGAGTCAAGATGGGCAGTGCACGAATTTTTTCGGGCAAGGTTGGGCCCGATACGAATATTTCGGACTGGGCATGAATTTCTTTTCGTGTTAGGTCGGGCTGGGCATGAAATTTTTTGGGTCGGGTCGGGACACGAATTTTTTTGGGCAGGGCCAGGCAAGAATTTTTTCGATCCAGACTGGGCATGAATTTTTTTGGGGCGGGCCGAGCACAAAATATTTTGGGCCGGGTTGGGCACGAATTTTTTGGGGCTGGGCCGTGCAGAATAATTTTGGGACGGGCAAGGCACGATTTTTTTCGGGTCGGCACGAGTCGGGCAGTGCATAAATTTTTTCGGGCAGGGCTGGGTTGGGCATGAATCTTTTCGGGCCGGGCCGGGGTACGAATTTTTTTGGGGCAGGGCCGGGCCGAGCACAAATTTTTTCGGGCTAGGCCAGGCACGAAATTTTTGAGTCGGGCTGGGCACGAAATTTTTCAGGCCGGGTTGGGCACGAATTTTTTCGGACCGAGCCGGGCTGGGACGGGTCGTGCAGTGCACGAATTTTTTGGGTCGGGTCGGACACAAATTTTTTTGGGGCGGGACGAACACTAATTTTTTCGGGCTGGGCCGGGCACAAATTTTTTCGGGCCAGGCTGGACACGAACTTTTTTGGGCCGGGTCGGGCATAAATTTTTTGGGTCGAGCCTGGGACAAATTTTTTCGGGTCAGGCTAAAAACTTAGGCCCGACATGATTTATCTGACAAATTAATAATTTTTAATTTTTTGTATAATACTAAAAATATATTAAAAAATCTATCAAATGACATCAGATGTAAAATCTGACACTACCATCAGGTTCAGCACACAAAAACCTACAACTTTGATATTTATCTCATCTTCATCCGACGACTCTACGTCGCCAAAATTAATTATTTTTCAATACTTAAATTATTGCATTTGCAGCCCGCAATCTTGTATTGCGGGCTTTTTGGGCTGCAATTCCACTTGCGGCCCGCAAATGATATTTGAAATACAAGTTGCAACTAGTAAATGCTGCAAAATGATTTTGCAGCCAACCAAACAAATTTGTTATCTAAATGCTGCAACTAGAGTTACAACATTTGTACTTGCGGGCAACCAAACGCCCCCTAAATTCATTTTAATTTCCTAAAAATCCGTGCTATTTTTGGTGCCGATTTCTTGGATGATCATGCCATTAGCTCGCCGGTGTCTGTTCAAATTAGCGCCAATTCAAATGGACACCATCAAAGCAACTTTCTGGCGCTATTAAAAAAAAAAATGGATGCCAGCATGTGTGAAGGGCCGAAATGTCTATTTTTCTTTTCTTTTTTTAAATAATTCATATTTTTTAATACTTGAAATCATGATTTTAAATCATGTACCGATACCAATCTTGGTCTGAGATTGGTATCGGTACGTACTAGTATCGTACTGTATCGACACTCAGTACAGACTGATGCAAACATGTCAGTACCAACCAGACTTGATATTTTTATTTTCAAATATAATCTCCAAAAATATAATCTTAAGCTTGAAAGCATAATTTTAAACTCACATAACATACTAAAAAGTTCAAAACTGGTATAGACATGTCAGTACTAGTTGGTACATGTCATGTCTCATCTAGTGATGACAATAATACCCGTTTAAGTGGGTACCCGTGGATATTTACTTGTTTATGATATGTATTAGGGCTAATATTCTATCGGTGGGATGTTGTGGGTAATTTTTTTTACCCGTTTAGTATATGGGACGAATATTATAGTATTCGTATCCGCAGGTACCCGCTATCCGCAAATTAATATAATTATAATTACAAAACTACCATTATATACCTAAACTAAAAATAAATTAAATCTCTCTTTTTTCTTAGAACTTATGTTATCGTTGATATTCATTTCACTATTATGAGTTCGAATAATAATAAAATGCCGTAATATATGATTTTTAAATTATCATGGATACTCGCAAATATCCGCAGAGTCCCGTCTCCCATGATATATACCCATTTCCAATACTCGTGTGGAATTAAATGTGTATGCATATCATATATATTTCGCAGGACGGGTAGCGGAGAGGCACCCCTCGTACTCATCCCGTATTATTGACATCCCTCTCATAAATACCGGATCGATATTGTTCCATACCTTCAAACAACAAATATTGACCGAATCACTTGGTACGTTATAGTATTTTAAAATCATGCTTCGAAGTCCAATGCGTTCTCCAAAATCTTAATAGTCAAAAATGTGCAATACTAAAAATTTAAAATTATGGTATATCAATATAATAACACAGTTCCATTGAAATGCATAGATAATAAATATTTCATTAATTAAACATTTTATCCGGATAGCAGCAGATACAACACCAGAACAAGTACCACATTGTTGGAATTTGAAAGTAAAAAAAAAAAAGAACATCCTTGACCAACATCAACGTATTAAAATATGAGTGTATGCTTTATTGACCGGATATAGATATGTGTATATATACACAAGCATCATTTGAAAGAATACCAAAACTTTCGATGTTATTTGATTAGCGAAAATTATTTTTTAATTTGATTTCAGAGAAATTGAAAATTTAGTTTTAAAATTTTGGTTTTAGTTTTTAGTTTTTAATTTTTTGAAAATACGTTTGGTTAATAAAAACAACATCAATTTTAGTTAGTTGAAATCAGTAAATATTTATTTGATTATAAAAATATATTATTAATTTTTCTTGAACAATTTGAGTAGTAATTTGATTTTTGATTAAATAGTAAATTAATTCATATGAAATAATTTATAAAACTTAATATGATCGTAGAAGATCGCATATTGTATTTGTAGTTAGTTTATAAAATTAAATATTTGCTAACATGATTACAAAATATTTGTAAGGTTTAACTGATTAAATTATTGATAATTTAATTTTTATTTGTTCAATTAGATATAAAATTAATTAATAGTTATTATAAAAAAATTTAAAAAAAGTTTAATGATCTAAAATTAGTTTTGATTAAATTATAAATAGATCGACTTTAAAAAAATTGAGTTATTTTAAAATTTAGATTTGAGTCCATTAAATATAAATTGGTTTGAGTTAAAAATGATGATTTTTTATTTTTATTTTTATAAATTAGATATAGTTTAATTTATTTTTAAATTAATTAATTTTATAAAAAATATTTATTATTATAAAATTATCATTGTATTTTAATAACTAAACAAACAGTCTCGAAATCACAGAAAATAATCTTTTGATATTTTCATTTTTATTAAGAAAATCTGATTTTGTTGAAACCTGTTTCATTCCGGTTTCGATTCAGTTTCATAAAAATACTGAATCAAACATATTTTCGTAAACAGTTTTAGTTTCAGTGAATTCAAAATTATGAAAATTGATTTGATTTCGTTAACCAAATATTTTCTAGATGTCTAATTTTAGTTTGGAAGATTTATGCGTAAAAGTTTTCGCAAAAATATTTTAACTTTTTGAACAATTCTTAATTTTTAAAGAATTTTTGTCAAATGGCAACAGTGCAACACAGGTACTAAAATTATATGGGCAATAATATTAACATCTTTTAAAAAAAAAGAAAATGAAATTCAAGGATGAGTCACTCTCCGTTTATTTGAAAGGGTAGACGATGTAAAGTACTCATTGTTGTACATTCATCACCTTCACACCAACATAGATATTTTGCCTTTGAGAATTACTCATTTTATTAAAGACCTCAAAGGTACTTACTACACTACGCTGATTAGTAACAAGCTCCTCACATACTACATTATGTATATGAGATGAATGAATTAAACCATCATTATTTACATCAATATATTGATTAATATCAAACTCCTCACTCACTACCATTCAAGTCCACGGCTTTCATGCAATTTATCTGCACTTGATCTCCAATAATTCTATTATAAATGCCTTCTTATTTACATGGCAAAGTAATTTCATAACAAAAAACTTTAAAATATGATAAGCAAATGAGTTTCCCAATATATCCTATCTTTCAGCCAACACACTTAACACAAAAAATACTTTCTAAGATACAATTTAAACGTACTCCACAAAACTAGCATAGATTTCAGCTAATGTGTAAAAAGTCGTATGATGTACTGTATTATGATTAAGATGAATCTTACATATTAGCATACTGCCGTAGACATTCAATGAGATCCAGAAGCTGCTTAGCAAAACTAAAGGCAGAGTTATTGGCAAAAATACTGAACATATTATACCAAAGCTGAAAAAATACTGAGCAAAAAAACTATTGATATACTAACATCAATGTTCCTACATTCAAACATTAAACAAACATTGAGCAGAAAAACTTCCATCAAACAATGATGTGGCATTTCACGGACCTACACTAGAGGAGGATGAATAATGTGTTTATTATAAATTTTAGTCTAATTCCGATTTTAATCGATTCTTAATAACTTAGGCAAACATAAGATTAAATGATACGTGCGAAAGTAAATAAATATGACAATTAAGTAAAGACATATAATATCAAACCAAACACAACGATTTATAGTAGTTCGATTCTAATGTCTACTCCATTACCTAAGCACTTGAGGACTTTTCATCGAAAAGTCTTTGTTCTCACACCAAGGCACTTTTACATCCGAAAGTCTTCGCCTTCTCACCGAGAGCACTCTCTCACCTCAAACCCTAAAGGACAACAAGAACTAATCCTAGTAAACTAAGTACATTGATGGACTTTTGCGATTATGCCTCTACACCAATACAACCACCAAACTTAATATCTACATACTAGATCTTTACACACTTGAGTATCAACGAAATAAACACCAAAAATACAAGTAAAATAAGGTACAAAATACAACAACAAAAATACTTACCTCCAACACAAGTTCCCTAGTCCTTTTGATGCCTTTGATGATGAAACTCAATGTTGAATGCTCAATCAAGAAGGTAGAAGCTCAATACTAGGGTTTTCCACAAAGGATTGGCTCAATCAAAGCTATTGGATGTCAAAAGATGTCTCATAAAGTATTAGATGGCTTGGAAGACAAATTTGAGGTCTTATATAGAGATCCCAAAGGTAGGCTCTCGGATTCCAACAATTAAGCTCAACTGATAAAAAATCAAAATAGAGCCGTTGGGGGCATTCTGAGAATTCTGCTGGAAATATAACAATGTACCGGTACTATCCAGGCTATTTCGAAATGTCAATCCGGGTTGTTCAGGATTATCTATCCAGGTTATTTCGGGTTGTTTATCTAGGTTGTTACGGGTTGTCCATCCCGATTATTCCGGGTTGTTACAACATCTCATCCGGAATGTTGTTTATGACTTAAAAACTATTGGTAATAATACTATAGATCAATACTAGTACATTTCGATTGAAGTCTAATCGACCGAACCAACAAGGTTCTTTCTTTTGGTTCGAATTTTGGGTTTGGTTATTTAGGGATTTTTGCATCGTAATGAGGATTAATACAATCATTCTAGACACCCTAAACATAAATTATATTCTTCCTAATGAATTCGAGTGCGTCGATCAACCACTACTAGAAATTTGGTCTTCAGCAACGGCTATCAGCAACGGCCGCTCAAGCCGTTGCTATTTGCAACGGCATTCTTACGGCCGCTCGAGCCGTTGCAGATATGTTGTATTTGCAACGGCTTTCTAACGGACATGCGAGCCATTGCTGATGATGTTAATTATCAGCAACGACTTTCTAACGGACAAGTGAGCCGTTGCTGATGATAAATTATTAGCAACGGCTTTCTAACGGGCGAGTGAGTCGTTGCTGATAAGTTTATATAGGTCGCAGATCGCGCTTGCCCCTTCTTCCTCCCGCTACTGCCGCTGCCGCCGCCTCCTCCCGCCTCTCGCCGCCGCTGCCGACGCCGACGACGCCTCTTCCTCCTCCCGCTGCTGCCGACACTGTCAGGTATACATCGCCGGTCGGCCGTCTCTTCCCGTTGCGGCCGGCGGGAAATCCGATCAAAACCCTAAAAATAGGGTTTCGACCGGCAGCGATCGGCCGATGGCCGTCGCCGGACCTTGTACAGTGGCCGGACAGTGTGTCCGGCCACTGTACGCCGGCGCCGGAGTCCACCTGACTCCGGCGCCGAAATTTGTAGATTAATATGTATTTTTAATTGTTAATTAATTATTTAATTAATTATTTAGATTAATTATTTAATTAATTATTTAGATTAATTGTTTAATTTGTTAGATTAATTATTAGGGTTTAGATTAATTTCGGAATTGTCCTATTCGGACGCGCGCCGGAATCGTCCACTTCGGACGCGCGCCGAAATCGTCGAATTTGGACTCGTGTCGGAATTGTCCAATATAGACTCGAACTGTCTCGAAACATTTAGAAAATAATCATCCATCCGACGAGTTGATATGTTTCACGTACGCATCGACGAGTCGGATATGATTTAGCAAAACCTTAGATCCGTTCGGGGATTATATGTTCTTGTAAAAGAAGTAGATGATCTTTTATACGACGTACAATTCTTGAATTATCCCTGATGGGACAATTTGGGAAGATAGTTATTTGTACTGCACTTACGTTTTTATTTTAACTGTTAACTAATTATTCTAAATTTCGGCAACATCTCTCTTGTTCTCCGATACGCGCCCAGATTATATGCGTATTCGGAGAACTGTAGGGAGATGCTGCCGAAATTTAGAATGAAGTTAACGGTTAAAATAAGTACTTAGTGCAATATAAATAACATAAATCCTGAATGGAATAGGACAATCTCACCTAAAGACATTAACCAAAGAAATTATCATTAATTGACAGAATCATGTCGGCTGATCGAAGTTGGATGTACCGACGTCTTGATCGTGGAGCTTTAACGAATGAGTTTCGATTAGGCGTAACGTACTTCCTAAATTTCGCCTATTCGAATCGGAATTTCATTAACATGGGTGATCAAATCCGATGTCTGTGCCGCATTTGTTCGAATAGACGATTTTTGGATCGGGAGACTGTCACTCTGCATCTATATAGCAAAGGATTTGCACCAAGATATTTTCTATGGACTTGTCACGGGGAGTCACGTGAAGTCGGGACGTCGAGCAATCCTGTCGTTCAGACATATGATGAATCTTCCTCTGCTGGTGCTTCTTCATCCAATCAATGTAATCCCTATAGAACTATGATACTTGATAGTCTTGGGGTCAATTCCACCTGAATGATAATGTTGATCGGCCAGTTCTTCAGACATCAGTCCCACCAGATACTACAGCGGTTGATATCACAGAAGTACAAACTGCGGTAGAGATTGAATTACCGAATAAAGAAGCTGCAGAATTTTACGAGATGTTGAAAGCTGCCGATGAACCTTTGTATGAGAATTGTCCTAAATACACTAGGTTTTCAGCAATGACACAGATCTTAAACATCAAGGCCGATTGTAAAATCAGCGGAGTTGCGTATGATCGGATTGCTGGATTGATTAATGGAATGCTGCCTACTGATAACAAGTTTGAGCCAACTTTTTATAAGACTAAAAAGCTAATGAGAAAATTGGGGCTTGGGTACGAAAAAATACACGCGTGCCAAAATAACTGCATTTTATATTATAAAGAAAATGTGCAGTTGGATAAATGCCTTGTATGTCAACATCCTCGTTACAAGGAGAAGAAATCGGTCTGACAGAAAAATATCTCATTTAAGGTGTATTTTCTACTAACACCGAGGCTTCAAAGATTATTCATGTCGAAAAAGACAGCCCCCTACATGAGTTGGCATGCAAGAAGTCGTGATGATACAGTAATGACTCATCCATCTGACAGTGAAGCATGGAAACATTTGGATACATGTTATCCTTCATTTGCTAGGGATACTAGAAATATCAGATTGAGATTGTGCACAGATGATTTTAATCCGTTTGGACATTCTGCAACTCCTTATTCAGTTTGGCCAGTGCTGCTGACAGTTTATAATTTGCCACCGTCAATGTGTATGAAAGATGAATTTATTTATCTTTCGATGATTATTCCGGGTCCTAAGGGTCCGCGAAAAGAAATTGACATATTTCTCAGACCCTTGATAGATGAATTGAAAACATTGTGGACTGAGGGAGCTGTCACTTATGATTGTCATCGGAAGCAAAACTTCAATTTAAAGGCCGCGGTCTTGTGGACAATCAATGATTTCCCGACATACGGCATGTTGTCGGGTTGGAGCACTCACGACCGACTCTCTTGTCCGTATTGTATGGAACACTCTAAATCAATCAGTCTTCAGAACGGACGAAAAATCTCATTCTTTGATTGTCATCGTCGATTCCTACCGGTTAATCATCAGTATCGAAGGAATCGTAATAAATTTACTAAGGGCAGAGTCGAAAGAGATGGGCCACCACCGATGTTGTCTGGTGAACAAATGTTAGCACGTGATTCAGCACTTCCAGATATAGTATTTGGTCGCAATGAAAAAGTGTCAAGTTTTGGCCAAACACATAACTGGGTGAAAAAAAGTATCTTTTGGGAATTGCCCTATTGGAGTTCATTATTGATTCGACATAATTTAGATGTCATGCACATTGAAAAAAATATGTTTGATAATATTTTCAACACTTTGATGGATATTTCCGAAAAAACTAAAGATAATGTCAAAGCCCGACATGATATGAAAATACTTTGTAAAAGACTAGAGTTGGAGTTACAAGAGGTCAACGGACGATATCTGAAACCGAAGGCCTTATATGTGTTAAATAAACAACAGATCAAAGATGTTTGTCAATGGGTAAAAGAACTCAGATTACCCGATGGATATGCTTCAAACTTATCTCGATGTGTGAACGTCGATGATTGCAAAATATCAGGGATGAAGAGCCATGATTGTCATATATTCATGCAGAGATTACTTCCGATCGCATTTCGAGATCTTCTACCTGATAATATTTGGGGTCTGTTGACTGAATTAAGTGTGTTTTTTAGAAACATCTGTGCAAATGTCCTTCAAGTCGAAGATATGTCAGCACTTGAAAATAATATTGTTGAAATCATATGCAAGCTGGAGCAATTTTTCCCTCCTGCATTTTTTGACTCGATGGAGCATCTACCGATACACTTGGCATACGAGGCACGAGTTGGTGGCCCCGTTCAATATCGGTGGATGTACTTATTTGAAAGATACATGAATCGTCTGAAGAAAAAAGTAAAGAACACCGCAGCTGTTGAAAGATCAATATCTGATCGTATATCATCCAAGAAATTTCAACATTCTGCTCATTTTACTTTGAATCGACTGTACAGACAAGATTTGATCGTCTTCCACGTAACGACGACGGGGGTGTTCGACATTCAGATGGACGTTTAAATATATTTTGTCACTCTGGTCGTGCTTTTGGTTCTCGTCCATCTCGACACTTAAGCGATGAAGAGTATCATTTGGCACACTTGTATGTATTACTCAATTGTCAAGAGATTGAACAATTCATTGAAACATTTGACATTGAGATTGTGCAAAAAAACTCTATTCACAACGATGAAGAATTGGAGAGATTACGGAATCGTGATTTCCCTACTTGGATTCAGACTTACAGCAAAGATCACAGAGCTGAAATAGATGAAAGAATATTTGAGTTTGTCAGTGGACCGTCGCGACTTGTGTCGTGCTATAGCGGATATTTTGTTAATGGGTATAAATTTCACACGGTTGAATATTCATTTACAAAGAAGACGATGAATGCTGGGTCTGCGTGAAATGGACAACCTATGTTGAATGTGATATGGATTTTTATGGACTGGTGGAAGAAGTGATAGAGTTGCACTACTTCGGCTTAAAATCAGTGATCCTATTTAGATGTCATTGGTTCGATACAACAGAAAGGGGCATGAATATTCATCTAAAATACAAACTTGTTGAGGTTAATTACAAATCGAAATTGGCAGCAAATGAGCCTTTTATATTGGCATCACAAGCCGAACAAGTATATTACGCAAAGTATCCGGCTCGAAATAAAGATAGAGCAGATTGGCGTGTAGTCTGTAAGACAAAAGGTAGAGGAAAAATTGATCTGATAGTAGGAGAAAATGAGCTGATACTTGATATGACACATGGTTTCTATCAAGAAGATGATCCTCCTGCTGTAGATCGTATTATTCTAATACTCGAGGATGCAGACACAACGTCAATTCAATTAGAAGTTGAATATGCTGATGATGACGATCATGAAATTGAGGAAGCTGGAGATGAAGAAGATGAAGAAGAGGAAGAAGAAGAAGAATTCGAAGACTATTATTCAGATGATGAGGAATAATTATAAAGTATATATTCATCGTGAGATTTTTTTTATATTGACTTTGTTACTGAGATATTGGACTTGTTTAATTTATTTTGTTTGGATATTAATACTTCAATTTTGCATTTGAATAGTTTTTATACTATTGTGGATAATTATCAATATAAATATAATTGTTTTGATGTATATCTTGGTGTATTTGTGATGTGTGAATGAATGTGTGGATGAGTGTATGGGTGTGTGAGTTATGTATCAGAATGTATCAATGTATCAATGGAAATTTGAAATTTTAAAATTTTTCGTTACCCAGTTCACATCATCAGCAACAGCTTTCCTACAACGAAAAATTTTAAAATTTTTCGTTACCCAGTTCACATCATCAGCAACGGCTTTCCCACGACCGTCCGTGGGAAAGCCGTTGCTAAAAGTGTATCGAAAGTCGTTGCTGATGACCTACAGCAACGGCTTAGCGATGGGATTTTACTAACGGCGTTGCTACGGACTCAGCGGTCGTTGCTATTAATGTTATCCGCAACAGCTCTGTGTCTGTGGCAAAACCGTTGCTGATAATATTTTTAGTAACGGCCCGAGCGGTCGTTGCTGATCCGTTGCTAAGTTATCAGCAACTCGACTTTCTGCCATGGCTCCATTGCAACGGCTCCGGTCGTTGCTGATGATCTTCAGCAACGTGCTGATGCCCATTTTTCTATTAGTGAACATCCTTTCGATTCACTATTTTTTTTTATATTTTCGATTGAAAATATCGCACGCAAACCGATATAGAATCTGGAAATATTTCTTCATAAAAATATTAATTTCATATTTTTTATCATCAAAATCGAGATTGAAATCAAGATTAAAAATCTTAGGCCAACAACCTGCATATAATGGTTAAACAAATAGTGATTTAACGAGATGTCATAATTATTATAAATTCGAAAGTTAAAATACACAATTATTTCACCTGAAAGAATAAAATATATTTATTAAAAACATAAAAATTTAAAATATTTTTATTAATTTTATTAATTTTTTCCTTTCCAATAATTATAAGGAAGCTATGAAAGAGTGATTGAAATGCTTTCCAAAAATTTCCAATGGTCATTAATAAAATCAAATTGTACTTATTTATATCTTTATCTGTTTAGGGTTAGTCGTACCAATGCAACTTTCTATTTATTATCTTAAAATATTTAATATATTTTTACAAATTATCTCATCGTCAAGCTTCTCTCCCTTCAAATTTAGTATAAAACTAAAATAATTGGGCGAGGGATTAAAGTTAGTTTTTTTTATTAAAAAAATTATAATATGAGATGGTAAATTTGGTGCAATTAATTTTATATAAAAAGAATGAGATAAATATATTAAATGCATAATCACAATTATTTTGGCAACTACCAAATCTCTCTGGTCTAAATCCTCGTAGTTATTTGTGTTCAAGAATTTTTCTTAATTGAATCCATTTTATTAAGAAATTTATGGCAAATACCTTAAAATTTTATGATTCCCACAAATGCCTTAAAAATTTATGATTTTAATAAACGAGCCAAAATAAATTATTCTTTTAATAAATTTTGATAAATTGTCACGATGGACGAGATAATTGACCTATCAATATTTCATGGGCTGAAATCATGAACTCAATTAAAATATTTAAGTTAATATTGATAGTAGGACATACATCAATCTTATTAATCGACGTAATATCTAACATATACTACAACACAATCGATCTGTAAAGACACATAATTAGAGTCAAATTAAATTTTTATTTCTAAATCTTCACATTTAAAGACTAATAAATATAAATTTTATTTCTAATTAGTCTCTAAAAATAAATTTAGAGTCAGATCAATTAAGTGACTCTGTTGATGGTGTTTCTATAGCTTAGAGTTAAATCAATTAAGTGATTCTATTGTTATTATTTCTATAGATCTTTAGAGGTTAATTATAAATAAATTTTGTGTCTATTTATCTTTAAATGTGAAGATTTAAAAATAAAAATTTAATTTATCTTTAATTTTACATTTTTATAGATCGATTGTGTTGTAGTGATACTTTAAGATGTAATACTAAACGAATATTACAATATCTCTTATTTATGTTTGTTGTCAACACTCAACTGGAGTACACCAACACGTAACACGGAACCACGCCCAAGTTGACAACATATGAGGCTTAGCATAGTAACGACCACATCCCATCTCTAGATAGCTCTTTTTCATATAGGCTAGCTCATTCATCATGCTTAAGATTTGATTTTTCTCCAATACCATTTGTTATGGTTCACTCAATGGGATAATTAATCTATCAATTTCATAAACCTAAATTATTGGTCCAATTAAAATATTTAAGGTGAATTTCATAGTAATACACCGATCAAATTTTATTAATCAACCCAATATTTGAAGTGGAATTTATCCTATAAATTATTATAATAAAATTTTGATTTATTTTTTCCATCAAATGGTGGTAGACAGTCAAATCATGTTATCAATGACTTCTGACAGGGACGCACGTGTTTTATTAGGCGCTTGGAATTACAGCTTTTAAAAAAATCCACTAGCAAATTCGACACGTTTACAATGTGGCGATCGGCGAAGAAAGAAAGCGGAGAAGAGAAGCCACGTGACGTGACGTGACGTGACATGACATGACCCGCCAAATCACAGTAGCTCTCAACATATATAATAATGTCGTGGATCAAGTGGCCTTCATGAAGTCGACGTGGGATTTGCCACGTGGTCCCAACATCCTCATGTACATCCTGTAGTCCTTGAAGGTCATCGGCTTGTACACGGGAGGCGAACTCGGGGCGACGAGCTCCCTCGCCGGCTCAATCAGCAGGTCGTCTTGAGGGTTGTAGAAGAAGGCGAAGGAGAGCCTCTCGGTCGACGCATTCACTACCACTCGGTGCTCCACACTCTTGTACTTGTTATTACTCAACACCTGCATTCAATTAAGCTTTAAGTATATACCGAGGAATTAATTCTAATTAATTATATATCATTAGGTCAACAGACTCATATCAAATTTGTCTTCCAACGTCCCTTTCTCAATTCTCGTACCCTAATATAATGGGGTGAGAGGAGAAAGATTAAGCAAATTTAATGGAGACCAAAGCGGGTCAAAGTTTGCATTTCTAATGTGAACACAGAAGAAAAATTAGGCGATCTATGAATATCTAAAAGGCACGTTTATTGTGCTTCTAAGTTGTAAATTAAGAAACGGAGGAGATGATGGCAAATGTTGACTTAAGACTAGCTTTTTGATGTTCTAGAGGAACACCCAACACCCCTAGCTAGTCACTAGGAAAAATGGACATTGGACATTAATTAAAGCATAATTTTATTATTTGTTAATTATATTAGTTAGATAGAATTATAAAGGGAAAAGTCGAAATCCTATAACTTTTAAATTTTTTAAACTTTAATTTTATATTTATTTTGATATTTTTAGTCTTATACGTTTGCTTCGTAGCACAGATTTAATATTTTCATTAATTCTGTCAATATGAACATAACACTATTTATTTTTTCGCATATAAAAAATTAACGAATCGTCACGGGTATGATCAAATTTGTCCTACAAAATAATCATAAATGATTAAAAATTTTAAAATAAAATTTATAAGACTAAATCTTTCAACGTGTATGAACGACATTATGTTAACGTGAATAGAGAGTTAACAAATCATCAGGAATATAATTAAATATATGCTATAGAGCAAATATATATGATTAAAAATATCGAAATAAAATTTATAGAAACGAAGTCCAAAAAAAATTAAAATTTATAAGACTTATTGTACTTCTCCCGAATTATAAATATTATTATTAAGTGATACGGCTTAATTTCGTCAATTCTTGCATGTAAGAATATGTTCGCTTTAATTCCGCGCCAAAAATGCATGTGCAATGAAATTGCTCAGTGGTCAACAAATAAAGCCCGCTTGATTGAACGAGTCTTATGTTTGGACTTATTTGTGGGTCCTTGATAAAGTTTGATTTCTTTTTTTTTAAAAAAAAACATGCATGTGTAATGATATATTAATATACATTTTTTTAGCTCTTAAGATTCGCGCTGAAAGAACAGTATGATTAATCATCCACGGAAAAAACTACTAGGGAGATGAGCTCCACATATATAAATTTTATGGAGTCCCACGTATAAATAAATTTAATATTTTTAAGAATAAATCTAGCATCATTAAGATTAAACCTATACAAAATGAACCTGCTAGGTTTAATCTTTTGCAATACAAGTTCACTCTTATTTTAGATTTAACCTTAATCATATTAGGTTCAATTTTAATAAGACTAGATTCACTCGTATGAGAGGTTCCATGAGAATTTTTATGGAACAACTTCTATAGTACCATGCTCTATAGAAATTTTTATGGAGTCATTCGTAAGAGTGAATCTAACCATATTAAAATTGAACATAATATAATTAAGATGGAACCTAAAGTAATAATAAACATGTGTTGCAAATGAATAAACCTAACCCTTTCACTTTGGGTTCAACATCAACGATGCTAGATTCTTTTTTAAAAAATACTAAGTTCACTCGTGGGGTTTCATAGAATTTCATAGACTTCGTAATAATTTTTTACAAGTTGCACTCATGCACGCACAACTTTAGCAAAATGACAATAATTTACGCACGCACGCATGCATGCATGAGCTGCAAGTAGGGATAACAATATTACCCGTTTATGACGGGTATGAGGGGTAATTTTCTACCCGCGGGGATTTCGCGGGTAATTTTTCTTACCCGTTTATTATATGAGGTGGGTACGGGTATTGTAGTACTCGTACCCGCGGGTACCCGTTATCCGCGAGAATTAATAAATTATAATATTACCTTCGGTACATATACTAAAAAAAATCTCAACCTAATTCAATATCTATATACTTTATGTTTTGAAACCTTATGATGATATTGTTATCAAAATATTGTGTGTTTACCAAAATGAAGTTGTTATACTTGAAATTATTATTAAAATACTTGAAGAATTGAAGTGTTATTAAAATATTATAATTTATATTTTTTAAAGTGTCATGGGTACCTGCCAATACCCGTGAGTATCCGTCCCCCCGCGGGTAATTAAATGAGTACCCATTTTTTATACCCGTGGGGAATAAACGGATAGTGGGTACCCGTTTATTTCGCGGGACGGGTAGCGTATAGGCACCTTCCGTACCCTGGCCCGCCCCATTGACATCCATAGCTGTAAGTTAATAAAAACGAAACCTGGATCTGATCGCCGACGTTGACGATGAGGGCGCCGGGAATAGGCTCAACGGTGACCCAGGAGTCGCCATTGCGGACCTGCAACCCTTTGACTTGGTCGTCGGCGAGTAGCACCGTCATGCCGCCGGGGTCGGAGTGGGGGGAGAGGCCGAGGGTCAGGTCCGGCTGTGGGCATTTAGGGTAATAGTTAACCCTAATTCCGGCCCCGGCTTCCCCAAATGCCCTCTGGAAAAAGCCTTCGTCCAACCCTAGGGTTACGGATAGCACGCTCTCTATCACCTCGCACAGCTTCACCACTTCCTCTGCGTACGCTTCAGTAGTTTCCCTGCTCCGAACAGTATCACGATGTCCAAATCAACGGTGATTGGTGAGTTCATTAAGTAGCGCAATAATATAATTTGGTTGAATTATTCTAACCGATTGAATCCGTGCAACCAGTCAAATCCCACGAGCTTAATTGTCTCAAAATAATATTAATCATATTAATAATATTATACCTCAAGGAAGAAGGAAGACGAGGCCACTTGTCGTAGTTCCTGACGGCGTGCGGCAGCAGCTGCAGGAAGAAGTAGTCTCCCCAGTCGAGAATGGCGCCCTTCTTCACGCCCAGCCGGCTTCCGTACCCCTCGAACGTCGCCGGCGAGTTCGCGTACGCCTGCTTCTCCGCCAGCGGCAGCTCGAAGAACCCCCGCCACGCCCGCCTCATCTCCGCCATCACCTCCGCCCTCACCCCGTGGTTCACCGCCTGGAAGAACCCCCATTCCGCGAACGCCTGCGACACCGCCGCCATGGTCGCCCGCCGCTCCGCGGCGCCGCCCGCCAGCCCGCCGAGGTCGATCACCGGCAGGCTCAGCTGCGCCGCAGTGCTGCTGGGGTTCGGCGCCGCCATCAGGTTCGGCCGCTCGGACGGCGGCTTGACGTACCTCTCGGGGACGAACTCGCCGTCGGCGAGCGTCTGCACGCGCACGATTGGCTCCGGCCACTCTCGCACCAGCTCCATTGCCATCGGTATTGACGGCGAGACAAGAAGATCGATGAGGTTGTGGGTAGGACGGCATGCATGGGGAACGGAGGGATTTATATAGGATTCAGGGTGAGGTGCGTGTGCGCGTGCGTCACCGCCCAGTGAGATGACCGCCTCGCGCAGTACTATTAGAGAGATTAGAATGAGGTAGATTATAAGTTATAATTATAGTAGGTAGTTAATTTAGGATTACCGGGGTGGTGGTGGAGTTGAGATTTCGGCGGGAGAATTGGGAACGAGGAAAACATGCATGAGCTCGAAGCAAGGCAGGCGCGCACGGGGATGGAAATATATGGGTCGATAGCGATCGCAGTAGGTGGCGATTGGCAAAGTGGAGAGTAGATATCTATGGAGTTGGGGAGGCACTATGACCCTATGGGAGAGGGAAAGAGACGTAGTGGGAAAGGAGAGCAGTAGAGCACACAGTGGAACGTGGAACACGTAAGTGGATGTTGGTCCTTATTTACTTACATATCTAATTGGTAAACCTAATTATGATCAATTGTTTTAGATACTGTGATTCACTTGACTCATCAGCTACAATTTTTATAGGTAGGTTGTCCATAAAAAATTTATAAATAAATGGATATAAATTTTAAGCGACTGAACATGAATAAAAAATGAATGAATATGAATCACTTAAAATTCACATTCAGTCGTTCATAGAGATTTATATGGGCAGACTGCCCATATAAGTTTTTTCCAGTAATAGGCATCTTGCCTAATGACCACGAGTGTTTTCAGTATTATATTTGTGTATTTAATATAATGACTATGGTATATAATTTTGTTAAAGTTTCATATATATTAGTTTCGATTATGGTCTAGATAGTGTTTAAATGAATTGAGTAATTATCCTTTTATTAGCTAGTTTTTGGGATAGAATTAGATTCGAGACTGATTTTCTAACCAATCTAATTAATTTTAGAGGAAAAAATATGTGATTTAGAACAATGACATGCATCGTTGTTTTAGTGAACATGAATTATGATGAGAAACATTCTTTGTTGCATGAATTTACTGAAGAAAAATGAGCAATTTCTTTAATCAATAATATGAGTCCAAAAAATTCAGACCCAAAAGTTTTAGGATCCATAATTAAGTCCATAACGATTTTTTCATAATACCTAGAATGCTCTTACTTTTTGATCTCCTTCCAAACATTGAGTCGGTTCATTAGAAAAAATTCAAGAACCCAACTCAAACCGTAATGCAAGTTAACTCGGATCTGATTCAATAGAAAACCCTAAAAAATAATGCCAACTCAAATCAAAATCCATATGAATCGTATTTGATTTTTACTATACTTAGCGATGTTGTGCTTCTTCTAGACATAATAGGCGATTGAAATGCAAAATATTCCATGAATCCAAATCAATTATGCACATTAAGCATATAATATTCATTAAGTCGATAGAGTTTCAATCCTTTGAAAAAGTCGAAAACTTATAAAACAACAAAGTTTTACATTTTTAGAGTTCGTTTTGTTTCTCGAAGTATGATCTAATATAGTACAAGATTAGTCAATATAGTATAAGGTTGTACACGACTATACAAAGAATAATCTCTTGCTCGTTTCACATGACACTTGACAAAAAATATATATTGTTATTCTACGTTTGTTTTTATCACGGCATAAGACAAGACAATTTGATAAAAATATCATATGTATTATTTATTCTCTATTTGATCATACAAAGCATTATAATAATAAAGTATTCATTTTAATTAACATAATAATAATTATTAAATAATTTAATTAATATATATGATTACAATTATATCACAAGTGGATTAATTAACTAACATGTTGAGGCTTTGAGACTTATCAACCTGAGCATTAATATATATAACAATATATTTTATAGGATAAATTACACTGACCTCCTCTCTATTTGTCCAAATTATAATCACCTCCATTGAGTAATTTTTTTATGGGAGATTTGTGTAATATTTTACAAAACTCAGAAGAGGTTTGTGTAATCTTATTTCGCTATAGGGGAGGTTTGTGTAATTTTTTACAAAACTCAGGGGGTTACAAGACAAAATTACAAATAGAGGAGAGGTCGGTGTAATTTCACTAAACCTTAAGAGAGGTCAGTGTAATTTATCCTATATTATATTATATAAAATAAAAAATAGTGAAATTTTAATCTACAATTGAATTATTAAATCACATATATCATGTCCAAACTTTGGTTCAATTGAAAAATTTCAAATATAAATTTTAATTCGATTTCATTAACTTTTTTTTTAAGAACATATATATTAGGATATTGGTACGGGTTTTAAACTGTATTATTAAAAAGATCACAACATCAACACCACACGACCAGGAGGCCGCAATAGTTAGGAGGTTGAGGTGGTCGTGACGACGAGAAGGGTATTGTTGTCAAGATAAGTATTGAATAAAAAAAATAGATAGTAAAAAAATCAAGGATTTTGTTGTAATTTACAATTGTATACCAAAAGTAATTAACAAGATCTTATTCCTCCAATTCGAAGCATATAATAAGAAAATTAATGACATTGTTGCACTCTTCCGGGACAAGACTTATCTCCTATCCATGTTAGTTTTTCACAACCAAACATTGGACAATAATCAATGTAGAGTATTATACCTCAAAAATATACGAAATGAACACACTCTTTATGCATTAAACGCTTGAAATGTATAATGGTTTTTTAACCTAATTATAATATGCATTAACTAATTGCATAGTTTAAAAAATTAATTTAGTTCCATATTTAATAAATTGTCAAATGCATATAATTGATAGTGCCAAATAAAATCTTATCGTTATAAGTTATAATGCCATGAGAAAATTAAAGCGCCAACACATATATGGTTTAAATCGATCTCACAATCAAGTCAGCCTTCACATCATTATTTAATTTTCACTCGTCCAAATCAAGAATTAATCTTATAATCACGTTCTTTTCATGTCATTTGATTCTTTAGGATTGTTTGTGAATGGTTGAAATGAAGGAAATGATTATAATATTGATGTTGAAAATAAAGTCTGATGTGATTTCACGTACTCATTAATATTTTAGATTTTTTTAAAAGGGTAAGTCGAGGTAAAGAATTCTGAGATGGGCCCTTCGCGACCTCCTAATCGTGAGTCTCCATCTCATGCGTCTTCATTCTCTCATGAAAACAATCATGCTCCACATGTAACACCTGCGGCTACAACTCGATCTTCGTCCTCCCGTCCCCCTATCGGCTACAACTCGATCTGAGGGAAGCAGGACTCCTCTTACTTGGGCTCAGGTGCTCCGGGGTAAGGATGTTTCATGCAATAAGGTAACTACTAACCCTAGTTTACGATAAATCCATTCATCGACGTCCGATTTCGTTCATTTTACTTCGGAACAGCTTGCTTCTTGGTCTTCTCCTTGGGAGAATAGTCTTATTGGCAAGTTTTTTTTGTTACAATCCACCAGTATCGGTTGTTAATTCCTGGGCTTCTCGTGTTTTTTTTCGATCATGATTTCGTTTTTGCTCTAGATCTGGAAGACAGATACTTTGTTTTTCGGTTTCAAGACGCGTTGTCTTCAACCTCGGTCCTCACTGGGGACCGTATTCTTTGCGAGGACATTCTCTCCGATTAATTCCATGGTGACCCTTATTTCGCCGTTGGTGTGAGATTTTTACCTCGGCTCTTGTATGGATCCGGTTTGTTGGCTTGCCTCTTGAACTGTGGAATGCTTATTATGTTTCTCTTTTAGCCTGTTCCTTGGGCAAAATCTTAAGCATTGATCATCGATCATTTGAATTCATACGCGGTCGGTATGTGCGTGTCTGTATGGAATTGGATTTGTCCAAGCCTTTGAGGTAAGATATGTGGATTAGAGAACCCAATCGTGAGTTTTTTCAACCAATTTCTTATGAAAATTTACCGCAGGTTTATTTTTCTTGTGGTCTCATAGGCCACCGAGAGGTGGATTCTAACTCTCTGAAACATATTTCAAATTCCTCTATGATTCCCGAAAATATTTCATATTTTTGAAACCGAATTATGCCTAAATCGATCTAACCCAAACCGTAATTATTCGGTTCGGTTCGGTTTTCAACCCGAAAACTAAAATTTTAATTAATTCGATTAAAAATTAAAAATTAAAAATTATTTCCTAATACCCATTTAATTACCTGGGTTAAAAATTTAAAAAAATATTTTTTAATTATTCGGTTTTCGATTCGGGTCGGGTCTGTTCCTGAATTCCAGGAATCGAACCTGCAATTGCTGAAATCGAACCGAACCAAAAAATTTGATTCAATTTTTCGGTTTGGTTCGATTTGAACCGAACACTGGACACCCCTATTCACGTGATCCTCACGTGGTTGGTGCCTCGAGTGACGTAGTTGATGACGACACGTTTCCCGCCCCGAATTCGGATCCGGTCTTTAATTGCGAATCGTCCCCGCGTCAATGGTCATAATGACGCTTCGGGGCCCCCCATCCTCTCTCCCTGACACACGAGATTTGATTCATAATTCTAACTTTAATCACTCCGGCTATCACGCCGCCTCGCGCGGCCCCTCGGATGTTACCAATCGTGATGCCGCTGTTAAATTCAAATCACCATCCACTGGATTACTTCCACGTGTCTCATTGCACGTAGACTCTTCTCGAACACAAGTGTGGATGCCAAAACCTAATGTAAATACTTCTGCTACCCATTCCACCCTTGTATTCGATACTAACCCTTCTTCCTTTCCTCCTGATCCATTACGCCCCCCCCCTCATCCATGGAGCAAATGATCTATGATTTATCCTTTGTTTTTGCTACCACTAAACCTGGCTATTCCATACCCCCAATGGTGAAGCCTAACCCTAGGCCTGCCAGAAAAGGGGGTCGATGGCCACCTAAGACGCCATCTGCTTCTGCTCCCCCAGCTGAACTTTCTCGGTCCAAGAGACCTTGTGGATCGGATTCTTTGTTAAACATAGTTGCCACCCCATCTGGTGACGCGTCTATGGCCAAACCTGCTCTGGAGAATGTTTTGATGGCTTCTATCTCTGCTTCAGATGACTCGACTATGACTGAGTCGCTGTCTAATAATGTTTCCTCATGAACTGCCTCTGTTGGAACACTTGTGGTGCTTGGCGCCGCAAGGTAAGGGATGAGATTCATATTATGGTTCGTAAGTTCTCGGTAAGTTTTGTTGCTTTACAAGAAACACACTTTGATTCAAATTTGGCTAACAAGTTTGTTAAGTCTATTGGCCGACAATGGGTGGGTATGGCTCAGCCAGCGGCTGGGGCTTCAGGGGGTCTGTTGATCACCTAGAACTCTACCATCCTCACTGTTCAGGTATTATCTCTTCAAGCTCAATGTATGTTTGCAGTGATTGGATCTAAGGATCTCCCTCCTTTTATGTTTTCAAATATTTATGCGAGTACGAACCCTTCTGTTCGGAGTGTCTTTTGGAACTCATTTCAGGATTTTGATTTTTCGTCTTTCCCGTGGCTCATTTGCGGAGATTTTAATGCTATTCTTAATTA
Organism: Canna indica; assembly: GCA_034359265.1. Classification (NCBI taxonomy): domain Eukaryota; kingdom Viridiplantae; phylum Streptophyta; class Magnoliopsida; order Zingiberales; family Cannaceae; genus Canna; species Canna indica. Next base: position 71,875,807 of record CP136896.1, read on the forward strand.
TTCTGATAAAAGAGGTGGTTTGCCTTTTCGTGGTGCTCAGAAATTAGTGGTTGATTTTTGTGGTTTTGTTTATAATAATGGACTTGTGGATCTTGGTTTTTCCGGAGTTCCTTATACTTGATGTAACAATCGTTCGGGCTCTCAGCGTATTCTTATCCGATTAGATCGTGCTTTCTGTAATGCGGTTGGCTTCATTTTTATGACTCGGCTTCGGTTGTTCATTTACCTCGTGGTTCATCAGATCATGCCCCTCTCCTTATTAGAATTGCTCAATCATCTACACGTAATAAGATGTTTAAATTTCAAAGCTTCTGGGTTGAATACCCTGAGACTAGAGATGTTGTCCAGAAGGCTTGGGATCAACCTTCTCAGTCCCTCTCCCCTCACTGTTTTTTTGAAATGAGTTTGTGTTTTTCTCGTAAAGCTTTATCTCTTTGGAATAAAAATTGTTTAGGCATTCTCGAGTGTTCTCTGAATTCTACGTTGATTGAAATTGACTCTCTAGAAATGTTGGATGCCTCTGTGGGACTAGATTCTCATAATGAATTGGCCCTTCGGGGTCTGTATAATAAAGCTAATGTCATCTGAAGACAAATAAATTTAAAATGGTGGTCGAAAGCCAAAACTAAATGGATTGAGGATGATAATTCCAACTCAGCATATTTTTACCGCATTACCACAATCCGATGTAGAACTAATAAAATTTTTGCTTTAACTATTGCTGATGGCTCTGTCTTGACTGATAATTATGATATTACTTCTGCTTTCTCTGATGATTATCGTAACTTATAGTCTGCATCTAGTGTTTCTTTCATTGATATATGTGGCAATTTGCAATTTAAAAGCATTTCGAATTCGGATGCTAATTCGCTTATTTGTCCTTTTTCGATTGTTGAAGTATTTAATGTGGTTAAATGTATGCCGAATGGTAAAAGCCCTGGTCTCGATGAATTTACGGCTGAATTCTATAAAGCGTATTGGTATATAATTTCTGACTCCTTTATGAAATGCTTGCATTATTTTCATGATACTACTGTTATGCCTCTGGATTGGAATAAAACAATGCTTTCCTTTATCCCAAAATGCACCAATCCTAAGATTGTGAAAGATTTTCGTCCGGTTGCGCTACGTAACTTATCTTATCGTATTCTGGCTAAAATTTTAGCAAATCGAATTAAACTCTTAGTGCTTGATTTGATGAGTCCTGAGCAAACTGCATTTATTAAAGGCAAAAGTATACATGATAATATCCTGGTTGCTCAGAAGCTTGCTCATTCTATGTTTAAATCTAAAGCAAAAGTTCCTTATATTCTTGTGAAGATAGATTTGGAAAAAACTTATGAGAAAATTGCTTGGTCTGCTATTCTGCGAGTTTTAAAAGTATGTAATTTCCCTGAATTTTTTTAAAAGTGGATAAATGTTTGTTTATCTTCTGCTATCTTTGCTTGTTTGATTAATGTTGAGATTTCGGATACCTTTAAGTCTTTTAGAGGGATTCGTCAAGGGGACCCTTTGTCACCTTATCTTTATGTTCTCACTGCTCAAGTCTTGACTAATTTGATTAATGTGGTTGTTAATTGTAATCAGATTACACCTTTTAAGTTTAGAAATTGACCATCTATCTCTCATTTAATGTTCGATGATGACATTCTATTAACGTTTAAGGCAAATAAAAAGAGTTTACGTGCAATTAAAGCTATTTTTGAAAAATATGAGAGTTTTTTTGGTCAATCTGTTAATTTCTCCAAGTCTGAAATATTTTTTTCCAAAATCAACTTCTAGAAATTGTGTTTTGAGTGTCTGTAATTATTTGAAGATGTGTAGGGATAAATTCCCATTTAAATACTTAGGTGTCATTATTGCACCGAGTAGAGCAACAGATATGGCCCAAGACTTAATCTTGGATCGAGTCAAAGTTCGACTCGGGTCTTGGCAGAATTCATATCTCTCTCAGGCCGGGCGTGTTGTCCTAATTAATTCAGTAATCAACTCGATTCTTATGCATTCCTTAGCTGTATCATGGTGTTCTTCTAGGTTTATTAATAAAATGGAGCAACTCACTAAAGAATTTCTTTGGTCTAATGAAACTTCTGGGCATGGGATCCACTTAATCAGCTAGGATAAGGTCACCAGTCCTAAGTCTATTGGGGGTTTAGGTATTCATGATCTGTCTTATAAAACCCTTTTCCTTCGGCAAAAGAATGCTTAATTATTTGAATGGTAACTCATCTTTATGGGTTAAATTAGTTTCGTCTAAATATAAGAATTTTATTGTGATTTTTTTTAATCTGAAAAAAAAATGTTCTTGGAGTTGGAAACTTTTTCGAAAGGCATTTAATTTATTTTTACTTGAATTTGCTAAATTAATAAAATTTGGTTGTAATTCATCTATCTTAATTACTTGATGCTTGGGCTACTGATTTACCGTTTCATTTAAAACCAACATTTTTTAATGTTGAAGTGTTGAATAATGATGCTAATGTTAGCTCTCTTTTGAACCATCAATCTTGGTCGTCTATCGATTTGAATAATTTATTTGGCCTTGTGTTGGAGGAAATCATATCGAGAATTGAGGTGTCATGGATATTGATGATGATAAATTAATCTGGTGTAAGGAATCCGGGGATAGCGTTACCAACAAATTGACATACTTATTCCTTAAAAACCTTGAATCAGACCCTACTTCTTTTCAAAATTTTATTCTTTGGAAAATTATTTGGAAAATTCACACTGCTCCTAAAGTTAAACTATTTTGTTGAAAACTTATTCACCAAAGAATTCCTACTAGGTCTAGACTTCTCTATTTAAAAATCTTGGACTTCGATCTTTGCCTCTGTGCCATAATCAATCAGAGTTCATTCAACATCTTTTCTTTGAATGTTGCTTTTTCTGTTGTCTCTGGGACAAGTTGGACCACTTAACTGGTTTTGATTTTTCATCCCGGGTAAAATGGAGTTTTGGCGAATGGCCGACCTATTCCTCCCCCCTTAGTGGAGTTGAGATGTTTAGGCTAGCGTTGATTGCCAACTCATGTTGGTTTATTTGGTTTGCTAGAAATAGTTTGCTGCATGAGGCTAGACAGCCTACCCCTGCGATTCTCGTGACTCATATATTGGCTTTCACCAATGACTATAGAGGTAAGTTTTCACCTAAGGAAACTCTGATGCCCAAACAATTTTTGGTGAAATGTATCCCCCCGCTCAGGATTGTCTAAAACTCAATTGTGATACATCATTTGTTGATCTTGTAGGTGGCATTGGATTTGTGATTCGCGATTCAGATGATATGTGTCTTTTGGCCAAAGGCAATTTTTGTGTTGGACAGAGTGCACTTGAATTGAAAGCTCGGGCAATAAAATGGGCGATGCAGAATGCTCTTGAAAAAAAAAAACTCAATTATTATTGAGTCAGATTCCAAAATTATCATCGATGCTCTAAATCTGACTGCGTCAATTTCGTGGGTTATTTCAGCTATCATGGATTATATTAATTTTTTTAGAACTATGTGTAATGTGTACTTCTCGTTTTGTCTTAGAGAAGCGAACGAAGCTGTCCACTGGGTAGCAAAGCATGCTTGTCTTTCCCGAGACCTTTCTGTCTGGTCCTCAGTTCGGTCTCCTGAACTGGATTCAATATTGTATTCTGATGTATTTGGCTTTGGCTCTATCAGAAATCAATAAATAATACTTTACTTTTTTGGAAAAGAAAAGAATTGTTTACAATTTAACAAAGTAATAATTTATTTAATTTTTCAATATTAAATAACTAATTTACATATATTTTTGTCGTCATCAGACGATGTAGTGAGTGACGACACCATATGTGCGTGGCAAGTGCTCACGTTTTCTTAATGGCCTTAAAATAGTTTAATTAATAATTTGGTTCTACATTAGGATGAGACAAGTGCCACAATATAAAATCAAAATAATGTGGAACATATTTAATGTTTTTTGTTGACTATTGATTTGGGCTGAATTGATCTATCTATTGTTAGTATAGAATTGGTTCAATTATATGTGAATGATTTTTTAATACAAAAATTGATTTAATTCGGATTTTTAATTATAATCAGAACAAAAGAGTAAAATCAATACAAAAGTTTTATTATTTTTCCAAACCATTTTAAATATATAATACTAATAATTAGTTAGGAGCAAGTTTTGTTCTTTAACTAAATGTGAACTCGATCAAAGTGCATAGGAGTGTTCACGGGTCGGGTCAGATCAAATTTAGGGAAAAAAATCGATCTGACCTGACCAAGTATAATCGGATCGGGTCGGGTTGAAAAAATTTCACCTCTCAAACTCGATCCGACCCGACGCGACGACGCGACGTAGAAAAGAGTAAAATCAATACAAAAGTTTTATTATTTTTCCTAACCATTTTAAATATATAATACTAATAATTAGTTAAGAGCAAGTCTTATTCTTTAACTAAATGTGAATTCGATCAAAGTGCATAGGGGTGTTCACGGATCGAGTCGGATTTAAGAAAAAAATCGATCCGACCCGACTAAGTGTAATCGGGTCGGGTCGGGTTGAAAAATTTTCACCTCTCAAACCCGACCTGACCCAACCCGACCTACGTTGGGTCGGGTCGGGTCGGGGGGTCGGGTTTACTCGTTTAGGTAAAAAATAAATTTTTAACAACAATTTTTTAAAAATAATTAAAAATAAATATTTTTTAATATAAATATTTTAAAAATAATTAATATATATTATATATATATTTCGGGTAATCGGTTCTAGTCTCGGGTCATTGGGTTTTAAATATTGAAACCCGAACCCGACCCAATTGGTTCGGGCCGGATCGGTTTTTCGAGTTCATTGGGTCGGATTTAACTCATGAACAACCCTAGAAGTGCAAGTGAAAAAATGTACCATGATGCAAAATAAAGAAAGTAACTTATCTAGAATAGTTTAGATAAATTGTACTTCCATACGATAATATTTTTTATAATTTTTATTATATCAAATATAAAGTATCATTATTTTATAGTTTCATTTATTATATAAAATACAATATGTCCTTTTACAATTGTATATGCACTTAAATAATTAGTTTATCTATATTACAAATAAAAAGTATATTTATCATTTAACGTGTATTTCATTAAAAAAATATTTATGTCAATTAAACCTGTTGTGAGAAGTTAATTCGCGAAGAATCACAATTTCATGAAAATAAACATTAAAAAGTTAATTTATACCGATCAAATACTTATTTGATACTTAGCAGAAAACACACTGAAGTTAATTTCCATGCAAACTAAATAAGACCATAGTTGTATAAATGATACAATCCTATTTCTCTTTTGATTATTTATCTCACATCACGTGATAAATGAGAATATATATTCGAATATATAAATAATGTAAAGCAGCCAAAATAGAAATATTCTTCACCATAAAAAAAAAGTAAAGGAACTGAATAAATGAGCAGCTCCGCCGCAGACAACGCTGAGTGGGGAGCTGCAAAATTGTACAAAGTGGGGGGTTGTCTTCATCGCTTGATTCCTATGGTCCAGCCATATCATGCAAAGCTGTCGAGTGCAACAACTCGAAGGACAACACAAATCAAAGTCGCAATCGGCTCAGTCAATCCAACCAATCCAAACAAATTTAGCATGAGATTTACCAAAAAAAGTCAAATCCCAATAAGAACGGATAAATTCAGAAAACTTGATAAGTTTATTGGGCGAAATTGACTGGTTGATCAGATGCACACGAAAAAGGAGAGTTAGCCATTTACATAATTCTCAGAAAGCTGCGTCAACAAGTTGACATTTGAATTTTACGGCATCTGCAAGTTGTAACTTGTAAATACAGCTTATGATTAACACGACACGATCTACCATTCTACATGAACATATATAGCAGTTGGGAAAGTTGGCATCAGGTAAACTACACTTAACAAGGCATTAAGGACTTAAAAGAAGCAATCATACCTGCTTTGTTTCTTATAATTGGAACTGCAGCGTCGCAAGGAGGCATCGTCTTTAGACAACTATAGCTGTTCTTGAGTAACTTTTTGCTCACTTATCTCCTACTTGCTGAAAATAATAGAGAACAGATAAGATAAGAGAACATTACTAAAATGAAGTACTGGAAATCTTTAGATAAGTGTTTAATTTGCTTTCCAGAGAAAGTAGGAACGCTGTTGGTAATTGGTAATGCCAATTGCATGTTGGCTTGAAAAGTAGTAGTTAAGCTCAAATTTGGAACCACGGCTGGAAGGAGAAAATATCAAATAAGATTACCTTTCATGAATCCAAGAGCATTGGCGGTAGAAACAGCAAAGACGTCAATAATTTAAATTACCAATGATCTTTCATGACCTCAAACGTGTTTAGAACTACCCAATGCAGGTCCTATGACATTACCTGAGATGATGGCTTCTATACTAGACACAGATCTTCAAAGTTATAACAAAACCCGATTATGCTTTTTTTTTAAAAATCCCCTGATGTTGCTTGTTCTTCAACATCTTTTATGAACTTGAATGAGTGTTCTTTTACGATTGATGGTACAATAAGGATGTTTCTAGCTCAACCGGGAGCTGAAGTGGTACACCCATTCACGACAATTTTTTCGGCGGTCGAACAAGTGCCACAAAGAAATTCTATGATTTTAATAAAGAACAAAAAGAACACTTGAAAGGGGACACCAAAATATTTGTATCTACAAATTTCAACAGCCAAGGCCCGAGATGATTTCATGTTGTTTCCCAATATTCCCTTTCCCCTCCCCTATCTTCTCACATCCACACAGCTTTCTCTCTGGTTTTTTTTTTGCACTTTCTAGAGCACCAAAATATATGTTTCGTCGCCTACAGCATCTCCTCTACACATTCTTAGCATCTATTCAGGTGTCCAATGTTATTTTTCGGAGCCTATAAATGTTGAAAAAAGACAAAAATAAGCATTAAAAATGGCATTTATCTTGTAGTGATTGGATTAGTCCCTCTGAACTTTCTAGTGCTTAGGAACCAAAAAAGGGATATATATATACTGTTGATGGCTTATTGGCTTTTACTGTAACTCACATAAGATATGCTAGTTTACAAGCAAGTCTTAACATAGTAACATACAAAATCTATCCAGTATATTGGTCCCTTCATTGTATCTCTAGCTAGTTAAGAATTCTTACATCCAGAAGGCATTATGAGAAAGATTCGCATACATATGATATGCTTCATTTGACAAGATTGTAATGCGAAATCCATTGTTTTTTCACCAACAAAAAAATCTGCAATATATAACTAGAGTGGGTTATCAGGTAGCAAACCAATTGTAGAGCTAGCTGAATAACTAATTCAGATAGGGCTGTTAGAATAATTACTAGTAGAAGTGACAGGATAATCACTTCATAAGGACATCAACTATTGGAATAAGAGAGAAAGGACCTATCTTTATGAGAATAGAATCATTGTTCTAACGTTTCCACCAAGGCCTAGGCAGCTGCATGAACTTTCGAAACACAGATTTCTCCTCAAGCAGCTAAGTGATAGCAATATAGTTTAAAATCACCTTGTAATTGCCTTATTGTTTTAACAATATTAGCTATTTACTGCTATTTTTCCAATCACCTGGTTATTGTTTTATTGATCCAAACAAAATATTATATTTGCTTGTCCATAGTCTTGGATGAACTCAAAGTCCATGGGTAATAGAGTAGTTAGTTGAAGAGATAAAAAAAGACATAGTAATCTGCAACCTTTATTCTCAAAGTTTTAAATAAAAAAAGGGGGACAAGGGCACACTACTAGAAGTAGGGGTTTTAGTCATCAGCGCCTAAAATCAAGTTTGAACATTAGTTCTTTCAAAGAACAGTTTTGAAGACTACTGGAACCCTTTCCTCTTGTAAATTGTTCATTCTTGCTCCATTTGCGATCAAAATTCTGCATTTCATACTCCTCCCTTCTATGAATTGTTTCATCATTACAACATAACAAGCAATTCAATGACATTAGTCATTCATCTTTCTTACTTGACAAAGGTCCAACCATATACACTACACCATAATCCAATTACCAGGAATTTACACATCAAAATGGTATGAAGATTTCAATCCCAATTTTTTGCGGCAATTCAATCTCAAAATTACATGTAGAGCATAGGAACACCATTACAATAAACAAAGCATAGAGCTAAGCAAAAGATAAACATGGATAGGTTTTGTTATGTCCCTAGTTCTATTAATTATATATAGAAATGCAAACACCAGCGACCCAATGAGGATACGAAAACTCAAGTTTTGAAGTTCAGGAGGCCAGATGGCAGTCCTCAAATCCAGGCATCACTTCCACTTGTTCCAAGATCAAAAGGAGAAAGCAAGGCTGATTCTTCATTTAAAAAACCAAAAATGTTTTGGGAAAAAGAAAGATGAAACTGCAGGAGTGACACTTTCGGTTGAGAAACAAGTGCCAAATCCAGGTCTTTAAACTAACAACTGAACCAATGGGTGAATGGATAATATGATTCCTATTCCGATGGTTTGAGAAGTCCAAACACGAAGGTGGCATTCTAGGAGACACCAGTGCTACATCGAAAGTTATAGTGACATCATTGCTTGCTCAAAACTCGGCAGAGGGAATACAAGAATAAAAATCTACACCAGCTACGTCAATGTACCAGACCTAATAAATAGAACAACTGCGCTGATAAGTTGAATAAGTTCGACAGCATATCATTTAGTCGAACAATATATGTGCATTTGAGCATGAAATTTAATCGTAGTTTAGAAGCGAAGATACATGCAACTGAACAACTTATATTAGAACTAAGTTTGCCTGCAACAACAAATTCGCTGAAGCCCTCTAAGAAAAATCCTACCACAGGTTTTCTGCGTCGAACAACGCCAAACGTTTAGCTAGCTTGCCGTGATCTTCATAATTAGGTCTTCGCCATGGGCTCCTCCGCTGGACCACTTCGCACGCCTTGGGCAAAATCAAATCTGACTCCATCCGCTTCGTCCGCCCTTTTCCCACTGTGCAAGGTAAATGCTACGGCCTGCTTGTTGGTTACGAGCTTGGGCACAACTCCTCGATGCTCACCGCTCGTGTCTCGAGTCCGCACTAAGAGGCGGTGCTCTACCTTTTTTATCCCGCTTCCATGACTCAAAAATGTCACCCAACAGTTTTATTCTCTCGTAAACCTAAACTGTGGGTCCCATAAATGAGATCGAGACACATACACGTAGGAGGATACTGTTTTGGGGAAGACCTAAATAGTAGACATAGCTTCGGGAGTAAATGCTGGATTTGGGTAACGGCTTACATCACGATTCCAAAAATGGTACGACTCACGACGCGATTAAGTCGCGAGTTCGGTTCCAACACAGGACACGACCATCTTCCTCTCCGAAACCTTCCGCTCACGCCCTTCCTCCTCTCTTTGGTCGCCCTCTTGCCCTTACTCTTGCCCTTCCTCTTCATCTCTGGGTTTTCTCCGCCCTATGTAGGTTTATTGACGCTGTTCTCTGCTCTGTTGCTCTTCTGGCTCCGTCAGTCGCATCCCTCTTCCGCTTCTCGCCGCAGGAAGCCGCTGGCGTCCGTTCATCTCACCTCCGGAGTTTCTCCCAGCAATTTTGACCTCTACAAAGGTATTCATGTCCTTTGATTCACTGAATTTTGATTAGGGTTTTATAGTGGTTCGCAATTTGGGATTTTATTAGGGCTGCCTCTTCTCAATCAATTAAGGTTCCCACGGAATCTTAGCCTTCGAATAATAAGTGGAATAACTGATTTCTTCAGTTAAAATTAACGTTTTGAAATGGTTTGCTTGTGCATCTGTGTGGTGTATGCATTTGGTTTCTTATCTAGGCTTGGGTCTACTGCTCCCATTATTTACAGGTCATGGGTGACGAGCTGGATCAAGGTACGCCTCCTAAGGAGAATATGGGTGTGACAATGATTGTAGCAGAGGATGGGAACACACGTGAGCTAGATTCCATCTCAAAAGGGAAGGATGTGGTTGAGCCGCCTTCTGCTGGGATGATGTTTAAGTCTATAGAAGAATTGTATGAATTTTACAAAACTTATGGCAACCAAGAAGGTTTTCCAGTGTTCAAAAAGTCGACCAAAAATGATAAGCAAGGGAGACTGCATTTTGTCACACTTTCATGTGGCCGAGGTGGGAAGTCCAGATGTAAACGGGACAAGTTGGTGAATCCAAGTTTGACAATGAAGATAGAGTGTAATGCGAAGCTTAATGCCAGAGTTTATGATGATGGGGTTGTGCGGGTGACTTCTGTTTTTCTTGATCACAACCATGAATTGAGTCCAACAAGAGCACGATATCTTCCACGTCGGAGAACTGTCAATACCAGTATTAAAAGGCGGCGAGAGAAAAATGATCAGGCTGGGGTTACAGTAGATAAGGCTCTTGCTTCTTCCATTGTTGAATATGGAGGACAAGAAAATGAAACTTCCTTAGAGAAGGTTTGTCAGAGCTTCATCAACAACATTGACAAAACCAGGAAGCTGTTTCTTGGTGTTGGAGATGCTGGAGCAGTTTGTAACTATTTCAATAGAATGCAAGAACATAATTCCAATTTTTATTATTCCATTGATTTCAATGAAGAAGGCCACATTAGAAATATTTTCTGGGCAGATGAGAGAAGTCGAGCAGCATACAAGTCATTCAATGATGTTCTTACCTTTGATACTACCCACTTGATAAACAAATATGGCATGCCATTTGTTAGTTTTGTAGGTGCTAATCATCATGGTCAGCCTATACTCTTTGGTTGTGGCTTAGTGTCAGGTGAGGATACAGAAACCTACATATGGTTGTTTATGCAGTTACTTGCTTGTATGTGTGGCAATGCACCAAAGGCTATCATTACTGATCAAGACATTGCTATGCAAAAGGCAATTGAGATTGTTTTCCCAGAGATTCAACAGAGATGGTGCTTATGGCATATAATGAAGAAAATTCCAGGAAAGTTAAGTTGGCATTCCAGCTACGAATTGATGAAGACCAACTTAATGCATGCCGTATATGACTCAATGAGCAAAGAAGAATTTGATTTTAATTGGAGTCAAATGATTCAGAAGTATAGCCTTGAAAGTAATACATGGCTGAGTATATTGTATGAAAACCGTCATCGCTGGGTTCCCGTTTATATAAAAGACAGTTTTTGGGCAGGAATGTCGACAACACAAAGAAATGATAACATTCATGCATTCTTTGAGGGGTATGTGAACTCTAAAACTACAGTAAAGCAGTTTGTGGAACGGTATGATAAAGCATTAAAGATCAAAGTTGAGAAAGAATTACAAGAAGATTTGAACTCATTTAACTATTGTTGTCCGTGTGTAAGTCACTACAATATTGAGAAACAATTTCAACAAGCATACACCAACAGTAAATTTAAGGAAACTCAAGAGGAATTCAAGGGAAAAATGTTTTGTTATGTTCATTCCATGAAAGAAGAAGAGGAATTTGGTGTGTATGAAGTTATAGAAGACATGGTAGTAGAAAATGGCTTGAGTGCCCAAAAAGTCTGTTTTACTGTTTACTTCAAGCAGGCAGAGTTTGATGTCAGATGCAGTTGCCGTTTATTTGAGTTTCAAGGAATTTTATGTAGACATATCATTACCTTGCTCACAGTAAAAGGTGTGTATTCAGTCCCACTTAAATACATTCTTCCAAGGTGGAGGAAAGACTTTAGAAGGGAGCATACAAAAGTAAAAGTCAGCTATAATAACTGGAACACAACTCCGGAGATGAAGCGTTATGATTTAATATCCAAAAAGTCTGTTGTGTTTGCAGATTTTGGATGCACATCCGATGAGAACACTCAAATTGCATTGGATTTTATCGAACAGTTTAGGCAAAAGTTCAACATTGTTGACCCACTGGGTGGGAGTGATCAGAATATCTATGCAGTCAGTGGGAATAGTCAACCTTTTTAATGATCCAGTTCTGTATGTCATGTCTGAGACCCCCAATCATCAATCAACAACTGTTTTATGATCTTTTAAGCGGGGCCACATCAAAGTTCACTTTTTGGAAGTCACTAACAGGTTAAAAATAATTTACATTACATGTGAACTTTGTACCGTGAATACTTCATTCATGTGTATTAAGCATTTCATATTTACAGGTCACAAGAAACTATGCTATAAGTTAACTCTTTCAATTAACCTAAGTGTTCAAGAATGGTGAAGACAATCAGGAGCATATGATCCCCTATCCATGATGTACATTCACTTTGTTCATTTTCCATCGATGGCATGATGTGGATGGATGTTGCGATTCTAGTTGTAGTTTGTGTAACAATATTGTACTTCCCATTACCATTATATTATATCTCGTTGTCTTTGCTGCAATATCTGTAGCTTTAAAGTTTATAAATACTCAAGTCATATCTGTCATTTTATCTTTGCAGCTTTGCTGCAAGATCTGTAGCTTTAAAGTTTATAAATATTCAAGTTATATCTGTCATTTTATCTTTGCTGTAACCTGCAGGGCAGGTCGGCACAACTCAAATACAGGTTGGTGCAACTTCCTTCTCCCCATGACAGGTATCTTGGTTCTAATTCTCTCTTTTTCCTTTTAGCTGTCATATGATCTTCAGCAGCTCATTCCTTGAACAAGGTGGATTAGTTTTGCTTACTTCTGTAAAAGCTTAATGAAATTCCTGTTTGACAACATAATCAGGCCTTTTACTACCTAATATTATCTTTTGATTATCTGATGGAGGTACCGCATATCTAATGCCCAATTATGCATGAAGCAATTATTTCCTATAAGATTAAGTACCATAACCCACATAGTACGTAGTAAAGAAAGATTTCTGCTATTCTCACTCGGGCATCTGAGATTATGACAATGAGAGTGAAGCTTGGTACATGATTCTAGTACACAATGCCTTGTGCACAGAATGCGCAGGCTTCTGTTAGTTTAAATGAAATATGGCTTCATGTAGATTTCATTCCATATAATTTCATACTGATTTTCCTCGACATAACTGTTAATATCATGTACCAGATCTTCTGTGGATTCATATTTCTCTCTGGTATTACTCATTCTGCAGTACAAGTTACATTGTCATCTTGAGTTTCTATCGAATCTCTAATTTCATTGAATGCCAGTACTTTGACCACCTGATTCCTGTAAGAACCTGTAGTAAAAAACGTGTATAGAACATAAAAAGTATTTCACAGGTTACTGCTACTATTCTGGCTCCTAGACCATTTGGCCTATAGCCAGAGTGTCACAGATTGTTTTGGGATTCTGTGTTAGCTACTTGGCTTCGCTGTGAAGCTGGGTGGGCAGAATCTGACCCTCAATTTTAATCATGATATTCAGCAAGATCTGTAGTAGCCTTGTTTACCAAGTGCCAAAAGTTTTTATAATACCCTTTTTTGGCTTAGTTAGATAGATTGCATGGTCTTATGTTTGAAACCACAGCTGCAGCGCAAAAAATCCACATCATGTCTGGAACCATAATAATTTGACAAATCTATTAGTCTGAATAACTGTTGGATGTTGTGACTGACTATTCGGCACTTGATAAAACATTAGTTATTACCAAACAAATAAAGATGTTAAAAGGAGTTTAACCTGAGTTTTACTGTAAGGGTACCTAAAGCTAACTGCACTTATAAAAAGCTTCAGTCAGTCATGTGTATGGTTTCTCTTTCTAACAAGTTTTTGGCCTTTTACATATTGTAACCAATGCTTAGTTATTTTTTGGAACTTCTTTGGCTCTTTGATCCAATGATCCGTGAAGGTAGAAAACAAATTTGAGAATACTTTGGTATTAAATTATGCTTATGCTTGGATTCTGCATTGTACTGAGACTTGTAAGAACTTTTTTCTGAAGGATATTGGGTAGAACTGAGAAAGGTATGTCATGCTGTAGAACAACTTTTTAGCGGTTTTCTTTATTATATGGATGCTGTAATCATGAACGTGTAAGAACTGTTAATCCATGGGATATCCACATTTTTCTGCATCGATTAGATATTCTGATCGTTGTATGTTACATTGTTGGAATATCTGGCTTCATAAATGGTAATTTCATGTCATCACTTTTTTCCCTATCGTGTTTCATTCGATGTCTGCGATCTGTCGTAAGGTTTCTACGTTGAAATGATAGTGCCACACAAGGACAAAATGTGTTGAGGCTACATTATTTCGATGTATTGCGAATTTTCAAGTTTAATTTGAAAGAGTATATTCGAAAGAATAGCCGGGGATTATCTTACATTATTGTAATGTTTTCTACATCATGTAAATGTTTTACAACATAAACGATCGTATAAATCAGTCGGATCAAGCCAATAAATTCAAGATCAATAACTTGAAATCAATTAGTGCGCCAACTTGCAAATATTTCACTGCACCAAAACCTAAAACGAAAATAATGAGAGCAGGATATAAAATCAACCACCACCATGAAGTAATACTCTACATCAACTCAGCATCATGTTTCCTGCGCTGAATTTTATTCTTCGGATGAGCAAACAACCTATTATTGCAACTTAAGTTAAACAAACATGACCCAAGCATTAAGACCCCAAAACAAGAAAACAATAGGAATTGTGTAGGAATGGTCCAGCAAAATCCAGAAAACTCATATTTTATATGTCAGAAATAACCTACACTATAAAGTAAATATTATTCTTAAGCACATAACAAAACTTTTATATTCTGACAGACAGAACTAGATAGTGTGATCTCAATACTTAATTGGTGCAAGGATGTCTAGCTGAGAACCTAGCTTCTCCTCGGCTGCCTTTGCTGCCTTCAACCTAAGCTTTGTAAGCTGCTTTCTCCTCTCATATGTCACCTTCGCCCTCTCCTTCCGCTTCTCCTCCAGCTCCTGCACAGTCAGCATTTCACATGTTTGGTTAGTAGCACATAAATGACAATTCTAAATTATGTTAAGCATTACAAAGTCATTGATAGCTTCACAACCATTTGGTTATTGAGCCACATAAACTTAATGCAAATGAGTTAAAACAAATACCACAACCATTTCACCAAGTACAAGGTTATATTTGGTTTCACCAAGAATTAAAATGTGAATTATCTCTCAGAAAAATAATGCAATTGGTAACTAAAACATGGCAAGTCCTCATATTCAAGCTTTACCCAGAATATGAAACCCCCCTGACAAAACTAAAGCACAATGTGAAGCACTCCTACACCATAGTAAGAACATTCAGTAAGACCATTCTAAATGTGCCAAGCCAATATGGCAAAAGTTCATAACAGGAGTTTGAACCATTGTGGAACTGCAATCACCTATCGAGCAGTATGCAATGGTCTGCATAGTCTGCCATGACTCAGCCTAATGGGAAAATTATACCAATAACATGGCTGACCTAAACCACTAGCTTAAAATGCCTTAGACCAATTTTATGGTAATACAACTCATTTCTCAATCCTGATGCAGAACTAAAAATCCCAATGTAGGACTAGATAGGGTACAACAATCTCCAAAGTTGTATAGTCAGTGGATGTACCACAAGACAACATGGAAGTAGTCAATATCTGCTTGGAAAGATTAGGAAATAATAAATTAATGCCTATGACTTTGCTTGATTAATAAAAGACAGTAGACGAGAGTGGAAGGAAATTATTCAACATTTCTTTCACCATGATTTGGTTTTAGTAAATTGTTAATTGTTCATGAACCTTAATATGGGTAGTTTCTCCACATGCAGTTTTTGATCAATTCCATTGTTTTCTACTTAGATAGGATTTAATGCTTATTGAAAAATTTAATGAACTCATGCCTCTATGCCAGTAAGGTTCATGCATGCTTATGAATTGCTAATTCATGTTTGTCTTAACCATGTAACTATATGATCAGCACAAAAAATCAATTTCCTTCAGCTATAGAAAAACAAGTTACAGTGTTGGAAGGGGGCATGGGTGTCAGTGTGTGTATGGCTATTCAATAACAATGGTGAAATGAGAGGTGATAAATGACCTTGATCATTTACCTGGTACAAGTTATAGAATAAATTAGCTTATGGTTAGAAAAGTTGTAAAACTTTTCAACACAAAAGGACAACAAAAATCGATGTAGTGCATTCCCAACTATTCAAGGTTGCTAAGATTTTTCTTATTCTTCCATCTACTTTTCAAATGGCTTAGTTTGAAAAATCTTAAGACATTTATTTTTTTATTGTGTTCAAGTGTATCTAAGTAAATAGAAATTTATAATTTTGTTGATTTCTAACAAATGCATGATGAAAATCATTAGCCCTGCACCAAACTTGATGGCGAAAAAAGATCCATGAACTTTACTACCTGTTGTATTATATTATTAATTAAGTCAAACTTTTTCATGCTCGCAGCCTACATCATAGTATCGTATTATGTAAGAAAATGGAATGGTGACCCGAATAATTACTTTCTCTACCAAATGCTATACTAATTGATAAATGCATGTATATCCCGATCACTATCTAATTATTTAAGTTGCTTAATATAATTTGTAGATTACAGATGTAAGAGAAAACTATGATTTCCAGGCATATCAATCAGAGATAATAACATGATCTGACCTTGATGGTATCATACTGACTCCATCCAACTTCAGACGAAAGCCGCCCAAGCAAGCAATACTTGTGTCCAGGCTGCAGTCTCAAAACCCTGGAAGGAGAGACCCACAAAAGGATTGAAATTGGAGCCCTAAAGTAACAGAACATGCGGTTCACATCAAAAATGCAGCTAGAATTCCATACTTGAGAGCATCTGGAATGACCATCCTCTTCATTTTATCGTAAGGTGGCGGCACTCCCTCGTACGCCTTGAGCCGCGCCAGCGCCGCAGCTCCACGTTTGGTCTTGTGGGGAATCATTCTGCGATAACGAGGGGAGGAACAGATTAGAATAAGAGATTTTCCCACCGCTGAGTTGAATTGTGATATGAAAAATGAACCATTTTGATACCCTCGGATGGTGCGCCAGAGGATCTTGGCGGGGGCGCGGAAGTGGATGGGCCCGTGGGAGGGCTTGGTGTTCATCCGCTTGCGGAGGAAGCGGAGGTACTTCATCTTCTGGCGGACGAGCCCGCCGGAGAGGCAGATCTCCTCGCAGCGGACGACGACCACGCGCTGCCCGTTGAGCAGCTCCTTGGCTAGTATCGACGCCAACCGTCCGAGCATGTGGTGCCGCGCGTCCACGACCACTCGCCGCGCGCAGATCCCCGACCCCGACACCATCGCAGCAGCGGCTACTCCTCCGTCGGCGACGCCGTCTCACTCGGAGCAAAATAAACCATTGGTAACTCTTCCTCTCGGGCCTTTTATGTGAGTCGGCGGCTAGGGTTTCCTACGTAGCCGTAAGGAGTGGGTTCTTTGGGCCGACGAGTGATCTCATCTTCGAGCCCATTTGAAGCACTTCGTTGGGGATTTTTATGCTGAATACGAGTCTACTTCATCGTCGATGGATGAACATCAAGATGTCGGTAATGAAACTATCGTATCATATCACATGATTAATAATCACATGATTAATAACGCATGATTTGGGAAAAGTTATTATTTTATCTTTCACGTTTGTTTGAAGTTTTTGTTTTCCTCTTTATGCTTTTGAGAAAAAATATCCCCATAGTAATGAAATGTTTTTGTTAAATTATATTATTTTTAGAATTATCGATGATATGACTTGATCCAAATTATGTTTAATAATAAAATGTGATGTTGATATAAATTCTATTTCATAATAAAAATCCGTTTAATAATATAATGTGATGTTGATTTAAACTCTGTTTACTAACAAAATTCAGCTTAATAATAAAGTGTGATGTTTTTTGAATTAACGAAAAAAATGTATAAATATAAAATGTGACGTTGATATAAAGAAAATTTTATTAGTTTTAATTATATTTTTGATCAATCAAAATATCATATATTTTTTCGTTTGGTCCTTCATTTTTTTAAAAAAAAATTATTTAGTCTTTCAAAAAATATTTTCGTTTTCGTTTAATCCCTCCGTTAATTTTTACTGTTAAGTGTCAACATAGCAATGCTGACATAGATTAAAGAGGAATCAAACGAAAAAAATTAAATATTTTAAGGGACTAGATGGGAAGAAAAAAAAAACCTAAAATATAATTATATATTGTTATACTTTAAGTTATTAAATGTATATTGTTATATTTTAGGCTATTAAAATATATATATATATTCATTTAATTTCTTAAAATATCTTATTTTTTTCTGTTTGATCCTTATTTAATCCATATTAGCATTGTCATATTGGCACTTAACAGTAAAAGTTAACAGATGGACCAAACGAAAACGAAAATAATTTTTATGTGATTAAATGAAAATTTTTAAAAATGAGAGACCAAACGAAAAAAACGTGATATTTTGAAGAAAAAAAACACAATTTATTAAAATATAAGGTCAATATAGTTCCTAAGTTTAATAATAAGTATTCATTGGTTGGAGCACTTAATAATGAAGTGTATTTGAACAATTTTTATAAATATTAAACAAAACACTATTTTGCAACTATTTGTAATTTGGTACACGTTGAAAAGAGATAAAAGCTAGATGCATATATCCTCGATGGGATTTAATAAACGAAGAGGGAGATCGATAATGATCGATCAGCTTATCAGCGGAGAGGTTGGATGCAATCATGCAATGTGAGAGGCACTAGCCAAGTGACACTGACATCGCGAAGGTCCTCCAATCCATGGCTTGTATTCGTAGCTACGTTGTCTTCTATTACGTGAGCAAACCTCCGGACATTAACGCTTTCTACCAACTCGTGCCCTTCGTAATAGGACTAAGGGGGAGAAGTTTGGGTATTGGTGGTCATTAAGGACGAAGGTCAAAGAAGTAAAACTCTCGTGTGATTTTAAAAAGTCCTTGATTAATTTTTGGTTAATGAATAGTAGTTTAGGCTCGTTTTGTTAACTATTTAGCCTTCGAATCGATATGAGTCATTCGACCAATTGACCCGGTGGATATAAAAACATAGTGTTAAAATATATTCGATAATATCATAATTTTTCAGTTTGGTCCATTTATTAGAGTTGGACGCTTAACAATATTTTTTTATAAAAAAATAAATAAATACTATAAAATGAACTCGAGAAGTCCAAGTACATCGAGGTATTAAGTTCCGAAGGCATGACAGGAATCCAAACATTTGATTCCTTCAAGCGTTGAGCTTGATTTGCGACCCAGTTGACAGCATTGTCACAATCACGAAAGCATAAAAAGATAATTACAACAAGAGGAATATTTCTTTGTACAAAATGAATATTTTGAATGACATTCTTCAATCTAAGAGGAGTAACAATTAATAGGAGTGAGCAAAATTTACCGATTAATTGATCGAATCGAAATTGAATTAATCGGATCGAATTTTTGAATAATTTTTTATCCATTCGGTTAACGGTTAAAAAAAATAAGTTTTCGATTTTTGATTCGATAAATTAACCGACCGAACTGAAAATTTTGATTCGATAAACGGTTAATATAAATTTCTCTAGTTCAATTCGATTAATCAAAAGTTCGGGATGCTCACCCCTAGCAATTAAGCATTGCAATTCTTGACAAGCATATGGAATCAAATTCGACCGCAACATGCTGAAATTTTTTGTTGTATTGCAGATTGTCGTGAAAACAACCGTGCTCCGAATAAAGCAAGTGAGCTAATATTATCCAAATAATGATTTGCAACATATGAACAATTGCTAGAATGATGACGAACGAACATTCTAATATGAGCTCAAAGTATCACATCAGGATTCATCACAATTTAGTTTAACATAATTCAACTTAGGAAAATCTATAGATGAAAATTAGGAGGAGTTAGAATAGTCAACAGAGGTGCCTCATGTGACATAAGTCAGTGAAACTGTGTTATATAAGCAAGAATTCTCGAGCATAACAACAAATGATTCGGCGTTTATTGATCACCAACTTCTCGAGCAATTTATTTTTGGTGTTAATTATAATTTTCATTGGAAGGTCACAACGAAAATACCTAGTATACATAAATTAATAAGTATTTAAAACATAATATATATTACAATTGTTAAAAAGTGAAAGTTAATACATCTATAACCGAAAAATAGCAGAAAATTTATATTCAAATCTAAAAATTCCAAAATAATCCGTTGCACCATTTGACCCACGTGGCAAAAATCTAAAAACTGCCACGTAGAAAAAAAAATACGAACGTTACGATCTCCAAAAATAAAATAATTTACTCGGTGAAAAAATTATTATAACAAATACAGAATGATCCGAGCATGAACTGTAATCCATGGATTAAGGTAGATGGTTTGCTGTTTTAATCCCAGCTTTATGGTCTAATATATAATCTTTCTTAGCCGTCCATTTCGAAGCTGCATGTGCATTGTGCACCTCCACTCGCCATTTAAAATAGGATTAATTTCATTTAGTTAAAAGGCTGCTATTTCTTCCCACTTTCTCTTCACATTATCACTTTTGTCTCTGGAGTCTGGACCACTTACTTTATACTACCATCCAAATTAATGGGAGTCATAGGAAAGGAATCACTCTTTTTTTTATTTGGTTTAATTATATTTTTTGTTCTTTAAAATATCTTCTTCTTTTTTCGTTTGATCGATCATTTTTTAAATTTTTTTGTTTAATTTTTTAAAAATTATTTTTATTTTCGTTTGATCCCCCGTTAACTTTTGATGGTAAGTGCCAATATAGAATGCTAACATGGACTAAAGATGGATCATACAAAAAAAATAAAATATTTTAAGAGACTAGATGAAAAAAAAATTAATAAATTAAAATATAAGATATTTTAAGGGACTAGATGGTTATTAAAATGTATATTATTATCTTTTAAGTTATTAATATATATAGTTTTCATCTAGTCCTTTAAAATATCTTCTTCTTTTTTCGTTTGGTCCATCTTTAGTCTATGTCAGCATTTCATATTGGCACTTAATATCAAAAGTTAACGAAAAGTTAACGGAGAGACAAAATAAAAACGAAAATAATTTTTGAGAGCTAAACAAAAAAATTTCAAAAATGAGGGAACAAAGAAAAAATATATGATATTTTTGGAAACCTAAAAGATAATTAAATCTTTTTCTTTTTATTATTATTTCACATAATGTTCAGTATTTATTGTGTCATTTAAGCATCTTATCTCCCTAGAATAATATTTTTTGTATACAATAATTTACTAAAATTGAAATTGTAAAATTTAAATTCATCAAAATTGCAACTAGAATAATTTACCAAAATTTGGAACCAAATTTACCGATTATATCTTAATTGACAAATTTAGTTTTGATTTTGATTTTTTTTTTCAGTTTCGAATTTGATCCATTAGAAACCTATAATTCTACTTCCGGTAAATAATTGAATTATATTTATAAGGATAGGAAAAAAATTGAAAAAAGAAAAAAAATACTGTCAATTTTCTTATTTGGTTATCACCATAAATAAATTAATAATAGTTATTTAGTTGTTTAGGCAACATAAAAAATACACAAGGAATAAAAATAAAATGAAAAAATATTACTCTTTAAAATTAAATGTTTATTTAATTTATAATTTATTCATGCATTATAATTTATTCTAATGGTATTATAATATTTTAGTTGTCTTTCTAATTATATCATAATTTATTTTAAAATGATAAAAATAATAAATGATATTATAACTTTTTTTAATTCACAATAACATAATAAAATCATGAGTGATAGTTATTTTTAAAAAAACATTAAATTTTGATTATTTAGATAGCTTTAAAATGAACATTATTATAACATAATGCATTTAAAATTAACTAAAACGAATTATACATTTGGTATTTGTTAAAAATATTATAAAAACATATATGTTATATTGCAAGTATCGAATATGCTATTAAATTTTGAATTACAAATATAGTATAATATATTGTGCAATAAAGATTAATTATAATGAGTAAATAGAAAAATATTATTATAAATACATAATAAACAATTTTTTGACTAAAAAATAGTTTTATTGTTGGTCTAAATTTTTCAACTTTGGTCTTAATCTCGATTTTGATTTCATTAAGAAATATTTTTAGGTTTCATATCGGTTAGCACTTGATGTCCTCAATCGAAAATATTTAAAAAATTATAAAATAGGAAGAACATTGATCCACGCGTTCGGTTTCGTCGCGGAAATCTCGAGAAGTTCGACGTGTGCACCAAAGACGTCTTGGACGAGTCTAAGGAACACATGGAAAGCTCTCCAAGTTGACGCACATTGAAGGCCGGAACCCGAAAATGAAGCGCGCAAGAAGAAGGCTGAAAAAAAAATCAAGTTCAGCCTAGGTTCGGTCAACTGGTTGATTGACCAAATGTGGCGAAAAATTGGCAATAGCCAATTTGGTTGATCGGTCGGTCGATCGAAGTGCGCCCAGAAGTGGCAGAATACCGCGGTCGCTTGGGCGGTCGATCCATTGATCAATCGATGATCGATCGACAAGTGATCGAGCGTCATCAACTGGCAGAGAAATGCCCTGTTGATGAGCCTTGGTGTTTGGGGGTTATAAATATCCATCCCAAACTCATTCCTAACCTAATGTTGATGCTTCCAAATCTCAAAGAGTGACCCTAAGCATCTCCCAAGCCCTTTCATGATCAAATCTTCAAACCTAACTCTTGATCCCTCATCTTCAAATGTTATTCGTTGGAGGACTCATCAAGGGTGTTAGGCTCAAGAAGAAAATATGTTCTTATTGTGATAAATCATCTTTACTCTCTTCTTGTGATTAAAGTATTTTTATTTTATTTTGAAATGATTTACTTGAGCTTGTAAGAAGACCTAGTGTTAGGTCTTGTAATTGAGTGGTATCCTTGGTGTAGAATGTGTAAAGCCACTTGTGGAAATATAGTTTACTAGGATTAATTGAGTTATCCTTAGGGTTGAGGTGGGAGAGTGCTTTCGGTAGGAAGACGGGATACTTCCGGGTGTGAAAATGTCTTCGGTTTGAGAGTGGAGATTTTTCGGTGTAAAGTCCTCATTGTAAGGAAACTAGTTAATCTAGTTAAACTATTTTGAAAATCCTAAGCATGGTGCTTAGGTAGTGGAGTAGACATTAGGGCCGAACTTATAAATCATTGTGTTAGCATTGTTATCTCTGTTTGTGCTAAATTGTTTTATTATTATTTTTCGCATTTAGTTGATAAATTACAACTTGTCTAAGTAATCAAGTAAACGATTAAAATCAAAATTAGACGAAGAAATTAGATAACATACTATTCACCCCCCTCTAGTGTGACCATTTCACCAACATTTATAATACAGTTAATTACAAAACTTACATAGACGTAGAAATATACACATAAGATGTATTATAAGACGTACACATATAAACAAAAATAAGTGCATAACACGCTACAATTAGGAATCCAACGTATGATCTATTAATAACGTACCTGAATTTTTCACCACTAAATTACTAGTGGATCAACACACGCGGAAATAGATAATGAGTGATTAAAATAGTTGATCCACACGCGGAAATAGATAATGAGTGATTAAAATAGTTGTTTTTTTATCGAGAATAGATCAGGAATAAAAATAATTATTCTCTATTTTTAAAATAGAACCAAATAAGATAATAAGAATAGAGGAAGAATAATTAATAGATTCCTCTTGAATTCAGACAATCAAACAATCAAAGATGCCCAAAAAAGTAATCACTTTTTTTTCTTAATTATATTTATTCATATGATTTTTTATTTGATATGACATTTAATTCTATCTTGTGAGGCACGTAATAAATGAAATTTATTTATTGTATCTGTTAAGAAGAAAAGAAAAAAGAAGGAAAAAGAAAAAGACTCCAATCTAGAATCGCCCATCGCCACCTGTTCCACGCGGATCTTAAAGAATGACGTGGCACAGGTGGCATCCGCAAGCATCGACGTCAACTGCCGTGAGCCCGTGACAAAAGTCACAAAACTGCCGTCCGCGACCCGCTTATCTATCGTCCGCACGCGCCGGACCGCGTCTCTTCCCCTTCTCGTCGGCCGCCGCCTCCGCCTCCTCCGTCCCCTCGATTTGTGTGACCTCCTTGCCGGTGGACCCGCGACCGACCATACCTAACACGTGCGGGCGCCGCATCCGTCTCTTTTCCTCGTCCTCCATGGCCGAGCTGGCCCAGGCGGAGTTCTACTCACCGGGACCGCCTGCCGCCTCCGCGGCGGCGACCACGACGGGAAAAAGCGTCCAGGTTTGGCGGGCGCTGGTGAGCTGGTTGGCGATCCTGTTCCGCCTCCTGCTCCAGATCTTGCGGGGAACCCCTTCGTGGGCGCAGCTGTTGTCGTTCGTCGGCCTGCGTCCCCCCCTCCTATTCTCCCCCTCCAACGCATCTTCGGCTTACAAGCCTCTCGCAGTCGATCAACCGACCGATGCCGCGTCGGTCAATTCTGGCCCCGCGCTGGAGCCCCCAAATAGGCTCACGGTATGCCTTTCTTCCTGCTATGGGGACTGTTTTATGGCTGATTTGATTAAAATTTGGATTTCTTGAGCTGGTTTTTCGAGATCTCTCATCGTTTTAAATTTGTTCTAAGATTGCATAAAAGGATGTGGTCGCATTGATCATGTTTGACCCGCCGTTATATCGACATCTCGTGGTATTATGTAAAAACAAAGTTTGCAACTTTGAGATTTTGGTAGAATTTATTGGCGCAGTGCTGCAGCTGATTGAAACTTGATCGATGTGCATAATTTTTGTCATCATGATGCTAGCAGATGCATGCCTAGCATAGAAACAAATTGATGAATAGTAACCGGAAAAGTAAAGAGAAAGAAGTACATCAAGTGTCCTCAATTATGATGGTTTTCCAGGTAAAAGTCGTAGCAGGACTGCATGAACAAACAGGTTAACGAAGTCTGAATCAATAGCCGTCTTCTAAATACTAGACACTTTTGATGATGGCTGCATTAAGTTTTCTCGTTTTACCCTCTTTCTGTGTGTGCATCATTGATACACTACTGCATGAAAATCAGTTTTTCCACCCATTAGTTGTTTCCAATGCATTGCCAATTGTCCGAGTTGTTAGTTCTTCCATTCATGGAAATGGATTTTCTGTACATCAATTTTTTCTCCGTAGAATGAGGCATTGAGGGAATAATGTAGATTCGTGACTGAAAATTCATATGATCCATGTATTTGGTTACTTTGCAATAGTGCCAAACATTTTCATGGGGAAAAAGCAATAGCAGATTTTTTTTGAACTTGCAAAAACCTTGTTCAACTTGTAACCCTTTTCCAAATTTTGACTTGATAATGTGGTTAGGGCTGGAGATATTATGCCAGTGCTTTCTATAGCTACTTCAGTGATTCAGTCATTAATATGGTATGGCCATTCTACAGTGTAACTTGTGCCATATTTCATGAAAATTTTGATCCATCTTCAACAAAGTACCAGCATTGCTGGTTAGGTGGAATTAGTAATAGAGAGGATATGGAAGCAATGTTTGCCAACGAATTAGTGAGTTGAGGTTACCGATGTTTACTAAAATGAAGGCATGTTCTGCAAGGATAAAAAAAGCTTCTGTAGAGGTAAAACCTTTAGACAGTATTAATGTCACCTGATACTTAGGGGAATGCTTGACAAACCTTGATTCACTAAGCTGATGAAAATAGTAGGAGAAAGTAGAATTTACTAAAAGGTGTTCATTTCAATTCACAAAAGATGCCATGATTTTGTATTTTCACTTAGATTAATGCTATCAGGTAGCTGTAGTTCCATACCTTCGCGTTATCACATGTAATGATGAATTGCTTGATTACTATCTGTTCACTAAACTAGTAATTTACATGTTTTTGAATCCTAAAACAATGGATTTTCTTCTTGGAAAGATTGGACCAAGGATTTCCACCAATTTCTTGCTTGACCAAAGAAAACAAGTAGATCTTAGTGTTTAAGTATAAGGGTTGCATTCCTATTAAGTCATTTTTCTTTTCCTGCATGCTGCAAGAACCTTGTGAATATGAATCTTGCTCGTGTAACTTCTACCCTGTGTTTGTATCTTTATACTTCTTTTACCAACTCTGATGTGACGTATTGTGTTAACAATATGTAAAGAACTCATGGATATGGACCGAGATAGATTTTTGAGGTGGTCATTGAGCCATGTAACTCTAAGATACCGTGGTTTAGTTTCCTAACAATCTTCGAACTAAGTTATTATTCAAAAGACATGTTTTCCTGGACAATGCATATGGATGGAAGTTATTTCTTAAAGAGAATTGGTATATTGATTTATTGTGACTGCCTCATTTACAGTAAGTTTGCAAAATTCACAGGTTGTGCTCGACTTGGATGAGACTTTAGTTTGTGCATATGAAGCATCCAGTCTTCCACCTACAGTTCGTACCCAGGCTATTGAAGCGGGTTTAAAGTGCTTTGACTTGGAATGTGTATCTTCAGAAAAGGTTGGCCTGTTATACTTGGGTAACTTATGCATAGTCTTAAACTAGAGGAGGCAATAATTTGGACTTATATTTTTGAAGGATGCTGATGGAAAACCAAAGGTTAATCATGTCACTGTTTTTGAACGGCCTGGTTTGCAAGAATTCTTAAAACGGAGCAGTGAATTTGCTGACCTTGTTCTTTTTACTGCTGGTCTTGAAGGTTAGTTATCTGCCTTTGTTGAACCATTAATTTTGTGTTAGCACAATTGCAGTGTTCTGATGGCTCTTTTGCTTCTTTGGCTTCAGGTTATGCTAGCCCAGTTACTGATAAAATAGACGTTGACAAAAAATTAACTCATCGTCTATACAGGCCTTCAACTGTGAGCACGTAAGTGGAGATTTTATGCAATCTGACTGTGCTCTAATTGTCAAAAAGTTTTCACCGCGAAATTGTTATTTGTGCACATTTATACCCAAGTACTCAAATCGACTCATGAATATTCTTTCCAAAGCGATGAATAGGTTTCCTGTTTTCTTAAATTCTCAGTAAATTAACTTTATTGAAGTTGACTAGTTGCCTGAGATTATTTGCAAGTCTTGTTGGTTATGGCTAATATCATGAGAAAGTGTAGCCATTGGCAGTCAATCTGCTGCATACTTGTTTGAGATCACCGTTTGGTTTGTACAGTTTTACTCAAAAAAATTTTCCTGAAAAGATGGGACGAGAGCTGTCCTTTGTCTGGAAGATTCGACCTATTACATCAAAATGTAGGCTGAATTAAGAATAGCTAACATATCATGTTGTAAAATTTTATTAACATGATGTGTTGCAAACATTAATGGATCCTAATTATAAATGTCTGGGTTCTTTAATCTCATATTATTTTAGTGTTGACTATAAAGCTATTTAGAACATTCTGTACAGGTATGTTTGTCATCCAAATTCTTTAGCGACATTTTAAATGATTGCTTATTACATGTAAGGTCTGCTTGTATGCACATTGACACACATACACATGCAACTATTTGTTTATACAACATATTCTGCAAACTAACTGTGCATTATGTGAATCAGAGAATATCGAGAACATGTCAAAGATCTTACTTGTGTATCAAAAGATCTCTCCCGCATTGTCATTGTTGACAACAATCCGTTTAGCTTCTTGCTTCAACCTTCAAATGGAATACCATGTGTGCCATTCTTTGCTGCACAGCCGTGTGATGAGCAGGTAATTGGATTCTTCCTTCTTATGCAGATAACAATGCACTTGTGTTTACCAGGTGCAGTTTAGTTTTTCCAATTACTAATTTTCTAAACACAATTTTTCTCAATATCAATTTTTTTCTTTGTTTCCAGCTCATTGGAGTTATCCTTCCACTTCTGAAGGACCTTTCGCAACAGAAGGATGTCAGGCCTGCACTATATGAAAAGTTTCATATGCCTGAATGGTTTGCACAACAAGGCTTTCCCACCGTAAACTATACACAATGAACTAGGCTAACAGTACTTTGAAGCTCTTGTTATTGGAACACTTGAAGTATTGTACAGGATGCACCATCTACCGGAGCAGGACCCTAATTCACCAGGAGCCTGCTCAGCTGTGGATACAATTCAAAGAGAATTGATGCAATCTACGAAAAGAAGTTTTGGGATTCAACTGATCAACTGTGTTGTCGACCAAAAAGTGTTGAGGTTGCTACTGTTATGATAGAATTCAGCACAATATGCTTAGGAAGATTAGTCCAGATTCGCCATGTAGTTAATATTATGTTGTACATCTTGACATGGATCGATGGGAATGTGCACTGAAAAAATTGAATCGCAAAGCTTGTGATCAGTTGATCATAGCATGGGTGTAAAATTTTAGCATCAATGCGCTGTTCTTTTGTTTTCTATATCAGCTTATGTGGGAGTAACTTGTTGCACTTGATGGTTTATTATCATGGAAATGAAATCTTAGCCTATTCAAGTATTCTAATCAAGTCATTCATGACTTGTGGAATCTGCGGAGATTTACATGCGTAGTTCATTCTCCTTTTCCCAGGATATCTCCGTCAGATGGCTTGTGTTCTTGAAATGAGTACAGCTGAGTTCAACTTTTCTTGAATTCTCAAAGTGGAATAATGGATATTTGTGTTTATTGGATTAATTCAAAAATTTAAGAACATGGCATAAATGTGAGCGGCTTACCTGTCCTCCATGCCATGTGGCACATATGACGTGTAGGAACACAAATTAAACAAGTGGTACATAAGATTTCATAGATTACCAAGTGGGATAATTTCATGTGTAGGGACTTGCATAGTACATTGGGTGTTGGAGGAGAACTCCACCTTCTGAAGAAGCTTTTATTCTATAGGTTTCAGGACGAATCCCCCAAATTGTAATGTTGGGATAGCGTGACGGAGCATCCATCTTAATAGAAGGCCCTGGTCGGCTCACCTCTAATGGACATAAATTAGACACATTAGAAACATCTTATTTACTAGAGGAAAATAAGAAATGAAAGCAATTCCCGAAATAATTGTGGACAAAAATGGAGCAACTTATACCGTGAAAGCGAGATTGTGAGTAAGGAACACAACTACACAAGCCGTTTTGGCAAGACAAATCGAGCTATTCCCTTTGAAAATTGAAATGGTATATTTGGTTGTAGTGCTATTTTCTATTTTATGCAAAAAGTTGCAACGGGCCTATAATTTATGAATAATAAGTTGCATTATTTCCAAACAGTCTTTAAAAATAATTACTTAAAGAATATTAAAGGGTCAAATCCCCCAAATGAACTAGAGGCAGCAATGGGCTGAGTCTGCCCATGGGCAGCACAGACCCATGGAATATAAATTTGTTACTAATAGCTTATGAATAGTTATTACCACGGGTCGATTTTTATTTGTAGCATTTTTGACTTGTACACATAAGATTTTTTTTACACCATATAATGACTATGGTGTAAAAGTTTGGAAAAAAAAAAGAGACTGGTGTAAAGTCTAGTTTTGAAAAATAATTAAATCAACACCTCATAAAAATAGAATTTAAAAAGATTTACACAGCAAAATTAAATGGCAGAATATGACATAAGAAAATTATTATAATCGCACGAACCTATCCTCAAATATAACTCCATTTATTGTAACAACTGAAATTGGAATCACCGACCCCATGAAGTTCTATAGCCGACTTAGGTCGGCCATTAATTGCAATAAATCAAAGAAATCTAGCCACAATAAATAAAGAATGAAATCAAGGACAGCGGCGAATCCTAAGCCACCCTGGTGTTCCTTATCATTAAAGTTCGATATTTAAAGAGTGGTGCAGATAAAAGCAAAAGAGCCACGCTGTTAAAGTTCTGATTCAGACAGCAGGTCATAGAATATCTATCTGGAATCTGCAAGCAGTAGTGCAGCAGTAAAGTGAGAATTAAATTTTACCTACTCTCCAAGTCCAGGGGAATATTTGATAGCTTTGACGAAGTCCATGACACCGTGTTTGAAGATGAACCTTGTGTTCTCACTTTGCCCAGCTCTACATCCATTCATCCAATAACTTCAAAGTTGAGCTATAAGTATCATCCAAAGTAATCATTTGAACTGAAGTAGCAAAATGCACAGTTATCCTTGCAAAAAGAGAGATCACAACCTTCAATCACTCAGATCATAATAAAGCAATCTTGGCGCCAAAATCCACCTCGATTAACTTCAATTATCAAATAGCATGTTATAACACGTGCAAAACAACAAGAAAGAAAAGACAACTATAGAACAGTACCTGAATGCAGAAAAATGAAACTTCCAGATGATCTTTTTTTTTCTAGACGCGATAGTAAAGTCCATACATTAATAGCTCGTTTGGTTGATATAATTTATGATAAAAAATTATATTTTTTATAAAGTAGTCAAAATAGTTATTGTTTGATTGACATACTTTTTGCATTTTGCGAAAAATATAATTTTCTCAGCAAGTGCAATTTTTTGCAAAACACAAAAAATAATTTACCTAGGAGATCTAGGTAAGTTGCATTTCTTATATTATAATTAAAAGAAAAAGTCAATATTAGCCCTACATTTGCATTTAATACAAATTTATAATTTATATTATCAATATTATGAGATTAAATAATCTTTTAATTCTCCACGTATTTATTTTATTTTAATTTATTTTTAATAAAATGTATAATTTTTCATATTAATTATAAATAAAAATTATTTTTTCTATATAATAAAATATATATTATATTAATTATATATGAAAATATTAGATTATATATATATTATAATATTTATTTACAAATAAAATTTATTTTTTTATATATACTAACCCATATAAATTAAAAAAATAATTTATAAAATGAATGGTATATTGGTCATTTCACATGTACTTCCTAGGTGGAAAGTTACTTTTTTATGAATTAACTTTTTGTCAATCAAATACTTTTTAGGTACTTTTCGAAAAATACACATGGGAAGTTAATTCATGAGAATTACAATTTTCTATAAAAAATTACTTTCCATGTCAATCAAACGAGACCTAAGACTAAAAGTTAATAAAATTATTCACGTCAAAGTCAACAATTCAACAAATACTTAGCTCCATGAACCTATCAACGCCTGGACTTGGGAACTTAATTTTCAACCGAACAGTTTCAACGATTAATCAGGAGATCTTCCATTCATAATTGTCGGCTGCTAACGTAGTTCATCTAGCACTGTTCATAGGCAGAGTAATTAAAAACCATGTCTTCAATTGTTGCTTCCGTCTTTCACCTACTTCATTTGACTTGCTAGGCGATATGATTTTCTTTTGTGTACAAAAGTCCTCAACACAAGAATACTAGTATTTTGTCAATTAGACCCAGTCATCTCTCCTCTTTGATGACTTCAACATGCAAATCATATTCATTAACACAAAATTTCAAAAGAACTAGATGACTTAGACTCTTGCAATAGATAACTTAAGAATGATTGGATGAAGAGCCATAATCACTTGGAATAGATTAGAAAGACCATACATGTTGTATTCAAGCTTGGAACAGCTAGGGTCAAGATGGACCTTTTCGTATTTGGTAGAATTTGGAGGAGAATTAGTCATCATCCTCTTCCGGGGCCAGCAGCAACTCAAATTGAGGGAGATGTGTAATAGTCTGAAACACACTCATTCAGAAGCATTCAAAAGAAAGGTCGACAAAGGCAACTTTTCCACATCATCGCACCCTTTTTCAATTTCCACAGCTCCCAATCATGAAGCAAACATGTTCTCTTCTCCCCAAACCCACAACAAAACAAAGAACTGCAAACAGTCGTACATAATGTTGAATTGTCTTCGTGAATTGTAAAAAGAATTTTCTTGGTTCCAGAAGGTTTAGGTGTAAATTCAACATGTTAATACAATCAGCTTGATGACACAAAATATTGAACGACAGTTCATCATACGGATGTTGGGATCATTTTTGAAGTGTAAATCTATTGAATTTTCTTTGCTTCAGAAGGTTAATCTAAATTAACTACACAGGAAAATAAAACAAAAACCTCATCTATCTCAGTTCCAACCTATGGAGTTGGAAGAATTAATTTGCAAACATCAACTAAAAGGTATCGGTATATGCAAAATGTGAAGGAAGAATTGAAGGGTAGGGAAAAAGGTACTTGCTCGTCTGAATTCAGCTCAATCTGCTGAAGCAAGGGAGATGCTTGCACTGGAGATGCTACCATGGCTACCATGGCTTTCCTCGCAGAGAGCAAGTGCACTCTCGAGATTGGCAACAATGTCGGTCATGTTTGGCCGATCCTTGCCCTCAAGATTCACACAAGGCACAGCAGTGTATGCCACGAGCTCCACTGCCTCGGCTTCATGCAATCCTGGCGGGGCCACTCTTTCGTCGAGCACCTTGCCTACGTCTCCGGAAACAATAAAGGGAACTACATAGTCCACCACACTGGTCGGATTCCCATCATCGTCCTTGAATATAGCTTTTCTGCCGGTGAGCACCTCGAGCATCACCACTCCGAGCCCGTAAACGTCACTCTTAACAGTCAGGTGGTGCATCCCATAGTACTCAGGGTCCATGTAGCCGACGGTTCCGGCCGCCCTCATTGACAAATGCCCGCGTTCCGAGTCCGGCCCCATTAGCGACAATCCGAAGTCTGACACCCGGGCGACCCAATTTCCATCAAGCAATATGTTGGAAGACTTGATATCGCGGTGGATGATAGGAGGTACCGCGTAGTTGTGAAGGTACTCGATCCCTCTCGCGGCGTCCAATAGTACCTTGATTCTCATCTTCCAGGAATTCAAGACACTGGATTCTTCGCCATTCTTAGGGTGTAGATGGTCGTATAGAGCTCCATTATTCATGTAATCATAGACTAAGAGTCTCTCCTCCTTCTCCTCGCAGTAGCCCACCAAGCCAACCAAGTGCTTATGGTGGAGCCGAGACAGGAAGGCGAGCTCGGACTGGAAAGCGCTCTCCTTTTCCTGGAACTTCTTCGTCCTCGGACCTGACTCGCTTCTCTTAACAGCCACCTCTCGCCCGTCCGGAAGTTTTCCCTTGTATACCGTCCCGAAGCTCCCAGCTCCAATTTTCATATCCAATGAGAAATTTTTAGTGGCGGCAGCAAGCGCCGAGAAACTGAACTCCTCCGCCCGGTCCTTGAACGAGGACGGGCCGCTCCTCTGCCGCCGCATCACCCGCGAACCTTGTCGTCGGAAAATTCGGGACCGCGAGCCAGGAGGTGACGTGAAAGGGCTGGCAATGGTCGACCCGGCACCAGTGGCAGATGAATGCGCAGTGTGTGATCCGCCATTTCCGGCAGCTGCGATAGTTGGCTGAACAGAATTGTGCACTTTCTTATGCTTACAAACACCAAACCATACGCAGTAGATAATGGAGCATATACCGGCAAGTGTTCCCACTGACCCAACGATTGCAAATGCCAGCCACCTCTTGTCGGTTGTCTTCGACGAAGTGGACGGCAGCGGTGGCGGCGGCGACAGAGAGACCGGAGGCGGGCTTGATTGCTTGACTCGATCATCATCGCAGCCCTGGCATATAACTCCTGTGCCAGAACACAGAGTCTCTGAATCGGGGAACAGTCCGCACTTGCCACAAGAGCTTTTATTGGAGGTGCAAATCCCAGGAAGAATTCTCGGCAACGGGATTCTACTCAACGCCGGATTATTCCTGTCCGCACGCCAACAAAGCACAGAAAAGTTTGTCGTCGTTAGGCCGCAGGTGAGATTGCCGCCAGAAACGATCAACTCGAAAGCTGTAGTACCCGCCGGAGTGTATTCTGCGGTTGTGCCACCGCCCCAGCAAACCACCGTGCCGTTGGCTCGCCTAAGTGCACAAGTGTGGTTCGAACCCAGCGCGAGGCTCCTGAACTCGAACGCCAAGCCAGAGGGCGAGGGCGTTTGGCCGGCGTCGTTGGTATGGCCGCAGATGACTAGGCCACCGCTTTCGATACCGCAGGCGTGAGAATCTCCGGCAGATATGCTCGACATGTTGTAGTTGGCGAAGTAGTTCTCAATCGCGCCCTTGAGCGCGCCCCAGCAGCGGACGGAGCCACCAGCATTCACAGCACAAGTAAAACCTTGACCCGAAGTAAGGGAACGGAACGATCCGGGAACGGGCGGTAATCTTCCATTCGCGCGCCACCACTGGACGAACGTACGGTTGCGATCGATGGCAGCGATCTCGACCTCGCCAACGGCGACCTCTTCCAGGGCAGTGGACCGGTCGTAGACGCGCTTCGGGCTGAACGCGGTGCCGGAGGAGCTCGCAGAGGCGTTCCAACAGAAGAAGGCGGCGCCATCAGCCCTCAATCCGCAGAGAGAATCGCGACCTCCAGAAATGGAGCTGAAGGATATATTGGGGGAGATGGGGAAGGGCAGAGCGCCAGCCCCAGCACACTGGATGCTCAGAGGGGAAGCGCCGGCGAGGATACCGCATACGGTGAAGGAGTCGCGGATGATCGCGATGGTGGACGCGGATCCGGTCGCGCGGGCGGGGACGACGAGGACGGCCAGCGCCACGGTCACCGCAACCGCGGCGGCGAGGACAAGCCTCATCAGGCAGCGGCGACGACGGTGGGTAGCTCGCCCTTTCCTTATCCCATATCGGAAAGCTAAGCGGAGGAAGGCGAGCAAGGAAGAGCGGAGAAACTTCTATGCGGCGAGATCGATTAATTGTGGGTTTTAAGAGGAAGAAGAGAACAAAAAAGAAACGCGGACGAAGGAAGAAACGCGGGCGAGCGAGGGAGGCATTCTGGAAATTCCAAAAGGGGACCGAAGAAAACGACTCATTTTTTCCCATTTAAATTATCAAAAGGGAAAAATAATTTTCGATAAATGATAAATTACTCTAAAAATTCAAAAATGTTTAAAAAATAAAGTAAAAAGCTACATTTCTAATTCTTTATTCATTTTTTTAAAAAAATAGTAATTTAAGTTTTTACTATTATGGAACATTTTAGCTTTTGAAAACTTTAAAGTAGGACATCCTTTGTCGTAATAAATAAATTTCCGGAAAAAGGATTCAATTATTTCCTGCACGCACTAGATGAAAGCATTACAATAAATAAGATTTATTGTTCATCTCATTACTTAATAGTAGTTATTGGGACAGCGGTGGCCGGTGGGAGAACAAAATCCACTTTAGCGTTTGCTCCAGCATTTACTTAAATATAACCATAATTAATGAGTGCAGCTTTCCGCCTTTCCGTTTGTCTAAGAACTAATTAAAAATATTTATTAATAGATAGATTAATCTGTTAAATATTTATTACCTGGTGTTTTTTTATTATTAATAAGAGTTCTTTAGAATAAAATAGAAGAATTCGTTTATTTAGCTCTCTCTGTAAGAATTCGTTTAATTATAACGGATAAGGAGATATGTGAACGTGGTTTAAGGATTAACTTTGAGTGTGAGACCAACCGGTGACTGCTTTACGTTTCTCAAGTGGACCCGGTCCGGTTCAACGGTCAGACCAACATGCAGCTGCTGATTTGGGTCAAATGCTTGAATTGTCTATTTTATATTTTACTATTGAAAATTCAATCTTATGATACGTCTTCAATCTTTTATCGACCAAGATGGCTGGATTTGACTAATTTTTTATAAATACATTTTTTTGCGCTTAAAATCTACTTCATAAGGAGAAATTGACTCGACCCAACCCATTCCACAACTATACCCATCCCTGTCAAAAAAGATTTGAGTCAAGACCAAACGGTGCAGCTAATCCAGTTCGACAATAACTGAGAAGCGAAAAAAAGTGGGCGGTGATTAGGGGTAAACGAATTCAGGTATCTTATATTTTTTATGATACTCAGATCTTATTTTGTATAAGATCGATTCTTAAGTTTTGAAATCATATCCTATTCTGTTGAAATTTGAAATCGAACCCTATCCGGAATCACATGTTCCGATTTCGGGTACCCTGTTGGAACCTGTTCATATACAGATTTCAGAGTACAAGTTTCGGGTACCTTGTTGGAACCTGTAAATGTACATGTTCAACATGTACATGGAACCTGTAAACGAATAGGTTCCATAGTACAGGTTTTGAATATCAATTTCGGTTTCGATTCCGGGTATCCGATGTGTTAGATCCGGAACTAAAATCGATTTTAATCGATTCTTAAATTTTTGTCTCGGATTCTATCCAAATTTAATTTGGATCTATTCAAAATCTTCCGGATCAATCCGATACCCGTGCACCCCTAGAGGTGATTCCATCGTCGCTTAACATAGTAATATCGTCTCTCAGGGGCGAATGGTCGAACAGATGGTCGGCGTAAATGCGTAACTCACGTGTAGACAAATCTCGCGTGAAGGGATGAGAACACACGCACTTGAACTCCGCCGCTGAAGGCACGCTTCGCCTGTCGTCTCCCGGTGGGGCAGTGGATTTGGCCATAAGTGGAGGGAGAGAGGGAGATCACACTGGCAATGCTCATCTCATGAAAGGCTGAAGTAGACGATGAGTTGACTCGTTCTACCGGCTACATATGTATATAACTATAAATTCGATACGAAAGCAAGCATCATGACGATGGATGTCGACACTTGTTCCTTTTCTTACAACCTTAATTTAAGCGATTAATTCTGAGATTTTATTTTCATTTTTTTGCAAATTATCTCAATTTATTATTCATGACCTAAAATTTAGATAAATGGATACGTTATCTTTAAAAAATAAAGTGAAATTTTAGGAGTTAAGAAAAATATTTGCTACAAAATTTAATATCATTTAGCTATTATGAAGCATGATTAAATATATTTAGCTACTCTGAAGCATGATTGATCGAATATTACATGAAAAATATACAAGCCGGGTCTTACCGGCTTTTAAGTCCCAAATCGAGTTTTTTATCCTAGACCAGCTAAACCAATCGGTTTTTCGAACTGATTAATTCAGCAAATCAAAATAAATCGGAATTTGACCAAATGAATTGCCGGTCCGGTTTTCAAATCATTGCCTAAAAGTAAAACTATTTCTAGCTACAGAGAAATGGGCTCGCTGATGAAGCCCAAGATTTCTCTGCAGCCTCAGTGATTGACTCGGTCAACTCCCAAAATGTGGACTATGTTGCCAGTTGTCACACCACATCACATTTCAATCCAACCGACGTGGTCCGACCCACTCGCAATCAATCCATCATTCCGCGTTGCAATTAAGCCAGACTCGAGTCCCATATGCCCCCACCAATTTATTGTTCTTCATCGACCGTACCACCCTTCTTAATTTGTCGGCTAGTACACGTAACACGGTGACACAACCACCGCTCTTAGATATAATTAGGTCAACAGATTATGCCCTCGGTCAACATCCGCAGCACGAATATACAAGCAATCTTCACCGTTTATCACTCACCAATCAGCCGCTCATCACAATAAACTATTTAGGTCGGCCGTCTCACGTTCCTCCTCCTCCGCCGCTGCTTCCGCCGCGAAACCCACTCGGTTATTCCCGCGCCGCCCATCCCATCCCATAATAGGGCAGAACTGGGCTTCACCTTCGTCATCTCACCGGTTCCGACTTCTCGTGCATTGTCCACCAATGGCTTCCCGCGGCGACTACGAACAACACCAAACCTCGCTGGCCGCTGAGACCCTCTCCTCCCCTCCATCCGTCACCTACTGGTATGCAATCGACTCCAACTCGATGAATTCCGTGATTTCTCGATTGGAACCGTAAGTTTTATCGATAAAGCTGTCTCCTTTGTGGTGTTTCTTTTTTTGATACAGCTGTGGTTCTTGTGGTTACGCGCTGAATTTGAGTTCCACCTATCGGAACACAGCCAACTTCGGCTCCAAGTATAGGAAATCCATCAAGAAGGGGATCGTCTCCTTCATGTCGGTGGACGAGAGCCGGTTTTCCCATGTCGAGGAGCTGCGGTGCTGGCCCTACTTCGATTCGAGGCAGTCATGGGGATTGTTGAGGAGGAGGACCAAATTGTTCTGCCGGAACTGTCGCAACTTCGTCGGAGTCGGATACCAAGACAGTGCCGCTTCGCCGGTCGGGTCAGATTGCTCCGACTACAGCTCTGGGAACGGGGAGGTTGCACGGAAGAAATTTGACATCAAAATTAGGGCGCTTCAGCCGTCATCATCTGACGAGTCAGGTATTCCTCTCTCCGCTTGATGTTTCATCGGCACAGCGGCGTCAAATATGCTTCTTGTGCTTGTGCATATTTGATACCCAAAGGTGCTAGAATATCAAACGGAGTGGAAAGTATGTTTGGGCCAGGAATGTTGTCTTCGATGTGTTTGTAGATATGTGTGTGATGTCTTAAATGTACAGAGTTTTGCTTGTTGCCGAGTAATTTTCATATATAGATTGAATTTCTTATGTAGATACGATTGTAATGAATGACATTTGGTGTAATCGCCACGATTACTTTATTTAATATCCCTTTATTATGTTGCTGAAATCCAATCTTTGAGATGAAAGATGCTAGAATATCAAATGAAATTATGAAGTAATCTCTGATCAGAATGTTATCTTCCAAGTGCTTGTAGATTTCTCCGAGGCTTAGTTTTATGAAGCTTTTTGTTTGTTGATGAATAATGATGTATGTAGATAGCATTTCCATCATGAGATAAAGATGGTTACATATAATATTTCTTATTCTTTTTCCCAAGGAAATGGTTACCTTTAAGATTTGTTGGTGTAACGTATCATGTTTTATTCTATTTGTTAATGTCTATGAAATAATTATATGCTAATTCCGAACTTGTGGAGTTGTAAGATATGGTGAGCCAGTATGTAAGCATAAGCAATCCTGCTGAATCAAGTTAAATCCCAAACATAGCTCGAGATAAATAGCGAGGTTGGTTAATCAAGATATGTTGTAAGTTTCTTTGTCAAACATTGTACATGGTCTTTTGCTCATTACTTAGCACTTGTTGAAGAAACATCTCAGATATGGCCCTGCCAACTTTTTAGGTATCTCAGGGTGTATTCATCTTGTAAGACTCAACTTGGCGTTGCTTTTTTCTTTCAACCAAGTTCAATATCATATTTTAAATTGTTTATATGTTTGTGTTTGGCTATGCCGTTTTGTAGAAGAGTATCTTGATAGAATGTCAAGTCAAACAAAACTCGTGTGGTGCCTAGGCACCATAGTAGCCTTTGTGGAGCAAGCAAATATATTTACTTAATTGTAGATATACTCATTTTTTTAATGTATACTCGCTCTAGATATACTCACTTTATTTTAGATATACTTAGTTTTTATAAATATACTCACTTCATTTAAAAGTGAGTATACCTAAATGAGTATACTAAAGTAGTAAAGTGAACATACCTGAATAAAAAAAATGAGTATATCTATAATACAAAAGTGAGTATATCTGAGTATATCTATACTGCTCCACAAAGGCTGTTGTGGTGCCTAGACACCACACAAGTTTTGTTCAGTTAAGTCTTGATCATCACCTAAAAAGTGATTAAGATATTCTAGTATGGAAAATAAATTATGACCATTGCTTCAAATTTATGCAAGTTTGGCATCTTAACGATTTTTATAGTTATAATTTCCTTTAAATGGTGAGCTAGGGTAGATCTTTCTGCTGTGGTAGTTGCTTAATCGATGGGTTTAAACTAATGGGAACAAACAAATTGAATGAGAAGATTTTGATTTCGATCCAAAGAAGTCAGTGGAGAGTGGAGACATGAGAGCATATTTTGTAATAATTTTTTCCATGCATTCACTTATATGACTATATATATCTTTTATCAAATCATATACAGTTTACGCATTGCAGCTTTTTTTTTGTCAATTTGGAGTGGGTATAATATTCTCTTCCAGATCTCTTCTTTTTGGACATTGCCTATTAAGAAAATTTTCATATTTAGGTTGTAGAGATTTATACAGTCACACATCTCATTTCAACCAAGAAAAGAATTAAAAATCAATTGAAGGTTTATTACATAAGAATAACATGGTTTCACTTTCCTTTTCATTTAAAGAGGACATACATATGAATGTAATAACAGTACAAAATCAACATCAATAATAATCAAAATAAAAGGTAAAAAATAAAGCAAGGACACCAGATATGAGAAATGCAATCCTCTATATTACCTAAATAACAATTTAACTCATCAAAATATTGGGAAGGGTTTGTGGTAGAACTCAGTTGCTCAACCACAGGGAAATGGCTGCAGCTGCAAATAGAATTCCTCCTGTAGTGCTCCAAATCAACTTCACTGCAGCAGATGCATCTGCAACGCTTGAAGGACTTTCAGCAATAGAGGTCCCCTTCTGTTTTGATTTTACTGGTGCAGGTGCAGCAGCGGGAGCTGGTGGCCCGAATATTTCAATAGGAAGGAGCACCTTATCAACCTCATATATAGCTAGCTGATAATCTGAATGTACGGTATCGGAAATTGTGGTATTGATGATTCCTGTTGTTATGTTCACCTGTTTTCCCATGGTTGTCACATTTAATGGATACCTGCCATTGTTAACATCACCTGCCTGTGTTCTTACAGGGTTGCTTATAGTTTGAAACTGAGCAAGTGGGACAAGGTAAGGAAGCTCATGGAATTGGATCAGTGCAACCTGCTGCTGATCAGTGAGGGAATTTATTGTACCTGGAGGGAGGCTGGAGAAAGCATTGTCGCTGGGCGCAAACACAGTTATGCCATTGAGGGAGCTGTTCAGCTGGTTGTTTATTTGGTCACCGACATGGGTGCTCTTGAGCAGGCGGATAAACGTTCCGAATTGCCCTGCCTTCTCAAGAATGGCTGTGATGTTGGGTGGACCTGGGGGAGCTGGAGCATCTGCTAGCTGAGCTAAGGTTTCAGGTATCAATTGTACAAGAAGGAGAATGGCAATGGAAGAGATGGTGAAGTGTTGCATGGTTTCGGTGGCTGCTCTTGCTCAAGCAAAAAAATGTTATGGAGTGTGTTTTGCCTTGTTTACTTGTGTGTTGTTGCATGGGATCTCAGGAGGCAGTTTTTATGCTGGTGGAAGAGCGAGGAGAGAATGCGTGGTGGGTCATCGAATGGTGTCCTGCACCAAACTTCAATGACTCTCCAGCTATTTTTGTTCACTATAGTTGCAAATATTGATGTTTGGCAGTAACATCATTGCAGTGATTCTTTCTTAGAAAGCTTCGCAGAATGATACTCATCCAGAGCCTTCGATGTGGGAAGAACCAAGCAATTTGGTTTATATATTCCTGTCTTGCTTTGTGTTACTATTAGTTTTTTATTGCCCTGACATATTCATTAAGGTTGCATGTCAAGAGGTTGAAAATGCAGAGTGCAACTGCTAATAAGATGTGATGTTAATTAGGAGAGATACCTGCCTTAAGTTTTCAGCAAGAGATTAGGATCTACTGTTGGAAAACAAAACCTTTTCTTGTCTTCTGATTCTGTTATATACTATAAATCTTATGACTATTTGCTTATGTTCTCTGTACAAGCTAATTTTTTTTACCTTTTTATCTCCAGTATCAAGGAATTCACAAGTCCTAACAGGTAGTAACCGAGATTGGTAGTTCTTAATTGAACTCTCTGAATAATCAAGCAAAGAGTGAAGTCTTATTTCCTCAGATCTGGAGTTAGTGGCCACAGAAAATCGAAGTTACATAGATGGTGACCAATGGGGCAGAGTTCTACCATCAAAAAGCATAGGAAATTGAAGGAAATGCCCAGGAAAACGAACCCTTTTACTCTGCAAATGTTTTGTCAATGCTTTTATTATTGCCATGAAGGTGGCTCAGAGTAGAAGCTTTTACAGCTATTTCGTTCTGAGCTCTCGTTAGGTTGTCTGTCTTTCCACTCATATGGTGTGCTGTTGCAGCCTTGCAGGTACCCAGGAATGCCGAGGAAAAAGTTGGAAACACATGCAGTGGGGATTGTTTTGGTTCACCAGCAAATCGATGGTGTAAATGCTGCATGCATCTAACACTATTTAGATTCATCGATTATTCCTGAATAGCTCTTGTATATGATTGTTCCTGAATAGCTCTTGTATATGATTTGAGTTTGCTTCAAATTGGATCCAGTCAATTATCAATTCAACTTCTCGTGATGTTTAAATTTTTGGATTTGATCGGGTCAGGCTGTAAAGTTCTACACTTCTTTTCACTCCTCCCGAGTTTTGTTTGGTCATTTTGTTCCCTCTCTCTTTGTTTTTCTAATGAAAGGAACTTGACCACCATTTTCCCATTTTCATGAATAAGATTTTCAATTTGATGAAAGCAGCATAAATAATTTGATATAAAAACTATAATTTTTTTTCATGTGTTGTTTACTGATTATTTGTAATATTAATTCTCTATAAAATCAAGTCCTTATAAATAATTAATCATTAAAGTTATATTTGTTTTACCAAATATAAATTCTGCAATAATAATGAGTAATTTTAATATAAATTGATATACTGTGGTTTAATAAATTATTTAGATATAAACTATTTTTTTATTCCATAAAATTTTATTTATTACGAAATTAAATATAATATAATATTTTAAATAAAATCCACAATAATAATTTGTATTATATAACTTTGAAGTATATAAAGGAATGATTTCATATATGCACATATTGACATATAAAAGTCTTAAACAAAACATAATTAAAAAATATAAAGAATCTTGAATTCTAGACATGCCACAACTACTACTTTCATTATACTTATTTCTCCATGAACAACATTTGTGCTCTACTGTTCGTCTTTCTCACTCTGGGCTCATATCACTAAAATCACTGGACTAATCGAAGCCCAATTTCCTCTTGCACAACATAACATTAAAATTTGTCAGAATTGTGTTTATTTAATCCACAAGCAAATACATTTGATGACAATTTTTTACTATATCTAATTGAGTTTGATGTGTTCTTAGTCAATCCAACATTTGAAATTAACTTCTACCGAACTCAAAAATTGGTCAAATACATCATCTATGGACTTCAAGTGTTACTGTAACTGCAAGAATAACGAAGTAACAAATTAAGAGCGTATTCGATTGGATGGAATGGAATCACAAGAAATGAAAATATATAATGAATAGTATATTCGATTGGATGGAATGGAATCACAAGAAATGAAAATATATAAGAAATAAAAATAGATAAGGAATAGAATACACAGAATAATATTATTATTTTTTGCCGACATTAGAAATGGACAAGGAATATTATTACTTTACTTGCTTAGCATAAATAGTAGACAATAAATCAGGAGGAAAATGACTAAAATATATTTTTAAATTATGATAAATTATATTATAATTTATTATAATATAATAAAATATGCATAATAATATGTAACTCGTAAAATAATAAAGATTATTATTTACTTTATTTTCATAAAAAATAATTGAATCTATACAAAATAATGATAATCTAATTAAAGA
This sequence comes from Canna indica, assembly GCA_034359265.1. Lineage (NCBI taxonomy): Eukaryota > Viridiplantae > Streptophyta > Magnoliopsida > Zingiberales > Cannaceae > Canna > Canna indica. The sequence goes on from CP136896.1 coordinate 71,919,068, forward strand.
TATGTAATCATTTAAATTATTTTTAAAATTTTATTTTTATATTATTTTATAATATTATAAATATTAAAGAATAATATTAAAAAAATGTCTATGAAAAATAATATTTTTTGGGTAGAGATAAAGAGAATAGTTCTTCACCTATTATTTGTCAATAAGTTGTAATTAAATAAAATAAATAAATATATCATAGAAAATATTATTTCATTCCGCGTATATTCTACCACACCAATCATTAAACCAAACACCTAATCCGAAGAGAAGATTAATAACAACACACTCAATATCCACAAAATACTCAATGCAGAATCATTACCATCTTTCCATTGTCCCAAACAAGCAAATTACACAAAGTCATGCATATCCAGAATAACATAATCATAAAAGATGCAGAATTAAAATGCTTATTTTAAGACCTCATGTCTCTTATTATATATCTGTTTTGTTGCTTTTGATTACTGCCACTTGCATTGATTCACCAGAAATATTGCTTGTCACCATTTGCATCGCCGATGATGCAGCCCATCTGCTCCTCGTTGTATCCTCCGTTGCCCTCGAACATGGAGGCATCCTGTGCGTTGAAATGCCCTATCCCTTCTCCAACCGCCGTCCCCAAGAGATCCATGGTCACCACATCACCAAATACACTCCCTTCGTTCTTGTGCACCGGCGGCGGTGGAGCCACTGATTCAGCTATCATCTGTCCTCCATCCCAGGTTTGGTTCAACTGTCCTCCTGCGACGATTCCTCCGTTGCTTGGCGCGATCACGGGGGAGAAACCATACGGCGCCGTAAGTGGTGCAGGTTGTGTTTCTGGCGCCGGCTTCGGAGTAGTGAAGAAATCCAGCCAAGTGGAAGCCTTCTCCGACCTGCTCCAATACTGGAACTCCTGCTGAGAGTAAGAGTCTTTCATGACGTCCCTGTAGAAGGAAGATGATGCAGCTTTGTTGTAAAATGGAACGCCTCTCTTCCCCTGCTGATAGATCGAGGGAGTTCCCCTAGTTGAATCACTGCCGCGAGGTTCCTGCTGGGGGTATGCGCTTTGGTGATCCGGCATCAGTGGGAGGAAATTCGAGGCTGAAAAATTATCTTCCGGCGGCGGCAGAAGAGAGTAGTTCATCACCGGACATGCGGAAGAGGGAGGAGCGTCCACGGTTGCACCAATGAAACTTGCCCTCTGCAACAACGTCGTCGCTGATGGTCTAGGAAGAAGTGAACCGGGTTGAAATAATTTCTGCTGCATGGAGTTGTTCATGACAGCTAAGTTTGCCAACATCCGGTCGTCGTTCCCATTAAAGAGCAAGAGATTGGGAACATCCGTTGTTGGTGTCGACAATAACCGCAAGAAATCGTTGTTGAGTACAGGGTTTGCATTCACAGAGCTTTGTCCCCATGTTCCATATACGTTGAAGTTTGATAGAGAAAGATTAGCACCTATTCTCGGCAATCCTTGTGTTGATTCTGCTCCGTAGTTGGTGAAGGAAGAAGATGCGCCACCAGAGAAATCAGGAGCTGAATAATTTCCATTGGCACTGAATGATGCTGAAGCCCGCATTGAGTGATTAACTCCTGCCGGTAGTGAAGTCGCCGGGGAAGAAAGAAATGCTCCAAACATCTTTCCGGAACGAGCCCTCAGCGTCTCAGTTAGGCACGGTTGAAGATTCTTGATACGATCAGGATCACCTTGAAGCATCGTCATGGCGTCACGCATCTGCTCGCCGGAGTACAGCGGGGCGCCGCCCTGGTTATCAGCCACGATGGGGAGGGGCGCATTCGGCTGCCCCGCCATTTCTTGGTCTTGCATTAAAGCTGTAGCCCTGCAAGCAGTAACACCACATGCAGCGTACACCCTTAGCTCATTCGTGTCGAGATCGCCATTGGAGGTGCGAATAACGACGCCTCGGACGCTCGACTGTCCGGTGACCAATGCCATCGCCGGCGGCTTCCCTCCTTCGGCAAGCAGCTTGCAGCAGAACGCCTGGTGCGCCTCGAATTTGCCCCTTCTGCTAGACAATCAAGACGCATATGTTCATTGTTAAGATCAAGAGTCAAGACGCAAAAAATTGACCTCGACTCGATCGGTCGCCATATATCGAGTCTCACCGGGAGAAGGCGTCGCCGCCGCAGTCGCAATTGTAGTCCCGCGGGAGGTGGTTCTTGATGTGCGCCTTGAGATCAGCCTCCACGGCGTACGTCTTCAAGCACTGGGGGCAGAGCAGGTTCTTGGGGCCGTGCTTCCGGTTGAAGTGCTTCTTGATCCCGGTGATGTCGCTGAGGGCGCGCGACGGGTGGTTGAAGACGCAGGTGGGTATGGGGCAGACATAGGCCTTCCGGCGCGCCCCCGCGCCGCCGCCGCCGCTCTTCTTGAGCTGAAAGTTCACGTCGTGGCTGCGCATGTGCAGTTGCAGGTTCTGTTCGCGCTGGAACCCCTTGCCGCACACATTGCAGACGTACCGGCCGACCGCCAGTAGATCCTCCGGCTGCAGGGCGACCACCACTGCATCGGGATCTGTTGCACCACCATTTTTGAAACATTAATGGCGGCAAATAATCGTTGACTGCAAGTATATTTTTAGTAAATAGTATATGATCAATTACCTGGACGCCCTGCTGGCCTCGTCTTCCTTCTCATCTTCTGCTCACATGAGTTAGGGTTTGGCACCCGGGGCCTGGCTTGGGACAATGAGCCGGTTGCAGAGAGAACTCTCCCGTACATCTTGTTCCTGGGATTTAGAGCTGCAGTCAAACTAATCTTACACGTTGTTGACTGAGAAGCAGTAACACAGAGTAGTAATTGACTCAAAAGTATTCTATAAATCTTAAACGCTGATAACAATTACACCAAAATTTCTCGCTTTCTGTAGCTCTCAACAGAAATTGCATGCAGTCTATAAACATTAAAAGGTTATTAATCACTTTGAAATTAAAGGCAATTAATTACATTCCAATTAAAAGAACTAATCTCGTAGCATTAATCAGTCATAAGATGAATGCAACAGTTAAACCCTGGTGTGAACATGCAAAATATGCATCACTTCATCTTGAAATTCAGCCTGTAATATGTTTAATATTTCTTTTACGAAAATAAAATAGTAAAAATTAGGGTGTCTTTGTTAGCCCTATTTTCGGTTTTCATTTTCGTTTGAAATCGAAAACGGACTCGAAGCGTTATTTGTTGACGACAACGTACATGGACGGATTTTGGTTCGTGTTTCGCGAAAATCCATTTTTGCGAAACACTCAAATACACACAAGCGCGAGAACTAGTTCAAGTAGTTTTCCGTGTTTTTGCGATCCTTTTGATTTTAAAAGTTTCGCGAAACGTAAAATTTGGACATGTCAAACAAACATATTTTCGCCAAACAAAAAAACCGAAACCAAAAAATCGAAACTCGAAAACCGATTTCAATTTTCGCGAAACGAAAATTCCAAAACAAAATCTCGCAAACAAATGTGCCCTTAGCTTTTTAGTGAAAACATAAATTCCTCAAAAATGTAAAATAAGATAAACTTAGACGATTTCGGGAAAAAAAGAATCATAATTGAAAAAAGTTAAAAATTATGCCCCTAAATACTTCTCGAGAAAAATAATATTAAAATAACTATTAGTAAAAAGATATTACTACTAATTAAAGGGCTTGCCTCGCGCTACTTCGCCTTCGCTTCGAACGAACGAACTCTGAGTAATCAACTTGAGCGAAATAATAGGGCGATCGAGGCGCGTATTTATAGTGGGACGTCGAGCATATCCGGTTTTTAAAAAAGTATTTATTTAATGAAAATATAGTGGTAAATTAATTAATGGAGGTAAGTTTTGGAAGAGGGGGATTTTGGGAAGGATTTAATTGAAGGCATAAGACGAAAGAAGATATGAGCGTTAAAGCACGTGAGACTCGCCTTAATGCGAGTTCTGGAGATGTTGAATGCGCGCAACTTTATTCCGTAAATAGCAAATTATTTGCATGGCAATTGACTACTTGCTAGTCCACGTTGCAAATGACAGAAATTGACCATTTTTTCTTTCCAAAACAGGCATAGCAAGTAGGGCCATGCACGTGACGCGTGTAAAATTTAGGAAGAGCCAGTGCGTACCTGCTTGCTAATCATTTATCAGGAATGACTCATTCTTACCCTGGTTTCAATTTTAAATGAATTAATATTGAATTCTTTTTACCTTTTTACCTGTAAAATCATCTTTTGAATATTACTTTCCCCAAATAATAAAGTAGTACTTTTTCTTTTTAATTATTTAAAATATTATACATAAATTAAAATTAGCTTTTTACCCACTCCGAAACTATAAATTCTAAAAAGATAAAAAATTAAAACCGCAAAAAATGACCAAATCAGAATAAACATTTGTAGTGTACCCTTAATATCCTTTGGATTGAACTAATTCTATTGGGTCTGATCGGATCAAGCCCGCCCACACTCATGCACCAGACTCAAGTCAAGCTAATTATAATTAGCATAGGGCTTCATCCGACCATACAAGGACACTCATCTTCTTCATTAATTACTAGGGATTCAACAGTAATGAACCTGACATCTCCAGGATAAACTTTAACCACTATGGGCATATACCTGTGAAATTGAGAGAGACATCATCGTCTGAGACATCCTTGACCTGCACTATAAACGAACACGACGCAAACATACTCTATATTCCAATATATACTCATTATATGAGGTTCCTTATTGCTTGAGCGTCTTTTCAGATTCTTCCATTGGAGCAGCATTGGGCCAAGAGAAATGTAGGCTCGCATCACCTCGATTTTAGACAAGAATATCCTTGTTTGATATTTCACCAAATTGTAGAATAATGAATGATATGTTGTCTTGGTGAAACAACATAATGAACATAAAAAATATTTTTTTGTCATCTCTGCTTTGCCTACACCAACATTCATCGCTTGGCATCTTCTCATTTATCCTCCAACTTGATTTTCGGCCTATCCAAGTCGAAATGAAACTCCAAAATTCTTCTTCCGCATTTTCTCTCCTCTTCTCTTCTCCAAACTCTAGCATCCATGTATTCATAATACTGCATCCATGATCTTATAAGGAGGAGGAAAAAGATTCCAAAGTTCTAAGACACCAATGACTATATGAAAATAAGAGTAGAGAGGTGGGTGTTTTTTGTCGAACAAGGCTAGTGGCGATGGTCCACTCACAAGCCACTCGAGACAATGGGGAATAATGGATCGAGGAGAGAAAAGAAAGAAGTTGGATTTCTTTGTATTTGGTATATTGTTTTTGTCAAAGTTTGTTCTGATTTTGATGATTTTTTTATTACAGTTTCGATTTTTATAATTTTGGAACTTATAGTTCTCTTTTGATAAATCGCAGAATTAAAATTTTGTGAGATAAATTTTGTATTTAAAAAATTATCAAATCAATATTGACCCAATTATGAAATTGACTTAGGGGTTAACCCTCAATTTAATAAAATCTATTACAATCAACTTGTATCCTAATCTAAATATAACTACACGAGTTGAACTTGTTGTCGATGGTTCAAAATGGAAGAAGAGAAGCAGCTGATAACAACAGCTGAACGAAGAAAAAAAAGAGAAGCAGAGGCAGGTATTAACTCGCTCCGTTGTAGCCGAGTGAGTGAATCAGGAGGAGATCAGGACTGCTTCTGATGCTACAAGATACGACAATGATCCATTCCTAATACATGACAATGACACTCCAAGTATTTTTCTTGTATCTGTGAGATTAAGTGGACAAGAGAACTACTTGCCCTGACGCGAGTCGTTGATGATCTCGTTATCTGCAAAAAATAAGCTAGGTTTTGTAGACGGGTCGATTCTCATACCCGATCTTAATTCTCCAATGTATGGAGTATGGAAAAGATGCAATGACTTGGTTCAATCATAGATCGTTTAGTCTATAGCACCTGAATTAACAAACAATGTGATATACTCGAAGACAGCCAACAAAATGTGGGGGGATTTGAAAAATAGGTTCGACAAAAGCAATGAACCTGGAATTTTTGAATTGAATGTCCAAATATATACACTGAGGTAGGGAAATATGTCTATTGCAACCTACTTTACCAAGCTTAAGTCTTTGTGGGACGAACTTGACGCAGTAGACATAGATTTGAAATGTGACACCACCAAGGGAAGAACTAGAATTGAGAAGATGAGACTAAGGTAATTTTTAATGGGTCTGAATGAATCTTATATACATGTCAGGGGGTAAGTTCTTCTAATGAAATCTCTCCCTAACATAAACCAAGCTTATTCTTTGCTTGGTCAAGAAGAGTCACATAGAAAGATTGATATGCAAGGAAACACCTCAGTGGACAGTGTTGCTTTAGGCAGCTTCAAGCAAGGACCTAACCCTAGATTCAAGACAGAAAAGGAGAATGAAAGCAATCAACAAAGAATGTTCTATGATTATTGCATGAGGTCGGGGCACACTAGAGAAAATTGCTACAAGCTGCATGGGTATCCTTCAGGAAACAAAAGTTACAAAGGTAAACAAAAGGATATCAGTCAGTACAGTGACAGGCATGTCAACAATGTAGTGACTGAAGCAAATGAAACAAAGTCAGGAGATAAACCAGAAGGATCTAATAGCAAGACGATGATCATGGAGGGTTCACTGAAAAACAATATCAAACACTGTTGGGCATGTTCAATAGTAAGAGTACCAAAGCAATTGTTAATATGGCTGGTGAGTATCTAAATGATTGTCTGAATACTAGTGGAAGAAAATGGACATTAGATAGTAGGGCAACGAATCACATTGCCCCAAGTGATGTTGGAATGGTGAAAACCATCAAGCCAACACTCAATGATAGGGTATCTCTACCCAATTGTACTTCAGTACCTATAACTGGTATAGGTACCATATATGTAAATAGATATATTCAACTGCAAAATGCACTGTCAATTTCAGATTTCAAATGCAATTTAATGTATGTTAGTAGATTGACAAAAAAGTTAAGGTGTTCCATTACCTTAATCCATCAAGTTTCATCATACAAGACCTTGTTTTGAAGGAGGTGATGGGGATTGGTGAAGAAGTAAATGAACTTTACATCCTGAGAGAAACAAGGAATGAAGACATCAGTCAAAAACAAGAGACAAAGGCTTTGAGTGTAAGGCTTGATACTGATATTTTGTGGCACCTTAGACTAGGTCATATGCCACTTGAAAGAATGAAATTGTTGTCAAAACTTTTACCTAAGTTGAAATGTACAACAAATTTGTTTTGCAACATCTGTCCCGTTGCAAAGTTATGTTAGCATCATGCTGTTTTGAGCTTATAAATGTTGATGTTTGGGATCCTCACAGGGTAAAAACGCATGACAACTGCTCATATATTACAACTGTAGTGGATGACCATTCAAGAGCTGTTTGGACTTTTTTTGTTTTCATTCAAAAGTCAAGTTTCAAGCATTCTGATTAGTTTCATCCAAATGGTCAAGAATCAGTACAATAGCAGTGTCAAAATTTTGAGAATAGTACACCAACTGAACAAAGAATAGTACACCATAATTCTTGTGTGAAAACCTCTCAGCAGAATGCTATAGCTGAGAGAAAACACAAGAACTTTCTTGAAGTTGCTAGATACTTGAGGTTCCAGGCTCAATTGCCCAAAATTTATTGGGGAGAATGTATTCAAACAACCACTTATCTGGTTAACAAGATGCCAAGTGTGAAGTTATCAAATCAATGTCTTCACCAAAATTAGACCACTTGAGAGCTTTCGGGTGCCTATATTGCATTGGTACTTTGAAGCAAGGGAGATCCAAATTTGATGTCAGGGGACATGAATAAGTGTTCATTGGGTATCCTCAAAGCAAAAAGGGATACAAAGTACTTATTCTGAATACACATGATATCACAATATCAAGAGATGTGATATTTGCAGAACATATATTTCCATTCAACAGGAAATGTGTGCAAAAGACAGTGTATCCAATCCCCTTGAATTGTAATGATGAAAGAGCTGAAACAAATATCAGACATCAGGAAAATAGCACCAACATTCCAAACACTGAACACGAAAGTTAGAACACAGATGGTTCAGAGTCTTGTCAAGTTGGAAGTGATAACCAAGACACGGGAAATGAAAGTGAGCATGAAACAGAAGGACTCAGGAACAATGAAATGTGTGTACATGAACATGAAAACCAATCAGTCATCAAAAGAAGTAAGAGAGAAGTGAAAAGGCCAACTAAGCTACAAGACTATGTTTGTAATCAATCCACAAAAGTATCTGTTAAGAGAAACCCTCAGTTACAAAGTACCACACCATATCATTTGATAAACTATGTCACATTGAAAGGCATCCCAGAAGTTCACCAAAGGTTCATAGCTGCCATAGATGTTCATCATGAGCCAACATCATATGAAGAAGCTATGAGAAGTCAGGTGTAGAGAGATTCAATGAGACAAGAGTTAGATGCTTTAGAATTGAATAACACCTGGAGTTTATGCTCTTTACCCGAGGGAAAGAATCCAGTAGGGTGTAAATGGGTGTACAAAATAAAGCACAAGCTAGCAAGATGGAACAATTGATAGGTACAAATTCAGATTAGTTACGAAAGGGTATACACAAATTGAAGGTGTTGATTACTCTGATACATTCACACCTGTTTCAAAAATGGCTATTGTAAGGATAATCAGCCATTGCATCAGCTTACAAGTGGCCTTTACACCAGCTGGATGTAAACAATGCCTATTTGCATGGTGAATTAGAGGAAGAACTGTACATGAGGATGCCACCTGGTTATGGAGAAATAGGAGATAGAAGAGTGTGCAAGCTAAACAAATCCCTGTATCGATTGAAGCAAGCTGAGAGACAGCGGTTCTCCAAGCTTTCTACCAACATCAAAGAAAAAGGATACAAACAAAGTGTTGCTGATCCTTGCCTGTTCATTAGAAGGGAGAATGAGAAGATAGCTTTGACACTCATCTGTAGATGACATAATACTTATAGGATCTGATGCTTAAGGTATACATCGGATGAAAGAATACTTGGATGAAAAATTCAAAATAAAAGATCTAGGGCTGCTGAAATACTTCTTAGGATTAGAAGTACAGAGAAACGGCAAGGGTATACACATTTGCCAACGCAAGTACATCAGTAGGGAGAATGAGAAGATAGCTTTGGCACTCATCTATGTAGATGACATAATACTTATAAGATCTGATGCTGAAGGTATACATCGAATGAAAGAATACTTGGATGAAAAAATCAAAATAAAGGATCTAGGGCTGCTGAAATACTTCTTAGGATTAGAAGTACAGAGAAACAGCAAGGGTATACACATTTGCCAACGCAAGTATATCATTGACTTGTTAGATGACATGAAATTGAAGGACTGTAAGCCCAAGGCAACCCCTAAGGAGGGAGAAGTTGAAAATGAAGTGCCATTTTAGGATAATTCAACATCTAGAACACTCATTGGTAAGGTGTTATACATTACCATAATAAGACCCGACATAATGTACAGCATACACAAACTAAGTCAGCATGTACATGAACCAATGATATCATATTTTTAGGCAACAATAAGAATTCTGAAGTATCGGAAGGGTACAGTGGGATTGGGACTACTTTATCCTTCAGAAACTGAGTTATCCTTAGTTGGTTTCTCTAATGCGGATTGGGATAGTTGCGCCCAAAGCAAGAAATCAGTAACAAGGTATATAATCAAACTGGTTGCTTCTATAGTGAATTGGAGGTGCAAAAAGCAGATCACTGACAGCCGATCTAGTGCTGAAAGTGAACTAAGAGCCTTGTCAAGTACAATCACAGAACTTGTATGGGTCACAAACCTTATGAGAGAAATGGGGATTAAACAAAGTAGGGCAAGACCCTTGTACTGTGACTCACAAAGTGCACTGCACATTACTCACAAGTCAGTGTTTCATGAGCGAACGAAGCACCTAAAAATAGACTGCTATTTCATTCGAGAAAAGTATCCGGACAAATTGATTGAGCCACTATATCTACCCAGTGAAGAACAACCAGCCAATTTACTCACTAAGGCTCTGCTAGCTCCTCAACACTAGAAGTTGTGTTCCAAGTTGGGAATGGAGAAGTTCTTCATTCTACCAACTTGCCATGGGTGTGTTGTCGTGGTTCAAAAAGGAAGAAGAGAAGCAACTGATAACAACAACTGAACGAAGAAAGAAAAGAGAAGTAGAGGCAGGTATTAACTGCCATGTGTGGGATAATTACCTAAAGAGATTTAATGAAAAGTGAGGTAGAGGAGTGAGTGAAAGGGTATGATTGTCATTTCATTTTTTACTTTAAAAATAATTTGAAAATATAAATAAAAGATGTTGTGATTTGAATTGTTAGCGCTTAATAGCGAACTCATTTTTGTTCTTCCAGTTTTAAGTACTCTGGAGATTGTTCCAGGGAAAGTAGATCATGTATTAGGGTTTCTTGAATCTTCAATGAATTAACCAGCAGTCGAGCTGGTACTTCTATCAATCTTGCTTCCGCGTTTCTGATCCATTTTGTCGGCAGAAATCGTTATTTGATGAGTGTCATTTTCACAATAGTTGAATTGGGTCGTCGTAGAGCTATCACTTGGCCTGAAATGGGTCAACGTATAGTCCGACTTGTACGTGTAAAATCATCTGTTATATATTGTCGCTCGCCAAACTTTAAGATTTGCGCAATTATATATCTTGTTCATAAATTCTCTTGAATGAATTTTAAAATTAACTTATTTATTAAAAATGTATGAAATAAATTTGTTGTCTACATCATTATTCATTTAGTGATATATTTGTACGAAAACGGTAAATATAATATAATACAATTATAGTACGTATTAAATAATATAATATTATTAAAATGTAATGTAATATTATAGTCATACTTTTTTATATACAATACAATATATTATATTATCATGTATTAAGATGACAACGTAAAAGTGGTGGTAAATTGCATACAATTACGAATTCAATTTATATACCAAAAAGGACTAAAGTGAGAAGGCTGGATTAAAAATGTGAAAGAACAAGATAAATTAATCTTACTTTGGCTATAATTTTAAATAAAAAACATTTATAATACCTCGATTTAGTCCTACATTCAAAATATATTGGATATTGCAATATTAGTTTATAAGCTTGATAAGTATGCTATCATTACTTTCGGCTTAAGAATTTTAATTAGACTAATGATTTAAGCCTAAGAAGTTATCTTTTTAATTAAGTGAATTAAAAAATATTGTGTTGGTTTTATTTTTATTTTTATTTAAAAAATATTTGCATTTTTTCAATATTATTTTTGTTATTTTGTATAACATATTATTGTGAACTCATAAAAAATAATAAAAGATAAAAAACTAGATTCAGTAAAAAAAAAACCCCTGTCTAACTGAATTGAGAAATGAACCAGAAGAAGTTAGAGGAATTTAATTCTCGAATGTATGGAGTATGGAAAAGATGCAATGACTTGGTTCAATCATGGATCGTTTAGTCTATAGCACCTGAATTAATAAACAATGTGATATACTCGAAGACAACCAACAAAATGTGGGAGGATTTGGAAAATAGGTTCGACAAAAGCAATGAACCTGAAATTTTTGAATTGAATGTCCAAATATATACACTGAGGCAGGGAAATATGTCTATTGCAACCTACTTTACCAAGCTTAAGTCTTTGTGAGACGAACTTGACGCAGTAGACATAGATTTGGAATGTGACACCACCAAGGGAAGAACTAGAATTGAGGAGATGAGACTAAGGCAATTTTTAATGGGTCTGAATGAATCTTATATACATGTTAGGGGGTAAGTTCTTCTAATGAAATCTCTCCCTAATATAAACCAAACTTATTCTTTGCTTGGTCAAGAAGAGTCACAGAGAAATATTGATATGCAAGGAAACACCTCAGTGGACAGTGTTGCTTTAGGCAGCTTCAAGCAAGAACCTAACCCTAGATTCAAGACAAAAAAGGGGAATGAAAGCAATCAACAAAGAATGTTCTATGATTATTGCATGAGGTCGGGGCACACTAGAGAAAATTGCTACAAGGTGCATTGGTATCCTTCAGTAAACAAAAGTATATCAGTCAGTACAGTGACAGGCATGTCAACAATGCAGTGACTGAAGCAAATGAAACAAAGTCAGGAGATAAACCAGAAGGATCCAATAGCAAGACGATGATCATGGATGGTTCACTGAAAAACAATATCAGACACTGTTGGGCATGTTCAATAGTAAGAGTACCAAAGCAATTGTTAATATGGTTGGTGAGTATCTAAATGATTGTCTGAATACTAGTGGAAGAAAATGGATCATAGATAGTGGGGCAACGGATCACATTGCCCCAAGTGATGTTGGAATGGTGAAAACAATCAAGCCAACACTCAATGATAGGGTATCTCTACCCAATGGTACTTCAGTACCTATAACTGGTATAGGTACCATATATGTAAATAGATATATTCAGCTGCAAAATGCACGGTCAATTTCAGATTTCAAATGCAATTTAATGTATGTTAGTAGATTGACAAAAGAGTTAAGGTGTTCCATTACCTTTAATCCATCAAGTTTCATCATACATGACCTTGTTTTGAAGGAGGTGATGGGGATTGGTGAAGAAGTAAATAGACTTTACATCCTGAGAGAAACAAGGAATGAAGACATCAGTCAAAAACAAAAGACAAAGGCTATGAGTGTAAGGCTTGATACTGATATTTTGTGGCACCGTAGACTAGGTCATATGCCACTTGAAGGAATGAAATTGTTGTCAAAACTTTTACCTAAGTTGAAACGTACAACAAATTTATTTTGCAAAATCTGTCCCGTTGCAAAGTTATGTTAGCATCATGCTGTTTTGAGCTTATAAATGTTGATGTTTGGGGTCCTCACAGGGTAAAAACGCATGACAACTGCTCATATATTACAACTGTAGTGGATGACCATTCAAGAGCTGTTTGGATTTTTTTGTTTTCATTCAAAAGTCAAGTTTCAAGCATTCTGATTAGTTTCATCCAAATGGTCAAGAATCAGAACAAATAGCGGTGTCAAAATTTTGAGAATAGTACACCAGCTGAACAAAGAATAGTACACCATAATTCTTGTGTAGAAATCCCTCAGCATAATGCTATAGCTGAGAGAAAACACAAGAACTTGCTTGAAGTTGCTAGATACTTGAGGTTCCAGGCTCAATTGCCCAAAATTTATTGGGGAGAATGTATTCAAATAGTCACTTATCTGGTTAACAAGATGCCAAGTGTGAAGTTATCAAATCAATGTCTTCACCCAAACTAGACCACTTGAGAGCTTTCGGGTGCCTATATTGCATTGGTACTTTGAAGCAAGGGAGATCCAAATTTGATGTCAGGGGACATGAATAAGTGTTCATTGGGTATCCTCAAAGCAAAAAGGGATACAAAGTACTTATTCTGAATACACATGATATCACAATATCAAGAGATGTGATATTTGCAGAACATATATTTCCATTCAACAGGAAATGTGTGCAAAAGACAGTGTATCCAATCCCCTTGAATTGTAATGATGAAAGAGCTGAAACAAATATCAGACATCAGGAAAATAGCACCAACATTCCAAACACTGAACACGAAAGTTAGAACACAGATGGTTCAGAGTCTTGTCAAGTTGGAAGTGATAACCAAGACACGGGAAATGAAAGTGAGCATGAACAGAAGGACTCAGGAACAATGAAATGTGTGTACATGAACATGAAAACCAATCAGTCATCAAAAGAAGTAAGAGGGAAGTGAAAATGTCAACTAAGCTATAAGACTATGTTTGTAGTCAATCCACAAAAGTATATGTTAAGAGAAACCCTCAGTTACAAAGTACCACACCATATCCTTTGATAAACTATGTCACATTGAAAGGCATCCCAGAAGTTCACCAAAGGTTCATAGCTGCCATAGATGTTCATCATAAGCCAACATCATATGAAGAAGCTATGAGAAGTCAGGTGTGGAGAGATTCAATGAGACAAGAGTTAGATGCTTCCGAATTGAATAACACCTGCAGTTTATGCTCTTTACCCGAGGGAAAGAATCCAGTAGGGTGTAAATGGGTGTACAAAATAAAGCACAAGCTAGCAAGATGGAACAATTGATAGGTACAAATTCAGATTAGTTACGAAAGGGTATACACAAATTGAAGGTGTTGATTACTCTGATACATTCACACCAGTGGCCTTTACACCAGCTGGATGTAAACAATACTTATTTGCATGGTGAATTAGAGGAAGAACTGTACATGAGGATGCCACCTGGTTATGGAGAAATAGGAGATAGAAGAGTGTGCAAGCTAAACAAATCCCTGTATGGATTGAAGCAAGCTGAGAGACAATAGTTCTCCAAGCTTTCTACCAACATCAAAGAAAAAGGATACAAATAAAGTGTTGGTGATCCTTGCCTGTTCATCAGAAGGGAGAATGAGAAGATAGCTTTGGTACTCATCTATGTAGATGGCATAATACTTATAGGATCTGATGCTGAAGGTATACATCGGATGAAAGAATACTTGGATGAAAAATTCAAAATAAAAGATCTAGGGCTGCTGAAATACTTCTTAGGATTAGAAGTACAGAGAAACAACAAGGGTATACACATTTGCCAACGCAAGTATATCATTGACTTGTTAGATGACATGAAATTGAAGGACTGTAAGCCCCAGGCAACCCCTATGGCCCTGAATAGGAAGCATAAGGAGGGAGAAGTTGAAAATGAAGTGTCATTTTAGGATAATTCAACATCTAGAACACTCATTGGTAAGGTGTTATACATTACCATAATAAGACCCGACATAATGTACAACATACACAAACTAAGTCAGCATGTACATGAACCAATGATATCATATTTTCAGGCAACAATAAGAATTCTGAAGTATCAAAAGGGTACAGTGGGATTGGGACTACTTTATCCTTCAGAAACTGAGTTATCCTTAGTTGGTTTCTCTAATGCGGATTGGGGTAGTTGCGCCCAAAGCAGAAAATCAGTAACAAGGTATATAATCAAACTGGTTGCTTCTATAGTGGATTGGAGGTGCAAAAAGCATATCACTGTCAGTCAATCTAGTGCTGAAAGTGAACTAAGAGCCTTGTCAAGTACAATCACAGAACTTGTATGGGTCACAAACCTTATGAGAGAAATAGGGATTAAACAAAGTAGAGCAAGACCCTTGTACTGTGACTCACAAAGTGCATTGCACATTACTCACAAGTCAGTGTTTCATGAGCGAACGAAGCACCTAAAAATAGACTGCTATTTCATTCGAGAAAAGTATACGAACAGATTGATTGAGCCACTATATCTACCCAGTGAAGAACAACCAACCAATTTACTCACTAAGGCTCTGCTAGCTCCTCAACACTAGAAGCTATGTTCCAAGTTGGGAATGGACTTGTTCTCCATTCTACCAACTTGCCATGGGTGTGTTGTCGATGGTTCAAAAAGGAAGAAGAGAAGCAGCTGATAACAACAACTGAACGAAGAAAGAAAAGAGAAGTAGAGGCAGGTATTAACTGCCATGTGTGGGACAATTACCAAAAGAGATTTAATGAAAAGTGAGGTAGAGGAGTGAGTGAAAGGGTATGATTGTCATTTCATTTTTTACTTTAAAAATAATTTGAAAATATAAATAAAAGATGATGTGATTTGAATTGTTAGCGCTTAATAGCGAAATTATTTTTGTTCTTCCAGTTTTAAGTACTCTGGAGATTGTTCCAGAAAAAGTAGATCATGTATTAGGGTTTCTTGAATCTTCAATGAATTAACCAGCAGTCGAGCTGGTATTTCTATCAATCTTGCTTCCGCGTTTCTGATCCATTTCGTCGACAGAACTCGTTATTTGATGAGTGTCATTTTCACAATAGTTGAATTGGGTCATCGTAGAGCTATCACTTGGCCTGAAATGGGTCAACGTATAGTCCAACTTGTACGTGTAAAATCATCTGTTATATATTGTCGCTCGCCAAACTTTAAGATTTGCGCAATTATATATCTTGTTCATAAATTCTCTTGAATGAATTTTAAAATTAACTTATTTATTAAAAATGTATGAAATAAATTTGTTGTCTACGTCATTATTCATTTAGTGATATATTTGTATGAAAACGGTAAATATAATATAATACAATTATAGTACGTATTAAATAATATAATATTATTAAAATGTAATGTAATATTATAGTCATACTTTTTTATATACAATACAATATATTATATTATCATGTATTAAGATGACAACGAAAAAGTGGTGGTAAATTGCATACAATTACGAATTTAATTTACATACCAAAAAAGACTAAAGTGAGAAAGCCGGATTAAAAATGTGAAAGAACAAGATAAATTAATCTTACACCGGTTATAATTTTAAATAAAAAACATTTGTAATACCTCGATTTAGTCCTACATTAAAAATATATTGAATATTGCAATATTAGTTTATAAGTTTGATAAGTATGCTACCGTTACTTTTAGCTTAAGAATTTTAATTAGGCTAATAATTTAAATTTAAGAAGTTATCTTTTTAATTAAGTGAATTAAAAAATATTGTGTTGGTTTTATTTTTAATTTTTTTAAAAAATATTTGCATTTTTCCAATATTGTTTTTGTTATTTTTATAACATATTATTGTGAACTCATAAAATATAATAAAAGATAAAAAACTAGGTTCAGTCAAAAAAAAAAAAACCTGTCTAACTGAATTGAGAAATGAACCAGAAGAACTTAGAGGAATTTAAATTTTGGAGAGGCATTGCAGCTTTTTGTCAAAAATAATTATGATTTTCACAGATACTATAAAAAAATTATATTATTGACAAATTCATCAAAAACTTTTATGCTTTCAACAAATTTCTCAAAGAAAAAATGTCGAGCAAATACAAGAACCATGAACTCAAAATTTGCCTATATAAAAAATTAATTTACAATTGTTCATCTTTTGGGTCGAATATTATTAAATGCAAATTTTTTACTTAATATTCAAAAGTATAATATTATTATAAAAGAATTATTTTTAGCATTGTGAATTTCACTATTTTCTAGTAGAATAATATATGATACACTAATAATTTGTTTTTACATAAAATTAAATTTATTAGAAATATTTATTACTTTTATCAAGTATTTACACTTATACTTTTTTATTATTTATCTGAAATTAATATCTATTAGACTATTGAAAGTTATTTATATATTAGTTAAAATATGGAAACTAATTTGCATTCACAATTCAATATTAGTTATATTTTAAAATAGTAAATGCCTAAATGTTTCCAAAATTTGTATGAAAGTCTATGTAGATCTATTAGTTTAATGCTGATTTCTTTTTATACATTTAATTCATTTGTTTTGTTTTTCATTAAAAATCATTTAATTTTGAACAAATTATTTTATTTATTTAGTAATTAATAGGCCTGGCAAATCACGTCGGGCCTAAGTTTTAGGGTCGGCCTGGTCTGGAAAAAAAAATCGTGCCTCATCTAAAAAAATTCGTGCCTTGAAAAATAATGGGTTGACATGGTCCGGCCCGTTTAGCTCGACAACACTAAAAAATATAAGAAAATCAAGTTTAAAATTAATAATTAATAAATTTTAAACCCGCTAATACCCCGATTTGAAGCATGTTTATTGGGTCGAGCCAGCTCGATTACACTAGGCCTGACCCAGGACGATAAGGGATCGGGCATTATCGGGCCGGCCCGATAATGACTCGAACCTAATAAGAGCCGTACCGAACTCGATTTTTTCGTGCCGAGCTGGACCGAGCTATCGGCCCAGGGCCGAAAACTATCACCCCCTAGTAATTTAATTTAAATTTATTTATTTATTAATTTAAAATGACTTAATTTAAAAATAAAAAATAGTCATATTTAAATTTATATATAGTATACTATAGTAAAACCACATGAGTTCATCGTCACACAAAGCATCTTCAAATCCCACAAAAAGTTGTCAAATGGACAAAGAATATTTTCAAAAATTATTTCATGCAAAGCATATTAATTATTTCGCAATTCAATATATAATATTTCCAAAAAAATTATCATGTTTTAGTTAATTATTTCTCGAATTATCCCATGATAAATTATTTCGAATAAATTATTAGGATAAAATCTGGTTCGAGAGACAGCAGACAGGAACTTTTTGATACAATCTGCGAGACTGCGAGTTTATGGCAGATCGAACACCGGATCAGCGTTCACCAAAGCGGATGATTCCTTGTCTTTCAAAATATTTCAAATAACCCGCTCTTCCCTGTCGATACCCATCTCTCTATTCTCCACGCTTGCCCTAATCCGCACTATCTCGCCTATCTCCGTCGCCATGGCTGCCGCGCATCCCACCCCCTTCCCTGGTAATCACGTTGTCCGCTCTGTTTCTTCTTCAGATCCAATGAGGTCGTCATCGATACTTCCATTCATTTCAATATTTATTAAGATCGAGTTAATCTGGCAGGCAAACACAGGATCGGATTGAAGTCGACCGCGCCAACTGACGATGGTGCCAAGGTTGCCAAGAAACCCCCATGGCAGAACGTCCCTTCTGCTCAAATGAGGTTTAAAAGAATCCCACAATTTTAACTCGCAATTTCGTCAGTCTTAACCTAAAAGCACTCTCTGATTATGTATTCTCAGACCGAAGCGTACTTTTGGCGTCCCAAGAAACACGAATGTTCCTGCTGAGAAGTCCCTCCTAATTTCCAAGCCACGAAAAATTCGAGATGCAGCCAAGAACACCCCAAATACAGATCTTGTGCCGACAACAAAAGCAGCAGTACCAGCGACTGGTAAGAAGAAACACCAGGTTTCTTTTCAAGATCCGAAGACAACAGTATCTAAAACCAGCGAAAGGGATGAACCGGAAGAGGCGGTCCGCACCCCAATATCTTTTGTCAAGCCCGCCGTCGTAGGCACACCATACCTTAGTGCTCAAAACTGCAGCAAATGCAAGCTCGACAAGCTTGAGTCGTCGACATACTGGCTTGCCCAGATTAGGTTGGCCGAAACCGCCGGAAAGCACTCTGTTTCCGCGGCATTCTTCCGCCTTGCATTGGAGTGCCATGCTCAGGTTTCGTGACCTTCTCTCATGATATTTAAAGCTTTTCATAGTTTGATTCCCAGTAATGCGTCTAATCTTCAAACTCTATATTTTATTCTGCTTAGCCCTTTCATAAGCTTCGAAGTGAACTCCGGCACTATCTGCGCCGACATCAAATTAATTCCGCGGAATCTTTGTGGACCGATCTATTTCAAGCATATGGACTAGCAAAGGAGAAGTTAGTTTATTTCTCATGTGATTTTGTCCAGAATAACACTCTTTTGGCTGAAATGAATAATTCGGTTGATGAACCTGATGCTGAATTATGCAATATTGAACAAAGTCATGTCTCCATAGTTGAAAAGGATGATTTCAAGACCAATTCAGATACTCATTTGTTTGGCTGTGTATCACCCAGTGATGCATGTCCAGGACATGACGCTATCGGCCAAGTAGGAGCAGGTAACAATTTCCATGGTGGAGCTAAAGTTAAAGAGAACCATTGTGATAAAATGGAGGTGGAGAAAATGGAACAGACTGAGTGTCCATCAATAGACACCTTAAAAACTTGTTGTTCTGTTATTGAAAATTGTTCTGATGAAAAAGAATGGGGGAAGACCGAACAATCTGAGAGATCTGAGAGAAAGTCGATCGATAACTTAATTGGGAGTAATTGCAGTGTTGTTGCCAACTCACCTTGCGTCGCTAAACCACTGGAGGACAAAGTTTTAGAGATCAAATCATGTGGAGATAGCCTCAAGAAAAGATCCGAACTTTGCTCAGATATTTCCTCTCAGCAGATCAAGATTCCAACAGTTTGCCCTTATACTCGTAAAGGCCGGGAAACCTTGGTGCAGAACCAGGAAAGTTCAAAGGTCTCAGCTAATAATGCAGTTAGAATTAAAGATGGAAAATGTAAAAAAGAGAGGAGTCGGTTAATTTTGTTCCAAAAACAAGGAAAATGAGATAATTAAACTGCCTACAAGTAAGCATACTTACTATTTTTATTTCCCTATCAGTCTATTATTGAGCATTCTCATGTTTCATATCTATTTATACTTTTCGTGCAGCATATAGAAAATCTAGAAGCTGACCATTGTTTTTAACAATGTACAGCTTTTTTCATTCATGTTTCCTTATGCTAATTATGAATTTCCATCAGCAGCATCTAGACTTTATGCTCTTTCATGAATTTCTTTATCCTATCCACACTATGCTTGCTTATTTTGAATACACAAGAAAATAAAAAGAGCGTGAGTACATTGGCAATGTATAACTCTTAATTCTTTATTAACATATGGGCTCAAAATGGAGAAAACCTCATGTCAGCATTATCTTGAATATGATTATAATTAAACCCGACAATTCGTGCCATGTCGAGGATATCGGACGGGGCTGGCCTGGCCCAAACAAAAATAGTGCTCGGCCCGATAAAAGTTCGGGCGGTATCGCTCGGTACTGCCCAATATGGTTCGAAACTAGCTGTTGGGGTCTTTTCCCAATAGCTCCAAACGTATAGATGTTTGGACTTTTTTTGGGTGGGGGTGTTATATAAACACCATATTTTGCCCCTCAAAGGCTCACACACTTTTCTAAGCTTTCAACTCTATTAACTCTCAATCTCTCTCAAACGTCATTCTTATTGAAATTTGAAGAAAATGTATTTATTAGACAATGTTTGAGAAATTTATGGATGTTTTTCAACATGTCTTGTAAATTATTGTGTTTTATAGTCTTGAATTCTATTTCGAAGTTCAAAACTATGTTTCCACCATGAAAAATTTTAAAATAAAAAATAATACTGAGAGTATCAATACGGTACCGGTATCAGCCAGCCAGTACCAAAATTTAAAACATGATTGATACATTAAATTTTATTCGTTGCTTGAAATATAAGTATTTAAACTTTAAAGGATGAAAAACAAATGCACCTTTTCTTTTTCTCTGTTACTGCTTCTTAAAAGATTGTAAATTATAAGTATGTTGAAATATAACTTATTACAAATACAATAAGTTAGTTCTTGTATGATTTCCTCAAGTTCACTAAGTTAATGTATTTACTAACTTCAACGATTCTTTCTGTTCACAGGAGTTTGGCGTGATGGATTGGAATGATAAGTCCTGATTGCAACATTAGACTAATTCAGTTTCTCTAGCTTGAAAAAAATTGTGTAAATTTATACTCATGGTTTGGTTTGTATATTGCGGGATTCATTGTGTAGTCCTGATTGCAACATTAGACTAACTCAGTTTCTCTAGCTTGAAAAAAATGTGTATATTTATACTCATGGTTTGGTTTGTATCTTTGTGGAATTCTTTGTGTGGCGGCGTTCTACAAATCAATACATTGTATCTTGCAGTGTTAATTCGACGTCGTTGAATGCTTGCTTTGTTGGTATCTATCGTTTGCTAAATTATCACTTTGTTCGTAGTTATCACTGATTACTAACTGCAAATATGTTTACAATATTTGCCTTGAATACAAAAACTGAAGTTTAACTGTTTAACATTACTAGTCAAAATAGATAATTAGATATCTGACCGCCTAGCAAATTTGGATGGTATGATTGGACTCCAAGATGCAACTTTCAGACTAAAATATATATTAAATTTATATCAGCATAAAGGATACAACCTTTGTGCTTATGATCAGACCGGGATGAATTAGGCCGATCACGGGCCAGCCCAGCCCAGCCCATTGCAATCTCTGCATTGCAGTGGAGCGGTGCGACTAATTGTCTACGGTGAACTAACCAAAATGAAGGCCAACACATTCAAAACCCCAGCCACACCCAGGAAGAAAGAATGAAGAACTATCTATCGTGCCCAATACATTTCGGCATGAATGGAAATCCAATTCCACCCCCCCGCCCCGTGTTACGATTTCATTCAAGTTGCAACAGTAAAATATGATATAGACAGGCACAAAAACCGTGCCCAATTGCTCAACCTACATAGCTGTCCTACCAACCTTTTATCTCTGGACAAGCATTCTTGACACGAGTCCTGAGCTCAGACTCTGATTGATTTTAACTTCTCGGTGTACATAAATTTACCGGATATGGAATGTGAAAGACCAAAATATTTTCTTCATTCCAGTGCCGGTCTGATGTGGAAAAATGATTTGATTGAGGAACACTATCTTAATTTCTCGGATTCAATTTCTTACATACTTTGGTTTTTCATGCTGTTGGAAGGTCTGTTTTCCTGTTTCAGTGCCCACAGTGGGTAGCCTCTGAGAATATACATGGTTCGGTCAACTTGGTTCACTGGCAAGTTTGTCAGCATACACTGCTGGCATACAGATCTTTATCAAATTCTGTTGCCACTTGTTTGCATGCTCCTCAAAGTTGAAAGTAGTCTCAGACGACACATTAGGGGAACCCCCCAACACATATATTAGATGAATCTGGCAAAAAAGAATTCATTGGTACAGCATGGGCATTCTCTGGCTTAAACAAGGTAGTCTGTAGTTTCTTTGATCCACAAGGGAGTAGATCCAGTTGTCTGCTGCTGGTAGTTGGGATCAAAGATTGTGATGCAAGGATGTGTTGTATTAATAATATGAGGATAAATTAAGAGAGAGGAACCCTAGGTTAATCTCTCTCAAAATCCCTTTCGTTCTCCACAAACTTAACTCGGTATCAAAGCAGTGATCAACGGCACTAAAATGTAAGGTTGTATTTGTAATATAATGGAATCAAACAATATTCATCAATTTTGTTGAAGGTAGCAATCAGAAAGAAATTATTGTCTTAATATATCATCTGGAGTAAGATTTAACCCAAATCAAATTCTTCCCTGCAAGATAATTTCCAATCATGACAAGTAAATTTCTTTCTGTTTCTATTTTCTAAATAATCAATAATTTGAAATCTAATCTTTTCTATACATAAACCTATTTCAAGATTTTTAATTTCTTCGTGTGTTCTCATACATTCTCTATTGCATTATAGGAGACGGAGTGCAGAGTCAGAAAATAATTTGTCTCCAAGACTCCAACTATTTCAAGAATCCTTTCTTTCACAGTTCATATTACCTACACATTCATATTGCCAAACCACAAAACCAGAAAATAGAATAATATTAATATCACTTTGGATGATCTTGGAATTATGTCATAAAGCATGAAAGGCATATAGGACAAATACAAATATAAAAATATAAAAAGCATGTTCAAAGCATTCAATGAGAATATCTCAATAGAAAAAGACAAACAGTACAAAATTGCATGCTTGCAGCTTGCCTGGTTGCCCACAGAATTCAATGTAACTAGTCACCAACCGCACTAACCCTCAACCCATCATCATAGTTTCTTGTTTTTATTTGCTCAACGGTGAAATGTAGTCATTTCCGCATCATCTAAATTAGCCTTAACTATCGAACTTGAACATCAACTGGATTTTAGTCTATGAGAGCATGAACAAGCATTCCATTTGTGCAATGATTCTTTGAGCATGTTAGTTCATGCTTTTACTTATCATCATTTTCCAAAACTGAAATATTTCTTTAGGCCAAAGCTAAACTTAAACCTTGAATGTCGCGCTGAAATTTGAACATCACACAGAATATACTCCATGAGAGCATTCCAGTTCTTCGGTGATGATTTGAGCATTTGGTTTTTCCATTTTCCACATGTACTCCCATTCCCACAAATACTGTTTTGTATAGCCGAAAAGCCAATCATAAAATAGCCTATTGTCTTGTACTCTTGAGGAAAAATCTTATGAGACAAGGTACAACCGAGAGAAAGGGACCATTTTGGGTCCAGAACAAATGAATTAAAACAGAGGCACCCTGTCCTCTAGCTCGCTAGTTGCTAGTCGCCACAAGGTCCCTCTCGCCTCTCACGACCTCATCCCTGTCCTTCACAAGGTTCTTGTGTCGATACCAGTCACTAAACAGCACATTTATGTTGGCTAGTCATTTCATATTACGATCATTTAATAATCTTTCATGCATAGGCAAAATGATGAATTGATAAGGAGCCATTGTCTCCAACCATATACCACTGACTTATATCTAATGCCTGACAATATCTAATATGAAAATTAAGCTCATTTGATCATTTCATGAACCCTTCAGGCATAGGAAACATGATAAATTGACAGATTCTGTCTCCAACCATATACCACAAGATTATGATAAATGCCTAACAGGATCTAATAGAAAAGTTTTGCTCATTTGAGAAATATAATTTAACTATAGAAATAGCTTGAAGATGTCTAGCCCGGTTAAGCAATATGCATTTCATTGTGTCTGGCGGTGTTCTCATTCACAAAAGGAATATAAATTGGAACAAAATCAAATGCAAAGAAGAAACAATCATTTTAAAACAAATAAGTTATTACATGTATATATACTGTATTTGGTGAATTATGTAGGAGTCAATACCATTAGTGGACCTATGGCCCTTCGCCGTAGCCTCGAAGTGTACTCCTCAATGAGGAGGAAGATGATGAGGACATAGAAAGGTTTAACCCCATCGCATTGTAATCGGAGACGCTGTCTTGGAGGCTTAGCAGCAAATGTTGATTGGTAATGAAGCTCATTGACGGCTTTGACACAGGAACGAAAGGCGGGTCGGCCTCTCCATTCAGCATTTGTACCACATTCCTCATTCCAGGTCTCATCATTGGGTCTGGACTCGAGCAGGCCAATCCAACGAGCAGCACTCTCCTCATTTCTCCCTCATCAAATTCCCCTTCCAATCGCAGATCCACTGCTTCTAGTATCCTCCCCTCTCCGTGCAACCCCCATACCCATGACACTAGATTGCTGCACCTCCTTGTGCTGCTGCTGGCGCAAACAATATTGTGATTGTTGTCATCGCCGTCAATAGGCCGACGGCCACAAGCTACCTCAAGCACCACAGCGCCGAAGCTAAAGACGTCGGTCTTCTCGGTAGCACGACCTGTGAGCAGGTATTCTGGAGCTAGGTAACCCATTGTGCCGGCCGTGACAGTGGCATCCGGTGACTTGTCATGCTCCACCTGGCGAGCTAGGCCGAAGTCTCCGAGCCTGGCATGGTAGTCCTCATCGAGCATCACATTGCTAGACTTGACATCCCGGTGGATTACTTGTCGGTCGCATTCACGATGGAGGTAGGTAAGTGCAGAGGCCACCCCGCTTAGTATCTTCTTGCGGTGACGCCATCCTAAAGGCGCCACCTTTGGATCAAATAGAGCCTTGTCGAGGCTCCCGTGGATCATGTAGTCGTAGACCAAAAGGATTTCCCCCTTCTCATGGCACCACCCCTGTAGCCTGACTAAATTCCGGTGCCGGAGACCAGCAATGATGGAGAGCTCAGAGAGGAATTCTGCCCTTGCTTGCTGACCACTGCTGTTGCAGCCATTCTGGATGCACCTTTTTACGGCCACCATTGCGCCCGTCTCCGGAATGATTCCTTTGTACACGGTGCCGAAGGCGCCGTGGCCAATGATACGATCCTGATCGAAGGACCGAGTTGCAATGACGAGCTCTCTGTAGCTGAATTCTCTCGGGGAGTTCACGATCTCTGATGTCGCTGGCAAGTTGTCCCATCTCCTAGGAGACTTGGTCCTCCGGGTAAATACCCAGAAGCCCACGCCAGCGACAGCCGCCACGACCACAAAAGCTCCAGCCGTAGCCACCCCAGCGACCGCAGCAGGTCCCTGACGACAAAGCCCGTTATTCTGGCACGATGAGGTCGATTGTGGCCGCACAGTGCCGCTGCTGGGGCTCACGGCGGTAACAGAGACAGAGGCTGAAGGAGCGAGAGACGGCGGCGACGGGACGGAGGAGGGGAAAGTAGGGGTAGCAGGAGGCGGCAGCGGTAGCGAGTTTGAGGGAGGGGCCGCATCGGTTGAAGGTGAAGAGAAGCTCCACCATTCGATGCTGTGAATCTCGGTGCTCCCTTGTGTGGAGGCGGAGAAGCCCACGTACGCAAATTCGTCAACGTACCGGCCGAGATCGACCGAGAAAGAGAGGACAGGGACAGCAGGACGGACCGCGGAGTAGGAAACAAAGACCTCAAGCATTGCCCCATCGCTAGCACCGCCGTACACGACCCAGGCGTTAATGAGATCGCCACTCTTAAGATCGATATCAGCAGAATCCAGGTCGGCGGCCCGCGCCGAAACCAAGCTGCCGAGGTCCACCCCGACGTGGTTCTCGTTGATGTCCTCAAACTCCACGTCCATGCGCGTGTCGAACTCAACCGCGACAATAGACGCGGGACCGGCGGGGGCGGATGCGTTGACAAGGCCGAGGAACCCGCCGGCGTCGCCGATTGAGGTGTCGTCGGGGGCGAGCAGGAAGGCGAGGCCGCCACCGATGGAGGAGGGGTTGAGGTTGATGACGGAGAAGGAAAAGAAGGTCGAGAAGGGGAGGGCGAGGCGAGTGGCGGGATCGCGGAGGCGGACGGGCTCCGCGTAAACGGCACGCCCAGCGCCGGAGTTGGGGACAGGGAGGTCGCGCGAGAGGCGGATGCTGCCGTTCTTAAGGTGCGCGTCCCCCAACAGCTTGAGGCTTCCCAATGTGAGCGATCGGAAGTTAAATGCTACCGCCTCGCCGCCGCCGACCTCCACGAGAAGTACCAGCAGCACTAGATATCCCAACCTCCAACACTCCAAAGCAAGCACTCCCTGCAGCCGTTCTCGCTGTGGCATTGTCGATGAACAGGTCTATCATTGCTTCATCCGAAGGCTTGAGAAGCTAGAAATGAGTGACGGAAGGGAATACTTGGGACGAAAGGTAGGTGGAGAGAAAGAGGCGAAGAAAGAAAGAGTGAGGTAGTGGAGACGGACGGAGAAGAAGGGAAAAAGAGAGGAGCAGTGGAATCCAAAGCAGAGAGAGGAGTGATGGGGACAGGTGGCTGCACGAGACGACAAGTGTCCCACTCACAACGGTAAACTCGATGAAGTCGATGGCTGTTAACCACGACGCTCGAGAGAGAAGTGGGCGGTTAAATCTCTCGTTAATCTAACGTGCTACAGTTGAGAAATGGCGCGTCTTCACGCACTTGGAAATTGAGACCCGGTCAATTAAGAGCCCAACGGTCGTTCATTGCGATCCGGTCCAACCAAACCACCTCCGGTTTTTGCAAATCTTGACCCGTGACGGTGGCGAGCGGTCCGAGGCGGGGACGAAAAGCCTGCGCGAGTCATTCAATGTTCGCAGCCGGGTACTAAAAAAATGTGTCCTTCAAATTCCAGCACTCCTTTATTGAACTCGACCCCTTCCGTTTGTATTGTATCGTTGCTTGCTTTACTAGTTACTGTGTGTTGTCCTTCAGCCAATTGGTGGCAGATACGATCAGAAGGCTATAAATCCACTTTTTAATCGGGAAAAAAAAGGCGGGGAGTGAGGACGAGAATCTTTCTGGAGAATGGCAGAATGGCAGATTGGCAGGGCGTAGAGTGGATGGTACGCGTTGATTCGGATCCTTTCTGTTGAGGACTTGAGGCACCCGCCCTGGGATTTGGGCGCACCTTTATATCCAATAATGCAGTCGCGATACTTGTACGCCTCGCTCGCTTTCTTTGTGTGCAAACCACGCCTTGAGCTGCGGAAAGACTTTTGCTTGAGCGAGTGTGTGCTGGCGGAGCTAATGTAATGATGGGCCTCGTTCAGCTTATAATTTGGATCGATCGGAGCCACACTTGTAGTGCCACGTCAACCTGGAAAAGAATTCGGCGGTGATTCACCCAAGCGGTCCGCAGTTGAACAAGTTGAGCAAGAAGAGTGGAATTAATTAATAGAAATTTAAGAGCCCAGCACGTGCGGGGGGGGGGGGCATCCGCCATGTGGGGGAGTTCGGGGCATGGGATTTGGCGTCCTACTTTTGCCTTGTCTGCCATTTATGTGCGCTTGGGAGCCGTGAGCGTGAGATTGGCTGCTTGATTCGCCTGCACGTGACGAAGCTGGCTGCTCTTTAAAGCCGTTATAGAAGCTGGAATGCTGCTGTGTGAGAACGATGACGATTTAATAGAACCATTACGAGATCACGAGGGTGTACATTATACACGCGCGTTGTCGATAACTGGATAAGGTGACTAGGTGAGACCCAAGCGGATACGTTACGTCAGATCTCCTCCACTCGATACAGACCAAGGGATCAGGGATGGGCAAAAAACACATGATTTTGTAAACGGTTAATTACTAAATATATTTAATTTTTCTTAATCTATTCTATTTTTTTATTTTCTCTAACAATATATTCTCTTTCCATTTTTTTTAATTATATCTCGTTAAATTTATAATTTGAATACTGACGTAGATCAATATTATCATATGATCGTCTAAATAAATAAATAAAAATTAAGAAATACTACGTCATTAAATTTTTTAATAAATATTAAAAAATTAAATTTATCCTAATTTTTTTATTTTTAACCAAAAGAGTTTCCTACTTTCAAATTCTTTCAGTTATATCCTACTATCAAACTATTATCAATTTTATCATTAAAGTATTGAGTAATACTACCGACATGGATCAAAAGTTCATCCAATATTCTTAAATATATTTTTTTTAAAATAAAAATATTTCACTAAATATTTTTAAAAATTGTTTTTTTGTTTTTCAAAAATTTATAAAAAAATTATGTTCACCTACGTTCTCAATACTCATCCACCTCTTGCATTGACGTGACATGAAGGTAAAATTGTAACCACTCTCACTCGCAATCAATATATTATTTTTAATTATATTATTTCTTATATCTCGATTGCATTATTCATATACTCCAAAGATTTAGTGACATCATTATTATTATTTTATATGTATTTAGAGATTCTAACTAAAATTTTGATCCACATGATAATACAACTTAGACTCCTAATAACCAAATCGATGATAATTTAATGATAAAATATAATTAAAATAAATCAAAAGTACGAGATCTCTCTTAATTAGAAATAAAAAAATGTTCAAATATATTTGGAAATATCTTTAAAAATCGAGATATATGACATGATAATTTTTGAATTTTTTATTCATTTAGGAATGCTAATATGGTAACATTAATTTATGTCGCAACACCACATTAGCATCCAAACAATAAATTTTAACACTACATTGATGATGTGATATAGTTGAAAGAAATCGAAAAGAATATACTATTATGAAAATTAAAAATTATAATAGATTATAGATAACCATCAAAAGTGAAAATATATTTAATAATTAATTATTTTGCAAATTTCAATCTAACCAGCCTAATCCAAAATCCTTTTCACGGTATCCACCTCTGAAACATATTGTTTTCATAAACTCAACTGGCATATAAATATTTTTCTAATGTGAAAATTGACTCTCAACGTACTCAACTTAGGGATGACAACGGTTCGATTAATCATATTTTTGTGGTTAATCAATATCAAAATCGATTAAAAACTCGTTAACTGAAATCAAAATATATTGTTTGATTTCAAAACTAGTATCCGAAACTGATTAGTTCAGTTCAAATAGAATCAGTTACTCGTTTACTAACTGATTAACCGATTAGTAAATGAATAACAAGTTAGTAAATTAGATTTTAAAATATCTAAAAATTATAAATATTTTAAAAATGATCAAAACAATAAATTATAACGATTTCAAATCCGATTATCGGTAATAATCAAAACTAAAATATATAATCGATTTCGATTATCATTATCCGCGAACCAATAATCAAAATTGAAATTGAATCACAAATTCACTGACTGAAACCAAATATTATAATTTGATAACCGATTAATCGATTTTCATTGTCATCCCTAACTAAACTTGATCCAAACCAATAAAGTGCCCCCTGCCGTGACGCCGATAGGTTCATGCAACTCCCAGGATTATGAGAGTGAATCCAATGGCTCTTGAGCATCAAGCCATACTAAAAGCAAAATACCATAAAGAGCAAACGAAGATTCAAGGAAAAAGCACGCAAAGAGATGTGTGAATTATTGACAAAGAAGAAGCATTTCATACATTACAGCGGCGTAAAACATGTGATGCGAAAAGAACCGGTGAAAGGGATCTGAATGAGAAAGACCAGAAGGTAACGCAATGCGCCTGATGGCCGAGCAAAGCCAAAAAGTCCATCCTTGATGTTTGGTGTGTGGAGTTGTTGAACGTTAATGGACCCACAAATCGACCAAAGATTTAATCACTAAATTAAAGTGACCAACTGGAGCTTATAAAAATAGGAAGAGCTCATGCAACGTTACAATTCATCAGCAATTAACCCACTTGGCCACTTCTATCGTTTTACTTTCTTTAGTGTGCCAGAATTCAGCATCAAGTTGATGACTTGATGGCCCAAAGTGACGCACCTATATGCTTCAGGATAAACAGATTAAATAAAGGGAAAAGTCAATGCATAAT
Organism: Canna indica; assembly: GCA_034359265.1. Lineage (NCBI taxonomy): Eukaryota > Viridiplantae > Streptophyta > Magnoliopsida > Zingiberales > Cannaceae > Canna > Canna indica. Next base: position 71,949,443 of record CP136896.1, read on the forward strand.
GCATGTTTCTTTACCATGTGGGTGGCAGCACGAGCACAATTGACAAAGACCCAAACTTGATTAATCTGCACACATAAGGTATCGGTACAATTTTATAGGTATAGAGAAACATTAGGATAAGAGCAAGGTCATGTCAGTTGAATCAAGACAAGTGAAACTTGGAATTTAGCTCCAAACTGTGCTTTACTGTATAAACAAGAAAAAAGAAAAAAAAAACATGGAGGCAGTATGTTTTTAGAGTGTTAAATTAAATGTTTATAATGGCTAATCTAAATGCCAAAATGACCAAACTCAGCTTTAAGCTGCTGTAAACATGGCATCCAAATAAGTAAACTAAACATTAATTCCTAAGACTGCTCAAGAAATCAACCGAGAGAAGTCAGGATACTGCAAGGACAAACCAGATGACCAAAAGAGTGGAATTACTCTGGCCATGTGAACAAGTAAGCTATTTGGCTCCAATAGTGAACAAGTGGCACAGGATTGCTCTTTTGTGCAGCAGTCTACCGTAGCAAGCAGAACTCATCTATTCAAGAACCTACCACAAGTTCTAGCCATGAAATGGAATACAAAATATATCCTCCCTACCTGTTCTTGAGTTGGGAGGATGACTGGCACTGGAGCTGTAATCTCCACTCTCTTTGATAATAACAATCACATCAATAGACCTACATAAGATGTAAAATTCCATGGTTCTATCCAATTATCACACTTAATTGGCAACATGCTCTAAGCCTCTAACTAGATCGATCAGAAAATAAACCAAGGGTGGAATTTGTTGACAATAACTATAGCTGATCATTCATCACAATAAGAAAGAACTATATCTAATCAGGCATATGTCTTAGAGGCCTTCCTTTTGCTGAGGGTTAAAACTTATTTGGTAATAGCTGACAATACATGTAACAAGCAAAGACATTGTGAGGGATGACATCAATATGATATGATATTTGCATGCTATTTTATCACATGTAAGCATTTAGCTCTCGCGTCATATCAAAATTGTGAATAATAAGAAGAAAAAACCCACCCGATGGGCGAAAAAATGAAGTTATATATTCACGCAATTCAATATATTTTTACCTTAAGAAGTATGGCAAACTTATCATGTGATGCAAATATCTTGATGTCCAGGGGACTAAACCATTAAGGCCTCGTTTGCTTCGATGAATTAAAGAGGTGGATTAGATTTTAAAATCTAATCCATTGTTTGCTGCAACAATGGATATGAATTGTGCTAGATATTGGGTGAATTTATTTTGGCCCAAATCCACCACTGGCCTAATTTAGAAATCATAAGGAGGGGGTGGGTTTAAGGCACATATCCTATCTATGCTTCTTATCCTATGCCAAAACAAACATATGATAGGATTTTAAGAAATTCTCTTGGATTTCTATCTCATCCTTATCCACCTTAAATCATATCTCATCCAAATCATATCCTGCAAAACAAATATGACCTAAGATGATAAACTAACTACAAGATCACATGTCATTCAAAATCCACTCTGACTTGTATGAAGCATGTAAATGTTCCATTTAAAAATGTTTGGAATGAGCGATATGCAAAATGCAAAGAAAGTAAGGAGATAGGTAAAAAGAGATGAACCGTGCGACATTAAAGCTAAAGATTGAGTCATTGTCACAATCCTCGCAGAATGCTCGACATCAGTTACTCTTTGGGAATTATATTTTTCGAGTCCTGGTGGCATTAATCTACTTCAGCAAATGAAGCAAAACAAAGATGAGATGCTTATTATGCATTGAATTAACCAAAAAGCAAGGGGCGGACAAGATAATTAAGAAGAGTCGCCTTAGAATAATCTTACTAAAATAAACGAAAAGAAACTACAATGAACTAGAATCAGGAATTCTGAATCCCTTGAAGCCCGATGCACCATCAAAACAACACTAACCTTCTCAAATTCCAAATAGAAGACAAAATGACGCTTTTGACAGCCAATAAACCCTTGCAAGTAAAAACTCAGTGGACTTCTTCCCGCCTAAACTCCCTCCCCCCACCCCCACCCATTCTCTCAAATTTTTATCTTTATTTTTACTCCACTTATATTTTTATTTTTATCTTTCCTCTCAAACTTTTCTCACTTTCCTCACCTAAATTTTTACTCTACTTAAATTCGTAATAAATTTTTTTGCCTCACTTATTTTCTCTATGTGCACCTATTTTGATATTTTTTAATTTATTATTTATTATTTTTTGAATAATAATTATAAAATTTTTATTTATTAAAGTTTTTTATATTAATTTTTTAGTTTTAAAATATTATCTTTTGAGTTTGTTATTAAAAAATAGTATTTCAAAACAAAAAAAAATATGCAGTTTAAAATAATTTAAATATCTCATTTTTCTTTTTTTTCAACTTATTAACTTATACTTATATTATATTTGATTTTTATCCATAAAAAATTATTATTTTATTATTTTTAAATTTTTTGATCATTGAAATTCATATAAATTATTTTTTATTCTATATATAATTATTTTTATATTACTTTTGTGTTTATGAAATATCATTTTTTTATTTTGAAAAAACTTAAATAATTATAAACCACATATTATTCCCGCCTAAACTTCGTCTCCTCAAATTTTAAACAACCAATTTCTAAAATCAGTGGTCGAGCTTGGAGAGACCATAGGTGAGCTGCTCCTTGTAGAAGTTGGTGGAGATCGAGGAGATGAGCCGGTTGAGTAGGTTGATGTCTTCAACGGTGGGGGGGAGGAGCTCGTAGTGGTGTAGGACGATGATGGAGTTGGAAATGCTCGGAAGGACAAATTCAGATCTCGGTGCAGAGTTTGAGGTTCATTGCCCAGCCTTCTTGGAGGAGAATGAGGAGGAGATAATAGTGGGAGGAGGAGATGGAGAAGGAGAAGGTGGCGGCAGCGAAAAGAAAAAAAAAAGGTGTCAACGGCGGGAGGGAGGGAGAGAGGAAAAAAAATTGAACCTGCTTTTTAATTATAAAGTTTATAATCAATTTATAAACTCTCTCTGATGACCACATCATCAAAACGTTTGTCATGTAGATATTTTTTAACAATAGAGTGGGGGACAATGACTAAAATAAAAACGGTGAACTCTTCAGGATTCATGTGAGCAGAAAAAAAAATACGGGACTAAAGTGAATAAGCCGACATAGTTGAGGGATCTTTTAAGTCGTTTTTCCTAAAAGTAAATGAATGAATGATAATAATATACTTGTACTATTAAATTAAAATAGACTTTTATTTTTAAATCATAATAATTCCATATATGAAACAAAAAAATAATGAATAAAAAAATATCGAGTGTGTACCATTTAGAGAAAGGATAATATTTGAATTCACCCTTTTGGGATAAACAAATTACAACTTGACCCTTTTGGGATAAACACATTACAAACTGACCATTCATATATGGGACGTTTGATTGCAAGTGCAGATGCTGCAAAATCTAGTTGCATTCAAAAGCAAATGCTCACAAATAAATTTTGCAGCCAATCGTTTGGTTGTCCGCAAGTAGAGTTGCAATTTCTATTTACAAGCTTTTGGTTGACCACAAATGGAAGTTGCGATTACACTTGCAATTTGTATTTTACGAATTTTTTCTAGCTGGGTCGGGCAGGAATTTTTTTGGACCGGGCCTAGCACAAATTTTTTCGGGCAAGGCCGAAAACTTAGGCCTGACATGATTTGTCAGACCTAGTATGATAAATTAATAATTTTTTATTTTTTTGTATAATACTAAAAAAATATTTAAAAAATTTATCAAACGACATCAAATCTGAAATCTAACACTACCATCACGCTTAGCGCACAAAAATCTACAACTTTGATATTTATCCCGTCTCCATCCAACGACCTTAAGTCACCAAAATTAATTATTTTTTAATACTTAAATTATTGCAATTGAGGGCATTGCGGGCTTTTTTGACTGTAAATCCATTTGCGGCCCCGCAAATATTATTAGAAATACAAGTGCAGCTAGTAAATATTGCAAAATACTCTTGCAACTAATCAAACAAATTTATTATCTGAATGTTGCAACTACCGTTGCAATATTTGTTCTTGCGGGCAACCAAACACCCCCATAGTGTTAAAAAAAGAGAGTCACATTTCACATGAATGGGTACAAAAGTCCTTTAGTATCAAATTTTGAGATAATCCAATATCACAATTTGATCTCTCGCAATTTAGTCCAATAATTATTTTGTAATCATCTTTAACATAAATCACCAAGGTCCTCTTCCTCGTAAGTCATATATAGCACAAACAAAAATTACACAAGTAAACAAAGATATTAGGAGCATAGTGTTTTGTTTTTGTCCCGAGTTGTGCCAAATTGTCAACATCCGGAGCAAGGATGTATTATCTTTATCCATTGTTGTTGGCATATGAATGGGTGTCCTGTGTTGGTGACACTTGGGACGATTGTTCCGAGGTTCTCTTAGGTTGGTGACACTTAGACGATTTGCTGAAACAAATACGTGTTCCATCATATAGGTCGTGTATCGGTCTGAGACAATTTTGTTTAAAAATATATTCTCTACCTAGACCTGGCAATTATTGGCCCGGCCCGGCCTGATAAAATCGGGTTCGGGCTGGGTCTTATCGGGTTCGGCCCAATTTCGGCCCGGCTCCGATATAGCCCGAACACATAACGGGTCGTGCCGGGCCTAGTGATTTCGGGCCGTGCCGGCCCGATAGCCCAATAACTATTAGGTTATTAGTTTTTTAACCCGTTAATCTATCCGACCCGTTAGTCCGTTACCCATTAAGTGCTCAAAAACCCTAAATCCAATTCCCAAATCTCCCTCCGTCGATCGCGACTCCCGCTGTCCCTCAGTCTCTCCCGACTCGGCGACTACCGCTACTTGGCGTTCTTCTTCATCTCCGGCGTCTCCGCTCAATCGCTCACTCCGTCACTCGCTGGTCCATCTCGTCAGCGCCAATCGCTCAATCGCTCCCGCATTGCTAGCTTTCCGTCGGCGGCTCGGCGCCAATCGCTCCTCCCTCGATCTCTCCCAACTCGGCGACTCCCGCAGTCTCTCCCGACTCGGCGACTCCCGCGACTTGGCGTTCTTCTTCCTCTCCGGCGTCTCCGCTCAATCGCTCACCTGCTGGTCCATCTCATCGGCGCCAATCGCTCACCCGCTGGTCCATCTCGTCGGCGCCAATCGCTCACTCGCTGGTCCATCTCGCTGCTCCTAAGGTAACGTCTTCAAACATTTGTTGCCTATTTGTTGCATACTGCCATACTGGACTGTTCGAACATTTCTTGGGAATGACTGTTTGAGCTAGCTGATGTAGTGATGATTTTACTAATATGTTTCTTGCATACTGCCATGGTTATGATTTTACTAATATGTTTTCTTGCATTACCTAGCTGATCTGCTGATGTAGTGATGTGCCATGCTTATACACTTTTAATACTATAATTGATGCAAATGATTTCATTTCTTTTTATGTTCATAAATATAGATGCCAGAAGGGCAAAATTATGTCGATGTTAATATCGACGATGATGCCATGAATGACATAGAACAAGATGTGGATGAAGTTGAAGGAGTCGGAAATCCGGCCAACACGATGGCTGCAATGGCGGTGGCGGTGGCAGCCCCAGTGGAGATTTCTCCGGACCTGTATCCCAGCGAGCAGGATCTCCTTTATGAGGAGGAGATCCTCCGCAACCCTTTCAGTTTGAAGCTCTGGTGGAGATACCTAATCGCCCGTTCGGCGGCCCCCTTCAGGCGGCGCGCCGTGATCTACGAGCGTGCGCTCAAGGCTCTCCCCGGAAGCTATAAGCTGTGGCATGCGTACCTCCGCGAACGCCTCGATGCGGTCCGTGGCCTCCCCATCTCCGACCCGGCATTCGATTCCCTCAACAACACCTTCGAGCGCGCCCTCGTCACCATGCACAAGATGCCCCGCATCTGGCACATGTATCTCAGCTCACTCGTCGAGCAATGTCTCATCACCCGCGCTCGTCGCACTTTCAACCGCGCCCTCCGCGCCCTCCCTGTCACCCAACACGACCGTATCTGGGAGTCGTACCTCGCCTTCGTCTCCCTCCTCGGTATTCCCGTTGAAACCTCCTTACGTGTCTTCCGCCGCTACCTCCTATTCGATCCCTCCCACATCGAGGATTTCATCGATTTCCTCATCGCCTCCCAGCGTTGGCAGGAGTCGGCCGAGCGGCTGGCAGGTGTGCTCAACGATGACAGTTTCCACTCCATCAAAGGAAAGACGCGGCATCAGCTTTGGGTTGAGCTATGCGATATCCTCACCCGTCATGCCACTGAGGTCTCTGGTCTCAAAGTCGATGCCATTATACGAGGTGGCATCCGGCAGTACACTAACGAGGTTGGGCGCCTATGGACGTCTCTCGCGGACTACTACGTCCGCAGGGGATTGTACGAGAAGGCAAGAGACATATTCGAGGAGGGCCTTCAGACTGTGACTTCGGTCAGGGACTTTAGTGTCATCTTTGAGAGTTATGCGCAATTTGAGCAAAGCGCCCTTGCTGCAAAGATAGAGACTGCTGAGGAGGTAGAGGAGGAGGATGGGGAAGGGGAGGAGGATGGCAGGAAGGACAGTTTGTCCAAGCTGACAAAGAAGTTCCTTGGTGGATTCTGGCTGAATGACGACGATGACACGGACCTACGGATGGAGAGGTTTGAGAATCTTCTCTCCCGTCGGCCAGAGCTCCTCAACAGTGTCCTCTTACGGCAGAATCCTCACAATGTGGAGCAGTGGCATAGGTTAGTCAGCCTTAGAGCAAAATTTTCATTTACTATTTACTTTCGATACCATGTTTTGCTGATATGTGAATTATTCTTCTTTCCTTTGTCTTATGTATGGTGATACAGGCGAGTGAAGATTTTTGAGAACGACCCTGCAAAGCAGGTTTTCACCTATATAGAGGCAGTGAGAACTGTGGATCCCATGAAGGCTGTGGGGAAGCCTCACACTCTTTGGATTGCCTTTGCCCAGTTGTATGAAAGCCACAATGATATTAAGAATGCTAGAGATATTTTTGAGAAGGCTGTGAATGTGCCATACAAGGCTGTCGATCATCTTGCATCTGTTTGGTGTGAATATGCCGAAATGGAGCTGAGACACAAGAACTTTGAAAGAGCCCTTGAACTGATGAGAAAGGCCACTGCAGAGCCTTCTGTTGAAGTCAAGCGCAGAGGTACTGTATCAATTCATAATTTTTAGCTTTTGACTTCTCATAGGACAAAGTATCTGTTAAGCTATTGCCTTAGTGCTTAAGCTAAAACAAGACTTTTCTTATGGCAGTGGGCCACTTAAATAAATTAATAAAAGTCTCTTTTACATTATTCACTGAATGGAATATACTTAATCTATTTTCTATCTGCTTTTTTATTTTGCGGGATTGGTTTCTGTTTGCATTGTACTAATATTGCTTGTAATAGAATGACAAGCTACACAATTATTGGAAGACTTGTTATTTGGTTGTTTGAGTTTGTTAATGATCTTTACATTTGGTTTGTACCTTCTCCACAATGTATAATTGAATATCTAAAAAAGAGAAGGATCTTTTACCCTTGTTCTTAACATGTTATTTTGTGCAGTTGCTGCTGATGGTAATGAGCCTGTACAGATGAGGCTGCATAAATGCTCGAGGCTCTGGAGCTTCTATGTGGATCTTGAGGAGAGCTTGGGGACATTGGAATCAACTCGAGCTGTCTATGAGAGAATACTTGATTTGAGGATAGCAACTCCTACAATTATTATAAATTATGCTAGCCTTCTTGAGGTAAAAAGCTGTAGTATTATTCTCAATATACATTGTGTTCTATCTGTGGTGGATTACTAATTCATTTTTATTTAGGATAATAAATACTTCGAAGATGCATTCAAGGTCTATGAGAGAGGTGTGAAAATATTTAAGTACCCACATGTTAAAGATATATGGGTTACTTATCTGTCAAAATTCGTCAAAAGATATGGAAAGACAAAGTTGGAGCGGTCCAGAGAGCTTTTTGAGCAGGCTGTTGAACAGGTATTCAGTAGTTTAAGTGCAATGCTCTATTGTGTCCATGAATGACTAGGTTTCTATCCAATTCAAGATGTTACCCTCCATCATATATGTTCTAGAAATTAATGGTAGTTTCAGTAATGAACTTGCATAATTTATTTTGTGTTTTCTCAAGATTGGTGATTGTATGATAGGAATAAATTTCACTCCCTTTTGCTTGGTATCATAAGGTTTGGATAAGGATTTTGTTCTCTCTTCTGATTCTTTCAAATGGAGAAAAAGATAAATTACTCACACAACTTTTTAAGTACTCAAATTTATGTTTGCTTAGTTAATATAATGATTGGCTCTAGTTTTTTTCTTTGTAGATTATGAAGCCATTATTTTTATTCATTTATTTGATGCTATTCTTCCTCAATCTCCAAGTATTTAGATTACCTTACTTATGAATTATGATGGAACGCAAAACTTGTCAATATCAAGAAATGGAAGAACACTTACATAATATTTATTTATATATGTCTAAACTCTAAATGACTTGTTGGTTAATGCTTTAAGTTGGATTTCATTTGAGTCCTAGTATTTCTTTACTAGCAATCATGTTTAAAATCTCTACCAGTAATGGCAGTTGGCTGGAGTCAAATGTAGCAGTACCATACCATATTGAAACAGTAATATCCTGTTCAAAAGGGATGATACTGAGCAATTTTCTACCAGTTAAATTCCTTTGATTTATTCGAAAAGGTTTGTTTGTAATATTTTACTTAAGACAGTTAAATGTTGGTTTAAATCTTACATTGGGTTAAAATTTGATTGAAATGATATAGAAATGTTAATAACTTAAATAAATAGCTTAAATTTTAAAAAAAGTTCAATGCAACAATACAACCAAGAATTAACTAGAGGGTCTTGAGAGAGAATTGGGTATTTGAGTTGTTGAGAGAGGAGACTGGCATAATGAGAGAACCAATCCATTTTGTGGTATATATCTTCCAAATGCCTTGAAATTTGCCCCCAACAGCTAAAATGGCCACTATATAGCCATTCAAACAAACATAGAACTGTTTCTTGGACCAGTGGGCCTATTGGGTTTGCATCAGGTGATACAGGCCATACATGGGTTGATACCACCTAGTACTACTTCCTATAGACCCTATACTGTTGGCCCCGTACACGCGATACCGACAAAAATTGCCAGAATTGAGCTAGTATAGGTGCTGTCATTTTATTAAAGCGGTAAATACTGTCTGTCATGCCCAGTATGGTGTTTAAATCATGCTGACCATAGTTGTCAGGGGCGCAAAGCGCAGCGACGCGCAAAGGTCCCTTGGAGCTATAGCACATAACGCAGCGCAAAGCACGCGCTTTATTGAAATAAAGTGCAAAATAAAAACATAAGTATATATTTTATGTATACACCAAAAATACTAATAGATTCCAACTATCATAAACAATAACAACTAAATATTCAAAATGATGAAGAAACCATCTTCATAACATAAGATAAACCAAGCAAAGCATCATAAGTCAACCATAAGGATAAGTTTAAAAGTTAGCGAAGCAAAGTTTTAAAGCCTAAAATTCAGATTTCAATGTTCAAAAAATTCCCCAAGACCCCAACTTTATTCATCATCTTCATCCTCAAGGTTAATCTCATCATCCACATCAAGGCCAGGAGAGACGTAGCCTTCACTGTCCTTCTCCTCTTCCTCCACCATATCAGTTTGGTTGGCACTAAATTCTTCCTCTTCGTCATTTTCTGAAGTTTCTATCAACTTGCTTTTTCCCTTTCCATTTCCTCTTGACGAAATTGTAACTGTAGAGGCAAATGATCAGGGACCTTTTTACAAGCTGTAGCATTTCTATATCCCCCAACAAGATGCTCTTTATGCCTAGAAATTTCTCCCTTGGTAACTTTGCCACAATAGTTGCATTTTATACCATTCCCAGGATTGACTAAAGTGCCATGATCTCATCCGGGAGCCTTTTTTCCCCTGCTTGATGAACCAGTTGACATTCTTCAATCTTCCTTGCTGCAAAATCAGCAAGAATTTCAAAGTATATTCAGCAAGAATATTCTCAAAAATATTCAGCAAATACCCAAAAAAAATTCACAAAGAATTTCAGAAATCAGAATTTTAGAATAGACAATTTGAATTTCAGAAATCAGAAATCTGAATTTGAATTTCACAAAGAATTCACAGAACAAACACCAAATTTCAGCAAACCAATTTGTGAACAGTTACAAAACATTTCATAACTCTATTCAAAAAAAAAATCACCTACTGCAATTAGCAAGATCAAAAAGAGAGCCAAATGAAGGGAAAAGGACAATAAAAAGTAAGATGAGAAAGAGTTAAAAAATGTAGATAAAAGAAAAAAAAAAGTAAAAAGATAAACTGGTAACAAAAAGAAAAAATAAGAGTAGAAAATAACCTGGGAGATGAAGAAGAATTTTGGGTTGCAAGGCTGCCTGCTGCATGCTGCTGGAACTGATGCCAAAAGTGTGTAATTTGAAGAGCATACGTGGGGAGGAAGAGCTTGTGTGTAATTTGATTTTTTGGCTACCTGCACCTTCCAAAAGTGACCCTTGGCCTTCCATGGAAAAGTGGAAAACTCAGCATGGGGTGCGCTATACGTGCGCTTTTGACAACTATGATGCTGACAACCACTAAATTATTCTGTGGCATCTAATATATTTGAAATCATGCTGAACCCTCCAGGTTATTAAAAATATTGAAGGACAGGATTCAAGCTTAATACTTCAATTATTTCTGTTCTTTGTTTGATGCAATCTAGATTTCTGGTTAGAGGAAACCCCTAATGTCAAGGGGAATGTAAGGAGCAGCTCCTTGAATATATCTGGCTTTGTGGAATTAAATGGGAAAAGTGCAGACTTAACTAGAAGGATGGCATCTTATTCTCAGTGCTCTTTCTCTGTTCTATCTCATGTCGTTTTTCCTCTCATCTTCTTTTCCTTCCATATCTGACTTATTCCTATTTGCTTGATATAGCACATGGTGGGACATTTATTCCTCAAATGCTACTGAATTTTCACAAATAAGCTTCTGGACTGCTGCTTTTGTAGCCAGATGTTAACCATATCAACAAGTTTAAGGTGAACTGACCTGTAGTGTTCAATGTTGGCTTTTTTGAATGGATAGATATTTAATTTTGATTAACTTTGTCTAATCAGAATATTAGTTCCTAATATTGTAGCCTCCAAGCTCTACCTCTGAACTATATGGACACACTTGCACTAATTTTTTTTTATCATGATCTACATCTTGATTCCTAATATTGTAGTTTATGTATCTTTTTCCTCAAAAAAATGCCTGAATGCAAAGCAAGCATGAGCTATTTGCAGCTTCTGTATATTGATGTGCTATATCTAGTATGATGTAGTAGTTTGTGTTGGCAGAATCCCTTTTTCCAAATAATGCTGATCTCCATTCAATTTCTTCCTTGACCAATGATAAATAGCATAATGTTTCTTCAGCTTCTATGTTTTCATTGCTAAAGTATGATATGGTACACTGTGTAGGGAGAAGTAAGAACCTTTCTTCCTTCTAACTAATAAGTAACATATAATGTTTTGCATATGATTAATTTTGATTAACTTTGTCGAATCAGAATATTAGTTCTATTTAAATGTTTGTGTATGCCCATTTCATATTTTTGGTTAGGATTAAGCTCTCTAGAGATTTTGAGAAACTACATACTTACATTTCTACTGCTGGAACAGAAGCTAATTCATGAATGTCTCTTTTAATTGTAATCAGGCACCTGCAAATGAGGTGAAGCCAATATATTTGCAATATGCTAAACTGGAGGAAGAATATGGTCTTGCAAAGCGCGCAATGAAGGTCTATGATCAAGCAGTGAAGGCTGTCCCTGACAATGAAAAATTGAGCATGTATGAGATTTACATAGCTCGGGCAGCTGCAATTTTTGGTGTTCCTAAAACTAGAGAGATATATGAGGTTAGTTTCCTCTTTCTCTTTCTTCTGCAGAAGCTTAAACAATTTATGAACACAAGTAACACCTAGGTATCAGCGCAATTGGTTTGTCACTCCCACTCTCATTATTTGTAGGACTTAAAAAAAAATACATGAACATAAATTCAGTTAGGTATACATTCTAAATGCAAGTGTTAAGCATTAATAAAATAATTGAACATAATGTTGTATCACAACTAGACAATAAATGAGGATTTGTTATCAACCTCAGTGCAAAATCAAATTTGTTCAGATTTATAACTGTAGAAGCTCAAATATTTGTCCCGGATCTCTACAATGCATTCATTTCCATGGGAGCTCAAAGAGTTAAACCCCCTGATCAACTTAGATTGCATTACCGTTGATTGTTAATTCTGTACAATGCTGATAGTGTTTCACGACGTTATGCTTCTTTATGGTTTAATCCTGCTTTGTTGTTTCAGTTACACTTTTTTTGGTTATTTACCAACTGCAGCCTCTTCTCTTTCCTTGACTAATTTGAAATTTTTTGCTACTTGTTCAGCAAGCCATTGAGTCAGGTCTGCCTGATAATGATGCTAAAAAAATGTGCCTGAAATATGCTGAGCTTGAAAGGAATCTTGGAGAAATAGATCGTGCTCGCTCAATTTATGTCTTTGCATCACAATTTGCTGATCCAAGGTCTGATCCAGAATTCTGGAAAATATGGAAAGATTTTGAAATTCAGCATGGAAACGAGGATACATTCCGCGAAATGCTTCGCATTGGTCGCAGTGTTTCTGCAAGCTACAGTCAGGTAACTATAAAGTTATTATCATTTTGGTGTGGAGTTAACTGTCCATCTTACATTATATTTCTTTTACATAATGCAGACACATTTCATCCTACCGGAGTACTTAATGCAAAAGGATCAGAAGATGAATTTGGAAGAAGCTGTGGATACTTTAAAGCGTGCGGGGGTACCCGAGGACGAAATGGCTGCTCTAGAAAGGCAATTGGCTCCTGCAGCTGGCAATTTACCAGTAAAGGATGGTAGCAGAGTGCTCAACTTTGTTAGTGCTGGATCTGAGCCACAATCTGATAGCAGTAGGCAACCAACTGCAAATAGTGAGGACATTGAGTTGCCAGAAGAGAGTGATTCCGAGGACGAAAAAATAGAAATTGCCCAAAAGAATGTCCCCGTCTCTGTGTTTGGAGACCTCGCAGAAAAGGTCGCAAAGGATCCCGACAATGGAGATGATGCTCAAGATAAGGCAGGAAGTAATCGTTTAGGAGCGCTTGAGAGAATAAAGAAGCAAAGAATGCAATGACTTAAATCATAAAGATTTTACTGATTTTGGATACCAGTGTTCGTTAACTTGAACGTGGATACGTGTATGGCTCATTGTAAGATTATGTGCATATGTAGAAGTTTATGTAACACCTATTGGTTTGTCTTAGCTTAATATCCAAATGATTATGTTCACAGTAATGGTGGATTCGTTATTTGATTCCTGGTCCTTAGCATTGTATGGATGATGCTGTTAAGCGTTTATTCAATAGATAGGCTGGAGTGGGTACGCCCAAGGGCTCGTGTAAGCCCTACTGGGCCATCTGGTGGATACATTTTGCTGCTAATATTTGCTCATTGATGAATTGAAGATGGAGTTCGATTTTCGGAGATCAATGTAAAACTGGTACGGTATGTGGTAGCTATTTCAATCAAAATATCAGGATATACAGAATCTTCATTGTCAACTTTTAGTTAGCAGTTGTTCTATTTAAATCATCCAAATTGATTGCCATCTTTTTTTTCTGGTCTGGTTGTAGGTTATCGGATAAAAGGGGAGGAAAGTTGTGGACAGGAGTTGGGAGGCAATAGAAAATTTAATTATCGCCAAAAAAATCATAGTGGTCAATAGCGCGCTATAGCGCATAGCGCACAGGGTGCGCTATAGACTTCAGTTTAGCGTGCTACGCAACGCTATTTGTGCTATAGCGCATAGCGCAAGAAAAAACACGCTCTTCTGAAGTACGTTGAAGGCATTTTGTTTGTTCAATTTCAATTTTTTTCTTTGGAAGGACAAGCACTTTTTTCAAAAGGCAAGTTTATAGAAATTTCAGAAAATAATGGAGAGGAAGAATTTAGAGCCAACCAAACTAATAGAGAATGACAGTGAAGGCTATGGGTGGATAATAAGATTAACCTTAAGGATGAAAATCTCGACGATGATGAATAAAGTTGGGGTCGTGGGAAAATTTTGGAGTTTGATATCTGAATTTTATGTTTTAAAATTTTATTTTGCTAACTTTTAGACTTATCTCTTATGGTCGATTTACGATGTTTTGCTCAGTTTATCTTATCTTATCAACATGGTTTCTTTTTGTACATTTGGTCTTCATCATTTTTAAATATTTAATTATTATTCTTTATGATATTGGAATCTATTTATATTTTTAGTGTATACATGAAATATATACATATATTTTTATCTTGCGTTTTATTTCAATAAAGCACTACTTCGCACTGCTCTTTGCACTATAGCTCCAGGTCCAAGGGACCTTTGCGCATCGCTGCGCTTTTTGCCCCTAACAAATACGCCAAAAATAGAAATTTAAAGCGAAGGGAAAATATCATTAAATTTTTATTTTATTTGGATAAAATTATTTGATTATTATTGAATCAAATATCAAAATCTCTCTTCCTACCAAATAAACTAGAATAAAATATTTCTTCTGAGCTAAACACAAAATACTCTCCAGTCTCTCCTCCCTGCTCAATCAGTTGGTTCTTTTGTAAGACAAAATTAATTTTAATATCCTTCAGGTTCCTTTATTTTAGCCACAAAGATGCAGAATATATTGTTATAATATACTAGAAAAATTCCCGCGCTTAGCGACGGGATTAAAACAAATTTATAAAATTAATAATACTAATGAAACTGATTTTATATTAATATATAAAATAAATAAAACATCAGTACATGTTAAGATATGAAAAAAAGTTATTAATTAATAGAGCTAAATATAAAAATAATATTTTTAAAATGTATTCTAAATAAAATCAATCAGTGAAAATAATAGCAAAAAGATTCAAAAGAAAAACAATCAATAATAAGTGAAATAATTTACTTTCTAATTAAAAATAATTAAAATTGACTAAAGTACTATTTTCAGAAAAGAAAAATTACTACACTTTTCGATAGGAAAAAAATTCTCTAAAATATTTGTTCAATCAAAAAATTATGAAGTTGATTATATATTAAATTATAATGAATAAAATATAATTAAATATTATAATATGAATATAATATTATGTATTAATAGATCTAAAAGTAAATATTAGTGAATATTAATTAATCAAGGCAAATGCATTTTTTTCAAAAAAAATACAATAATAAACACAAATTAGTAAAAAAATAAATAATATTAAACATAAACACTCAAAATAACTTACTTGATAAATTAAAAAAGATGCAGTTTAAGAAAATTACAATTTTGATAAAGATTAAAAAAAAAAAAGTAAAAAAAAAAAATGACTAAGATGACTAACTTATCATGTATTACTTTATTTTATTAGTAATAACACTATAATACCTAAAATGAAAGTAAAATGTAAAATTTCAAACTAAATAATTTAACAAAAAAAATATTAAAATCAAATTAATGGAAAATAACATTTTCTTTGTATGTAGTATATAATAGAGAAACAACCAAAATATAAATTTTAAATAGTAATAGTATAGGAAATATAAAATATATAACAAAGTAAAATATTTTTTTTTAAAAATATAATTATTACATATATTAATTTGTTTTGAAGTTTTGAAATATTTTTGAAAAAATATATGAGAAAACCAAATTAAATAAAAATTTCACTAAATTTTTTTAATATTTGAGATAAATAGAAGATAATAAAACTAAATATATATATCTTTAAACATAGTAAAAATAAAACAATAATATAAATAATAATTAATATGATATTACTTGATTATCATATCATTTATCTTGCTATGACATTCAATAGTTTTTTCATATATATTAAGTATTTATAATGGCTTTGATTTAAAATTTTAAATTTCTTCAAAAAATGTGAAAGCTTAAACTAATTAAAAAATAATAGAAAAAATGATAATGAAATTAAGTTAATGAAAATAATATTTCCTTTGTATATAGTAAATAATATATAGCTAAATAGAATATAAAATAATAATAAATAATATAAAAATACATAATATATAAGAAAAATAAAGAAGGAATTAAAAAAATATAAGTATATATAATTAGTGGCATTTGAATTTCACATGAAAAATATGATACACCAATTTAAACAGAAAATATTACAGATAATAAAAGTAAAAATTTAAATGTTTAATACACAATAAAATACAATATATAATAATAGAAATAATTATATATTCAAACATACTAATAGTATAGACTCGTTTCAATATATTTGCTAAAAATACATGAAATATGAATCAAAATAAAAACTTTAACAACGGATCTCAAGAAATCTAATTATAAAATTAATTTTTTTTTGCATATATCTTAAAAATAATAAATATGAAATAACAATATTAGTAGTGATAAATAGTAAGGATGAAAACAAAATCAAAATCTATCGGTATATATTAAATATTTACCAATAACGAAAATACGATTTTGTTTATGTCAAACAAATATAAAATTTCAAATTAAATCATAAATTTTAATGAACAAATCTAACAAAATCAAAAAAAATTATTTATAATGAAAATAAAAAGGATAATATAGAAATAATAAAAAAATCATAATATGTAATATAACATAAAACATAAATATACATTAAAGTTATAGTATATTAAAGTATATTTAATATATTAATGATATATAATCATATTTCATTCAAGATTTCAATTTTCTTTGGTGAATATATAAACATTAAAAAAATAAAAGAAATAAAATTTAAAAATTTCAAACAAATAAAAAAGGATAATATTTTAATATATTATAGTAAAAAGTAAAAACGTAGACAATACAAAAAAAATTAGTGGGATTAATAATAAATAGACATATAATTTATCGTGTCTAATGTAATATTAGACCTCGTAATTTTCAGCCCGACTCGATTAAATTAGATTTGGGCCGATAATTATCCCGCTCAGGCCATTATCGTGCCGATCCGGGCTAGGCCAAGTGCTATCGAGCAGCTAGACATGATGGCCCGATAAATAATATAATATTGGACATTAACGAATTTAAAAATAGTTAGTTATCCGGCTATCTAGCAGAATTGGCCAGAAAAGTCAATTCAACCCAATTATCTTTTTCCTTTTTTTGTTATCGGGCTAAATGGCTCGGTCCATGCCGATCCATACTTATTTGTGATGTGCCGGTGATCTCAGACCCCAAATTTTTAGGGTCGGATTGTCGGACAAGAAACAATTTTTTCGAGCCGGCCGGGCTCAATAACTGTGGCCCGACACGATTTGCCACGTCTATGTAATATTAATATTTAATAATTTTTTTAAATGGATAAAGTAATTGAAATTCATGAATAAATTGAATTTGAATTTAACGTAGAAATTAATAAATTGAAATATTTAAAAATAATTATTTTTAACAAAAAAAATTTTGCTAGGTCTATGTAATATTAATATTTTATAAAAATTTTGAACGAATAAAATTAGCTGAAAGTAGTGAAGAAATTGAATTTGAATTTAACATCGAAATTAATAAATTGAAATATTTAAAAATAATTTAATTTTTAACAAAATAAGTATAAATAAATAGTTGGAATTTTGAGTATAATTCGAATAATTCATAGATGGATTATGGTTAATTGCTGAATATTTTAATTTTTTGTATGATTGAAATATATTTTATGATTTGTGGTTGATTAGCAACTTTGGTATTTATTGAAATTTGAATACAAATTCAAATTATGGAGATATTTGAAAGTCGAATTTAGGTTTCCAAAAAAATTAAATTAAATTTAAAATTTTAATTTAATTTAAGTCAAATATAGTTAAATTATAAGTTGATCGGTGTATATTAATTAGTATACATATATTATATATCTACTTATTATATAAAATTACTTATTCAGGTTTTGTTCCAGAGTTAACAATTTTATTATAAAATACAAAATATAGAACCAAAACAAAAAAATTGAATGAAAAATTTAGAAATTAAACTAAATTAATAAATATTTAAATATTTAAACTAACAATGTAGTCAAAAGATATCAGTATAATTTGAAGTATTTAATTTTCTATAACAAACATATATGAACTTGATAAAAAAATTTGAAGAAATAAAAAATAACCAAATTAAAAAATTTAATAATTAATATGTATTAAAAGTTATCATGAATTAATACTACCAAAATAAAAATTAAATTAAGATTGTATTATTATAGATAGTGAATATTAATAATATAAATTTAGAAAATTAATTTTGAAGTAGAAAGTGAAAATTGAATAAATGATACGGAATATACAGTGTGAAAAAAGTATATATTTATATAATATATATTTTATATAAAGATGAATATATTTTAGAAAGACATGAAAAAAATGTAATGATGAAATCATGCTATTTGTTTCGTAACCGAAATTTGAATCAATTATTATTTTTATCAGATTCAAATAACACATAATTTAGGTAGATTGATAATATACTATTATATCATTGAACACAAAATTGTATATATTAAATACTAACTTATTATTCTGTTTAATTCGAGATTTCGAATTTTTCTTGGAAACTGTATAAATTTAAGAAATGAAATAAATTAAAAAAAACAAATATTTAAGAATATAGTATAAGCAAAAGATATCAATTTAATTAAGAGTTTAATTTTTCTCGGTGAGTTTCAAATTTAATTAAAAAATTAAAATAATATAAAAGATATAAGTCTAATTTAAAAAATTTATTTTTTATGCAATAACTATACAAAAAGAAAATAATAAAAGTTGGAAAATTAAATCAAATTTGAGAAGATCGTTTAAAATTTTTGAATGAATAAATATATTAAGTTGCATAGAATTAAAAAATTCAATAAATTAATCGAATTATAAAATGTCAATTTCTAATAGGTAATAAAAATTTTAATAGTATTGTTAATATTTTTTTTAAAAAATAATATAATTTAATACTACTAAAATTAAGAATAAAGGAAAATTTGAAATCAAAAGTTTGATATAAAAATAAAATTACTATTACAATATAGAAATGCAAAAGCAAATTAGTTAAAAACAAAAAACATAAAATATATTGGCAGTAAGAAAATAACCAATCTATACGAAGGAAAAAAAAAGGCAGGATGAGACGAAAAAAAAAGGCATCAAATTACTGCCACGTGGCAGTGGGAGCAACCAAAAGCAAAAGCAACAATCACGTGCCAGCACACGTGACTGCTAAGGCAAAATTGGGAAAAAAGAAAAAGAAAAAAATAACAAAAAAGGAGGAGTGGTGTAGAGAGCTGAGAGCTCAACCTTACAGAACACAACCCCAACTTTTAAAAATACTATATGGTAGACAAGAATAAATAACCATTTAAGAAGGAATTTCTAACATTTCAAACTGATTATTATGTTGTAAAATCACTTATGAAGCCACGTCAATATGACGGCCAGTACATGTGCAAGCTAAATCCATTACAATTCTTGTGACAATCAAACACGAAATCCTCCAACATAATTGTTGCAAAATCTCAAGGGAGCATTCCAAATCTGCCGCTGCAACGGGTGCTTTGGAGAACCGATGCAGCTCTTTCCTATGCGACAAATTGATGGCCGTGTATTCGTTTCCTTGAACAATATAAACTATGATCTTTCGTCATAACGTTCTAAAATGACTCGTATACCACCGAAAAACTATATAACCCTGTCTCCCTCAAAATAAAAAATAAAAGTGAAATGAAAAAGGTAAAACTAAAAATTTAACAAAGGATAAAGGAAATTTTCTACTCCTGTTCAGAAGAATCATTCGGTGGTGTTTCTTCAATGTATTCTTCAGTCGCTGACTGATCAACCTCCAATTCAATTGTAGTGAGAGGACCCTGAGGACTTCCAAAAAGTGTTGAGAGTATTTGCCTGTGGCAATCATCACAAAAGCAGAAATAAGAGAAGTGCCCATCATCAGGCAGCCTGTGCACGGTTGCCCGGGGAACCAATCTTCGAACAAATTCAGTCATCAATGGTGGCACCACGCGGTCATCCATTCCCTGTTTATGATCTAAGCATTTAGGAGAGAGAGCAAATATGAAGTAATAGTATGACCATTTAAATAATCAAAATTATGGGAATGGGCAACTTAATGAATTTAGATTTGGCTGAAGGTAAAACCAAGTAAATTATCAAAACAGTTGTTCTCTGAATTATTAGATAGCTTGCAATTCCTAGCAACCAGAGATTTCAATATGACAGCATATGAGGCACTTGCAGTATTTCTAAATCGACGATAACAACTTACTAGACTAACAAAGGAAATTCACAGTTATCAGTGGCACAAGCACCTGGTTATTAAATAAAAAGGAGAAGAAATAGACCTGCCAGATGTGTATTGGACCAAGAAAGCCTGCCCACTCGAGTTCAACCTCACTATACAGTGACTTGAGCCATGAAAGAAGGCCTTTGCCACGGTGCTGTTTCCGCACTTGAACATCAGCCAAACTGAAACCCCAATATGATACTTGTAGTACAGCTTCTTCCCTGAATGGTTTTGCATCTGCTTGACGGACAGATTCAGCCACATCCTTTTCCCAGAATTCCCTAAAACTTGGCTCTTCCACTAAAGATTTGTCCTGATGAATCAGATACACCATCACTAATTTCATGCATTTTCAAGGAAAGCAACAGAGAAATCAGAAAGAAAAAACATAACTAGAAGTCATCGTGGACGTGATTTCTAAATCATGTAAAACAATACAACCAAGTTTATACTTATGCAATTGGTTGGCAGCAAAAAAATTAAGCAGGGTTATAACACATACCTTCTTACCCAATGTCAATGACAACCACTTCTCAGGCTGACCATATTTTCCAGACAAGAAGCTTCTACGATAAAAATATGGAAGAAGAGAGGGAAATCTCCGAGCCAAAACATACATAAATTTCCGTTTGATAGTCCACTTGTCCCATGTTTTCTGAATCTCTTCCTTATTCATGTTGGGGTCATATGGATTGGCCATTGGAGCAAGCATGGCTACACCTGAAAGCTCAATTCGAAAAGGAAAAGGAAAAAATGAAGTCAAAGCTACATAGAAATTGTGCTACACAGATGGCGATGATTATTGTTATTATTATTATTATTATTATCGAGAAAGCTCAATTTGAAAAAAGAAGGGAAAAAAATGCAGTCAAAACTACATGTAGATGTGATGACGATGATTGCTCCGCTTTCAGTAAATCAAGCAAAACTTGTTTGGTTCATTGTGTCTTGCTGCTCATGGAGTTCATGCCACACATTGATACGTAAACAAAATCCTGATATCATGTTCCTAGCTGTTGCATGATTATCATTCTCAAATTCTTCACTCGACCTATACACTACAAGTTAAAGTATGTCTTAAGCTCCATTACATAATTTCCATGTATATTCAGTAGTACTCAGTAAGCTAGGACTGTGATAAATTCTAAGTGTACTTACAGCCGTGTCTTAAAAGACATGGTAAACCACAGTGTGGAGAAAGAAGGAATAACATGGTTTGTAGATCTTATGTAAATTACTTAATTAATCTAAAAAAATGTCAGAGAAAATACACTTTCTTTGCAACATAAACATGTAATAATCATTTACTAGTACAGAAATCATTTACTTCAGCATCCATAGTTGTCATAGGAATATGTAATAATCATGTTACTTAGTACAGAAAAAGTACCTGCTAGTTTGTCAGGAATGTAATGAACAGCTGCCCATGCATGCATTGCTCCACCTGAGTAACCCAATACCCAGAACTTGTCTGGTGCACCAAGAGCATTTGCTAATTGGAGCATGTCCATGGCTGAAGAGTTGAGATCTCTACCGGGATGAGGATCACTTTCTCCAAAACCCGGAAGATCGTAAGTAACCAACCGCACACCAAATTCCTCTAAAAGGGACTCTTTAATGGCTGGTATTCCTAAATAAGAAGGTACATAATGGAAAATAAATGCTTATAAATTGAAAGACAAGACATGTTTATATGTTAATTGTATTATATGGATAAGAGCATAAAGAAGGAACATATTTACCTGCTAAACGAGAAGACAGGAAGGAATGTGGAACAATCATGAAGAACCTAGCTATTTCAGTTGGAACTCCCTTTTCTTGATATGCCATATATCTACCATCTAAAAGCTGGATACGGCTTGCACTTGGAGGACTTATATACAGTTTTTTTGGTGGTTCAACTGTAGTCTCTGTTTCACTATGTACATTTAATACTGCATTGTGAACCAGAGTAAAGAAGAGAAAATGTCATATGGAGCAAAAGAAGCTACACAGTTGCTGTATCTCAAAAATATTAAGAATGTCACATGCATGTCCTTTTTATATATGATGACAATCAGTGATAGATGTAATGTCTATTAAAAGTGAAAATAACAGCATTCTGAAGTTGTACTAACTACTAAGTAGCCAACAGATTAGTAAATCAAAATAGTTGCACTTTCTTAAACTATTAAAGAAAAGCCCCAAACTGTATTCAGAGACTAAAATGCATTTGGAAGAGAAATATTTCCATTGTGTATGCCCTATTTTTTTGCCTAAATATTTTGCATGTAACTATTTTGGGTAGATTGTAGGGTGACTCAGGGTCCACTTGACCTTATATTCTTCACCAGAAAATAGGAAGAACAGGGCTCGAACATATTGGATATTTATATAAAGAAAGTTGGACACAGGTATCAGAAATTTAACAAGAATATAGTAACCGATATTTGATGCATATGAAAAAACTATGGTACATATTCCAAACTCGACAATCATTAAAGCACGATAAAGCTTCAATTTTCTAGAATCGGAAAGAAAACTATAACATGAAAAAGATAGAAAGGCAAGAATAAGAAGACAGTACAATCTTTTAAACAAGACCTTGTCAAGCAATGGAAAAACAAGAAGATCTAGAAGAAACTAAAAAGGAAACTGGAACTGGTATATCTTTCTTAAGGCATCAAAATAAAGACCAACAACTGAATTGCAAGTCAAGCTACTTGAAATCTAATTCTGTTACAGAATGACAAGAATACTTGTTATTCTGTTACAGATTGACAAGAATACTTGTAGCTGATACAAGATAAATACCAATGGTAACAGGTTAGAAACTCGTAATTTTATCTAATATTCAGCCTGATTACACCAACTACTAAATCTGAACCCTTCCAGAGCCCGACTTTGGTAAATTTTCTCTTACTCAAACCTGTCATACCAAACCCATAAATGACCACATAAATATACAATATTTGAAGTCACAGGTCCAGTACCTACGGATGTTCCCCCTCCCCGAATCAGACGTGGGTATTGAATTTTCTATTGAGTCCAATAAGAGCATGTTTGTTTCATAGGATAAAAAGGATAAGATAAGGGATGGATTTATATCCATCGTATCGTTTGTTTAGTGCATGAAGTAGAAAAAAATAAAATTAGAACAATATAAAATTAATACTATATCAATATACTCTGGATTTAAAAAATTCTTATCCAATACATTCTCATTTAATATCCTATGCTATCCTTAAAGCAAAGATACCATAAATGGATACTCGAACTTAGTTTAAGTTGGCCGTGAAGTGTGGTATCCAAAAAATACCCAACTACCCAAACCATTGCCATCCTTAAGCTGAACGATAACACCCCAATTAAGTTGACAAATGTCCGTTAGCGAGTATCTTAGGTGTGTGTGTGTGTGTGTCAACTGTAGAAGAAATGAGAACCAATTTAAGCAAGAACATATTAGAAGAGCATGTCCGACGGGGGAGTCGAGCATGAGGTGATCGGCTACTTTGTTAGAAAGATTCAGCAGATAAACACCCGAAGAAAGGAAAGAGAACGACACAAGATACCATTTTTTAATGTATATAACACAACAGGTAAATGTTAATTAGAATGTATGAAGTTCTCGGTATCCTCACTATGAATATTTGAGATCATAGTAAAACACTAAAACCAAAGCAAACGTGATCTTAAAGCAAACAAGAGCTTTCGGTAATGTCTGAATTGCTACCAAGAAGGGCGATGAGAAAGACGCTGATGACGACGGGCCAAGCATGAGCCGGATCCCGATCCTCCGGAAGGTACTCGTTTAAGAACTCGAGCCGCCGCGACACCGCATCCCAATGTCCCCTGACCTGCTTCCCGAGGTACGTGTCCTCCAGCCCCTCCAGGCTCTGCTGTGCTATGTCCCAGCACCCGTGACCGAGCTCCCGCAGCATCTCCCCCGTCGCCATCACGAACCCTGTCACCTGCTCCTTCAAGCTCTCCTCCGGCCCCGCCCTCGCGTCGGTCCCGTAAAGCCCCCTCCCGAAGACCCTTCCGCCCAGATTCCCACCACTCATCAATTCCTCCCCCTCCTCCGGCACCGCCGCTGTCCCGCCGCCGGCGTACACGATCCCTGTGTCCTCCACAAGGCTGGCTAGCTCCTCCTGCCATGTCATCCCTCCGCCCCCACCGCCTCCCGGCGCAGTCGACATGACCGCTGCCCCCCCAAATGCGCTGCGCTAGTTGGAGAAATTGAAGATTAGCGTGTTTTAGAAGCTAGATTGGGCGATTTATGGATGAGGCGAGCGCGTAGTAGCCATAGGACGGGCCAAATTCCACTCAGGACCACGCCATGTCTCGGCGGTGGACGACGATCACCTTTGGTGGAGATCGGCCCCTCTCCTCTTCTATCGTTTTCCTTCTCTCTCTCTCTCACTGGCGCCACTACGTCTACTACGGAAAATAAGAGAAGAGGAAGAGACGAGAGACGCCACTTGTGTTCCGGGATTGGACGGTGGCGACGCGTGGTACGGAAATAGATCAACGACCTTTATCCGCCCACGTAGGACTCCAGTCAGCTCCACGCGCGTACCGGTTACGCTTTAGGCATGTGCGGGGGAGAGAGAGGGAAGAGATCGGGCCCCACCTGCGGTTGCCGGCTTCGCCGGTCGGCTCCGCGCTGATCCCGTGCGCGAAGTAGATAAAGTCTCGGGTAACTTTTGCGCGGTCCGGGCTACGTGTCCCGTCGTGGTTGCTCGATTAGGGAGGCGCGTGTTTGACACCGGACAAGGCCGGTTAGATGGGGATATGCTGGGATTAAAAATAGGGATGTGGGGCGGTGGAGGCGCCTAAAGAGCAGTGCCAATCATATCCTTTGATGCAACAGGAAACAGCTTTTTTGCACCAACCAACGCCGGCTTTTAAATAAAATATATTAATGGGCAGGTACTCCGTGGGTCTACAAATTCCCTCAATTCGAAACGGTTAACGAGGCACATTAATGTCCAATCCCGATTCGATTTCATTTTTCTTAATTCCTCCTATCTTTTATCAAAATTGATTAATTAGTACAAGACAAAACAAATCGGTCCATCAGACCGCGCGAATAAAGCTATAGCCCAATTGCTTCAAATAAAATTTGGCCGTAGGATCACGATCGAGCCGTGCGAATTAACGAAAGCGAAGGTGGATGGTTGGGGTGTCACATCGGCGTGATGGAAGGGCAGGTGGAGGGGAGTTTTCGTTCATCTTTAGGATCGCATGCATGTTCTACAGAGGGAATAATAAATAATAGCACTTGATAGACGCTGAGTTGGATTAGGTGAATCTTTACGTGACCTGTGAGGTGTAAATGTTTAATGAATATATTTAATTTATTGATGAGCTTTGCTGGGGAGAAAGTAGAAGTATTTAAAGGACTTTATATATGATGGTGTTTTAGTAGGTTCGCACGTTCATCTCAACTGCTGATTTCTACTTCAAAGTCAACCGTTGGTTCACTTGTAAGCACTTTTTTTTTAATAGCTATGGAAAGATGACGAGGAAGGAGAGAGTGAGGACTAAGGATTGGGATTAGCTAATCTGAGTGGGACAGGTCCCCACGTATGGTCTCGTTAGCAAACATAACACGTGGTGTTTACTTGTCTTTTACTCCATTTTGTTTTTAGGGCAATTATTATTATTATTAGACTTCTCTAAGCCGGCCGGTCACATGAGATCCATCATTGTTATGGGCCAGGTTCAGGATTGCAACAATTTACTGCAGAAGGACTTGGTTGAACATAATATTTATATTTATAATATATTTACTTTCAATAAAATTAAATTAAATAATAAAATGAATTAGGATTGAATATAAATTTTTTAAATCTTAATATATATTAAATATAATATTAATTTTATATTTTCTAAAGCACATGATGTCATCCCAGTGAATCATCGATAATTTATTTTTATCATTGTGTCTGATTAATCTTCTCGAGGACTCATTTCAAGGTTTTGAATTCATGAAGCATCCATGTCAGGTTTAAATTAAAGGTTTGTTTATAATTCTTAGAGATTGACTCAAATTGGGTCCGAATCGAATCCAACGAGTTCGATCAGATCCAAATTGAAGTTGATTTGATCAAGATATGCTTGAACCAATTTGCCAATTTGATTGAACCATGTTGAACCGGACTCGATCAAAATAAACTATGATTTTATAATCATGGGTCTGGGAGCCCAGCCCACCATCTTCTCAAGATACCCATGTTAATGTTGCAGCGGCACATGTAAAAGTTTTCAAATTGATGATAACTTCAGAAGTTTTCAAATTGATGATGTGAAAATCAAATATTGTTTTTGACTAGTCAAAGGGAGAAAAAAGTGGAGGCATCACGTGAAGCCACTAAGCATTTTGAAAGTTTCTTTGGTCAAAAGAAGTATTTCAGCCATCCGATTAAATCAGATGGAACAGTAAATTCCTTGGAGATTTTTTCTCCACTAAAGTAGACATGAATCGGCTCTCCCCCTCTATTATAAATAGGGATCTAATATGCTGTTCTAAGAGAATCTATCACAAAGAGAGAAATCCCACACCAAGAGAAAATCCCTCATATGAGAGTTTCAGAAATCCAAAAAATTAAGAGTGCCGCTACGACCCTTTTCCTAAGGAGTGCCCCTTCTCAATTTCTGACATACAATAGCAGGAGTTCAGTTTCCAGGCAGATCTTGCAGAGACAGTGCCTCTACTCCGTACCAGTTTCAGGTTCAATTAATTTAAGATAGTTTGTTGTATTCCGAAGGGGATTTAGATTATTGCACTCTTATTGTAAAAAGTTATTTTTCTGGATTTAATAAAAGCAGTCTCCTCTTCTCCCTAGGACGTAGGATCGACACCCCGCCGAATCCGAACCACGTTAACCCCCTTGTGTCTTTTGTTTTTCCTGCATTATTATTATTGGATTTGGTTTTCTATTTTCCTCGCCGGGTTCGGGTTTTATAGATCCTGCAGGAAATTACCCTAAATTTACTAACAATTGGTATCAGAGCCTACTTCCCCAACCATGGCGAGCACCAAATTTGATATTGAGAAGTTAGATCGCAATGTCAACTATGCACTTTGGTCAATGAAGATGAAAGCGATCTTAACTATGGAGAAAATACATGATGCTATTCTTGGTAAGGATAAGATGCAGGGGACCGAGGAGGAGAAAGAATATAAGGAGCAAAAGACAATTGCAGTTTTGTACCTAAGCCCGTCAAATGAAGCACTTCGAGAAATTGCATCCCAAAAGACAGCTAAAGGTATTTGGGACAAACTCGCATCCTTGTATCGGGACAAAACTCTCACCGGTAAGATGACTTTGAAGCAGAAGCTTCATTTCCTACGTATGACAGAATGCACATTAGTTAAAGAGCATATCAATACTTTTCAGGCAATCATCATGGACCTGGACAATATGGATGTCAAAATTGAAGAGGAAGATAAGGCTTTATTCCTTTTATGTTCACTTCCTACTTCTTTTAAAAATTTTCGTGAAACAATGCTTTTTGGAAAGACTATTATTACTCCAGAACAGGTAATCACTGCTCTTGTGTCTAAGAAGCTCATGGACACACATCTTACAACAAATTCATCTGGTGGAGGGAAAGGAGAAGCTCTCTACTCTAATGAAGCAAGAGGAGGTAACAAAACAAATGTCACTTGTTATTACTGCAAGAAACGAGGTCACATCAAGTCAGAATGTCGTAGTCTTAAGAAAAAGTTACAACAACAAAATAAGGGTCAAGACGCACATGTGGAGGCCTCTTATGCAGATTTTGAGAAAGTTGAGGTACTAGTCGTGACAGATGGCACACGCACTGCTAAGACACGCCGTAGGCAACGACGGTCTCGTCGGTGACAACACACCTCAAGTCAAAATTCTTCTTCATCTTCTTCTGATATGTCTGATCATGCAACATGCAATCCAGGTCAGCAGGCGAACAGATCAACCACCAGTAGCATTAATGAGTGGTTCCTGGATTCTGAGTGTTCCTATCACATGACTCCACACCAGATGGCCTTTGTTGATTATCGGCGCACCAATGGTGGAGTAGTTCATGTCGGCAACAACGTTCCTTGTAAAGTTGTCGGATTCGGAACAGTGAAATTAAAATTGCATGATGGCTCGACAAAGATTCTAGCAAATGTTCGTCATGTCCCGAAGCTAGGAAGGAATCTAGTGTCTCTTGGAGTTCTTGACACTAGGGGCTATACGACATCCTCTGCAGGAGGATTCTTGGAGGTACAAGATGGAGCCACAGTAGTATTGAAGGCTCTAAGGACGTCGAATAATTTGTACAAGGTGGACGGATCCATCTTTCGTGAAACAGTTCAGATTCCGAGGCAAAACACAGCAAAATCAGACACCAGGTCAGGTATAAATTTTGCTTTCAGGAAAATCCCTTCTCAGAGATACACAATGAAGGAGGAGACTCAAAGGACTATGTGGGTTCCTAAGGTCAAGCAGGAAGCTGACTTGGCCCACTTGAACACTGATTCGACGTAGGCCCTGTATGGGCCTTGTGGGAGAGGAGGACAATTTTTGAGGATTGTATCGGCCCCAATTTTCATCAAAGGAGAAATTGTTAGAGATTGACTCAAATTGGGTCCGAACCGAATCCAACGAGTTCGACCAGATCCAAATCGGAGTTGATTTGATCAAGATATGCTTGAACCAATTTGCCAATTTGATTGAACCATGTTGAACCGGACTCGATCAAAATAAACTATGATTTTATAATCATGGGTCTGGGAGCCCAGCCCACCATCTTCTCAAGATACCCATGTCAATGTTGCAGCGGCACATGTAAAAGTTTTCAAATTGATGATAACTTCAGAAGTTTTCAAATTGATGATGTGAAAATCAAATATTGCTTTTGACTAGTCAAAGGGAGAAAAAGATAGAGGCATCACGTGAAGCCACCAAGCATTTTGAAAGTTTCTTTGGTCAAAAGAAGCATTTCAGCCATCCGATTAAATCAGACGGAGCAGCAAATTTTTTGCAGATTTTTTCTCCACTAAAGTAGGCATAAATCAGCTCTCCCCCTCTATTATAAATAGGGGCCTAATATGCAGTTCTAAGAGAATCTATCACCAAGAGAGAAATCCCACACCAAGAGAAAATTCCTCATATGAGAGTTTCAGAGATCCAAAAAATTAAGAGTGCCGCTACGACCCTTTTCCTAAGGAGTGCCCCTTCTCAGTTTCTGACATACAGCAGCAGGAGTTCAGTTTCTAGGCAGATCTTGCAGAGACAGTGCCTCTACTCCGTACCAGTTTCAGGTTCAATTAATTTAAGATAGTTTGCTGTATTCCGAAGGGGATTTAGATTATTGCACTCTTATTGTAAAAGTTCTTATTTCTGGATTTAATAAAAGCAGTCTCATCTTCTCCCTGTGGACGTAGGATCGGCACCCCGCCGAGTCCGAACCACGTTAACCCCCTTGTGTCTTTTATTTTTCCTGCATTATTATTATCGGATTTGATTTTCTATTTTCCTCGCCGAGTTCGGATTTTGTAGATCCTGCAGAAAATTACCCCAAATTTCCTAACAATAATGTTTAAATTTAAGTTGTTTCTAGTGATGATTATCTTAATCCCTTCTTAAATTCGGAGCTAGTAATTATGACTAATTATCTCAGTAAATTAGCCATCATTATCCTTATAAATCACCCATGATTTAGGGTGGTTTATTCATCTTGGTTGTCAAATGACTCAAATGAAAAAAACTTAAGATCCAAATACCAACAGAAATCCTAAACTTCAATAAATAGAAAAAAAGATCCTCCTACTACCCGATATCTCATATTCATACGAATGATATGATCATATCTATATCTATGGATAAGTCCGATCGGATTAGAATTAGAATTGGATCGGATCGGACTATCGGATTCTGTTAACACCCTGTACAGTGTACACTACTACAGTGTCATTTTCTTTATCCATTATCAATTGCATGGGCCCGTGTATTATCAGATGCAAAGAAACCGGCCCGTTATCAGATTCAAAAAAATAATACGCAAGGTCGGCGCTTCTGACTTCTGAGATCCGGACATGAATGCATCCTCCTCTCCTTCGTCTTCTTCCTCTTCCGCCATCTCCATCACAAATACCACCACCTCCGGCTCCAAGGACGGCGTCCACATTCCAGTAGAGATCGTGAGCGAGGATGAGATGGCGTTCCTCGAAGCGGCCCTTGCTTCCACTCGCCCCCTGCTCTCCTCTTCTCCCTGCTCTTTATCCTCCCCAGCCTCTTCTTCTTCCTCTCGCTTCGCCCTCCTCTCCGCGCGGCCTTCCCTTCTATGTGGCTCTCCCGTGAGGAAAAGCTCCACCCGGCCCCAATCCTTGTCCACGACGCTGGATATCGAGGATCCCGTCCCGCCAAGACCATCCCTCTTTGCTCGATTTCGGTCCAGGAGAGGCCTTTCGGTCACTGACATCACCGCCACTGTACGTTATTTTGCTTTCTACGATCTAGATTGGGCAGTTCTTTTGTTTTTTTCCTCTTCTTTTTAAATCTCTGTCGTACGACTACTTTGGATCAAAAAGTTAGGAGATTTTAGGTATTTAGCGTGTTCCACGAGAAGTCGTTGCTGGTTATGGTGTTATGCATATCACCATCTATTTCGTCTCATACAATCCATCCTTCCTCGTTTTTGCCTCGTTCGATCTGTCAGTCATTTTGATCTCATTTGAAAACTCATCAATGTCAGGAATGGTGTGAGAAGCAAATGGAGTTTGTCCTTCTCCATGGAAAGCCAAAGAGAACTGAAGCTATGGAAGCTGGATGTGAGCGCCACAGCCAACTTGAAAAGGAGGTGAGTCAGGTGTAACATATGTTTTTGCAGCTTTTAATCTGATTCTGCTTGCGCAGATGTTGTGAGGCCTGATCGGTCTTGAATAAAATCCGCATGAGAGTAATAGCACATGATTATAAACTGCGCAGACATAAATGTGTGAGGACATTGGGTTATTTAGGGAGATAAACTAGTATCTTTATCACTAGAAACTGACACATTTGATTATGACTGGTTGTGAAGGAAAATGGTCTGTGTGAATAGTATGGTATCCCTTCTGGTTACTTTGCAGAATCTCATAGTTATTGTTATCTTGCCTTCTATCTTTTGAGTTCGAAACCAATAATAATAAACTGCTAATACTTCAGCTTAAAAATTGAAGCAGGTGTTGGAGAAGGTAGAACTTCATACTGAGTCCGTCGAAGACTATTGGGCAATAAAATTGATGAACTTCATTGCTGGAGCACACCAACTATTATTTGAAGGCTTAACTCGTGAGATTCCAGTGTATGTATACTTGTTCTTTTTGTATATAATTTTCTAATGTAATATTGGTAGATGCTGTACATGATAATGTTCTCGTGATTAGTATATAGTAATATTTTATTGTTTTTCAGTTCAATCTAGATTTTGCCATGTAATTGTAGGAGATCAACAACACATGCAATCTAACTCCAACAGTATAACATGAAATACTCAATGAGTTGAACACAACATCTTTCACTCATAAAAGCAACCTCTACCACATAATTGCTTCTCCAGTAGCTATTTTTTAGAGGAGAGTTTCTCAAAGATAAATCAGAATAAAATGTAGTTATTTTGGTGCATGAGATTGAGGAATCATCTCTTAAGATGCTGGTGTATGACCAAGTATCCTTTATATGTATGTGACAAACTGATGGATTTGTCCAAACTTCTTTATTGGCTATTTTCTCAAAGCAGGCAATGTATATTAAAGGCATCAATTGAAAGTTATGAATACCTTTTGTGATGGTGACATGATGTGCAACGAAGTTAAGGTCCACATAATTGAAAATTGACTTATTATTGTATAAAATATGGATGGGTTCTCTTAAATTGCACATAATAAATGCATATACTTATCTATTGCACTTGCATGACTTTCATGCCCTTTTTTGCTCTTTTAAATCTAAGATCGTGGCAACATTTAGTTAATGAATTGTATTATAATTACATTTTATCAGTGTAGGAGTTATTGAAGGTATATGGATGGTGGGAGTGATTGATGAAATTAGAATGCCTGGAGATGGATATGGAGATACTGCCTGCCCCTTATTGGTGGATATAAAAACGCGTTACAAAGCAACAGGGCCTTCAGAAGCACAAAAGAGGAATGCAAGGTAAGTTTCATCCTTAAAAAACTTTTTCTTCTCCCTGTTGATTCTATAATCCTGTTATATATATTATCAATCTAGTATTTTTTATGACATAAAAAAATCTACAAGGATGTCCTTATAATTTTTTCCTCAATGAAATAACATATGCAGATTTGCAAGTTTGGGTTCATAGTTCACAAACCTTGTGAAACTTTTCTGTTCTAAACAAACTGATAAAGGTAGGAGACTAACATTTGTCGAAGCAGTCTTTGAATTATATTTTAGCCAATTGACAATTTATTTGATCCAATTTGTATGACAAGTTAAAAATTTTATGTTAAGATGTTTTAGAGGTTGTCTCAGTTTAGTTATGATTCCAGACTAAAATTGCCCCATAAAAAATATTCAAATTGATGTGTTATAACCCGTCAAAATAGAACCATATGGGTAATGTTGGTTATGACAGCATCTACATTATGAATTGATATTTAAATTTTGAAATAAGCTATTTACTAATATGGAAACATCAATATTTCTATAACTAGTTAATGGATTTTATCATATTGTTGCAACAACCTCATCCACATGAGCATGTAGTTGAATGTTTGGGAGCAACTCATAAGTTGAGAAACAGTGGAGAATATTTGACCTTGCTGGTGTCGGTTGTTCAAGAGCTAACATCAAATACCAAGCTGAGACATACTTGGCAGTGGCTTAAATTGAAAATATTTCCACTATATGTTTGAGGATGTCCACTTAGCTATGTACACACGTCACACACACACACACACACACACACACACACACACACACACACACACACACACACATATATATATATATATATATATTGATGTCATTGTTTCTATGTTTAATTCCAACAATAGCTATCTTTCAGACATATATTCCACTTGCTAACTCTTCCCAATGCTTGTTAGTTTGGAAAGGGAGAAAATAAATAAGAAAACTTTTATTTTTGAAAACTAGTTGAGATCAGTGACCATAAACCATATTTGTTGGTAAAAGGAAGTTATGATTTCTATTTTTTCGAGTAGCTGTTGTGTTGTTGTGTGGACACATCATCATGAAGTCCATTTTGTTATCCATTGTTGTATACAGTGAACAACTTACTGGAGTTAAGTTTTTGTGGATACATCTACCTTTGCAAAATGATCTCAAGAACAAGGTTGGTTTAATGCTGAAATGGAGAAATGCAGTTTCTGGGTGGCAAATGTGTCTCAAGGTGCTGGCCTTTTTGGTCTAGAAAAGAGAAAAGAAAAGAAGGACCAGAGAGCAATTTTTTTGCTTGAGTTGATCATATTTCATGTGTGTCTGTCCATCTGCCTTTACGCTCGTAGAATTTCCCATTCTACATTGGACATATAAGGAAAATATTTCAATAACTATCATCTTTCTTGCCAATTGGTTAATATGTATGGTATCCAATTTTTGTTGTTTTTTATTTTCAATTGCAGGCTCCAGTTGATGTCCTATAAATACCTTTGGGACAATTTGGTTACCGTTAACTTTCCCATAGACCAATTCTTTCATCATTTTAAGTTGAATCGCCAATATACACTGTCTCGAGATGTCAAGAAATTCATTGATTCATTTGGCTTTGATATAAAGGTACATGTTACATACTTTGTGATTTAAAATCATGATTAGTTTCTTTATGTTCATTTGCAATTTTTCAAGATGTTTAGAATCTTTGTAATAGACAATAGACATTAATTATTCAGCTGTTGACTTCCTTCAATGCACAATTTCTTACTCATATATCTAATCAGTCATTTCAATTTTTATTAGTATGGATATTCCAACTCTCATGATATGCTTTGGCCTAATTTTAGTGTTGATTGTTCTAGTACCAATAATTTTTAACAACATACATGTCCTGACTAAGCGCGTGTTTGTTAGCCCCGTTTTCGGTTTTCGCCCGAAATTGAAACGGGTTTGAAATCTTGTTTGTTGACCGAAACAGAGGTGGGTTTTGGATTGTGTTTCGCGAAAATCCATTTTCGTGAAACACCCAAATACACACAAGCGTGAAATCTACTTCGAGTAGTTTTCCACGTTTTTGTGACCTTTTTGGGATAAGAGTTTCGCGAAACATGAAAACATGATATGTCAAACAAACACATTTTCGCCAAATAAAAAAACCGAAACCAAAAATCCGAAACTCGAAAACCCATTTCAGTTTTCGCAAAACAAAACTTCCTAAAAAAATTTCGCAAACAAACGTGCCCTTAAGATTCCAAGTATAGCATGCCACTATGCTTGGTTATGGCTATGAAAAACGATTTTCTAGCTGATTTATTGACATGTTTTTTTGCCTGTGCTTATTCTTCATCTGATTTCCAGGGCCATATGTTCGCAAGTCTAATTACAGATTATTTCTTTATTCTTTTCTTTTAAATGTGAAACTCTTTACTTGGAACCTGCAGACACTTGAAGATGTGTTGACATATTTTCAAGACACATGTTGTTTGCTCTCCCCATGTCATGATCAGCTACTCTTGAGGTAACTACCACTAGATGGACTTTGGATGTACTTGTTTTGAGCTCAGTGGGACAAACTTAGGGATGCATCTGTATTCTCTTCATGCAGATATGAGTTGCAATCAGATCAATCACTTCTAGAGGAATGCTATATCTCCTATGATTCTAGTTGGTTTCAGCAACGGATCCGCAAGTGCCTTGAGTTTTGGTTGGGAGATAGGGAAGCTGATTTTGTCTCAGAGGGTGAGCAATGGAAATGTCGCTTTTGTGCATTTGCTTCCGTATGTCCTCTGTCAGCTACTACCTCCAGTAAGAGAGCTAGGACATAATCGGTCTATATATTATCTTCTGGAAACAAGATTTTATTGATTTTGAAATATTCACTCATCCCCGGCTATTTAAGTATTGGCTAAGGTAGATAGCTTAAACAAGAATAACTCCCTCGTGGCTCCGTGCGGCTGTCGCTGAAGACAAAGGTGGAAGCTTCAAGTTTACTGAATAATAATTTTTTCTCTATTGAGACGTATAACTTAGGTTCATTCTCTTTCGTTTTCAGAGATGATCAATACCGATAATTTCTCTGACCTTTTTGATCCCACTACAACTGAGCTCAAAGTCATTTTTGTTGGCGCTGCTTCTGACCCTACAAGTTTTGTATTCTAGGGTACTCCAACTGATTTCCCGTTGTTGTATATCTATTTTCTCAAAAGAAAGCAATGTTCTGCACTTGTACAGTTGTGCTTCATGAGAAATGAAATGATGCCTCGGTAGATTGTAAATGAATAATTGTTTATTTCATCGCTGGCATGAGATTTTGTGCATTGGGCTACACCTTTTGCCCGTTTCCACTTGGTGTGGCATTGTACAATTATTTAAAGGGTGGATTGAGTTTGTAGACAGTATTATGATTGGTTTTTTCTTCGGTTCAATATTCTACGGGCAGTTTGTCTGCATGACTTACAATGGACAGGTTTCTGTAAAGTAAGGAGCATATTTTAGTAATAGTTCTTGCTTGATCAAGGAGCAAATGTTTCTGTCAAATTCTTTGCAGCTTGCATAGCCTTTGACTGTCTAATTACTATGTTTGTTATTAATGAATTAATAGGCAAATATTGGGTATAGAGTATGTAGAAGATTATATCATCGAGAAACAGCTGGGATCAAACATCATTTTGCATCCAAAGGACAAGAGTAAATGACAAGTATTTTGAGGTATACAACTTGCTATGTATCGCTAGCCCTTGCCACTTCTAAGTTTCTTTTATAAAGTGATGTCCAGAATTCAAATAATATAGGGTCTGCTAAGCATTGCTTTAGACTTTGTTTCATTCTTAGTTTTCTTTCTTGTGAATCATTTATTACAATTTATTTCCCAGATATATCGCAATTGCATGTGGAAAATTGACATTGGGTGATACTAACTTTAACACACTACAAAAGAAAACTAAGATAAAGAAGTCGGCAAAACCGGTTTTTGCAGTCGGCATTCTTACGGCATTTCTTACAAAGGTTAAACCCTGCACGAGAGACAATTCAGAAAGAATGTTCTTTTCAACCATATTCTATGACCTTTAAAGAAATTATTCATTTGAAGCACACAAAAATATGCTTTTATTATATAAGAAAAGCATTTTGTATTCTCTATCAGATACACTGCAATCTGCCGGAACGAATCGTCTGAGGGATTCTTGATTTCTTGATAAGCAATAGCGATTTGACTTCCATCTTTCAATTTTTGTATTAAGACAAGAAATCTGGTGACCAATCTCCCTCAACTACTACGCACCAACCACATGAAAGAATACCATGAAGCGAGTATAAATAATTTTGCCGGGGAGTTGCCTAATTAGCTTTCCCCAAATCAGAGGAAATAAAAATCACAATTAACAATAACTTTATTTTCTTTGCTCCTCGCATTTACACCTCTCTTTATGATCTTTCTTCACTTTTTTAAAGGTTTTCTCTTGTTATCTACTTTCTATCTTGGTTTTGTTAGTGGGAGGAGAGATTAAAAAACATTAAGATGCCACACCATGATCCTGGAGCAATCAGCAGGAATACCCTTCAACTTGGTATCATCTTCCAGGATGACTTCTTGTACAAACTTGATCGAATCCTGAAATATCATGATCAGATAGAGGTAATTAAGTGATACAACTTTGGAAAACCATAAAGTGCTAGTAGGCCTTGGAAATTATTGAGTGAATCAGCCACCACCAATTAGGAGAAAGTCATGTTACCTATCCTAGTCGGATCTCTTTTTCTAGATTTTCTTCTTGATCACTAAGGACAATTTAGTAAGTAGCTTCCGTGTTCTAATAAAGGTTGATGTCAATGAGGTGGTTGATAATCTTTATGAGCTTTGAGTGTCTCATAATATAGCAAAATAAACCCATCGTTTCCAGAGATAGCTGGAAAGAATTAATCTTATATAAGTACTCCATCAATGATGTTCCAAAATTGATCCATGAAGTCAGTGAAAGGAACACGAAAGATATTTAATTAATGCATGCAATTAAGACATGGTATTAATAGTCAGTAGTCAACGACTGATTATAAGGATCTTATTTATAAGTATTATCATATAATGGGAAAGAAAGAATAATTAGGTAAAAAGAGAGTAGAAAGACATATTTTACTGTAGTTCAAGGAGGAAAGTGTATACCAAGAATATATTCCCTAATGGGTATTAAACGACCACGTATTCCAATTTGTATGAAACTTTTGCATAAACTGTATATGAAGGCACAAAGTGCTATTTAAATTTATACACGACCCTACATGTTTGCAAGAGAAATAACAATTTCCCTAAACAAGATCATGAAATCTAAAAATTTCCTAAAACCGAATATAGTATCCAAAGTTCTCAAAACTAAAATTAAATTCAAAAAATATCCAAAATACCCATGTACTAAAACTGTTTAAAGTGATCGTTTCGATTATGAAAATGCATCCTAAAATATCAAAAAAAATCATAATAATTATAAATTAGTGAATGATTTTTTAAATTTTTTTGAAGATTTTAAAATGCATTTTCATGGTCAAAAGTGATCAAATGACCACATTCAAGATTTTCAAGTGACTATTTTGACCATGAAAACGTATTCTAAAATCTTAAAAAATCATTAAAAAATATTTCATTCACTAATTTAGAATTATTGTAATTTTTTGAAGATTTTAACATGCGGTTTCATAATCAAAATGTTATTGGTTTAGGGAAAAACCTGAAAGAGAAATTCATTAAACAATATACTATCGGTGACAAAGTAGAAAGAAAAAATTATTTCAAATTCTTTACGCAATCGTGAAGTTTTTTAATTTTTAACCTGAACAGGCTAAAGACTGACCTGTGACGTGTCAGGCAACGAGGTAGGGCGACCCCACCTCTCAGGATCCCACAATATAGAGCTATTGAATGCAACCCCCGAAATATTAATCTTCCTGGGTCTTTGGCTAATGTTTGCGCTGGTGATCATTAATCTGTTGTCATTGCTCAAGTCCTTCAAGATCCATCCTCGAACCTTTGATGACTGACAAATTGGACCATCCACAACTACTCTCTTCCTGTTTACCGGCATCATTGCTACAGGCCATGCCCCAAAAACCCTGAAAATTTTGACATGAGAGACATTACAAATTAAGCAATTGCTTTTGAAGGACAGGAAACCGAAAGAAAGGTGTTGATGTGATAACAAGTATGGCAGATTGATGTTAATGGGGAAGGTACATGCATGCGGAATAGACACCCATAACTTCGAAAGCCAATCACAAGAG
This sequence comes from Canna indica, assembly GCA_034359265.1. Taxonomy (NCBI): domain Eukaryota; kingdom Viridiplantae; phylum Streptophyta; class Magnoliopsida; order Zingiberales; family Cannaceae; genus Canna; species Canna indica. The sequence goes on from CP136896.1 coordinate 71,988,287, forward strand.
AATTCAATTGAGTTTCTTTCAATCAATCCAATAGATTTCAACTATAATTTATAAGGGCTGTATTTGAGGATGTAAAATGAGGCACGAGAAACAAACTAATGGGGAACAGAGTGCAATCGGAGTAGCTTCATTCAAGGATTACTTCAGCAGCAAAGAACATGTATCTTTTTAAACAACAAGTGATAGGGTTTTCAAATACCAGATAAGTTGTTATTAATCAATCAAGCAAGCATACTTTTTCTTTCTCGTGCAGCCTGTTGTATATTAGTCAAATTCTTATGCTCGAGGCATATTTCCCAAGACAATGCGTCAACCTACTCATACGGGCAATTCTCCTTATTTTCCTCCCATCAAATCTCGTGCTTAAGTTTTCGAAGCACTCAACTCACATAGAAAGAAAAAAATATGCCCAAATTATACTAAAATCATTGACCCTTATTCCCCTTTCAAACTCAATAGAAAACACTTTGAAAATATGGAATATTTTAGCTGTAAGACTAAAGTTCTCTCAATTATTAGCAGTAAAAGGGTCGAAAGCTGTAGGAAACATGCTCAATTCTCTTTCTTTCTGTAGCAAAGGTAATAAAGACTGAACTTTTGTTCTTTTCAATGAATAGGAGGATTAATTTACGTTGGTTTAGTTGAATTTATTCTCATTCCTACCAATTAAGAAGAAAAATTAAGCACAAAAAGGAGAAGAGGAAATGAACGAGAGGTCGTACTCAATATTTCTAATCTCCTCGAAGAATCGGAGAACGTAAACGTTGGATGCGCCGGCGAAGTGCACGATCCCGGTAAGCCGGTGGTACTCGACGTGGCTGAGGGCGACGTTCCGCTGGTGGTCGTCCTCCGCCGCCGGGTCAGAAAAGTTCTCCTTGAAGGTGAGGTGCCTGTACACGACCCCGGTGTTCCGCAGCATCGCGGCCGTGGCAGGGGCGTCGGCGCGCTTCTGGACGACGATCCACAGCAGCGGCGGCGGGACCAAGCGCAGCGTGTGCGCCAGTCGCCGCAAGAACGCGCCTCGGAACCGGTCGCCGGACCGCGTCGTCGTAACAATGATCAGCAGCCGCCGCGACGGATCCTGCGCCGCCTCGCCCGCGCCGCTCTCCTGCATGGGCGGCGGCAGGTCGTCGGCGGCGTCGGCAGCCGGGACAGATCTCGGGATCTCGACGAGGGTCCTGTTGACCGCCCCACCGACGGGCTCGACGACATGCTCCACCGCCTCGATGGGCGCGGCGGGGAGGAGGGCGATGCCCTTGATGTGCCGACTCTCGGCGGCGGCGCGAGCAGAGAAGATGGCGGCGGTGCTGTGCGGGGCAAAACCGGTGAAGAATCCCGTGACGAAGCACAGCACGAAGTGCACGAGAGCCTTCTTCCACAGGTAAGCCTTTTTTTTCGACCGATCCATAGAGCCCATCTCCCTTCCCAATGTCACGCTGGGACAGCGAACGCAATCGAATCAACGAACGGAGAGAGAGAGAGAGAGAGAGAGAGAGAGAGAGAGAGAGAGAGAGGTTTAGAAGGGCGGGAGGGCAAAGGAAGAAAGAAAGGTATGTGTTTGATAGAATTCCAGAATGGGGATTAAAATGGAAGGTTAGGTGTTCGATAGAATTCGTCTCTCTGTTTCAGCCTTTGTGTAGCTTGCAGTAATTTCTCATCATTGAGAACTCAAGTTCTCTCTTCAAGCTAAAGGAAGAGATGACAGTAACAAGAAGAGAGAGAGTGAGAGAGAACCTCTTTTTTTTTAATGGTGGGTCTGAAGGAAACCCACCACCAAATTGTCTCATCTTTTTTGGATTGAATGAAGAGGCCTCTCTCAACTTCGATCGTAGTTTTCGATTGAATCGACCGTTCCCATTAATACTAGCTCCGAAAGTAAAAAATTCTATTACTGACCTCTATGGTACTGCATTATAGCTAATAAACGCATCACATGATATTCATATCCATGCCATGCCGTCTAGTGTTTGGCGAAACAAACATGGCACGATATATTGTCTTAGGATACATGGCGCCGTGAGGGGTGTCCATTCGGTTTAGATTGAATCAAATCAATATAAATTGAATCGAATCGAAATTTTTTTCGAATGAAAATCTAAATCAAAAATCGAACCGAATATGGGATGAATCGAACCAGATCGAATCGATTATTTTTGGTTCGTTTTGATTTTGTAACCAAATAAACCAAAAAACTTATTTTAGTTGTTTTAGCGTGTTTAAACGAAACACACGTCTAAACCGAATCAATTCACTTGAAATACATACAATACACGTTAACATAAAAAAATAACACAAACATCAACCAACTAATCAAGTAGCAACGTTATAAAGTCTTTCAAATATCAAAACTAAGACCAACAAGTCATCTAGAGGCCGAACACTGGGAACCAAAAATAAATATTTTATTTTTCAGTTCGGTTCGGTTCCCAAACTTTGGGAATCGAAACCAAATCGAATAAGAATCAATTTTTGAACAGAAGCTGTCAAGGGCTAAATCGAATCGGACCAACAATTTTAATTCAATTTTTTAATTTAGGTCAGTGTGACCCGAACAATGAATACCCTATTATCCTGTAATATTTGTGTTTTGTGCCGAGCATTTTGTGAAATAAACCGACCCTCCAAGATGAACCAGCAAAAAGTTGTGAATCTGCCCTACCACATTATGCACGTTGATCCTGTGGCCCATTAATTTTTATTAAATAATAAACTATAGGACTTACTTTTCTTAAAATGTTAAGAGTTTTTGAGTTGAAGTTGTGATGAATTTGGTGGCATGGTCAGAATTGGGGGGCACTGTTCGCAATTTGACATCCACTGTGGGGCAAGCAAATATCCTCCTAATTCTTTGAAGGTCAGAGATGACCCTGCATTGACTATATTTTCCTGGTTTTAAAAATCCACATGGTTTTAAAAAAGTCTCTCGAGTTACGACTCAGGTAGTAATTTTAATTGTAATTGACCCGAAACCTTCATATTACGAAGTCGTCCACATTCTAGTGTTTGTCAATGGATCCAAGAATTTAAAGCTGTCGGTGAGTTGCTTATTATTTATCTCACAGTACTAATTAATGCAGTATAATGCATTTTAATTATAGTTTTTTATTCTGTTTTAATTTATTATTTACGAAATTGCATCTCCGTTGGACTCGTCCACCGGCCAATCAATATTCAATCTCTTACATTTTAAAAAGTTGATCGGGTGCCGTGGAAAGGGGGCCGACCCGCCCATATACCCGTCAATCACTATCCAACATGTGGCAAGGGCAGTCGAGCCCTCTTGAGGTACGCAGGCTAGAGAGGATTATTGCTGGTTTGCAAATATATATATATATATATAATTAGATAATCAACCTATTAAAATCCAGTTCATACAGTCGAGATATAAAATATCTTTCAACTCCGACGGGACGAACATAGATCCTTGTGAGCCTTCTCCTGTCATTCTTTCAAAAACTCTTAAGTCATTCATTCATATATACTATTGATTGAGTCTTAAACCTAATGCTTTAACATTAAATGTATCAAACGGAAATTAGAAAACTTTAGTTAAAATTAATTACTTTATTATTTGAATTGTTGCTCTATTATTATTATTATTTTGGTGTCTATTTGTTTGTATTGAAAGTTGTGAAAACTTAGATTACTAAGTTTGTGTGTTTAAATAATTGTCTTGACGTAAAGATATAAGTTCAAAACTTTCGTTTACTATGATTAGTTGTGTAGTTCTTGGGAGAATATGTGTTGGAGGCACTTTCGTTATATGAGGGCGATCCTCGAATGAAAGGATCAGAGTCTTATTTCGTAAATCCTCTTGTAGTATATATTTTAAAGTAATAAAATTGAGTTTAAAATCCTAAGATGAGTGCTTGATAGTGGAGTAGGCGAATTTATCAAACCACTATGAATACTTGTGTTTGCATTATTTCTCATTATGTATTTGATTACTTGTCATTCATATTCACTTCCGCATTTATAACGATAAATGAGAACTAGCACAAGTAATTAAGTAATCACTTAAAATTAGAATTAGATTAAAGTTTTCAGTGATACATTATTCATTTTTCTACTAGTCTATGCCATTTGATCAACGGATAGCAACAGTACGTAGTGCACCAACCCCTCCAAGAAACAAGAATAACTCATCAAGAGATCTGTAATTTTTTAATATTTAACATTAAGTTTTACTAAAATGAAATATTGCTCGGTATTATATTGTGTTAAAAATAATATACACGGCATTTAGGGCACATTGACATAATTGATTCTTATTTTAGTTTTTTTTTCAATTTCAGTTTTGGTCGAACGTATTATTCTGATTTTAATAAATTCTTGAATAAAATATCAAAAATATAACAACTAGATTAAAATTCGTATTAAATTAATTACAAACACTAAATTGGAAGTAAACACCACATTAGTTGTAAATGTTGACCCGATTTGAGTCTAATTTGAGTTAAATTAAGATGGATCAAGTCCAGTAACAAGTCAAGTATGCACACTCTCACATGCATGGCAAGTGGCTCATATTTATCTCTATCGGACTTTGTTTGAGATAAAACTTTGATTAGTCAAATTTGAATTGACTACTCAATCACAGTCGCACAAGTTAATGGAACGGCTCCGAATTTTAAAAATTATTATTTTTCAAAATTTGCTCATGATTTATTTTCATGAGTCGACTCTTGTTATTTTATCATCTCCAATGTAAATAAAGATTTGTTTCACCTGAATAATTTATCCTACACCGAGCGAGAGGAAGATAAAAAAATATAGCGAAAAAATTTAGAAATCTAAAAAATCAAAAGTGCTGTTACAATCCTTTTTAAGGAGTGTCATTTCTCAGATTTCGATAAACAATAGTAAAAATTCAATTTTAAATCAAATTTTATAAAGATAGTGCTTCTACTCCATACATATTTCATGTTCAATTTATTTAAAATAATTTATTATATTATGAAAAATTTTCAAAATAACTTTCTAAATTATAAATCAAAGTTTTTAGACATTTTCTATTGATCATCCTAGACACAACGACATAAAGTTATTCATGAGTGAAGATAAATTTTTTTGATAAAAACACCGACATTTGAAAGTTATTGACCCTAACTTTTATTGATAGTCATCACAAAAAAAATTATAATAGAAAATTATCTCTTTTGAAATTTAACTGGCAGTCTTGGGTCTAATGGTGTCAACGACATACGTTGAATGAATATCTTTGCTCTACAATTAGTTTCAGAAATAATCTTGACTTCAAGGGCTCGGTTCCCAAGTCTTGTTAACATCAATCGTGTTCCATTATATAATCCGCAGATGGATCGATATTTCTTAACAAAATAATAAGAGTACCAACTTTTAATGTCAAATAATGATTAGGAACACCAGAACATTTGATGCAATTCAAGAAGTTTGGTGTGTGGATTTGATCTAACAAACTCCCTCCAGAATTTGATAAGCACATGCAATCTGAGCTCAAAGATGTCGTTGACTCTTTTTGATTTAGAGAAACCATATAGTCAGTAATCATCTCAACCACATTCAGAGTGAGAGCTAATATAGCTCTTTGTTGCAAATATTCTAAACTATTGACATTTGTAATAAGCTCAGGATAAATTGCATTAACAATCGCAGTAACGGGGTCACTTGCATCCAAAATCAAATTATCATCTAGAATTCGGACTACCCCATAACCATCACCAGGATCACTTATCTTTCCATCACCGATCGATAATATACAATCTGAAAAACTTTTCAAATCATTTGTATTGTCATTGAAGTTGTTTACAGTGAGACGCATATTTTTCGTTAGTTTCAAAACATCACAATCGTCCCATAAGTTAGACAAATTAAGTGATGCATTAACAATATATTGTCTGTTTTTCCTTAGGTAAAATTTGTTTAAAGTCTCCCCCAAATACTATAGTCTTACCTCCAAAAGGATGATAATTGATGTTTGGATTCATAAAACGCATAACATCACACAATGTTCTATCAAGCGCTTCAAAACAATATCTAAAATTAAGATAGTCATACTATTAGATTTGTATTTAATGAAATTTAATAAATATATAACTAAATAATACTTATTCATCATTGGAGATTCGTCCTAAATAATTAAACTTGTTCTCACTAATAAATCAACCAACGAAGAACCTTATTTAATATTGCAAGTAGAATCCTCATCTAGATTAAGAGGGATCGCAAATCGAGAATGCGTTGTTCTTCTACCAAATAATAGTAAAGATGCTATTCCATTGGACGCAACTGTTAAAATAATTTTCCTTTCGGATCCAAGTGCAGATGCAAGAGTTTTCCAAATAAATATCTTTCCGATTCCACCAAAATTGTAGAAAAAAATACATTATTTTTTCTTTTAACAACATCTAATATTTTATCTTAAATTTGTCTTTATTCCGAAGTTAGGTGTTGAATTTGTTCTTGATTTTTCTCTCTTAATCTCATTTGATTGTAGCGCGGCTCCTTAGCAATTAAGCGATTGTTAATGTTTGTAGATGATCGAGATGATTTTGACATCGTAGGAAAATCATCCAAATTTTTGTCACATCCTTTTATAATTAAATCATTTGTCTCTAAACAATCATTTTTGAGTTCATTACAAGTAATGACAACATCTAAAATTCAAAAATATATAAATTTAATATATTAATTGGTAATAAAAAAATAACAATAAATATATATAACAAATATATAACTTTCATACATTCTGTTTGTAACACTTGCTTTATCAAATAAGGTATATCTTTAGTTAATCATTTTCAAACCTCCTCCCAAACGAATTCTGGTCTAGACATTGAGTTCGATAATAATAATGTAGCAAATAATTTTCCAAGAGAAAAACCCGATCCTCATGTACTTGCTTCTTTAATTGCATCTACATATTCTTTGTCATCGTCAATCAACCCTAAATTATAGCATGCATCTCTAAAAGTTGGGTAAACTTTACCATTGACTATTCTAATATCCTCGGAAGACGTTGGACCCCTAACCACGTTAAGAAAAATTCTCAAATAGTATAACTCACATATTCGTCGGGGAACAAAGAATATTTTTCCAATCGAAAATTAGTTTGTCTCCCTTCGAGTCCAACATCTAATGTCTTGCTTCCATGCAAACAATAAAGGAAATTCAATATATGTTAAGCTTCGTGCCCTTGGGAAACATTTGTTAGCTTTGAACCAAACTAAAATTGAGACTCATTAATTATTGATCGATTTGTCACTTCATATCTTGGATCATCATCATTGAAAATTACAATCTATTCATTTGGAAGATGAAACAACAATCGTTGCACATATGGATATTTGTAATGAATGTTGAAACTAAAAATTCTCCATATTGTTTCACGGGGAGAGATATACCGATAATCATAAAATATTTTGATGCCATCAACAGGAGCTTGTATTTTAGACTGTGAGATTAAGTCAACGAATGTGGTAGTGACACGATCATCACCTTTATTCACATATTTGAAAATATATTTAATTGATCTCGATTGATTGCACCATTCAACAACATGTATCTATTATGAGGCACAACAAAACGATTGTCCAAATCAATCTTTCCTTTTTAATTGTTCGACCATTATCTCTTCTTCTATAAACTGGATATTCACCCTTTTTTATTGTAATGTCTGCAAACTTCTTTGGAAAATATTGTATGCATATACCATCAAAGAATATTCTTCCAATCGAAAATTGGATTGTCTCTCTTCGAGTCAAACGTCTAATGTCTTGCTTTCATGCAAACAACAAATGAAATTCAACACATGTTAAACTTCTTGCCTTTAGGAAAAATTTGTTAGCTTTGAACCAAGCTAAAAATTGAGACTCATTAATTTATGTATTTATTTTTACTTCAGATAAAAGAGTTTAGTATTAATAAGTTAACTTAATTTTAATTTTACCTATCATTTAAAAATATAAAAATATTTATTACATATAAATATTAGGAGGATTATTAAGCACATCAATTAGAAGGATTTAATATTTTTATTTTTATTTTTTGGATGAAAAAATATTTTTTTTCGTCAACTACCAACAATTTCCATAAGCGATGAGCAAAAAAATTAATTTAATATTTTAATTAAAAGCAATGTTGCCAATGTTGAAAAAAAATTAATTCTCATAAAAAAAATAATATTATATATTTAAAAGATATAATAATATTAAGTATTTTCAAGAGAGTTAATATTAAAAAAAATAATATCATAAAAAAATCAATGCAATGAATACATATTTTTTTTCTAAAAGCATCTATGTTAATATTATACCTATTATTTATTTAAAGTACTTAAATTTATGTCATTTGGTATAATTTTTATTATGATACTTGGCATGATAAAAAGATCAAAGTGCTTATATATATATATATATATAATTCATATTTCATTATTATTACTGTTAACTGTACATGATATAATTAACCAATTTGCATGCAACTTAATTATATTAATTAATTCAAACAGCAGCTAATTAATTAATTAATTAAATGGAGCACGCCTTCAGTCTCTCAATTTAATATGACTTGTTGTGAAACGAGAGATCAGCTCTTGGTATTTAGTACAACAAATAAAACTATTCATCTTATTATTATTTGCAATCCCGGGATTTAAGTAGAGAGAGGGGTGGAATTCATTCCAACTATAGTTAGAATGGACGATTATTTATTAAATAAAATTATTAAAAAAAACTTAATTATATTTTTGATCCTCTAAAATATTATATAATTTTTCATTTAATCCTTCTTTTTTTAAAAAAAATTATTTAATCTTTCAAAAATTATTTTCGTTTTCGTTTGGTCCTTCCGTTAATTTTTCGTTAACTTTTGATGTTAAGTGCCAACATGAAATGCTGACATGGACTGAAGAGGGATCAAACGAAAAAAGAAGATATTTTAAGAAATTAAATGAAATATATATATATATATATATATATATATATATATATATATATATATATATATAATCTAAAATATAATTATATACTATTATGCTTTAGGCTATTAAAATATTTATTGTTATGTTTTATGTTATTAAAAAATATATATTTTCCATTTAATACCTTAAAATATCTTATTTTTTTCGTTTGATCTCTCTTTAGTCGATGTTAATATTTCACGTTGGCACTTAACACTAAAAATTAGCGAAAAGTTAAAGGAGGGACCAAACGAAAACGAAAATAAATTTTGAGAGACTAAATAATTTTTTTTAAGAAAATGATGGACCAAACGAAAAATATATATGATATTTTAGGAACGAAATATATAATTAAACCTATTAAAAATATATGATTGATGCAATCATATCTTACGGGTGTTTGGGTATCATTGTATTTTAAATATATGGTAATTTAGTTATTATTATGTTTTTATAAATCATATATTAAAAATACAAGATAGTTTTCTATTATAAATTTTTGGACTTATTTTTTATTTATATAAAAAATTGATCGAGCGTACTTACGAAACAAATCTCATATTTGTGGACTCTGGAAATTATCGATGTACGCTACATTTCCCTTGCTTTTACATAGAGCATATTTTTGTGCCTTAAACTCATGACATCCCAGGTCGCAAGGTGAGAAAAAAATCAAAAATTTAATTAATCGAAAGACCGGTTCGAAATAGACTTGATAGTTTCGAAAAAAAAAAATTCGGTTTTGATTTTTGAGTATTAATTAACCGTTAGTTCATGATTAATCAGTTCACATATAATATTTTAATTTTTACACTTTTAATTTTTTTAAATATTTTTTCTAAAACTTATATAAAATAATATATTGAAAATATTATTTAATTTCTTAAACTTCTAATCTACTAATTAATGGATATTATTATTGGGCCTATGTTGGCCCCTTAATGTAAATAAAAGCCTTTTTTTCACCACCAACTCACCGAGCAAATTAAAATACTTCTTTCCTTTATGAAATATTTTAGATCCAGATAAATACAAGTTGACCCAAAAACAACATATACGATAATTATTTTTTAAAAAAGTGAAAAAAAATCAGATATTTCGTAACTTTTTTTGTTAAAAAATACAATCCATGATCATTTTCGTACACCACGTGATAAATGTTGAAGCTATAAAAAAATGACATAATTTTCTTTTGCATGTACATCATTGTCGTTCTCTTTGACCAAAAACATGTGATAAATACTTGACTTAGGAACTACAACAATTAACTAATTATAAATTTCCATAGAGAAAATCAAATCGATGTTGACACGATTTCATCGAAGTCCAACATGTGACACGAATTCAATCATTGACCATCATCGAGAGCGGAAATTGAGAGTACTCATCCTCTCTATTTATATACGAGTCTTACTATATCATTCTAAGAATTAGTCTAATTATTTTTCCAATCCCTCGCAATGACGTGAATAATAATTTAATCGCACTTTATTATATATAAGTATCAAGATGATTATTAAATACATGAGTTATAAAAAATTAGCATTTCTTTTTATATACCTATTGTAAATAATAAGCAAATATTCAAACCACTTGCTAATGTTTGATTAAATTAGCACGTGAATATAACCTACAAAGACACGAGTAAAAATAGCAAGTAATTGGTCAAATTAATCATGTGACGTGGATTATGAGTAGATCTCTCCACAGGGCCTTGAAAATAATGATAACAATTGAATAATTAATTTTGATAATTGATGAGAAAATTAAAAAATATATCCCAAACTATATAAAAAATAATAAATCTATCCTCATTTTTTATTTACATTGTTTAAATTCTAAACTTTCCAATTCAAATTAATTACATACCACTTTTAGCCCCATGTTAATTTAATTGTTAATTATTGATGTGACATCCCAATTAACATGCTAAATAATATTTTTATTACTTACTGCAATGCTAACACGTTGACGTGGCCATTTTTTTTAAAAAACTAATTTTACATGTTAGCTAGTTGTGTGTACCATGTCAAGATTGGCTAACGCGGTAAAAATATATATTTTTTTTAAAAAAACCCTAAAACCTCATCAATCATGTTAAATTCATGGCCGTGAAGCAAAAAAATATTATGGGTCAAAAATGAGATTTTAACGTTTTTTTAATAAAAAAAGATATTATTTACCATTCTGATTGGGATGTCAAAAAAGGGATAGATTTGTTAATTTTCATATAATTTGGGATACATATATTAATATTTTTTAAATAAATAAATTGAAATAAAAAGAGTGAATGAGGAATTTCAAACTATATTAAGAATTATGACATGACATGGCATCGTCTATCCACCACAGCTTGAGGTGGCATGCTTCCTAACGAAGAAAAATACTTCATCTTTTGAATAAGTAATTATTAACAACATATTTGAAGATTTATTTTTTATTTGGTAAACTCGATTAATTATATGATTGCTTTTTATTGTAATCGTTGTATGTTTCATTTTTTTTTGTTTAATTTGACCAAACATGCAAAACACACAATGATTATGTGACATGTTCGATCAAAAATAGGCAATGATGTTTTCTCTTAAAAAAATATGCTAAACATGGCAGAAATCAAACTTTGCTAGATTTGTCACGTCATTTCAAATATGTAGCTAGTGCTTGTCTTAGATTTTCATCCAAATCTTGGGTAAAGAATTATTAATGGTAGGGAAAAAATCATCATCCACTTATCATCCAACTCACCTCACAAGATAAGATCAATAGATATTAAAAAATCACACATCATATTCTTAATGGTAGGAAAATATAACATGGCATGAGGAGACCAGCACATGCATGATGTAGGTCGACACACTAGGAAAAATATAGGCTTTCAGAAACCATCAAGCGTAGGAAAAAGAGGTTATTTCAATTAGGGGCCTAATTTTTCTTTACCACTTCAATGTCTTTATATGCTAGGTTAGGTGAACTTCTAGGAGACTAACTCAACATGGTCATCTTCATGCACATGATGGCCAAATGTTTGAGCCCAAGTCTCCAATTTTTTCTTCCAATTTTGATGTTGACATCCATGAAAGTATACATACATGTTGTCTATTTTTATCCAATTAATTAATGTCAACTATTTGTGCAAGTAGTCATATATAGTTAACAAATTGGACTTGGTTGGCAATTCATTGCTATATATACTTGAGTTAGGTTGATTTCAAGTTGAAGGGTGTATTTAAAGGGGAGAGAGGGCTATCAACTTGAACCAAACCTTTTTGTGTTGTCAACACATGGGGTTTGATCATGACACATTAATTAGTGGTGATGTCTGTTCATTGATGCCAAACCCCATCTAGCTAACCCTAAATTACCATGACTATAAGTTAGTGTGTAAATTCGAAACCGGTTAAAATTTACAAATGAAACCTATAAGTAGGATCTTGGGACCTATCAATACTCTATTAAAACATGTACTACATCATAAATTTCGAGTAGGATCTGATTTTATATCCCAATAGGGTAGGATTTAGATTCAAAACCTAAAAACCGATCCTATATAGATCTGGATATTATGAAAAATATAAATTACCCATCGCTACTATAATCTAACTCCATTAAATTCAATCTAATTTATAGTGGGTAGTGAAATTGGATTAAATTTTTGTATATCCAATGCGATTCACTAAGAGTATTGAAAGAATAATGATATTAGCTTGTAGCTATAATTTGTTATTGGTTTTTTATGAACCCGGTTCAATTACGGTTCGACCGGTTTGACTTGACCCGAGGACGATGGCCGGTGGAGAGGCAGGAAAACATCGCTGACGTCAGGCATGCGATATTTATCTCCAGTCACTCGCCTCGCTCTATATATATTGATTTCTCCTCCGCGCAGAGACGCCACCGTCATCAATCCAAATCATTTCTTTGCTTTCTACTCTCCCTACATCTCATGGCCTCGAGCGACGTCACTCTCTACTGCTTCTCCTCCTCCTCCCCTTCTTCTGCTTCGTATCCCACCTCCCGCCCTCCTCCTCCTCCTCCTCCTCATGCCACGGCGGGGGTGCTCAGCCCCTGCGCCGCCTGCAAAGTCCTCCGCCGTCGCTGCACCGATAAATGCACGCTGGCGCCCTACTTCCCTCCCACCGACTCCCAAAAGTTCACCAACGCCCATCGCGTCTTCGGCGCCAGCAACATCGTCAAGCTCTTGCAGGCAATTCATCATCATCGACCTCTAATTCATCTTCTTCACTCGTTCATAACTCTCGATGTTTAGTGGCTTCCGACGATCGACTGCCGGAAGTAATGGCACTTCATCGCCTAAACCGATTAATGCTTGCGTGCGTGCAGGATATCCCGCAGAGCCAGCGGGCGGACGCGGCGAGCAGCATGGTGTACGAGGCGAGCGCGCGGATCAGGGACCCGGTTTACGGCTGCGCCGGCACCGTGTTCCAGCTGCAGAGGCAGGTGAGCGAGCTCCAGGCGCAGCTCGCCCGGGCGCAGGCGGAGGTCGTCAACGCGCATGCGCAGAACTCGAACCTGACGGCGCTCATCTGCGTGAGGATGTCAAACAGAACTACCAGCTTGCAAGAGAGCGCGGCCGCGGGCGTCGTCGACGGCCTCTCGTCGGAGAGTCCTCGCACGTTCTTGCACAACGACTGCTTCTATGTCGACGACAGCAGCATGCAAGGAGTGGTTTGGGAGGAGCACCTCTGGACTTGAGCCGCAATTAATCGATGGCAGAATAATTTTAGTAGAATTAGTAGAGCTGATGCAGAGGGACCCAAAACAATATAGTAAATTCCTATATTGTTTTTTCTTTTTGGTTTAGTTAGACCTATTTAGGGCATGTTTATTCGTTGCCTTAAGCCTGATTAATTAAAAGGTCTAAAATGATTCCTAAATTATTTCAAAAATTTTATATTAGTTCATAAATTTTTTTCGGCTCAATTGGGTCTCTGAAGATTTATAATTATCACTTTGATCCCTGATCGTGATCCTATCGTTAAAAAAATACCTATGTGGCTAATGTTCCCGTGGTCTGCACGAGACCACAAGCAGCGCAGATCCCTATCTGGCCAATCAAGTGCATCTTCGGGCGAAAAAAATTAGTATTTTTTAACGGCAGGGTTTCGTCCAGAGATTAAAGTGACAATTACAAATTTTTAGGAACTCAATTGAATCGAAAAAAAATTATGGGACCAATATAAAAATTCAAAAATAATTTAGGACCATTTTAAAAAAATTTCCCTTCCTTTTACTATCCAAAGTACAAGTAAAAAGACACATTTTGTCCACTGATATTAGCATAGTTGATGATAATATTTTGTATACTCTCTATTTTTACTTTTAAAAAATTATATTTTTATTTTTATTTGAGTTATTTTTGGAAACATATATTTATTTTAAGTGCAAATGCATGAATATTTAGAAAGTTGTTTGATGGCGTCCATGCATTAAAGAAAAATAATAAAAATGCTAAAACAATGATGGTATATTTATTTATGCTTCATAGTTGGTTTAGTTGACTCTAGCCAATGATGACTGCATAGGTCGTTGCATAGACTTTATAGGTTATGTATATAGAAAATAACGAATAATATAATAATATCCGATAATTTGCATAACGGACCTCCACGCTAGCTATGTATATAGAATATATTTTCAACTATTATTTTCAATTTAATCTCAGAAATTCCATGCCAACCGTGGACCGTACAATTGATAGATAAATATTGCTTAAAAATTTAAAATTCAAATCTTAATATAATTATCTGTTAGGATTTTTTATCTTTATTTTAAAAAAAATCTAAACTTGATGAGAACAAAAATTGGCAGCCTAGATGAAATAGAAGGTGGGCAGAGCTCAATCTAGGTCTTGAATCACAACTGAGTTCCAACCAAGTCTTTTTCACCTACTAAATGCACCTATCCAGAGCTAATAATATATAATATATGATAACAAATGAAAAAAAAAATAAATGAAATCCAAAATTAATTTGGATAAAAACAGCTCAAACAGCATGAAATTAGGAATGACAATAGATCATATATAGTGCAGATATTATATTATCCGCATTCATACATTTGCATCTGCACTACATCCGTTACGAATTCATATCCGCACTGCATTCAGATATGGATATCTACATTGCATTAAAGTAATAATAATATGTTATACGTAGTTTATTATAAATCCTACTTATATATGAATAAAATAATAATTTTTCATTTGCGGATATGCGTTGCGGATACGATGCGGATCTGCATCCATATTCGTATCCGCACCACTTTCGTACGGATAGAAATTTTTTTATTTGCGGATATAGATCAAATACGATGCAAATGCGATTTTTAGTTGATGAATGCGGATAAAATTGCCGCTTTAGTCATTGTATCGTACCAACGCTGATTTTTCAATTAAATATGACGCCGGTTTTGAATTTTTGTAGTGATGGGATCGATGATCCAATGAGCTCAAAACTGGTCCAGATTAAAATAAAAAAAGAACATTGTCCTAGAAAAAACAGTGCAATTTGAAGTGCTTCACATTGAGACAAGTTAGAAGTCCTGAGAGGGGTCATCAATACCAACTCCTCCACTTGACAGTGCTGCTTGTCCCACAGCAGTAGTTATTTCCAAGCAGTTCATCCCCAATTCCTCCCCCTTCTTGCTAATTTAATATTCCCCGGATGACATCTGCTACAAGATGCTAAGCAAAGTCCAAGCATTGTGATTTTGCCTCGATCCCCATGTTCATAAAATGCCTGGGTTCCAACTTTTATCCTCAAGCCGGTATTGTGGAAAAAGCCATTGCCTGAACCAAAGGCAGCATGTGCATTATAAGAACAAATCCATAGTTTTCGGTGCCTGTCAAACCATGATTCATATGGCATCTATCTGCTACCGTTTAAAGAATCGAATCAAAAATTGCTGATTCAACCAGGAACAATAGGTCAGTTCAACACTCTGTCGGCATTTGAGAATATATAGTACTACCCACAGGAAACAATTTGGCTCTCCTGGACATGGATATTGTATAGCAGACTGCTTAGGGTCAACAAAGTACTAATCATAATTAACGAGGCAGGATACAAAATGTCAGTATAAACTGAAGAAGAAGGTACTGAAGAATATAAAGAAAGTGCATCTTCTAAAAAAGTTCATAGCATATTATTTCCTCCCATATCCATATGGGGCCTGGGATTGTGACTCTTGGTTCTCACTGTTGATCTTCGAGGTACCAAAAGATTGTGACTCTTTCGGAGCAAGTGCAAAGAGTAGCCAAAATGATTCGGTTTCTGCTGAGTACTTGCTTTCTCACTTGGAGCATAGAGTGTTGCACATTTGTCAAAGGAAGCTCATGTTTTGGTACAGGTTATTCACATGCTGAACAAAGATGTACCTGCAAAGGAAATGAAACTGACTTGCTATGAAGCAGTATCAGTTGATATAAGGAAGAAACTTTTGTTCCTGGTGCTACGAAGGTAAAAACTTACAATAGTAAAATTTTAATAGGTAAATGATACTCTCATAAAATTTAATTTCTCTATTGTTTGGGTTAAATTAGTGATCAAAGGATATACATCTTTAACCTCTTATGGCACGTTTATTTCGTAGGATATTAATAATCTAATACTTAAATTTGATTTTTTTTATACCAATTTTCATTTTAAAAAATATGAAATTAAATTTAAATAATTATTTTTAACATAATAATAATAAATTGATAAAATATTCCTAGAAATTAAATTAAAATTGACATAACATCCAACTTAAATGACTAGAGAAGAAAAAATCTAGGGATTTTAATTCCCAACCCCCTGGGAGGATATCTATATCCCATTAGAATTGAATTTGGATCCAGTCATATCCAACTTAAATGATATCTGAAGTTCGTAGCAAAAGACGGATATGATTTGACAAATCCTATCCACTAGTCGTATCTCGTGAAACAAACGTGCCAGTAATGTTGAATAATTTTTTGGATTCCCAAGGTTAAGCTCGATGAGTGGAGTTGGGTCAGCTCATGACCCGTGGTCAGATTCAATTGGGTTTGTTGGATTGGATTGAGACAACAGTGAAATTCTACTGGACCAAGATTATGTCAATTTGGATGGAGTTGGATTGGATCGAGTTGACTTAAAATTTGATCTGCCAAGTTGAGTTAATCGGGTTCGACAAGTTTAGGTCGAGTCAAATTGTCCAATCAGTTGCGTCAAATTATATCAAGTCAATTTGTGGTCTAGGGTCAACTCAATCGAAATAGTGGGATAGAGTTGGAACTAATCCAATTGAGTTGAATTTGGCCCTATTAGCTTGGGATAATGTCACTCTAGGTCGGATTGAGTTAATTCGGTTGAATTTAATAGAACCGAATCTAATAGGTTCAGTTTTGTCATTATATTTCAGCTCTCATTATATAGTCTGATATCTCTACCTTATAACTTGTAAGAAGAAGCAAAGTAGATATTATGAATATATATGACAGGAACTGTTAAAGGTCATACTGTGAGAGATTTACGGACAACAATCACAAAGATCATCATCATTAACAAAGTAGTCACATACAATGCTCTAACACAAGACAGAACCTGGCAGTGTTCAAATAACAAAATCAAGTAGTAACTGAGGAAAATTAAAATCTAGTGAACAGACTGAAGCTTACAGGTGAGCTTTAGTGTCATCAAGATATCAAGAGCATGTGAGGTGAAGCAAAATGAAGATAAGGCTAGCTTTTCATGATACCTATCTTTTACGTAGTCACTTAGGGTTCTTCTTCCACAGCCCACCAATCTTCATTAGCATATTAGCATTCTTCTTCTTCCCCGGTGATTCTTCCTCCAGCTCATCTGAAAATGGTGAGCTCATTAGCTTACCAGCAATTGAACTATAGTCAGATTCCTGTGAACCAGTCCTCCAGTTTCTCTCACTGTTACTTGAACTAAGCATGCTAGCAGCCACTTCTGCTGCCTTCCGCCATTGATCACACTGTATTCTTAGTCTCTTCATCTCAGATTCCATTTCTGAGTTCATTGCTTGAGCCGCAGAAAGTTGTTGAGCTACTCTAGCGGCCTTACTATTCTTCTCAGCTTCTTCAGTAACACATCGCAGTCTTACAAGTGCATCCTGCTCAGTAGCCTTTGCCAAATTCAACTCAGCAACAATTGCTTCGTAACCTTTACAGCTCTCATGCTCTATCTTCTCCCTTTCTGATTTAAGCATCCTATTATCCTCCAAGACATTCTGCAGCTCAATCTCTTTGTTCATGAGGCTGGTCTTTAAATCTGCCATGTCATTAATTGACTTAATAAGATTCAACTCCAACTCAGATTGCATTTGTGCTTTATGAACTTCTTCATTGATTGTTTTCATTTCCTTATTACCTGATGTCATCTGATGTTCTGCTTCCTTCTCCAATAAGTTCTCCTTCAGTTCAATGAACTCTGCTTTTGCATCGTTCAATTTTAGTTCTAGTTCAGCCTCTTTGACTCCATAATCACTCTTCACCTGCTCCATTAATTCGTAAGCAGACTGGATCTGCATTGTGCTTTGGATTTGCCCTGCTTGATACTTTATTTCAAGTGCTTCAAGTTCTGATCTTAGTTGTTCAACTTCTGAAAGTTCACCACAGCAAACTACCTCTCCAGGATCATTCTCTTTCAAGTTCTCTAGGAGTCTTTCCCATGGATTGACCTCTGCCCTGGGTTGTTGTGACTCAGAGGCATCAGAGCTGAAGGACTCTTTGGAGCTTAGACTCTGAATAGTTGTCATAGCCATTTCTAACTGTCCTCGAGTCTCTTCAGCTAACTTACGTGCCTCAGCTTCCAACTTCTTGCTATCTCTAAGCTGAAGTTTTAGGTTCTCAACAGTAGAAAGTGTTTCATCCATTTCAAGCTTCAAAGCCTGAATTTTAGTCCTTGATACCTCAGATCGCTTTAGCTGGGCAGCCTCTGATTTGAGGACTATCTCAAGCTGTATCTTCAGACTATGCATCTCATTCATGGCAGAGCTCAAAGCGGCTGAGTCGATGATATGTTGATTCTGGATTGCTTCTAGCTCTGACTGCCATGCACGGTCGCGCTCCTGAGAAATTTTTCGGAGTTCTTCCAAGCGAGCTTCTTCTGCTGCTGAAAACTCAACAAGCTGGCGTTGAGAGTCATCTAGTTTTGCTGACATGTCCTGAAGCTGCTTCTTGGTTTCTTCAGCTTCCTGCTGTGACCGCTTCTTACATGTTTCAGACAAATTAAGCTGTTCCCTCGTCTTTTTCAGATCCTCTTGGAGCTCATAGATCTTAGTTTCCAACTCGGACAACCTAGTAGCATGCTTCTTCTGGAACTCATAACATGAGATTAGTTATTGGAAGGAACAAAGGGAAACAAAAGAAAATCATGTTGAAAAGTGAAGACAATTTGGTATCTTCAACGCAATCCATAATTTTGAGAGTTACATATTTGATCATCAGTTTTCTAGGAAAATGATTGGCAATTGGTAAGGTTGCTGTATTGCAACATTAGAGACATGGGTTTGAGTCTCGAAAACAACTTGAGATATTTGAATGTATGTTACGTAATCATCGAATAAAGAGAGCTTTAATGCATGTCATGTAATACATCCATTGTGCTAGGAACAGTTCAGAAGAGAGCCATGTCAAACATTCAATTGATACTTTTCAAGACACAGAAAGTAGTTCTAAACCTAATAAATCTCAAACACAATCAGAAAAGGTTGAGCGTAGTAAAAAATGAGAACTTGTTTTGACCTTTGGAATAGAAACCTAAACAAAAACGATCAAATATTATTCAGTAATCAGTATAACAAGTAAGAAATTGCATATATGGTTCAGCCTTAGTGTTCTTAGCATGTTCGTGAAACAGTGGAATATTTTACTTGCAATTTGAATCAAATAGAAATAATATTAGCTTTCAGAATACTGATACCTCGGTCACTGGACTTCTAGTTGACCGATGCACAATCACCTTAGGACTCCTATCAACAGAGGTCCTTGTTGACGTGGCAGAAGAGTTGGACTCATTATCTCCAGTTCTGCTTGCACGATTTCTGGGAGTTATTGGGTATGCCCTTTGAGGAATTTCTGATGACCTATTCCTGTGTTTGCAAAGAAACTCAAGTCTTTAGAGAGTGTATAGTGTGTGCACAATAATCCTTTCATTTGTTTCTAATGAGTAACTCATTGTTTGATCCCTCATTTGTAAAGGAACACAAAAGTTCCATATAGGATTAAAGGAGATCTGGAAGAATGTTGTTGGAATCACCTAGAATAATTTCTAAGTCCCCCACTTCATCAAGCTTAGTTTTTGTTTTTTAAGTATACATTGCTTTATCAACATGCTATACTGAAAAGCTAGATGCCTCAGAAACAACTTAAAAATAATCTGTGAACTTAGTGAATGTTATCCATCATTAGATGAAATTCAACTTTTCATAAATAAAATTCATGGCCTTTAAAACTAACACTTATACTCAAGTATGAAAACCACATTCGGGGGGGGGGGGGGGGGGGGGGGGGGGAGTTGTTCATGCATATAGAAGTAACAAAAGGACAATAGAATGAGAAAATGGCTATGCAACATTTAGCAGCTAGGAGCCGCAAATTCATGCAAACAAAACAAAACAAAACAAAAAGAGAATCCATCTTATATGTAGGTTGTGGCAAGTGTAAAGAAAGAGAAATCCTTTTTTCTCCAACCAAGCACCAAGCATAGGGTACGAAATGGAATAGTTTAAGACTATCCAAGTCAAGATCACATATGAAGAACAAAGTAAACCCATTTGCACCTAATCATGCCATTGATCAAAGAACAAACTAATAGGAATTCCACTGCATAATTCAGCTTAATCATACAATAAGAAAGGCAAGTTTGACGCCAAAGTAGAAGAGAACAAACCTTGGTTTCGGTGTCTGCAACATATCTCACTGATGCTATACTTGTGTACAAGGTAGACCTGCAAGCACAAAGTAATCGACCAACAGAGGGAGACATATCAAGGAGCTTATTGTTAGCTGGACATGGAAAGTGAAACCAAATTTGTCATGAAGTATGAATAATGAAGCATCCAATGAATTAACAGTTTGCTAAACGAATTTAAGTACAAATAAAAAAAACAACCCTTCCTCCCATAGAGAACAACTCTGCACCAACAAACAAGAACGACGGACAAAATAATATAAAGAGAAAGGATCCTTACAGTGAGTAACCTAGTCACCCAAGTAACCTTTCTTGTCATGGGAGTGAAACTATTTGGTGCAAAGGGTAGCATAGTCATTTTAGCGAAATTATACAGGGAAATGGAGGATTGTGAAAGTGGCCACTGGCCAGAGAAGCAAAAACTGTAGAACAGTAGAACGGCGCTGTTACTGAGGAGTCTCCATTAGCGTCGCCGAGAAACAAGGGACAAAATCATCGGAAACAACGTATATATAAATATCTCAGTTTGTTGCGCGTATACGAAGTGTAAGAAAGTTGATTTTTTTTAGAGGTAAAAAACAGTGAAAGATGTGAACTTTACCTTTGAACCGCTAAAAAATTATTACCAATGAAAATGCATGCAGCCATACATATATTTTTTAAAAAAAACTGGAATTTTGCAACCAATGGATGGAGCTTGGCTACACACAGAAGCATCTTGAGAAGTCAGCAGCAAAATAATTCATCAAAATGTATCCTTTATTGCATACCCTTCTTTACATGTTTTTTTCCATCATAGAAGAGATAAGCAAGGATCAAAAGAAACTGCCATAAGCATCTTTGATGCAAGGAAAAGAATGAATCTTTTCCGGCCAAATCAATAACTCATTTTCTTTTTAGTTCTATTCAAACTTTTCCTATTGTTTCAAGAAAAAAAAAAAAAAATGCCGAAAAGAAACAAAGAAATTTGGGTGTAGAATAAGCAGAGATATTGGATCGACTCACGCGATTCCCCTAATGCGCTTTCGCCTTCTTCTTCGTCGGCTCTTCTCCTCTCTCTCTCTCTCTCTCTCTCTCTCGCTGCAAGTAAAGGAGAGAAGACACGCACTACAGGGCTAATAAAAAAGGATAATATATTGCTCTGGAGATTGGAGCCAGACAAACGAAGAGTGCAAATTTGTCGCGGCGCTGTTAGAATTTAGATTATATTGCAATATTGCACTAATACGAAGTTGAAGAGTCGGAGTCATGGTATGATATACACTATACAATGTGGGTCACTCATCATATTCTCACCGGAAGTGGTCGGACCGTTTGAGTTGGTGGTACAGCTTGTTTGTCAGCATCTGCGGCGCAGGCCGCGCAGTTGGGCTCAGTTCCTCAGCGGAGGGATCAGCGCACCGCCCCACAGATCACCACCCAGTTCAAACTTGACCCGAATCTCACGTCTAATTGATTCGGATCGTACGTAAGAGAAGTGGATCCGACCCGTTTTTAAAACGACACGGTAATTGAACAGATCCAAGTTGAAAAGAAGAGAAAGGAGAAAATGAAGCTCTGTGTATTAAAATGAAAGAATAAAAAGTACTTATATACAGTACATACGTATAAAGTGTGGTAAAAAAATAAAGTCTAGTTTATTTAACGGATTATAATTAATTATACCTTTCAAAGCTAACAAAGCATAGTTAATAGCTTAATACAATAAATAATTTTATAGTAATCCCACGACGGCCACAGTGCCAGTGTGCCACACCTCCATGACCGCACGATCCGCACCCACTAATTTCGTTATTGGCGGTCGTGGTGTCAACCGCCACCGCCAAGCCATTGGAAGAAATTTGAATACAACTTAGTCTCACCGACGAGTGACGTTACCCATTCCCAACACCAACTCGAACAGTCGCATGCTTGCCAAATAATCGTATAATCCCCACCTTGTGATACCCAAAACCGCTCCTAACGACAGCGGTAATGTCACGCAGTCGTAACCGGACCTCTCCCCGACCCTAATCTAGTCAGCCCTCGAGATCTCCTCGCTCTTTTCGTTCTATTTGGCCATTTCATCGCTCGCTTTCTCCTGTAGCAGTGGCGAGATCAATGGCAAGGTAAATAAAGAACTGCCCAATTCATTAAATTTCATAATCAATTGATATTTAATGAGCTGTTTGTTCTTCAATTGATCGTGATTTGTGCTCGCATCTTTTTCACTGAATGGTTTTGGGGATTTCTAGGGTTTGTGATCCTACGAATTTGAATTGAGGGGAGTTCCAAAATTTTTCTAGGGTTTTGTTTTTCCTGTCCATATGGGTTCAGATCCCTCGGAGAATAAGGCAGAAGGCGGCAGCCTCGACCTCAACTCGACCGCTAGCGAACGCCCGGAAACCCTACCCGAAGTCTGCGTGAAGGAAGCTGAGAAAGTGGGGGAGGTGGACACAGAGCATGATGATTCTGAGAAGAAAGATGTTGGTGATGCGAAGGCTGTGGTCGAAACTGGCGATGGGGAGGATGCAGCAGATGGGGCTGTAGCTGATGCCAGTGAGGTGAAGACTACTGTTGAAGTTGAAACTGGGCTTGCTGACACTGATGTAGTTGATAATAAATCGATGGAGGAGATTGGTTCAACTATTGGTTCGGAGACATGTGGTGGTAGTGGTGGAGATCAAGATGCGAGGGTCGGTGAACAAGGAACATTTGCAAAGCGAAAGAGGGGAAGGTCTCGGAAATCTGCAGCAGCGCATAGCGAAAAGACTGTCTTTACTGCTTCTGATTTAGTGTGGGGTAAGGTGAGGAGCCATCCATGGTGGCCTGCGCAAATATTGGATCCTTCTGATGCGTCGGAGATGGCATCCAGTGTTAGGAAGAAGGATCATTATCTGGTTGCTTACTTTGGAGATAACACTTTTGCTTGGTGCGATGAGTCACAGTTGAAACCCTTCCAGATGCACTTCTTGCAGATGGAGAAGCAGAACAGTATGAACGCATTTGTAACTGCTGTGGATACTGCACTCCAAGAGGTGTCACGACGAGTTAGGCTAGGAATGACATGCAATTGTTTTATGGATGAAACTTATGCTAGCCTTATGGACCAGAAGTTTGAGAATACTGGAGTTCAAGAAGGAAAACCTAGCTATGCTGTTGATAGGTCTTCTATCGTAAGCTCATTTGATCCATTTAATCTAATTAATTACATCCAGACCTTAGCAGAGTTCCCATATAGAGAGGTTGATAGGTTGGAGCTTGCAATAACTAAGTCTCAGTTGAGTGCTTTTTATCACTCAAAGGGTTATTCGGAACTTCCAGAATTTGTTCTGGGTAAGGGGTTAAAGAATAACATAGAAGGTTCACCGATTGAGGAAAAAAACTCTGATAAAGAAGTTGTTGATCCCTCATCTCCAACTTCTTCACATAATGCTTCTAGAAAGGGAAAATCAAGAGTTAAAGGAAGCTCGGTTGGGAAAGAGAAACATATAGTTGAGCATGGTAAGAAGAGGAAAAGCCTATCTGATTTGATGGAAAAGGAGGATGCAGGAGACAAAAAGAGTAGCTATGGAGGAAATACTTCTTCACATCCATCTCATAAAAAAGAGGAGTTTGATAATTTTGATGTTGTTGCTTCAGGAAAGGAAAAGAAGAAAAAACTTGACTCTTTAGGGGATCTGCTTAACAAGTCAAATACTTCCAATGCTAACAAAAAGTCTAAGTTTGGAGAACTTATGCGTCGTGTGGCAGGACAGTTGACAGGGTCAACCCATGCTAAAGTGTAATGGTGAAACCCTAAAGAAAGCACAACAAATGTGGGTTCGAGAAAAGGTAATGCTGGTGATGATCTCAGTCAAAAACTACTTTACAAGTGACAAATACTATTCCAGCCTAGGTGAGATTTTGCTTTGTAGCAAGGGCTCCTCTCTTAAGCAGTAGATTCTCTATCTACATTTGTGAGTTATATCATTGACAACATATAGGGATTGTTGCTGGTAAGCGAGGTAAGAGAAAATCCCCAAGTAGCAATCAAAAGAAGCATCAGCCTACAGATGAACCAGCATCTTTGCTTTCCTAAAGTTTTATGTCAGATACAGGACAACATTCACAGGTTAACTTCATAAAAATCCTTGTAACATGCAAGAAATGAGAGGTGCAAAGACACATTTGACAGGGTGGATATAAACATAGGGTAAGTAGCACGAAAGAAACCTTGCCTCTTGAAATTGTATCTTATACAAATCTTTAGGTACTGACATGACATTCCTCACCTGTATTGCCATCAGTTTTAGATGTTGTGCTTTGGAGTTAGATACTTAATTAATTGTTCTTTTTTAGTTCTAGAGGATCACCGAGTTATTTCAGACAAATGCTTGATTTCATGTTAATTAATTGTTCTTTTTTAGTTCTTTTTTAGGGTGATCAGTGTTATTTAAGAATAGCTTTTTCTCCATCTTCATTTCTTTTGACGGGATACAATGGTCTTGTATTGTAATATTTATATGATTTGGAGTTAAATGCTTTAATGATGTATCTTTATCGTCCGTCATGTAAGCATTTGTTGTGCTTGTATCAGAACTAAGTTCTTTTATGTAGATATGAGCATTGTAAGCATCTTACCATATAGTAGTTTCTCAATGTACAGAATCTGACCCCCTCTGTTAACGTAGTTATCTGTGGTCATTTGCATATTATAGCGGCTTGTTAATTTCTTTCCTTGTATAGGCTTTGCAGCGTACATATTGTCTAAGAAGAAATTCATCTATGTTTAGATTATAAAATTACTATTACCTTTTCCTTATCGTTGCAGTAATATTTTCCTGTGTTGGATCCTTCATTGTTTCACAATGTACTGAACGTAGCAACTGTTTGGGCTTAACAAGATGGTTTATTGCATCAAATAAAGTTTGATCAATTTTGGCATCACAACTTTACGTAGACAACTGACTTTGCTTAACTATGGGTATGTTTGGAAGATGGTAGCAAGTGAGAGGAGAGAGGAAATTGAAAAGGAGGGCAGGTATAAATGTATAATTAACTCACCCAATTTGAAAGAACCGAAAAGTAGACATTGGAGGGAAATAAAGAAAAAATGTGTTCCTCCATTATTCTCCCTCATTAGATTTCCCAAATGATGGATTGTCAACCTCTTCCTTCCCCGTTAATTGTTTGTTTTATTAATCAAATTTTTGTCATTTGTTATCTATTTTGTTTTAGAGTTCGATTCCCTTAACTTACTACTAATCTTCAGTGAACTCTATGGGTAGAAAAAAAGATGATTAATGTAAAATCAATATTAGGTTACATGTACGTCGCATTTAAAAAATATTCAATTTGTTCTCATTTATTATCAAAACTATTGCTTATATTAATTCCATACCAATTCATTTAGGATTAAGTTCACTTCGGCTCAGGTATATTTTTTAATCAATGTGGGATCTACTATTCAAATTTATCTTTATTTGATTGGTGCAATTTGTAGATTTGTTTCATATGTGGTGCCTGTAGATCTAATTTTCTGGCCATGTGATTTTTCCTAATAAAGTTTAATGTCAGCAAAAGATGTAATTTGTGAATGATAAATCCTTTTCGCTCGTAATTATATTTGATTGATTGATCGATCAAGATACCTGTATTTTTTGCGCTTCCATACCACGAGATAATTGTTTGCAATGGCAAAATAAAAAATTACAAATGTGCGGATCATGATGACTATTAAAATATCTTCCTCGTGAGAAAATCGTGACTGTAAACGAATTTGCACAATATAAAATAGAAATTGACACAAAACCAATAGAAGATGCCAATTAAAAGGCACGAAATTATAGAAAATAGAGAAAAGGGGATATTCGTGCACAGCTGTACACTCGCCAAACTATTTTTCCCGAAGTGCGCGCGTGAGAAATTGGCCAGATTCAACTTTCAATGAGCGCACGAGGAAATTGACCATTATCGAGAAGACTGCCAAATCACGCACCTAAAAAGTTGGCACGTTGACCATATCTCCTTTTAGGCATTCACTCTTGAGTCCTGCCGAATCATTAAGTCAAACAAATCTCTTTACTTAGTCGGTGTAACATTTTAATTATCAAGAGAAGTTGATAGAGTCAGGCGCGTTATTTCATTTATTTTCTGTTCCTATTTATGTCTTTTTGGAATAATAGAATCCGGAGGAGTAAGCCATGAAGTGAGAATATATAAAGTTATATGCAGATATGACTTGGATAATGGATACTTATCATCATTTATTTAAAATTTTCATTTAATTTAAGTAAATTTTAGTCTGGGTTGACTCAATTTAGATTAATTTGTTATGCCTAAAAATATAAAACAATTACTTTTCAATTTTTTTGAATTTTTCTGGTATATTTTGATATTTTAATTTAGACTCATGGACCAATGAAAAATATAAAATTATTTATTGGTTTTTGCCTAAAAAATTCTTCGAGCCAAGTCTATTTAAAGCTGCAACAATTTATTTTTGGAGGTTTTGGGACAATGAGAAGGCAAAAACTATGATTCGAGGAATGGTACGAGGGTTCGAAAAAGAGAATGCTGAAAAAGAAGGATTTTTGCGCAAATTAGTAGGATTCTTCATCGTGTGTGGAGATTGTGGTCCGAAGTTATCTTTTGATTTTTGGCGATGTAATTTGATTTCTAAGTTTTTTCATCCATTCCAATTTTGGTGTAGTGTTTTGAGCAAAATCATGTGAAAATATATGGATTGACAATTGATAATTGGTGTCAGAGCATGATGTAATCTTTTTTAAAAAATAACGAAGATGGTATATATATTTGCCCTCATCCCTAATATAATATTGTTATATTTTTCTCTTTCAATAAACTTTTTTTATATATAAGCCAACCGTTGATAGTATAATTGGTGACAATATATTGAACGTTGTCTAAAAATTTAGGATTCAAATCTTAATATGATCACCTATTATGATTTTTTATCTTTGTTAAATAAAAAACTTTTTTATATTTTTATTTTATCTTTCAAAACAATTTAAAGTCAATGCATAAAACTCAACTAATAATTTTAGTTTCTTTAGAAAACTAAAATATATTTATGCTTATAATTTATGGATGAATAATATTTATCAACTTTTATACATAATATAATAAATTATTTTAAAATACATATATTGATCATATGTCATTTTAAGTCTATTTTTTTATTTTTGATTTATAACTACGTCACTCATCACAACACAAAAGAAGTAATTCTTTTTCGCATAATTGAGTACTAAATTTAATATTATCATGCGTTGATTTCGTATTATTATAACACAAGTTAGATAGTTTTATGAAATGTGAATCCACTTGTGCTCAAGTAGTAATAGCATCCGAATATGTTGCATGAGTTTTGGGTTCAATTCTTAGTTGTAGCACTTTGTGTGTATTTTTCACGTTTTTATTGGTCTTGTGTGTGATGATTGTATTATAAAGTTATTTTTTTATATAATAATAATAACAATAATAATAATAAAAGATAGTTCGATGAAATTAATTTTTATACTATTTCTTATTGATTTGATCGTACAAAGCACAGTATACATGATTATATATTTATCATCATTAATAATAAAATATTTATAAATATTTTATATCATATAAATATCGGTTAGGAGAGAAATTAAAGCTTTTGTATCGATGCACAAAGTCCACCTTGTTTACCCTCTTCTCCGTTTCCAACTCTCGTCGTCCTCAGATAAATTAGCAAGCGCCCCGCCCCTTCTTCTTTCTGTCTCAGATCCACTTCCCGCTCCTCTCGCTCCCCTCCAAATCTCCACCCCTAACCCTAATCTCTTCCTCGCCATCCATATTCCGATCGTAGCGCCCCGGGGATCTATCCGCGCAGCCACGAGCTCTTCTTTTATCCACGAGATCTGCGCGCGGATCTACGAGCTTTTCGATACCAGAACCACCCTCATCGGCCGGGATCGAAAGCTCTCCAATCCAACAACCGATTTGGATCTGAGTGCGCGTTGATCCGCCGGTCGCCTCTCCGTCAATCGCCGGTTCCTCTCAGGAGGAACGACGTTGAAGAGGAGGCGGACGAAATGAGCGCAAAGGTGGCGGCGCTGGCCAATGGCCGGTTCTTCACCCTTGGGCTCGTCATCTCTTGGTACTCCTCCAATATTGGGGTGCTCCTCCTCAACAAGTACCTGCTGAGCAACTATGGGTTCAAGTACCCCATCTTCCTCACCATGTGCCACATGACGGCCTGCTCCCTCTTCAGCTACGTCGCGATCGCCTGGCTCAAGATCGTCCCCATGCAGACCATCCGGTCCCGCGTCCAGTTCTTCAAGATCTGCACGCTTAGCCTTGTGTTCTGCGGTTCAGTGGTCAGCGGGAATGTCTCGCTACGCTACCTCCCCGTCTCGTTCAACCAGGCGGTCGGCGCCACCACGCCCTTCTTCACGGCCGTGTTTGCTTACATCATGACTCTCCGGAAGGAGTCATGGATGACGTATATTACACTGATACCTGTCGTCACAGGTGTTATTATTGCCAGTGGGGTGAGTTTTCTTGATTACATTAGGAGCCCAAGGTTGTCGTTTGGTTCTATATTTGTTAACTTAATTGCATGTGCTGTTCGACCTAATTGTACATGCACTCCGCACTGCAGCAATTGGTTTTAGTCTTCAAGCTATGAGTATTAATAAAAATAGGAGTCTGGGGTAATACTAACCTTTGTGATTATTCTGAGGAATGCCCTAAAAAAAGTCAAATCATCTGTACATTAGATTATTTTACCACCAGCATATTCTTCGACTTAAAGCAAGATTTGTAGTGCTAACATTTCAAATTATTTCTATGGGTGTGAATTTGGTGCAAATCATGTGCTCCTATTTACGTTCACATCATTTGCAGTTTATTTTAAAATTTTCGTACATCATTTACAGTTTATTCTGATCATGATTACTAGAGACAGCACACATTATTATTGTGATTATCTTTTTGACTGTTCACAATTAATTATATCCATTCCTTCTTTAAAGTAAACAAAATAAAATGTTAACCTTTTACATCGTAGGAAGTTACTTAGAGTCATCAATCATTTTATGTACATGCATATTTGAATGTAAAACTAGTTCTTTCCTTAGGGTTTAATTATCTGTTGATCTCTGCTGAAATGGCAACCTATTTTGAAATTTTGTGTAGCCAAAACCCGGTCAAAATACTGATGCTTTAATGCTTCAATTTTACAGGGGGAGCCAAGTTTTCATTTGTTTGGATTTATTATGTGTATTGGTGCTACTGCTGCGAGGGCACTTAAATCAGTGTTGCAGGGAATTTTGATGTCCTCTGAAGGGTGATTATTTGTTTCCCTTTTGTTAATTCAGGCGTAAAAATAGTTAGTAGGTTTGCACAACTCTTTTTATGGAGCTTACAAATTTACTTACCAAGATCTTTTGATGTTTTTTATAAAAGTACATAACATATGTTCTTATTCTCATGCTTCCTGTCCAGGGAAAAATTAAATTCTATGAATCTCCTCCTCTATATGGCTCCAATAGCGGTGGTTTTTCTACTTCCTGCAACAATTGTGATGGAGGAGAACGTGGTTGGTATTACTCTGGCGCTTGCTAGAGAAAACTTCAAGATTATATGGTACCTCTTATTCAATTCTTCTTTGGCCTATTTTGTCAACTTGACCAATTTCCTGGTCACAAAACATACCAGTGCTTTGACCCTCCAGGTATGCTTGATTAATATATTGCTTCTGCTGCCTTATTTCTTATGCTTATTGTTATTTAAAATATATATTTTTAGAAAAATGTGCAGCTTCTAAAATTAAATGATTTTTTACTTCATTGACTCTTAAGTGCCTCTGACAATGCTAATTTATACTTTTCTTGTTCCCCAGTAATCCAAATTGATAACCTACTTGTTGCATCAAATATTGTGGCTTATTTAGTTTAGTTTTTCGTTTTTATCTTTCAGTTCAAAAATTATGTTTTGACTATCCCTTTTTCCCTTATATTCCTGCTTAAAATATAGCATTACATGTAGGTTCCAGAAAATCTGCTAAGATATATAACCTTATCAAGTCAAAAGTTTGTGTTATTATAGTTTATTTACTGCTGCGCTTATGAAAATTTATAGTGTGCCAATCTTGAGCAATAGTCATCAGATATTGGGGCAAGCTTTCTAAAATGTATCAATGCCAATCCATACTTATGGGACCTGTGAC
Source organism: Canna indica (assembly GCA_034359265.1). Classification (NCBI taxonomy): domain Eukaryota; kingdom Viridiplantae; phylum Streptophyta; class Magnoliopsida; order Zingiberales; family Cannaceae; genus Canna; species Canna indica. The sequence continues at coordinate 72,019,332 of CP136896.1, forward strand.
ACCTGTCCATAAAACCTTAAAAACCTCTTGTGACTTGTACTGATATTTTGGATCAACTTAACAACTAGTACTAGTTGCTTTTTGGATGATTTCAAGATTCCGTTTAAGGCTATACTCCTACCCTTCTTTTTCAAGAACTCTATTGCCTTTTAATATTTTTAACTAGTATTGCTCAATCTTTAGGTGTTTTTGACATTCTGGATCTAAAATTCACCAAAATTACAAGTAAGAAAGATGAACAAAAATGTTGTTCATGTGGTAAAATAGATTTTTTCTAAGAAGAATTGTTATTTACTCAGCGTAGCGAAGCCTGCAACTTCAGTGGCAGATTTGTTAAATGATACCAGATTATGACTAGATCTATAATTTAACTGTTGAGATATATTGACTCCGTGTTTAGCTAATGTTGAGAAGATGTGATAATTTGGTTTAGCTTATGTTAAGACTGTGATATAGGCCATGTTTGGGACTTTGGGATTCTTGAAAAAAGATTATTGTGTTTGCAGAAATTTGTGTCCAGATCACCCAAGTCTGTTTGTTTCTATTCCTAATTTTTGTGAACCTCAAATCTATTTGTCAGTAAAAACAAAAAAGAATTCCAAAAGGTTAATCACCAAATTTTTTACCTTGTTGTTTGTTGAGAATTTGTTAGACTTCTAAAACTGATTTAACAGCCTCAAAATGGGAAAATCATGATTGGGATACAAACCAATACATATGCATCGTTTGTTGCTTATACTTGGAAAACATAACTTCATTTTAATATGATATTTAGCTTATACCAATATGATGATTATGAAAATGCATTCATGTAATGTTTTTGCGCAGGTTTCCTAATATACGAAATAATCTTGGTTCTTTTTTTAAAATTTTTTTGAAGGTTCTCGGAAATGCGAAAGGGGCGGTGGCTGTGGTCATCTCAATTTTAATATTTAAGAATCCAGTGTCTTTCACGGGAATGGCTGGCTACGCGCTTACAGTCATTGGCGTTGTTCTATATAGTCAATCTAAAAAGCGCAGCAAGGTAGAGAGCAAGTAAACAACCATTGTGGCTTGAAACGGGCGATTGCTTACATATTTACCTTTAGAGATTGATGGAAAAATAGCGATAGAGAGGAATAATTGCAATGAGTTCCTCCTTGTTACGAAGAAACATTATATATAGAATTACATTCTTTATGATATTTTATTAATTATTGTTCAAATTCTCTTTATTTAAGAGTCAAACATTTTTCTCACCCTCCACTAGATTTGAAATCAATTATGCCTACGCAAACAACAGTGGCATAAATTGAAATCAACTATGAGTAATGGCCCAATTCACATATAAAATGTATAGCCGTCACTTTTCTCTACTGAAACGCAATGCACCTTTAATTCTTCTGGACGTCATTCCACTCTTTTAAGTGGCTACGTACGTTGCATCTTTTGGACGCTTGCATCACACGGTTTAACTTGACTACGTTGCATCTTGTTTGAATCATGGTGTTCTACTCTGTCATCGATGCTTCGCCATGCGTACTGTTTCCCAGAGTTTGGTTCAAAATTCCATAAAGCAACATTTATTTTAAATTAAATTACACTAATTTATTTCGAGGTTTAGTAAAATTACACTGATATTTTTCTTATTTATAATTTTATTTTATGATCTTCTTGAATTTTGTAAAAAATTACAAATTTTTTTATACTGACGAAAATTATCAGTGAAGTGTTTGTCACGTGCAATTTTTACTAATGATATTTTTAAAATATTTATGAATTTTACTTATTTTAAATGATAAAAATACTCGTATGTCATTTAATTTTTATTTTCTTATATTTTCACTCTATGAGTGCATGCTATTTTAATTTTCACATTCTAACTAATATTAATTTTATAAAAAATATTAAATAATAAAATCATTTCTCTCAAATTTTTTATTTTGAAAATATTTATTCAATTATTTTTATGCATGTCTTTTAATAATTTTTCAACAAGGGACAGAAGAAAAAAATCAAATTACTAACAAACTTCATTTAACACCGTTAATTACGAGGGAGGTGAGTGTCACATGAACAAATAGATCAGAGATCAATGTAATTTCACTTAATTTCAGGGAAGATCGGTGTAATTTATTTTTTATTTAACGAAAGATAGTCCTTGTAGTTGTTCCTCTAAAAAACTATCCAAATATATTTTCAAAATGATCTTTGATATTTGTTTTTTTTAATGTAAAAAGAATATAAACTTAATTACCATAAATAGTTATATATATAACTCTCAAGTTCTATACAACTTATAATAATTACAATAAATTATATAATATCACTGAATGTAAAATAATATTAGAAATATGTTTAAAATAATATATATTATAAATATAATTGTATATTACTGGTAATGTAATGATCATATATTCATATGTCATTTGCATTATACATTTATATTAATAGCATATTATATCTATTTATGATTTTCTAATACTTCCTATTAATCAGATTATGTAATTCCACTTTAGATAACAATTGCAAGCTAGTCAAATTCTCTGAAATTCTATGATAATAGAAATAAAATGGGATGTCTTATTTTCCTATTCCCATTTGATAGAAAATAAAACTCGCAGAAGTGGTCTAAGCTCTAAAGTACGCACGTTTCAATTGTTCACCAACCAAGCATTTCAAGAAAGGCTGCTATTTATCGAGAGAGCTTCTTTGATACGCTCAAAACACATCATGTCAATTTATTTAATGGCTAATATTATACATATATTCCCTTAATTCAACCAGAGAAATTTGCTATCGAACCGATTAATTTAACTACCAAATATAGAAAAGTAAGATGCGGATTATAATTGATCAGTAATCAATTGAGAATGAATTATAAACCACCATGATTTATTAATTTGACTACATAATGCCAGTGTTCGTTAATTAAATTTAAAATAATTATTGCCCACATTACGTGGGCGCGAAAAGTTAGGCGATCGCATCATCTCATGCTCCTCTTATCCTCCGTTTATTTTCCACGCATCGAACTCCCGCTTTTAATTCCACACGCGGTTACCCCCGTTGAACCCACGCGCCCGCTACCACCGTCCGATCCGAGGCAGCGGAAATCCTAGCCACCCGTTCCTCCCGCGATCAGCGTCTTCCTCCTTTTTCCTCTCCCCTTCTGCGACCCTTCCTCGCACTTCTTCTCCTTCTCTTCTCCCCTCTTTCTCAATATATAAAGGTCTCGGAAATCGCGGACCAAATCAAATTCCCGGCGATCTCGAATTCGTGAGAGATGGACGCGCCTCCCTTGAACGAATTCCCGGTGGCGCCGACGCACGGCGGGCGGTACTTGCAGTACAATATCTTCGGGAATTTTTTCGAGATCACATCCAAGTATCAACCGCCGATCACGCCGATCGGAAGGGGCGCTTACGGGATCGTTTGGTATTTGCTCTTCGTCTTCCTCTTCTTTCGTCGATTTTCTCCCTAATTTGAAGTCTACTTTCTGTGTTCGATGAATGATTTTGGCATTTGGTTAGATGATTTTGAATTGTTTTCTGCGGACAGCTCGGTGATGAATTTGGAGATGAGAGACATGGTTGCGATCAAGAAGATCGCGAACGCCTTCGACAACCACATGGATGCGAAGAGGACGCTCCGCGAGATTAAACTCCTCCGCCACTTGGATCATGAAAATGTAAGCCATGAATAAATTGTGAAATTTTAGTCTTTAATTTGGTTTCATTTTGTACTTTTGATCTAATTTTCGTTCCATGTGCGATTGCTTGTTCTTTATGTCAACTGTGAAAATTAAGTCTGCGTGATAACATAGCTGCTTGGATTTAGTTTCGTTACTTCAATTATATTAGTTTACGCTCAATAAGCATTAATTGAGAATGCTGACATGTGATTAAAAGAATACAATTAATGATTATAAATAATTATCTTGAATTTAATATGAGAAAATAAATGGAAGAAAATATTGCATCATATCCTTTGAGTATTTTGAAGACTTCACTTGTCTTTGATGGGTATGCTTACCCTTTAGGATTAATAAAATTCGAATTGTCAATTCACAAATGTCCTTAGTTCGACCTGGCAATTTTCGACCTGATCCGGCACATAAAATCGGATTCGAGCCGATTCTTACTGTGCCCGAGCCTTTATTGGGCCGGCCCGATAAGGTCCGAACAAATATTGGGCCATGCCAAGCGGTGTAGACCTAGCTTGACCCGGTAGCCCGATAAAATTTTTTATTCGTTATGAAATATCGTGCTCGAATCGGTCTGATAATCCAATTTGGATCTGAATCGACCCGATAGCCCGATTTCAAAAGCTTGATCCGGGCCCAATAGCACGGTTTTGAATTTTTGTTATCGTGCTAATGGGCCCGGTCTGCCTTGTGTTGTGCCGGGCTGGGCGGGGTACGATTTTTGTTCGGGTCAGTCCGACTGGCCCGACACAAATTTTTGGGTCTATCATTGGTTGTATGGAAGAGAAAAGGAAAACCAATTTTAGCTTATAGTTTGTTAATTACAAAAGAAGATGAAATGTCCCACACGGGGAAACAAAATATTTTAGAGTGTTATTACTATCAAACAATGACAAGTGTTGACTGAGCCATGGAGACTCAATGAATCATTAGCCCAAAATATTAATGTATCAAATATTGACACTTGGGCACTTGAGGCCCGCACAATTGTGTAACATTAATTTCCACCATTGAGTGTTCTCGATCTGGACTTTTGTTGCATCCTGTAGTAAATTACTTTTGATTGAAAAATAATATTACACTCAAGAAAATAATACAAGCCTCAAACCAACATCAATATCAATCTCTATGACTAGACATAGGCAATGAGATACAGAAAATGGAATCCCTGTGTTAGTCTTATTATCATCTCTAAAATATGGATTTCTTGTTGTATTTCAATAAGATTCAGAAATCATTCATACTCTTGAGCATTTAATGATTCCATATTAAACTAAATCCAATCGTCTTAAAATATTGATTTATTAGACTTAACTTACAAGAAATTTATGAACTTGTTAATCTAATTATATACTTTTTTACGATTAACAGGTGATAGCAATAAAGGATGTGATTCCTCCCCCAATTCGACAAGCATTCAATGATGTCTACGTTGCAACCGAGCTCATGGATACAGACCTTCACCACATAATAAGATCCAACCAAGAGCTGACAGAGGAGCATTGTCAGGTATAAATAATTGGAACCAAATCCAAACAGAGCGAAACTAAACATAAATTTATATGCTTAGTCTAATCATTCACTTCTCTCCTTCAATACAGTACTTCTTGTATCAAATACTTCGTGGGTTGAAGTACATACATTCAGCAAGAGTCATCCACCGTGATCTGAAGCCCAGCAACCTTCTGCTTAATGCAAACTGTGATCTCAAGATCTGTGATTTTGGCCTCGCACGGCCTGCGTCGGAGAATGAGATTATGACTGAGTATGTTGTGACAAGGTGGTACAGAGCACCAGAGTTGCTGCTGAATTCTACAGACTACACTGCTGCCATTGATGTCTGGTCTGTAGGCTGCATTTTTATGGAGCTGATGAACAGGCAACCTCTTTTCCCTGGAAGGGATCACATGCACCAAATGCGTTTAATAACAGAGGTAAGATAAAATTCATATATTTATGGTCTAATATGCCTCATCTGCAGCCCGATTAGAATTACGCTTGATATGTGCAATTTATATATACTTTTATAAATTTATGATCAACAATGTATAAGAACGAGGTTCTAATGTTGTGCAATTTTTTGTTTTCAGCTTATTGGAACTCCAACAGACGCTGAGCTAGGATTTATTAGGAACGAAGATGCAAAAAGGTACATGAGGCATCTTCCTCAGTATCCAAGAAAGTCATTTGCTGGTCTATATCCACATATCAATCCAGTTGCAATTGATCTTATTGAAAAAATGCTGACATTTGATCCCACCAAGAGAGTTACAGGTATGAATCTGGTCTTAACTTATAGGATAATCAACTTATTAACTTGACCCACCAAACTTTATCTTTTCAACCAAATCAGTATTTACCCCAGCACATTATGTTCTTACTCTGGCTTTGCATTGATGCTGTAGTTGAAGAAGCACTTGCTCATTCATACCTGGAAAGATTACATGACATTGCTGATGAACCCATTTGCATGGAGCCTTTCTCCTTTGATTTTGAGCAACAGCCCCTCACAGAGGAACAGATGAAGGAATTAATCTACAAAGAAGCACTTGCATTTAATCCAGACTACATATGTTAAGAGATAAAGATAACAAAGCTTGCCATCAACTGCTTCTGTAAATATTTCAAAGCATGTAAAAATTTGAGGTCGAATCCTTCTGGGGTGGAGTTTTGAGCAGGCATGAGTGTATTAATGGTTGTGTTTTTGAGGAAATTTTTATGAGACATTTTAAGTGGGCATCTTGTAAAGAACTTGTGCATCTTTTAGCTGTTGTTCTTTTGCAGCTTTATATATGAATGCTCTTTATGACTGTACTCGCTGCATCTTCTTGCCCACCTCATCTTTGCTGGAAGTGAGATCCTCTTCACATGATATTTAGATTAGTGTAGCAGTAACTCAATAACTGTACGAAGGGGTGGAACCAAAATCCTATTGACCATATAATTCGATCCAACAAACATGTGAACTCAAATAAGAGTTTTTAAGATATTTGTATACAAAGTCAATGATGGAAATAAAAGCATACCAGGTGGCATAAATATGTGACTAATAGCTGGACTGCTGGAAATGGACAATAACGATTGATTAAGAAATAAATTTGTTCACACTACTTTCTTATCAACAACAAAAAGGAGGGACAAAACATGTCAGTAATAATCCACTCATTACAAATGATCCACTTTTGTGTCCAATTTGCTTTGAGGATTCTTTCACCTGATCCTACTCTCCCAGCAGTTACCACTTACCAGCTCTCACATGGCGAAGGTAAGCTCACCTCAGCGGTTTCGCCGTCTCGGTAGACAAAGTGCCCTACCATAAAAGCTTATGAAGATGGGTCCCATGTCACCCATCGAAGAGAATCTGGGTCCGGTCACCACCATCTGCGGCTCCATCCACTTGAGTTGTAAAGTTACAGTGAGCTCAAAGGATTACGCGGTGACGGGACGCATTGGAGCTGCAGAAAATAGAAATGATCAAAATGTTATGGTCATCGGTATTAATAGAACATGATCTGGTCACCGCCGGTCCAGCATATTAAAATGACAACTCTCTCACGTGTCCTCACTGTAAAGCGAGTAGAGCTGCACTTCCCAGTTCCCACTTCCGTCTCTCTTTACAGCTTTATCTAATTTATCTTCTCGCTCCTCTCCCTTCCCTTCTTTCTTCACTTCGAAGGATGTGAGAAACGGACACGAAGACATCTCCCGGTTTCATGCTCTCTTGAGCGGAGCAGTCGCACTACGCGCTGTGTTTTTGCTTCGCAAATGGGGAAGCTTGATCGCCTTCTGGTCCTTAATTTCTTCCTCGTCTTCTCCGTCAGCAGAGCTCAAATGCCCGGTATTTGTTCTTGCACATTAACAGCTAAAGTTGCTCCTTTTTGAAGTTATATATTTTACTTGGTTTGGATTTTAGGTTAATGCAACAAAGATAAGTGCAAATCAAGCTTTGATCCCACATCACTAACCTTGTTCTAGCTACTTGTTCTGTTATATACCTAATTGTTTGAGCTTTTTTTACTTTCTGGAGGGGATTTTAGGTGAGATTATTCCACTGAATTTACAGAAGATAAAATGTATGTGATAGAATGAAAAAACACAAAAAGAAGGGGGGAAATCTGAAATCCATATCTAAGTGAGCAAAAGAAATAATCGAACTCTAGCAAAATGGTCAATTCAAAATTTGTTTTCATGAGTTTAAATGAGCAAAAGAAATCAAGCTTGCTCGATCTCGAGTTTATAATTTTTGTATAAAAGTTTATCTTAAGTGAATTTATAATTTTCTTTTACAATTTTGCTTCTTTTGGTTGGAATACTCCTACAACCTTCACAGCTACCATGGACATGCCACTGCCACATGACCTCAACCCAGGGCTCCTTAATTCAAAACTGCTGCAGATTCAGATTGGATGAATAACTTGTGATATGATACTTCGTTGGTTTTTCCTGGCACAAGATTGGATGAATAACTTGTGATATGATACTTCGTTGGTTTTTCCTGGCACAAGATTGGATGAATAACTGTTCGTTTATTTGGAAAGAGAGAAATGAGCACAATTTTCAACATAAATGTAGACTGGCACAAGATTGTTTTTCCTCCTTAGAGCCATCTCGGCTTTGGAAGGAGTGATTCTAATTCCTACTTTACTCTTTCTTTTTATTAAATCAGTGGGTGTTGCCCTCTATTATTCACAAAAAACAACAAAAAAGAAGGTTTAAGTGAGCTGATTTCTATTCATATTTTGTTATATATATTTCATAAAGAGTAGTTTTTGTTCATATTTACACAATAACAAAAAATAACTTAAATGGACATATTTCTTTGGAGGCAGGTTTCATCAGTATCGACTGTGGAGGGAGAGAAACATATACTGATGATCTTGGACTTGTGTGGAGTCCAGATAATCAATTGATTTCTGGTGAAACAGCTAACATATCAATTCCAAATGAGAACCGAAAGCAATACATGTCTGTACGATACTTCCCTGCAGACGATGAAAAGTACTGTTATACATTCAATGTTACACTTAGAACGCGTTACCTTGTGCGAGCAAGCTTTTTATATGGTAATTTTGACAAAAGTAATGTCTACCCAAAATTTGATATCTCTATTGGGGCAAGTCATTGGACAACCATTGTTATCTTTGATGCAAACACCATCGTGACACAAGAGGCAGTTATTTTAGCTGCTGCTCCTACCGTTGACATTTGTTTGTCTAATGCCACAACTGGGCAACCATTCATTTCTACAATCGAGCTTCGGCAGTTCAACGGCTCACTCTATCACACAGACTTTGAAACTGAATTTTTCTTGGGCCTTTCTGCAAGAATAAATTTTGGCGCTGAGAGCAATGAATCTGTTAGGTATTTGTTACCGTTTAGTGCTTTATTATCCTCTGATGTTGCAAATGAGTTGGAGAATGTTTAATTTCACAGGTATCCAGACGATCCATATGATAGAATTTGGGTATCTGACTCTTTGAAGAGGGCAAATTATCTTGTGGATGTTGCTTCGGGAACAGAAAGAATATCAACCAGCATGCCCATAGATGTTAATAGCGATGAAAGGCCACCTGTAAAGGTGATGCAGACAGCTGTAGTGGGTCAAAATGGAACCTTAAGCTATCGGCTTAATTTGAATGGTTTTCCAGGATATGGTTGGGCATTTTGTTATTTTGCAGAAATTGAAGATTTAGGCCCAGATGAAATCAGGAAATTTAAGCTGTCTCTTCCAGGAAACAAGGATCTTACTCGTCTCATTGTCAATGTCCAAGAAAATGCTCAAGGGAAATATCGGTTGTATGAACCAGGATCATATAATTTAAGCCTACCTTTTGTCTTGTCATTTGCCTTTAAGCAAACTAATGATTCATCCAAAGGACCCATATTAAATGCTTTGGAGATATACAAGTACTTGGAGATACATTATGGCTCCTTTGATGGTAAATTTGTTCTTCAAGTTACTAATACAAACTACTTATTAGGAGGCACTGCACTTGTAATAGTTGTTTTTCCTCACAGGATTAACCATGTCAAGTTTTGCATCACATTACCCCGAAGCTCTTTTGGCACAAGGCGGGGATCCATGCTTGCCGGCTCCTTGGTCCTGGGTGCAATGTAATTCAGATCCACAACCAAGAATTATTTCGATGTACGGAGTTATGGTGGCATCTCATTTCTGTTCTTTGCTATATTTACTATACTACCCAATAAATTATTTCATGTTTGCCTTGGTTGGCCTATATGTTTTTTAATATTGAATTAGATATCTTCTCTTTTTTGTGCTGCTAATTCATTGTTACATGAACAGTAAATTATCAGGGAGAAATTTGACTGGAAACATACCTTCAGAACTTGCAAACTTGACAGGCTTAGTTGAACTGTAAGATTGAATAATTTTTTTCCTTGTTGATATATGTTTATGTTTCTCACAGCACAAACTTTGTTACCGCGGCATAATTTGAATCTTGCAGGTGGCTTGATGGCAACATGCTTAGTGGTCAAATACCTGATCTTAGTGGATGCTTAAATCTCAAAATAATGTAATAATAAAAATTTAGTTGTTGCATTGCTCAAAAATTAATTCTTCATCAAACCTTCTCTTTTTGCTTTTTGTAGTCATCTTGAGAACAATAAGTTGACTGGTAGTTTGCCATCATATTTGGGGAGCCTACCAAGTTTAAGTGAATTGTAAGCCCCTTCTCTTACTTTATTGTGTATATTCTATGTTTGACTGTTGAGAACAACATGTATAGGCTACTGGATCAAAGAATAAGCTAAATTTGAATTTGGATATTCATGTTGTCTTTGCATAATTTCATAGTTAACCTGCCTATTACCACTGTCAAAGAATAAAAATTCACGAGCTTGTTTTTATAATATTCATTTTTACTATTTGGTTTTGGTTGACACCAAGAACTAATGAAAAATTCAAACATGATGGTTGCAGGTATTTGCAGAACAATATGCTGTCTGGGACAGTGCCTAGCCGTCTACTCAGTAAAAGCATTATTTTTGTGTGGGTATTACTTTGTTTAGTCAATGCATGTAGGATTAACAAACAAGTATATGATAATTAGATGTATGTCTAAGTACAATAACATGTGAAGTGAATATAGCTGATCTGATCTCATCATGATCTTTTTAGGTAATCAAGATATTAATTTATGTAAATATTCTTACTTTATGGTGCGGCTAGCCTTGTGAATTTAATCTCTTCAACAGACTAGATTGTGTTATATAATGCACTAACTTGGGTATCATGGACCTCATAACACACTAACAGTTGTTATGTTGCATTCAACTTTGGATGTTTAAGGGTTTTGTTTGTCTTAGCTGAGGGAGGACATTTAATTAAAAAACATAGATTATTGAGTTGTTATTACCTAATATAGGAATTTATTTTTCTGATATGAATGTGCAGTTACTCTGGAAATCCATATCTTGATGAGGGGAGGAATAACAATAGGCGTATTTTAATTGTCATATGCTATGTGGTCGGATTCTCAGCACTACTTGTAGCCGTATTTGCCTACTTATTTGCATGCAGGAGAAGAAAGATATTTTCAGGAAAAGGTATAGCTTGCTACACTTGTAGACTTCTCATTTTGACCAGGAACTTACAGGTGAACTGAAGTTACATGCTTAATTTTCAGATGATCTTACCACTGTCCTACCAGTTCAGAAGCTATGCAATTCCTTCAGTGAACTTGGTACTGAAACAGCCCATCGATACATGTTGTCTGAAATCAAAGATGCCACAGGAAACTTTGTGAGGAAAGTTGGTTCTGGAGGCTATGGGACAGTATACTATGGGAAGATGCAAGATGGAAAGGAAATTGCTGTGAAAGTCCTCATGAATGATTCTTGTCAAGGGAACCGGCAATTCTCAATTGAGGTAACATTTACAAATAACAAACTCTAGCATTCTAAGCATTATGATTTGAATTGTCTAAGTCGTCACCAATTTTTTGAACAGAGCCTTTTACAATGATTGCTTAAATGCAAAAGTTTATCACAGGATTCATGCCCGATGCTGTTCCATTTAGTACATAGCTTGCAATTAGATTCAAATCTGCTGGAATATCCTGCAAATATTTCCCTTCATCTTTTGAACTTTTGGTCTCTCTGGATCAAATATTGCATTGTAATTGAATATGATTCAGATGCCACTGGAGCTTTATTTTGTGTTCAGTATCGTATGTACTTGGCCAGATAGTAACTTAAGTATAGGTAGATCAGTAGATGACTTACAAAAGCCATTATTGCAAGTTTGCAACTCATGGTCCCCAAATTACTTTTCAGGTGTCTCTGCTTTCCAGAATACATCACAGAAACCTAGTACAATTTCTCGGTTACTGCCAGCAGGAAGGGAAAAGTATTCTTGTTTATGAGTTTATGCACAATGGAACCTTAAAAGAGCATCTTCATGGTAAGTCTTGCACTGTTCTGCATTATGAATGTTTGGAAGCAAATTAATTTCTTTCAATTTTCGCCAGCATCTTCTCAGGAAAGGCATATCAGCTGGATTAATCGTCTTGAGATTGCGGAGGATGCTGCAAAAGGTTCAACTTCAAAATTGAATCCTTCATTGAGACTGTTGTTTTCTTGTCCAGAATAGCATAATAACAAGAGGAAGTTATAACATCTGTCAGGCATTGAGTATCTCCATACTGGATGTTCTCCAACCATAATTCACAGAGATCTGAAGACCAGCAACATTCTCCTGGACAAGAACATGAGAGCTAAAGTCTCAGATTTTGGACTCTCAAAACCTGCTGTTGATGAATCACATGTCTCGAGTGTTGTTCGAGGAACTTTAGGATACTTGGACCCTGAGTAAGTCATTCCCGCATAGTTATTATGTGGAATCCCCACTAGGACTTGACAATGAAGGCTTAGTTTAATGTCTGAGAATTTGGGTTACTGTTTCAGTTAGTACATCAGCGAAGTCATGAAGGCATAGATTGAGCATGATCTATTTATTATCTTCATCTTTCTTTTCCTTACCATTTTATTCTTACAATGCAGGTACTATACCTCGCAGCAATTGACGGTGAAGAGTGATGTTTATAGCTTTGGAATTATTCTTCTTGAGCTTATTTCTGGTAAAGAGCCAATTTCTAATACAAGTTTTGGAGACAATTTCCGCAACATAAGCCAATGGGTAAGTCCAACACTTGCATCTCAATACTAAAAATAGAACTTTTGGTTCAATCTTTTACCAGCTTTTTTTTTTCTTAATTTATTGATGACTCAAATCAAACGAGTTGCATTTCAACCAGAAGAAAAAAGAGAGTTGCATTTTACTTGTAGATGATGCCACTCAAGTCAGCTGCAATGACAGTTAAAATAGGATGGATTTCATGATCTCTTAGAAGCAAAATGTTGGATTCTAGTAGCAAACATATGACTGGAAATTACATATGCAGGCAAAGTTTTATTGCGAGAGCGGAGACATCGATGCTATCATCGACCATTCGCTCCGAGGTAGTTACAAGGACATCCAGTCAGTGTGGAAGGTCGCTGAAGTGGCAGTAAGATGTGTAAACCGCGAAATGATAAACAGGCCATTTATGTCCGAAGTGCTCAAGGAGATCCAAGAAGCAATCTCAATGGAGCAAACTCCAAACAACATACAACCCCATGATATGTTTGGCACCGAATTTGTAGATGCCTTGAACAATCCTGGATCAGATGTTTACTCCAGCGATTCATTTACCCAGCCAGAGCTTCGCTAATTTTGACTGTACCCCCCCATTTGTGCTTTCTTCTTGTTGATAATTTAGACTTGAAGAAAATGTAGTTCCCATGCACAAAGAGCAAACTTGGTTCAAACTTTCATTAGCTGATTGTTTTTATAGTTCAAAAATAGAATTAGTATCATGATATGAGGCTGCCAACTCGGCGTCAAATTTGAAAGCAAGAACAAGGCTTGACGATGAGTTCACTAATATCAATTAGGATAGAAATATATGGATCCATTCATAGCTGAAATGTCCGAGCAATGAAGAAGATAAATGCATTATTATAATATGGGAAAATTATATTTTTGGTTCTCACAATTTATTCAAATTTTGATTTTAGTTAACACGTTTTATTTTCATTTAGAATTTGATTCCTACCGTCATATGAAGTCTAAACGGAGCTAACATGAATAACAGATGTTGATTGGGCATTGATGACGTGGACCCACAGGATCAACTTTATAAATTATGATGACTAAAATAAAAATTTAAATAAATGATCAAAATTATTATATTTTTTAAAAAAAATATAAGATATTTTTAATTTATTTATAATATTTAAAAAAATTAAAATTAGACGCACTATAGTAATTTACATTAATTTTAGTGGATTTAAATTAACGTCGTCATTAAACATCAATTCCGCAATGGTTGCAAAATTCGAAAATCTATTCTCCCGATCTACTCATCTCTTCACTAAAAAAAATATTGATTTTCACTTTAATAAATGTCAATTTCCCATGAATATCCTTTAACAATGCCCATGAAATCGTAGCAATAACCTTGTATTATGATGTTATCACTACAGCAAATGCATGAAAAATAATAATGATGGTGCTAGTTTAATCCACCCAAATTAACATAAATTACGATAGTGTGCTCAATTTTAATATTTTTAAATAATATAATTATTTAAAAATATCTTGTAATTTTTTATATTTTTTTCTCTTTGATCCCTATAATTTACTTGAATTTTGACTTTAGTCCACATAATTTACAAAATTGGTTCCTACAGATCCACGTCAACAATGTCCAGTTAGCATATGTTATTCACATCAGCTCCGTTTAGACCTCATGTGATGGCAGAGATTAAATCCTAAACAAAAATGAAATATAGAGACTAAAATCAAAATTTGAAAGTATGATTTTCCTTATAACACAAACCCAAGCAACGAAGAAGAGATGCTTTACTACAACACAAACCCAAGCAACGAAAAAGAGAAATGCATTATTATAACACGAACCCAAGCATTCATTTAATTGACAGCATATATCATGAGTCCATAAATAACTCGACTAACACTGCGCTTGCCCTTAGAAGACACTGAAAAGCCAAAAACCGGACATAGACAGAACAAGATGACTCGTTGCTCCTTAAGGTTTATTTGAAAGATGCTATCTAGCCTATAAGCTTGCAACAAACCGGCAGAAAATGACTGACTCGCTGCAAAGATCTACGGTTTAAGCCTCAGCAAATCTGGGAAAAATATAAGGAATACACCCTGGATCAGTTAAGTATCTATATAAGATGTTTGCAGCTTTAGCTCAGGTAATAAGTGAAACATACCCAAGTTCTGATAGTTTCAAGTGTGCTTCGGCATAGTCAGCAAAGAAAGCATCCTCATCCTGGAAGGGGAACAGATTTGTATTAATATTTTGCATAGATTGCACAAGTAGGGTTATTTTGTGACCACGGTGATTAACGTTTGTATCAATTTAAATAACATATCTACACACATAAGAGATAAGATTGCAAATATTGATTCTCCCGCTTCTTTTGTATAAGAAAAGAAGAAGAAATTAAATGTGAATACATACAGCAGCATATTTCTCAACAAGGGGGCGGAAAACAGGATCAGTTAAAAGAGCCTTGTCGGAAGGAAGCTGGAGAAGGCCGTCTTTCTCACCGCTCAGAAGTTCCCTACAAGGGAAACATATTGATACAACATTCTGGGAAAAATATATTACTCATGTATAAAATGGAGAAAAAGAGAGAGAAAGAAACATACTTGAAGTATGAGTTGTCAAAAATAAGAGGATTGGAGGTCCAAGCTCCTTCAAAACCAGACCGCTCCTTGTGGCATCTTCCCTGACACATTGAAAAGTCTCTTAGTGAACAAAAGTATACTTGAATAAGTTGGCAACATATTATGACAACGAAGTATACCAGTGTGTGTCCACCAGAGAGTGCAACGATATCCTGATCACTGAGGCCCATGTGACCAAACACATCCCTTAGATGGTCAGAACCTGCAATAACAAAAATCCATCAGATCAAAATTGTTCATATTTTCTTTTTGAGGAAGAAAAAGTTACTGCAAGTTCAACTGAAGGTATCAGCTCAGGGATCAAATTTATTGTGTTCTAATTTTATGAGTACCAAGTACATAGGAGCCCTTAATATCATGCAGATAATTGAGAACAATTGATGTTCTTGATTTGAAGATAATGCATAATATCGGTATCATTTAAATTTATCTCCAAATACCTTTACAACAAAAATAAGTTTTTGTATATATCCTCTGTAAGTATCAGGTAGCAAGTAGTAATTTGTGCTCACATATAGGATTATAGTAATTGCTTATGGAAGCAAATAGAATTATACTTCAAGGACAAATATTTTCAACGGTACATAACTACAAATTAAACAGGCAAGTGAGCGAAATCACTATAACTAGTGTTTATATCCCCAAGAGTATGCATGAGAATTGAGAAGCACCAATAATAAATTTTAATTCGGAATATTACTAAGTTATTGGAACATATGTACCTTTTGTGGCATCAGGGAGGCGGCCTTCCTCGGGGGGCTGTGTCTTGTCCTGAAATGGACAACCGATAATCAATAACAGAACAAATTTTGAAATGGTAGGTTTCACTAAATATTCCACTGTAAATTTTTATTTTTATTTAATGAAAATTCCAGTTTAAACTCACGAGGTAGATGCAATTGAAATAACAATACATTTCAAGAAAGAGAATAAATAGCATTTACACAGGAGTAGTTGGAAGTGGTTTCTTAGAATAAATCTCTCTTGGCCATTTAGCCGATGCCAAATTGCCACTACAAAATGAATACTCAAACGCTAGATTGTGTATATTCTAGCGCTGAATTACATACATGTCTGACATACTCAAAGCTATAATTTTCATTACAGCTCCAAACAAAGAAGGAAAAAAGTTGAGGACATCAAATATATACTATCAAAGCATCAATTTTCATGTTTGAATCACATATTGGGAAAGAGACTACCATATACAAAGTAAAGAAAAATAATTTGAGTAAAATAAACTTTCGATTAACTCTTGCGGCTCCCATAGTCCCTCTTCCTTCCAAAAGACAAAAACCAGCCCATTAACTTTTAACCTAACCAGCCCTCTTTTCTTGACAAGTGAAAAAGCAAAAGTTAAACCTTAATTGACTATCAAACTCACTGAGGAGAACTAAACCAAACTAACCCACAGACCAACCACCATATCACACCATAGTTTTCTTTTCATTTCTTTTTTATAAACTTTATCGAAAAAAGGGGGTTCGCATTTATGGATTATACCTCTCTTCCGGGATGAAAGGGGATCTCGGGCCCTCCAGTGACTTCGACAGCGACAACCCCGGCGAGCTACCAAGTAATAAAAAGAATAAAAAAATGATTAAACCATACTAGCGTTCGATTCCAATTTCCAAAGATCAAGTCACGGATCGAGTCAGCGATCGAGTGAGATACCTGATAGAAGTCAGCGTATGAGAGAATGGGAAACTGCTCCTTGATGGGCTCGAGGAGCCTGACAGCGATGTCAAGACCGTTGTTGGCGCCATGAGCAAGCTCCGCGGAGAACCTCATCGTCCCGAATGGGCCTCCGGTCTTGGAGTTCACGTCGTAGGTCCCCGCCGAATGCCATCTGCAGTCCAAAATCACCGATCTCTTCTCATACACTGGAGAAAAAATTCAAAAGGAAGACAAAAGAAGTAGGGATATGGAGTCGATGAGTGACGCATACGCGAGACGGAGCATGAGAGGCGCGCAGTTCTTCTCCGCGATGAGGCCACGGAGCTTCCTCTTGGCCTTCTCCACCGCCTTCTGGTACTCCTCGCTCACCTCCGGATAAGACTTTCCCATCTCGTCTTCTTCACCGAGTCGCCTTCTTCGCCTTCGCTCTCGGCCACTCTTCTAATTTATAGCGGGCGCGGAACGCAGCGATGATTACCTCGCCGCCGTCGGATGCGATGGGCTTCGCGATCGCGGAATCGTACGGCTAAGGTGATGCCAGCTGGTCAGGTGGTACGTGCCCTCCACGATGGGGGAGGAAGCGATCGAGATGTGATTTCGTGTGAACGCGGCTCGGTGCGAAGATTCCGTTTGGGTTTTTTGGCAATGAAGTCTCCAGTTTTCTCCTTATTTGCCGTCGAGGGCCCCACAAAATAAAGAAGTGCATGAATCACGAAACCAATCAAGCCGTTGTTTAAAGAATAATGGCCGCCGTAGAAACAGTGATCGACAGCCACATCGTGACTGGGGGAAATTTCCTTAAAAGCCCTCAATTTATCCTTTTCACACCCAAGGTCCCCCATCTCATACAGTCATACTAATTTTAATTTTTAACCCTCCTGCCCCTAATCCTCAGGGATGGCAGCGGATGGATGCCCACCAATTCACATTCCAAATTAGCATGTTAAATGCTGACGTGTATTGCTACGGTGACAAAATAAATATGGTA
The DNA here is from genome assembly GCA_034359265.1 of Canna indica. NCBI lineage: Eukaryota > Viridiplantae > Streptophyta > Magnoliopsida > Zingiberales > Cannaceae > Canna > Canna indica. The sequence goes on from CP136896.1 coordinate 72,037,473, forward strand.
GTATTATTGGTTCACACTGCACGATTCAACATTTCAACCGCTCCACCATGGATTGAAATTTTAAAAAATCTGATGCAATTCTTTTTCTATTAAAAAGGTATTCCACGTGAGCTGACATGCACATGAATTCTATTTTCCTGAGCACAAACAATATGTAATGATGCTTAGCTTAGGCCATTATGTGAAGATAAGATTATTAAATGATCAACAAATACTCATTAATTATTATTTTAATTTTATTCCAAGTGTGCAGCGGGTAGAAATCAATTAGTGGATTATATTTGGTAGCATCATTACTATGTGGACTTGTGGAGAGAAGTAGCAGAAGGTGTAAGTTGTGATTCAATTCAATTATTGTTTGGTAGCTCACTATTGGACAAAGACTGGATGTGAATGTGCGCTGGACGGCTGGACCCCACGAGTTTTTGACATGCATATATAGACGCGCGCCTTGTTTGATTTAGAAGAAGTGACTCGAATAGTAAAAAAAATTTTTTAACAATATAGAAAAATCACAATATGTTATCGTATTAATGTTTGAATTTTATATCTCTAAATAATATATTAAATATTATCATCAATTGTGCTACTAAGGTTGACATAAGAGTACTGTTGACAACTAAGAGTACTTAAATTTTTTTCTTCTTTTTGATTATTAGGGCAATGCCCCCCCTCTATATTTTTTAATTATAAAATTATATAATTAATAAAAATATTTTTTTTCATGTTCCTTTAAACAACAAAAAAATTATGTTTGAGATTAATTTATTTATATATTATTTTTTTTCAAAATATAGTATTAATAATTTATGATGATCAATTATTTTTATCAATTTTTTATCAATTTGTAAATTAGATAAAATATTATTGACATATATTCTCATCTCATTTTGCAATTCGTAGTCTCCAATTTTATCGCGACACGACCTTTAGTTTCCTTGACTAGTATAGTCTTGATTTCTGATCGTGATTATTTTTTTTCATTTTATGTGATTGTGTTTGTTCTCAATGTTATGTACCTAAGCAACCAAGTATGACTAGAGTCCAATGAGAACAAGTGTACTCTCGAGTCCATATTTTGTAATTGTATCTTATAAATCTAATTGAAAAATAAAATTTTTAATATTAATTGGCACTCTCCACGATTTAATTTTTAACTCCGCCACTCCGCCACTAATTGGGAGGAGGGTATGGAGTGGGGATAAATGTTTTTTTCTCTAAATGGGTGAACATGGTCCTTGACAAGAAATGGTTTCCGGTGAGTATTAGCTCTCTTGTCATGTCTTCGTTTTTTTTATCATCCCTAGCGGAATTCAAGCTCTTACTTTCACAAAGTTAGCGTGCGACTTATATAGGTGAATTCATGGAGGGTCGTCGTTGACTGGCTTCTTAAATAGTAATTTTTTAATATAATTATTATTAAGTAAGCTTATCCCAATTCATGCATGGTTCAAGTCTTCAAGATAATTCAATCAGTTGAGAAACATAATAACATAAGACTATATGATCTAGAGTTGTGGGAGAAAATGTACTAGATGTATGTAATATTTATGAACCCTATTTCTATTTATGTTTATAGAAAAAAAATTTAGAATCCAATTTAATTTTTTAAAAAATCGGGTGGTTTTCGGTTGGGATGAAATACAACCAGTACTTGTTTTGTAGCATATGTGTAGTTGATTTAGAATTAGGCTTCCAAATTCTAAATAAATATATAAGCCCATGGGCCTGAATCAGATGAGGTTATAATGTTTATGGGCCTCCATTACAAGTACATCATATCTTCCTTTTGAAAAAATTTAGTTAGATTCAATTCCAATTTAGTCCACCTAATCTGATTGGGTTTTTATTTACTATTTAAAATAATTTTTTATTTTTCTAAAATTTAAATTAAATTTCAATATAAACCTTCAAATCAGTGTCGGGTTTGCTCTTTTCGTATTATTTTGAGAGACAGAACAAGACAACATAACATGTGTTGTTGTCCAGTGTAATTTGAAAAAAATCAATAAATACTGTAGACATAACAAAAATTATACCCCATGAAAGTACAATAAAATACCAGTACAATTTTAAAAAATTATCGTAATACATTCGATTTATCTCAAAAAATTTGACATCAATCAATAATAAACTGTTAAATAGCACCCCTTTATTTTACATATTAATATAAAAAGATCGGTAATCATTACTATTTTCAAAAATTAAAGTAGATGATCATTATGTTAATTAAATTATTTCATTTTTTATTCAGGACTTTGGCCTGAGAAAACTGGATAGGAATGGAAGAGACAGTGCAGGTGGAATGCGAGTATATTACTCATCATTTAATTAATCCTTGATCGTCCATTTAATGGTCCAAAGCCCGTCCATCCGAGGAAGGGTCCGCGCAACGGACGGGCAGAAAGAGGCCACGTCATCGGGGCACGATGTGGTAACTAAACCTCGTACACGTTCGCCGACATTTTACGCCCCACCAAAAGCGTAACCCCACTTGCTAATTACGCATTAAAATATTTCAACATACCTTTGCCTTTTAAACACAACCATGATTCTTAACGCGGCTCAGTGTCTTGGACCTACATGTAAATACACATCATTTATTTCTGTCTTCATTGTACACGCGCGTCCACGTCAAGTCACCCCCACGACGCCGGGCCCCTCTGTCTTTCCCAATTGTAGACCGACAGCGCATCCAACAAAGTGATCAGTTTTCTGATATCTCGCTAATATTAAATTAATAAAAAGTATTTTTTTTCCCAGCTGGCTTCTTTAGTTATTATTTATATTATTATATAATTAAAAAAATCGTACCGAGAGGGAATCTCCGTGATTTTTAATGTCATCAGGCATGATAGCACGGTCCTACGTGGCGTACCAAATTTTTTGGGTGCTTCCCTGTCGCTATTATCAATTGCGATACGATTCGACATTAAATATTATCATAATGGTCAAGTTGCCATTTACATTTATTTAATATTTTGCCCCTTCAATTGGTTGAATGGACAGCATTATTATTTACATAAAAATGACATGTTGCTGGAGACCACCACATGATAGTAAAGTTATACGAATTATAGAATCCATCAAATTCTCATCATATGCATAGAGAGGAATCAATTCATAGATAGAAGAATTAGAGGTGTAATTTTGAATAAGTCTTTTAATAATTTATTTTGACAAATAATATTGGGTGAACAAAACAAATGAGATTTCCAAAATGATTACCGAGATTCTGTGGGGGACAGATTCATCATAAATGTTGATAGGTATACATTAAAACTTTGACAAGCTTTAGCATTTATGCCCACCTATTTAATGTAACCTCCTTTTTTCCAAGTTGGGGACCAATAACCAAACAGGAAGAAATCAAGGAGGAAACTCCATATTTATTTATCTTTAAATAATATTAAAAAAAGAATAATGCTTACGTTAAGCATCATCCCCGACGTCCAATTTATTTATAATTTTCTTGTGGAGGGAGGAGAACACACGCCCCTATCCACAACTTTAGGAGTATTTTATTTATTAAAAAGACATTGATAATATAAATAAGGTGGAAACTCGTGCCAACTGTGCTACATGGTAATTTACTGTACGTTATTTAAAAATTTAAGATTTAAATATTAGTATCATCCTTTACTGTGATTTTATTTAAAAAAGTTTATTTTTAAAAAAATTATTGAGAAACTCCACTTATTGATTGGCTGGAAAGGTGGTCCCCTCGGCTGTCCGCGTCAGCCGAGAGCGACGACCCCCACCGGCTGCAGCCGGTGCGGAGAACGGAACGGCCAAAACCGGAAAGGAAAAGGTTGAATACGAGGAGCGGCGACGCGGGCGGACGCCTTTTTAAGGTTCACCGAAAAGGTTACCGTAATGGGAAAGGTTCCATGTGATCGAGCGGAGATAAGGGTGGGTGGGAGCGGGGCCCAGCGGTGGGTGGAGTTTTGTGGGGACAACTTTTCTATTCTATTATTTACTCTCTCTCTTTTTTACCAATTCTATTATTTACTCTAGTTTTGTCTTCCTCTGTGTCGTCGCTTTCGTTCGTTTCAAACGGACGGCGCGGATTTTGTCTTCTCCGAGTCGCTGAATCGACTCAACCACAGCAGGTCTAGCTCATGATTTTTTTGGGGGGTCGGGGTCGGGGTCGGGGTCGGGGTCGGGGTCGGACGTACTCGTCCGGTCTAATCGGCATGATTAACACAAAACAAATGATCCGGTCCAAATTATTGTACGCGATGTAATTTGAAATGGGTACGAAAACCGTCCTTTGATCTAAAGTAGTTCCACTTATTGGTCGGATTGCATGATATAATTAATATAAGATGCAATTATCACAAGTGGATTAATGCGAGTGCTGGCCCTGATCTGTCCGGTTTCCGGCCTAATGATTTTATTTATGCCTCAAATGTACTTTCAGCATCATTGATTGTGTCGGCTAATTAAACTATATTTTCTAAATTCCTATTTTAATATTTCCAAGAGAAAAAGTTTAATTCAATAATTTGAAAATAATAATAATTTAGTATCATTTCAATGTTTAATCTCGGTTTTAAAAATTGAAACTGTTGTTGATTGATGCCTCAAAACGACGCCATTCGAATGCCCCATGAATGATGGACCATTTTTGCTGGTGGTGGAAGACATCAGTGTCTTTGTCTGCATTTTACAGGTCTTTTGTTGACAAAATCCCCTTAGCATAAAATATTTTATTTAATTAATTATTTTTAAAAAACATTACTCAAAGTTCAAAAATTATTAATTCCTAAAAGCTTGATTTATTATAAATTTGAACTCGTGAGTATTACGATAATTATTGGAGAGTCGTGAATTGCCAAAGCAAGTATCAAGGTTAACAATTAAGGGTAAAAATAGGTCAGACGGTCTGTCAAGGGCCTACGGTTGGGCCTGGCTTGATTTTTTTTTTTAAAAAAAAATCAAGACTAAATTTATTTCTAGGTCTGTTTTTTTTATCAAGCCAGGCTCAGATTAACTATAAGATCTATTGAGTTTGATAGGTTGGTCTGAACCTATTAATGTAATATATATAATATATAATATATATTAATTTATTATATATAGTAAAATATTATTTTAATTTAATAAAAAAACAACTATTATTGTTATGTTTAAGTTTATTGTTATCATTTTTATATTAAAATTTAGAAGAAAATTTTATAAATAAATTTTAGCAAGCTTTATAAATAGATCACAGGCCAGGCCATGCCTATCAACAGACCAGACTTAGGTCGAAAAAATAGCTTATAACAGACCACAGGTCAGGCTCAAACATATTTTTTACTTTAAAATGAAGATGTGGCCTATTTTTATCCCTATTAACAATCAAGCCAAACCACTTACCTACTCTCTTAAATGGATTCCTCCTTTTTTTGGATTTCGAAGGAAGCAACTTTGTTAGCAGGCAAGGGGATGGTTCATGTATTCACGTAGCTTGCAGTTATATGACAAGCTCCTCTGCTCTTATTCTTAAAGCAATGACCATTAAATAATGCCTCCTTTTCGTAGTTGAGCATTCATTGCTCCCGTTTATTATGGAGACATACTCTAAAGTTTTGATTGACGTGCTTACAAATCAGATTGCTATCCTCTGATAGATTTTCTTTGTTGTATCTAATACTTTGTACTTGCAATTTCGATGTAGCCGTAAGAGTTTCATTTTTTATTATCGAAAGATAAATAAAATTATCCATTAGATAGTAAAAAGGGCTAGATTTATAAAAGATTTTTTGGTTTGAACTTCTATTCATCCTCTTGAATTGTAGACAATTTTTAGCTCCGACTTCAGCTGGTTAATAAGATAAATTTTTGTTTTTGATAAAAAAAAAGCAAGTATCAAACATATATATAAATATCTCTCGTCGATTATTTAATAATTATTAAAATCCAAGATGTCATGAGTGATGATAGTAACATTATATACAAATATAGTATAACGTTGATTAATTAACATAGGACATCATTACTAAGAATCATTAATTATCACGTTTTACTAATAATGATTATAATCCGTCGGCTCTTCTAAATAATGTATAGCATCTTCTTTAACACTAAGCGCTTCCCCATCCACCCGATCACATCGGACGGCCATAATTAATCCGCACTCAAAAAAGAAATCAAGATATTTTTCTCAATAATTCCAAAACGGATAACTGGCTTACCGGCTTCTCCCGGTCGCGCAACCTCGCCTTGTTGTTCCTCTTTCCATATATTTATAGCAAGCAATCAAGGCTTTGGCAGTTGCGCCTCTTCAGCTTCCTTCATCCCCCTCGCCGCCGCCGCCGCCGCCGGCTGCCCCGGTGGAACCGGAGATCTCTCCTTCGTTGCCTCTTTCAAGGCGTGCTGGTTTCAGTCAGAATCCTTCCATTCCCTCCGTGGTATACCGCCCTTCGATCTCTGCCTTTCTTCGGTTAGTCAATTTTCGATTTCTGTGTTTCTTGTTTTGCTTTCCCTTTGCTCGTGTTGTGTTTTTTGCGCTCCCGATCGGATCTCATCAAGAGTGTGTCGTCTCCGGGCTCGTGCTTTTTGATATTTGGGTGAGAAAGATCTAATTAGGATGGCGGAACGAACAAAGAAGGGATTTGAGGGAGAGATCGAAATAGAGATTGAATTTTGTTTCTTCGGGGTGCGATTGAGGAGCTCAAGTAATCATTTTCGTAAAACCTTGGATTTGTAGAGGTTTTTGGTAAAGAACTCTTCTCGTTGCCTCATCTCTCCGCTCCTTTGCTCTTTGTTCACTCGCTTTTCATTTCTTTGCTTTTTTAGAAACAACTCGTCGACGTTGAGCTTTTTGCTACTTCTATATATATTTCTATCTACCCCTTATTTTCTCTTGCCTGACAACCGGTCATCGTCGCTGGTCATCTGAAGATGGGCAGCAGCGGTGACTGGGCTCTACTACCGTGGCTGGATAGCTGCAAGTGAGTTCATTGCTGGCTATAGTAGCGGAGACGCTGCCGTCGGCCCAATCTAGATGAGCAATTATTGACTTCTAACCTTTTTCGTAAACCGTTATGAGTGTTCTTATTAGGAAAGTAGCACATGTGGGTATTCGTGTACTGTTGAGTTCTGGTTAGTACTGAATTGTGTAGCAAATTAAACTGAATACTAGTGTATTCTAGCTAAGTGTGATGTTGTACTATGGTGTGATAAAGATACTAAATTGTAATATTGTGCTCTCTTCAGTTTTACTATAAGCAGGCAATTTACCTTGTCCTACATCTAGCAGGGAGAACCCAGCAGAAATAGGCACATGAAATTTTGATAATTGGATGTTAAAAGTAGATGTTCCGAAAGAACAATTCTGCCTTATCGGGCTTCTACCTTTACCTGCTGTGGCTATTCTTCCTCAAGTAGTGAAGAATAAGCTTCTGAGAGTGCTTTGCAATCGAACAAGAGGTGGAGTCTGATTGAGGAAGGTAGATTTCCCCTCATTCATTTGACATCAGTCATAGAGGAGTGATGTTGGACCTCAATTTGGCGTCTTCCAGCGAGTCAACAGCTCTTCACATGGAGCCTAACACCAAAGGCTCTGGAGTTGGAGAATTGGATGATTCTGGGACTACCAATTCATCAGTCCTCAATGCAGACACCCCCATTGACGTGGCTGATGAGGACTCCTGCTCCACCCATCCTGCGGCTGCATTCAGGTTCAGTATCTTGAAGAGCTCTGCATCAGTGGAAGACGAGAATGAAGTTGAAGAGGAATTCGAGGAAGAAAGTCGTGCTCAGCAACAGCTTGGATTGATCACCAGGCAGCTCTTTCCACCTCTATCAGTGGTTCCAGATGTTTCCCTACTGCCTGTGGCAGATTCATCATCAGCTTCATCTAGAAAACATCCAATGGATCTTAACTTTTGCCAAGCTGATACACCACAACACTTCAGAATTCCCCATCAGCAACAATTGCCACGACAACCACAAAAGCAGGCAAAGAAGAGTCGCAGGGGGCCACGATCTCGAAGCTCTCAGTACCGAGGAGTAACATTCTACCGCAGGACAGGAAGATGGGAATCTCATATCTGGTTAGCATCCCATCTTGGCACTTTGAATCTTAATTCATCATTCCTAATTTGGGTAAATTGACATCATTTTCTTATTTTTCTATAGGGATTGTGGGAAGCAGGTTTACTTGGGTAAGCAGCACTTCTATTTTTCATTTAACCAACCACATTATTCATATTTATATTGGTTTGAAAATTTTATGATTGTTTTTTTTTCTCAATTTGGATGCTTGGACATGAATAGGAGGCTTTGACACTGCTCATGCTGCTGCAAGGTGAGAATTATTTGTTCTATGATTCTGATTGTTTTGTGCTTTCTTGTACCTATTTAGGCAATAAATTGGTAGTCATATTTTACTTTCAGGGCATATGATCGAGCAGCAATTAAGTTTCGGGGGGTTGATGCAGACATCAATTTCAATCTTACTGACTATGAGTTAGATCTGAAGATGGTAATGAAATGCAAAAGAAAAAGAATAACAATCCACTTCATTTTATTTCTGGATGCCTGAGTCATTTTCTTTTTCTGGTTTGTTTTACACTTTTTAGATGTCAACTCTTTCAAAGGAAGAATTTGTGCATATACTTCGTCGCCAAAGCAATGGATTTTCAAGGGGAAGTTCAAAATACAGAGGAGTGACCCTTCACAAGTGTGGTCGCTGGGAAGCCCGCATGGGGCAGTTCCTTGGAAAGAAGTAAGAATATGAGGATGAGATTTTGCTCGTGCAATTTGTTTCTATGTTCTAGATTTTACACTCGATGCTTATAGTCAGTTCTATCATCTGCACAAAGCACCATGGCTGTAGTTATTTTTCTATAGATACTGGGAATTCTTTGATATGTTAATGGTCCTGGTCTTTTGGCTAATAAGATTGCAGAGAAAAAACACTATTTACCAATGAGAATGCTATGCATGGTGTGCAGGTACATATATCTTGGGCTATTTGACAGCGAAATAGAAGCTGCGAGGTCATTCAGAGCATGAATTTTCTCATTTCTGATGATGAGCTTCTCACTATCAGCTTTTTGAAATTGAAGTTCTATCCTAACAGCAATTTTCCTCTGTCTTTGTTGTTTTTCCACTTTAGGGCTTATGACAGGGCAGCTATGAAGTATAATGGAAGGGAGGCTGTTACCAATTTTGAGCCTAGTACCTATGAAGGAGAACCATTATCCGAGGGTGACACTGAAGGTATAGTCCTTAAGTTGCAATCTCTCTTATATCACTTTTAGGTTATGTTTGCTGAATTAACTACATGGTTACTTTATACAAAAACTATCAACTGCCTGGTCTTGAATATTCTAGCCTTCTTGCAGGTCATGATGTTGATCTAAATTTGAGTATTTCTCAACCCTTTGTCGACACTCCAAAGGGAGATCAAGATCCATCGATCAACCAGTTTGAAGCTTTTGACCCCAACAAAGCAAGGGTAATCAATTTGCATATCCAGATACCTTATTAATTTTATTCCTTCTCACAATCAGAATTATTATCTGCTTCCTCTTCCTTACTTTTCTCTTTAAAACCTTTTTCATTGCAAGCATTACTATACCACTCTCTGATAAATTGTGTTGCTTACAACATGCCCAAATATTTTTTCTATTTCTTTCGTCCCTGCAAACATTATCTGTTCTTGTCCAAGTCATGCAATTGATCACTTGAAGGATTCTTTTCTTTTTCTACCATATTGCTAGTCATAATTCCCGGTAACCTCCTCCTCTTCTTCCTTATATTATTTCTTTTTCATTTTTCCTACAAGAGTCCTTTCTTTCATTGTTGACTCTACTATATTTTTCAGCTGTGCTTCATTAGCATTCACACTCCTGGAGTTCCAATACAATTCATTTTGAACTTTGTGATACCTTTAATTCGATTGGTTCTTGAGCGTGACTTACCACAATTATTTACTCTAAAACTTTTATCTGTCAATGAGATGAAATATTAGTCCGATGTGGTATTCTTTAAGGATTGATGTCTGACCAAAATGTGAATGTTACACTAAAGTTTTCTCGAGTCCAATTACTTGAATGGCAAGTTGTCCTTTACTCGTATTGATGTAACCTATAAATGAACCATCTATTGAATTTTTTTGCACAATATGTTGGTGTCTTGGTACTTTTATGGATACCATTCCTTATTGGAACAATTCTGCCCACAAATGCAGGAGAGAGAGTGTGAGAAGAGGCCTGCAGCTGGTTTGCAATCTCTCCCACTGTGGAGTTGGCCGACAAATGTGCCTTCTCCATTTCCAATGTTCTCTAATGCAGCATCATCAGGATTCCCAACTACCAAAGTAACAGCTGCTCTTCCTCCACAAGCTTCCACAACCCACCATCTCCAGTTCTCCCCACATACCTCAGGTTACTATTTCAGAAAGTCAACTGAATAGGCCAAAAGGACTAAAGGAGGAGCCATATTGTTTATATGAACCAACAAATGTGCTACCAACACCAATATCAGAAGGGTGAGACCGACTGCAAAAAAACCGCACAGAACTATTGATTGGTGGTGCTTGATTTATTAATATCACTGTTGTTTCCGTCGTGTATTATATTATGCATCTGTCCGGATCAATGTTTTCAGCTGTTATTTCTGGAACCTTCACCTTTTGGACTTATTGTGCGTTTTTTAAGGGGTGAATTTGAGTGTGATTTTTTTGCATCTTTAGCCTATAACCCGGCATGAATCACAGGTTGGTTTGACTTATCTGCTCATCAGTGGTGAAAGAGAGGTTTGACTCCAAACTTTGACTTCATTGCATGATGCTAGACAGTGCTCAGAGTTTTACCTCAGTATAAACTATAAAGAGTTGAATATGAGAGCGAAGTTTAAGAGCCATTTCCATCATGCAGTGGACAACCAGGCTTTTTCCAGGTACTTTTCCTTGAAGACCAACAAAAAGCAACCCATCCCCTCGTGATCAGAAAAGGTAAAACTTTGTGGAAGAATAAGTTCATTCGAGTCCATTTCATGTTTCTTATTCGTGCTCAAGATAACATCCGATGATGATGCCGACGCCAAACATTGTGCCCCTTCTCTAGCTGAGAATTCCTTTGTACTTTTTAAAGCATGAGAACTACTCATTACATCCAGGCAAAATTCTGCAACACCAACTTGTTTTTATCGGCAAAAGTTGCCCAAGAATTTATTCTTAATGCATGAATATATGGCCTCTAACTTTATCAAGAGGGTGACTTTTCTCGCTTTGTTTTATTGTTGAAGTGCGTCATTGCTAATGTATATTCTTGGTCATTTTCCCTTTTATTTTATCTTGATTTATCTCAGTTGTCATTTGTACATTCTCTTTCGATCAATCTCCACTCCAATGGAGAATTTCTTTGGAAGATTTATCTTAAAAAATAGGTCAATAGTTTTGGTCTTATTCTTTTAGGACGCATTTGTTTCGCATGATAGAATTTGAGTCGGATAAGATTTTAATTTGAATTAATCAGGATAAAAATCTCATAAGATAATTTATATCATATTCAGCGTTTGTTAAAAATCTCGGATAAAAAGATCATAAAAGATAAAATTTTGAAATTATATATTTGTGTTGGCTCTGGATAAATGAGTTAAATATTAATAATTTAATATTTAAATTTGATTTTACCAATTTTTAATTTAAATAATTATGAAATTAAATTTAAATAATAATAATAATTTATTACTCAGAGATTTTAATTCTCATCCCCAAGAGGATATCTATATCCAACTAGAATCGAATTTGAATCTGATTATATCCAACTTAAATGATATCTGAAATTCGTAGCAAACAATAAATAGAATTTGACAAATTCTATCCACTAATCATATCCCGTGAAACAAACGTGTTATTAAAATGTCTTCAAAATTGAATTGTAGTCTAATTTTAGCCAAACCCAACAACATAAGGAGGGCCAACCAAATCCAATCCCAATAGAAGAGGTCGAAGTCTTAGGGGGCGTTTGGTACGAGATAATCCAAATGAATTATCGATAATCTAAACTAAAATTACTTGAGCCCATCAGATTATCGTGTTTGGTTGAAACAGATTATCGATAATGTTGATGCCTATGATAATCTACATTACCATTCAAGTGGTAACTCACATTATCAAGGGAGGGGATGACTATGTTGATTACCAGTAAAGTGATAATATTATTTTTGACAAAAATACTCCCCAATATAAAACTCCTTATTAACATAAAAAACACTCTCACCTCATCTTATTTGTGCGCGCTACTACCTCCTCTCGTGCCCTCCTCATCTGCTATCGCCCTCCTCGCCTATTTATTTATTTATTTATTATTATTTGAGCATCATAAGTATATAGTTATTCAATTTTGTTTCAAAGTATTTTAGTTAAAGATATAAGTTTTCTAGTAATTTTTTTTTGATACCAAACAAGATAGTGTGAATTATTGGCGATATTATCGGTCCATACCAAATATGGTAATTTAACATTATCGGTAATTTTAAAAATGATAATCCATCTAGATGGTAATGTAGATCTCTAATAATTTTAAGCAATAATGTACCAAAATTATTAAATCTTTTGGAGAGTCTTGGATGATAAATTTTGTTTACAAATTTTTCACTATATGGATCAAGTTAGTTTTCATGATCCCATGATCATAAAGAAGATGATGATATATAGTAGTATTAAAAGTACAGAGAAAAAAATAGACCTTTACTTCTTTATCTTATTAAATTTTTGTTACAATTAATGTTTTGAAAACTAGCTAGCCAAATGGATGGTTCTTTGTCACGTGGACTTTACCAATTATCACTCATCAAATTTATAGATTTTAATCATTGGTATAATATTCAAGTTGAAGCTGATGACTAAATTGAGGTATTATAGCAAATCTTTAAAATGGACTATCATATATAATGAAATGAGAGTGTAACCTTAGCTTTGAGGTCTTTACAATGAGTATAACACGAAGGAAATATCGAGTGCAACTTCTATGAGCACGTTGATCATACAAAATTTATGAATGAATAGATATGAACTTTAAACGACTGAACATTGATAAAAAATGAATGGATATGAATTTATATCGATGTTTAGCCGTTTAAAATTTATATTTATTTGTTCATAGAGATTTATATGGGCAGATTGCTCATATAATTTTTTTTCGAAAATATCTTCTAATTCAAAATTTTATCATATGTTTTTAAGTAGTTATTAATTTTCTTATTACAAGAGATGAGAGTACGAGACAGACATATAGTTTAATCTGTACAGGGCGTGATGGCGAGATCTATATATATATAGAGAGGCTGTAAAATTTATTTTCACATATTATTATTTATCAATCATCTTTCTTCTGGTCACGAACACAACTCAACCAAAATGTTATTCTTCTTAAATAATCAAACCATGGATAAATAAATAAATAAACAACTGTGCCATCAAGCCCTCTAATTAAAACAATACACAGATAAATTCATGTATGAATGCTTGTGAGCATAACGCACAGTATAGAGATACCGCGACCTAACACAAAATTTAAAAATGAGATATTTTATTTATTCAATAAAATTATTATAAACTTTTATCTAAGTTTTTATTTTTCAATTTTTTAATGCAAAAATTATTGATTAATTTTTTATAATTAATTTCATCTAATATTTTTTTCTTAATTGATAATAAAACTAATCTATTTAATATTTCTTGATACAGTGTAGATCTTAGGTAATATTTTATTAATTTTAATTTTGATCAAAAACTTTTTTCTGCCGAAGCTACCGTCACACGAATTATTTACATTATTATATAACTAATACATGCATTTGGAAAAAAATCAAATCTTTTTTATGTTATTGAGTATATCAAGTGGAATGTTATCTCCTATATGTACAATTTTTTTAAATATTTTTAACTCCGAAAATCAATATAACCATCAAGGTCAATGTAGTATTCTTTCAAATTCTCATTGTCGAATGATCTTAATTTTTTAATTTCAGGCATTTTAATTAATCTATCTCAAATTTTATTAGGGATTTTATTTTTAATTTTTAAGCTATAACTCTTCATTTAAAATTTTAAAAGATTTCTTACACAACTATATAGGAAAAATCATACTTTTGGTCCTTATAGTTTTAAAATTTTGATTTTAGTCCTCACACCTTACTTCCGTTTAGGATTTGATCCCTACCGTCAAATAAAATTTAAACGATGCTGACATGGATAATATGTGTTGATTGGACAATGCTGACGTGGAGCCTGCAGGGCCAACTTTGTAAACAATAGAGACTAGAATTAAAATTTTATAAATTATGAGGACTAAAATTAAAATTTTATAAATTATAGAGAGTAAAACCAAAATTTAATTAATTATTTTTTCTAATAAATATAAAAAATTACATGATATCTTTTTAATTTATTTATAAATAACTATAATATTCAAAAATATTAAAATTAGAAAAACTTTTTACCGATTAAAGTGATTTATTTTGGATTTTATTTTGAAAAGAGCAATGACATATTTATATATTTAGTAGAGGTGAGCACGGATCGAGACGTCCTGACCGTCCCGATCTGGCCCGACCCGAAAAGTTGGGACAAATCCCGTCTCGATTCAAAATTAGGACGGGATCGGGATAAATATGTCTGTCTCGATTAAAAATCTCGATTAAAAACCAGGACGATACAAAAAAAATGGGATTGTCCCGTCCCAGCATGGTTTATAATATAAGTAATATTAAATATATAATATTATTCTTTTAGAAAAAATATTAATTATTTTAACGGAGATATTATTTTTATTTTATAAAAAAAAACCAATATTAAATAAATTCAGGACGTCCTGGTTCGGTCCCAAATTTTTTGAAGCGGGACAAAATTGGGATGCTTCGTATTCGGGGCCGAAATCGGGACGCATATTTGCGTCCCGACTCAAAGTCGGGACGGGATCGGGACGAACATATTTGTCCCGATTTTTAATCGGGACGGACATATTTGTCCCGATTTTTTAATCGGGACAGACATATTTATCCCGGTCCCGTCCCGATTTTGAACCGAGACGAAATTTGTCCCGACTTTTTGAGTCGGGCCGGACCGGGACGGTTGGGACGTCTCGACTCGTGCTCACCCATACTAAATATATAAACATGTCATTACTCTTTTCAAAATAAAATTTAAAATAAATCACCTTAATCAATAAAAAGTTTGCTCAATTTTAATATTTTTAAATATTATAATTATTTATAAATAAATTAAAGAAAAAATGTCTAAAATGATCCCTAAACTTTTTTGGAATTTTCACATTGGTCCTACAACTTTTTTTCGAGTCAATTGAGTCCCTAAAGATTTATTTGGTCACTGGTTGTGACCAATTACCAGGGGCCAAAGTGACGCATTTTTTTTGACGGCATGGTCACGACTATGGACTAAAGTGACGTTTACAAATCTTTAGGGATCCAATTGACTCAAAAAAAAGTTGTGGGACCAATGTGAAAAATTTGAAAAAGTTTAGGGATCATTTTAGATATTTTCTCTAAATTAAAAAAATATCATGTAATTTTTTATATTTATTAGGAAAAATAATTAATTAAAATTTGATTTTAGTCCTTATATTTTATAAAATTTTGACTTTAGTCACTGTAGTTTATAAAATTTTAATTTTAATCCCTATAGTTTACAAAGTTGGTCCATGTAGGCTCCACGTCAGTATTGTCCAGTTAGCACATATTATCCACGTCAGCACCGTTTAAACCTTATTTGACGATAGTGATCAAATCCTAAACGAAAATAAAATATGAGGACTAAAACAAAAATTGGAGGAAACTGTGAAGACTAAAAATATGATTTTTCTCAACTATATATTTTCCAAAAATTACATGTGAATAAACTAATATATTCTTCATTTATAACTATTATATAAAATAGTACAATATAATTAATAATTAATAATATACTAAGTAATTATAATTAATAATATTTATTATTATTATATTTATATGATATATACAAATTTATAATATAGTTAAGAGACAGAGAGAAGTTATAGAGGGAGGGTGGGTAGCATTAAATTTGCAAGTTTTAAAAAAAAAAAATTCAACTTGGCGGGTAAACTCACTTGTTGCGTTTTGTGAAAAATATAATACTTTCTTCAATTTTTTTTTTCAATTGAAAAAATTATTTTTAGTAGCTTCATGACTATATCAAATTGGAGGCCCAAGGGTAACGGCCTCCTAGGCAGGCCGACTTTGAGTGCAATTTTTATGAAGTCGAACTCCATAATAATTTTTATGGAGCCTCTCATAGGAATAAATTTAGTTAATTTTATTAAAATTGAATCTAGTATAATTCAGATTGAATCTAAAGTAAAAATGAATCTGTATTATAAATGAGTGAACTTAGCATTTTCATTTTAAATTTAGTATTAATGATATAGAGTCTGACACTATAAAAATTATATAACACAAGATTAATTACCACAAACACAATTTATTCGCAAAATTTACATCTACAACGCCTGAGAAGATTTGACAGACACTGACGCTCACAAATCTCTCTTCAAATACAAAGACACCAACCCATAGTTCGACAACTGCACTCCCCTTCCATCTCACAAGACAACACCACGTACAAAAGAAACAGGTGAAAAGGAGTCTTGTTCTGGTTCTTACTGAATGCAACCACATCTAGAAGTGCTTCCGCCGCGAGGCGCGGCTGCGTTTTCGGCTCCCTCCCCTCCGCGCGCCGTTCCTGCTTCGGCCCCCTGTAGAGGTGGACATCCCCGTAAGCGAGTCCTTCAAGTCTTTCTTCGTGATCGCGCCCCTAGCCGGGTAGGGATTACCCGTCGGCCTCCTCTCCTGCTCGCCGGAGCTGTCGCGGCTCGCCATTCTCGGGAACGCAGAGAAGAAGAGAGCTTCTTATATAATATAGGGAGTAGTGTACATTGAACCGGATATTAAACCGGTAATTTCTGGTTCGAGACCGGATTCTAATTGGTTCAGACCCGTCAAAGGAGTCTACTTTGATTGATGGTGCCCGTGCGAGTGGCATGTTTCTTTTATCCTTTTTCTCAAAATAAGAATTTATTTTTTTTACTGTCCTTGTCGTGAGCGTCGGCTGAGCTTCTTCCTATTTAATATGAATTGAAAGATTCACTTGCGGATACGAATTGGATACGATCCCGGCTTTTGCTAATTTTACTCTCGGTTGAGTCTACTTGCGCATTAAAATCACGCGAAGCGATTTGATCTTGTTCTGACTCTGTTGTAAAAGCAACTTGCTCCAACCTGCGATGTAAGACAACAAAGCGCACAAGTGGCTATATTCCATTATTCCCAGCTGTGAGCTGCGGTACGAGACAAGAAGACGAAATGCAAATGCACGTGGCTATATTATTATTTATTATTAACCGGTGCGTGACTGCGTGCATTTATCTTGATACCGGCATTTTCTTATGCAATATGGCGTGACGACAGCAGTGGGGCCGCTGATGACGAACGCGTGACGACACAATAATAATAATAATAATAATAATAATAATAATAATAATAATAATAATAATAATAACGTGGATGCAAATATGGATGAATGATGAGGTCTCATAAAAATAAAAGAGAGATAGTGTCGACAAATGGAGAAGAAGCTTGTTTAATAATGGCAGTTCTAGAGATGGAATCTTCTTTTGCTTTACTCTTACATTATTATTTTAGTTTTTTGCTTTACCTATAATTTTATCAATGTTGTTATCGACCTATAAACTTTGTGATTTTCTTATATTTTGTGTTATTATTTTCTTATTACAAATAATTGTTAAAAAATCATATATTTTAGTAGGGATGACACTAGGGAGAGTTTCGGATGACGAAGTTCAATATACTCATACTCGTTAAGAAAACTCAATCTCGAACCCTTCTCAAACTCTTACTATTTTGAAGGAAATTTTTTAAATAATTCCTACTAATTTAACGGATACTCGTTAATGAAATTTCTAAAAAGAAATACCTTTCTTCAAGTGCTTATCATAACATTCGATCCGACTTGTACAAATAGTTCAAAATAGTAAAAAGTGGTCAAATACAAACTATAAATTTCATGACAGTAATCGTTCGAAAAAAAATAATCATAACACTTAGTTCATTATATTAAACAAGTGACATAAATACTTAACTTTCAAATAACTAAATCATGATAAAATATGGAAAATCCTAAGAAACTATGCAAATGTACATTTTGTCCCGTGCTTAGAGCCCGTCTTAAACTTGTTTACAATGAGTATAAAGTAAGACAAAAAAAAGAGGATATTTCACGTTTGAAATACTTAGCCCTAATCGAAGTAAGATAAAAATAATAATAATTAATAATAAGACAAAATTATTTTATAAATATGGATAATACGATGGATATTTTGATAACTTCATTTTTAACAGATTTGAATCGGATTTTAGCATAAAATCATAAATCATTCTTCATCTCAAAATTCTATACTCTTCCCCCAACTCAACGTGAAAAATATGCAAATGACTTATCAAGGTTTAAAACGACTGAAATACTCATTTACATAAATTCACTGCCATCCCTATATTTTAGAAATGAGATTGAACCATATTTATATGGTAATTGAGATACTAAATTAAAATTTAACAAAAAATGAGGAGTAAATTAAAATTCACATTTCTTCCCGAGAGCACTATAAACCGAATTATTATCGAGTTAATAGTGACGTGGTACTGATGTCAACGTGTCAAGATATGATTGGTCAGGTCGAGACTATTCAAGTGGGCCTCCGCGCTCTTCTATTGTTACACTGCTAGTTAATTGGCGGGTGTAGGTATGTGTGGATTTTCCTGTACTCTCCCTTCTAGATTATTATTATACCTCTTTGATGATTCAGATTTGAGTACTTCACAGATTAAATTCTCAAAATTCAAAAGTTAAATCAGTAAAAAGCACATAAATTCTTCTCCATTTTCTGCTCAAAATATCTTCAACTTCATCTATATCATGTTCCTTCTCCTAAAACAAAACTCCCTTCTTCCCCTAATCTTGTCATAAAATGCATTTAGCAGGAAATAAGATCAGGATTACAACAACAAGTAGGAAACAGAGATCATATCTGAAGGCGAAGAACCGAATCTTTGACACAAAAAAAAACAACATGCATGATTACAATTAAACCACAAAAAATGTACATCAAAATGAAACTCCCCTGCTACTTCCTTGTGCTGTCAGCAGCAATGGAAAAAAGAAGAAGGAAACAGAAACCCTTCCAAACCAGAATTGTGGTCCTCTGAACCACAAAAAAATCCGCCTCAGCTCAAAAATCACAGAGCTTCCGTGATCCCCGCTGCTACTATATACAAGAAACCAAACCAAATGCCAAATGCCGCGCCCATCGGCGATCAATCTTCGTCGAAGCTCGAAGTATAGCCGCTCATCGCCGGAGTAACGTCGGCAGAGGAGCGATCGCCGCCGCCGCCGCCGCCGCCGCCGTCGTTTCCCTTGTGTTTCCCCCCGTTCTTGAGGGCCTTCGGGATGACGGCGCGCACTAAGCCCCCAAAGATCCTCGCTTTCACCTGGCCTCGCCTCGGCAGCGGCCTCCCCGTCTCCTTCTTCCTGTCGCCGGCCTGGCACTCCATTCGAGCTTGCAGATGATGACGGCGAGAGCAGCGGAAGAAGAAAGGAGGAGTCTTGGTGGGAAGATGTGGGAAAAGATTGGATCTTTGAGGCAGTTATTTATAGAGTGGGATTCCTTGCAGCTCAAGGATAGACTACAGAGTTGGGCGAGGTGGAGGTTTGAACTTTGAAGCGTTCAAGAGAAGGCGATGGGTCGCTTTACTTTGTTGTGGGGGACCCTCGCTTGAAGGATGAAGACAAGAGTGACTCATCATGATCCAGTGGAAGAACATGTGAAAATTCTTTGGTCTACATTAGATCATGGAGGTTGACCATCTCTGCTTTCACACCTTGTCTCTGGCTCACAAGTTCTCAGTGTAGGTTGCCGGATTTCAGGAACAAGTGCGAGTTCCAAAAGCATTTTAAACCTTTCTTGTTTTGGAAATAAATGAGTTTTCTTTTCAGTTTTAGTAAAAATCGCTGATTAATTTTACCTCTGACTTTGATATCACGTTGAAGATTTAGTGTCTTTGAGAGGAAGAATTGATATCATTTGTATCATCAGCCACTATGTCAGCTGCATTGACAGTGTAAATGCAGGGGAATTGTTAATTCTGCATCAAACTCAAAGAGGTTGAATATGGACCAATTGTTGAAGGCAAAATTAAATAACTAGGTTATGTCTTTGAATGAGTCCTGCTGTTGTTTGATACCATTAATATGTTTGCGGTCAAATATCTCATCCCAAAAGATGAGATGAAATGGTCAAACGTTTGGATAAAGAGGACCACTGCTGAGATTTCTAGTTCTGCAAGCAATATCATCTTCTTGCTTTGGAAATCATTTTCATTCAATTCAAGATAAATTAATTTCATCCAAGACCGAGATGATGAACTACACGTGCAATTTCTGACTCAAGCAGCCTATCTTTTGTGGACTCTTAACTGCGTAAGCTAATAAATGCAGACGTAATCTTTTCCATATATGCTTCTGCAAATAATTAAGATGAAAAAAAAAATCTATTGATAGATTTGGTATCATGTGATGAAGGTTTAGAGAATATAGAAATGGTCAAGTCAACTTAACAGGCTGTCGGTCTAACTTTCAAACGGAGTCTAAAACTTAGGTTGAGTCGACCCATTAAATTAGTCGCGTTTGAGTTAGGGGTGTTTCGTAATTTAGTTGTATACGAAACTTTATTAGCCCTCTCATTGTATGCGTTCCACACTAATAATTCGTTTTAATTCAAAATGTGATCAAGAAGGTTTTGTTATTGTTAATTAATATATAGCAAAAAATATATTAATTCTATTTCGAATAAATTATGCTAACATATTCTCGACTTTATCCTCATTATACTTTCACATCACTTACTTTTAAAAATAACAATACCCCCACTTTAATTATGAGGAATTAAATATTCTATACGTGTGTTATGTTTTGCTATGAGCAGGCCATGTAATTTTAATCCGTGAGATGGAAGAAGAAAAGAGAGAATGAAGGCAGGCACACATGCGGGTAGGAAAAGGAAGTTAGGTCGATATCAACGTGGACAAAGACAAGTTTTGTCGTTGAAAAATATCTGAAACATGAATTATTTGCCCCCCTTCCCAGCTTTTACAAGAGACAGAGTCACATGCCATGGTCTATTTTAATTGGATTCCTTTCAATTTAGTTCCATTAATTTAATGCAACTTTCATTTTTTTTTAATTATCGTAGTTTTGAAAATTTCAATTTAATTCTTTAAATTTTAAATTCGATTTCAAATTATGTTTAGATCAAATTATATTATTTTTTGTTGGAACATGTATGTGAGTTGTAATTTTAGGTTAAAAATAACTTTTAAAGTTAATAATCTACAATAAAAAATATCGAGTCTATTGTGTGACAATAACATTGATGAAATCCTAGATATGGCAAGAAAGAAAACGATAATATAAAAATAAAGTACTAATTTCGACGAGTAAATAATAAGGGAATAATTTGTAATTATACAAACTTAATTTTACTATTGGACATGCAACTATTGTGCATTTGGTTCGAGCATCAAATCAAAATTTGATAAAATAAATTAAAATTTCAATATTACAAAGACTAATCTTAAATGTTTTATCAAATAACAAAAACTAAATTAAATTAGTCCATTTTAATTCAAACATAGAGAGGAGAGCAAGCAGGAAGACAAACCAAAGGAGAGCAAGCAGGAAGACAAACCAAGAAGTACATAAATGGGAGGCAAACATCTTTGCCAGTTGGAACAAGAAAGACAAGGGAAAGAAAGCAAGAGTCTTCTCTTTTGACTGGTCACTGAACAGACAAAGCTGCCAGGCTGTCAGCTGGTACGGATGGAGAATGAGAAATTCCGGTGTTTCTCAACATTTGACCGAGCCCTTCCTGCTGCAGGTTTAAGTAATCCAGCTTTGTCAACATTTTTACTTCTTGGAGTTCTCCACCAGAATGATGCATCTTATATTTGATCACCAAACTATGTTGTTTGATGATGACAGAAACATAAACATGCCAACTCTACAGCTATTGAAAAACTTGGACCGTGTGTATTAATAACAGAGACGTAGTCAAACATACAACAAAGATGCATCTAATGGGACATCACTGCTTGTGATCAATGAAACATATCTAAACTACTTGCAGGATAAGCTTTGTCCTAGTAACATTTTTGATCTTAACTCGACGCATGATAAACATGGGTTACTCTTGCACTCCACCATCGAAGTAAACCTAGAGCTCCAACATTACACAGCCTCCCATCAACTATATTTTGTTTGTCAAGGAGTTACCATTGTGCCATTTCGTCAGCCCTGGATGAGAGGATGACTAATTCTTTATACATGAGCCAGAAACTCTTGTAGTCATGGTAACTGAAAACTCGTAGGAATCCCGAGGCCGGGAACAACTTGGAGGCCGGACAGATTTAGTAGAATGAATGTTACCTGCTGCTGGCATGTAGAACCAACATATCAACTAGACGTACGCATCAGTTTCGCAATAAAAATAGAGTTATGTAGCAGAAATTGAACTTTTGCATGCTTATCTAATTATGTAGCATCAACATGGTTATCTATCATTTTAGACAACCACCTTATTCCAGGTTTAACTATTGCACATAAACCTTTTCTTCAAAGCTAATATTACATAGAAAATGTGCTTTCATAATAAAGTACACGAATAAAATGGTGCATAAAACATCAAAATTATTATTATTATTTAGAATTTAACTATCTACAGACAGTTGGAGGTGGATTTGATGATTTGTGGTATACTACTGAACTTGATTAATAAAAAGTAGT
This sequence comes from Canna indica, assembly GCA_034359265.1. Taxonomy (NCBI): domain Eukaryota; kingdom Viridiplantae; phylum Streptophyta; class Magnoliopsida; order Zingiberales; family Cannaceae; genus Canna; species Canna indica. The sequence continues at coordinate 72,060,367 of CP136896.1, forward strand.
ACGTTAAGTCCAGGATATTGTTGTGCATTTTAATGACACTAAAAACTTCATCATATATTCTAAAGTCACCTGGCAAGTATTAGACAATGTTTGAAGTGTTCAGAACTTAAGATGATACAATCTCATACTTGTCATCCATCAGCTTACAGGAGCTAGCAATTTGTTGAAAGTATAACAAGTATCCGGAAGGATCAAGCCATATAACCTCAACTCAAGATTTATGGTTACCATAGTGAATACTTCATCTAACTCATTTCTATGGACATGGGTTGTCTTGATCTCATTCAGCCTTTCCTTTAAAGAGGATCCTGTAAGCACATATATATCATAAAGGAGGGTCCTCTCTTCAAGGGGGGAAAGTAGAATAATGCGGTTAAATCAATTTCAACAGCAATCACGTGGACTATCCTAAGCATTCTCATTGGAGAACTTGGAAGCCATATGGTTTAATTGGAAGACTCTTTTAGAGAAATGTCAACTGTACAAATCATCAATCAATTGGATCTCTAATGGAAATGCTATATCTACATGGTAATGCTTATTGGTCAAGACAAAGATGACAACATCTAGTGCACTCAAAAAGTAATACCAAATGACCAATGACTAAAAAAAGCATTACTTTCAGAAAATACTCTATCATACTAATGCAAAAAAATGCCCAAGCTTTAACAAATCTGAACATCCCAAAAGAAACCAAAGGAAACCATAGAGACTGAAAGAAAATGTCTTACCAGAATAACAAGTTCAAAGCCAATCCCTTTGCTGCAACTTGAGTGGCAAGTAAACTTCTGTGAGATATTGAAAGCCGAATGAACTAAGCGCCTGTATTTCAGCCTTTTGCCTTGTCTTAACCATCATCTCGAGCTCCCTGACCCACCCTTCATTCCTCTTCACGAAGTCCTCCTCCAGCAAGTCCTTCCCAGCTTTAATGTCCTGCTCCGTCATGGGAAGCCGGCACTGCTCTGGTACCTTGTACTTGTCCAGATCGCTTGGTCGGACCCCGAGCCATTTGATATCCGGCGTTGTTAAGTTGGAGCTGTCGTAAGACATGTTCTTTGATCCACACATGTAGACAGAGAGAATCTTGAGGCCGTAGGGATCACTGTCGACCAGCGCAAGGACTGGCAGCTTCAGCTCGGTCTTCATCCTCCTGAGGAAGAGCCTGGTGGCAACATCGGGCTGGCCCTTGGCAGTGACGATGATGCAGGGAAACCTGTTGTAGAAGCGGTCCTCAGCAAGCCGCATGAAGGCAGCGTCTTTCTCAACGAGGAGGATGAAGAGGGCATCGCTCTCGAGGTTACCGACGCGATCGATGTTTGGGGGAATAGCTTTGCCGCCGATACCCATCTTGGTACAGTCAATGCGGTCGCCATCGTCGGTGAAGACGAGACGGCCAACGACGACGCCTTTTTCGGAGGCGACGACGTGGAGAGAGGAGCGAGTACAGCCGAGCATGCAGGAGACGTCGTCGAGGACTGCGTCGGACTGGGACTGGTCCTGGAAGAGCTTCACATCGTTGTAGAAGAGGTCACGCTTAGTGACGTGGATGTCGCGGCGGAGGACCGCGTAGACGAGAGAGAGGACGCGGGCGGTGATGGTGGCCTTGCGGACGGTGGACAGGTTGGCGAAGGCGCGCGATGAAGACTTGTCGCGCAGGACGATTCGGTCGAGCTGGGGGACGTAGAGCTGGTTGGTGGCGGCGCGAGAAGGCACGTCGAAGGAAAAGCCGCGCCCAGCGAGGATGGAGCGGGCAACCGCGAGAACTGCGCCCTCGATGGCGAGCTGCACCGATCCGACGTCTCGGTCGGTGACCTCGCGGCAGGCGGTGGACAGATTGAGGTCGGAGAGGGAGATGACGTTAGAGGAGGCGGATTGGGCATCGTCATACATCTGGCGGAGGGAGGCGAGGATCTGGTCGTCGGGCTTGAGCTGCTTCCGCAGCCCTTGAGCGTGCGAATCCTGCCGCCGGGACTTCTTCGTGGCCGAGGTGGAGGCGGCAGGGGGGGCCGCCTCGGGGCGGCGCCGCTTCCTCTCAGACATAGGGCGACGAGGAAGCGAGAGGAGGGGAGGGGAGCGGTGGTGGGCGGGAAGGCGGCGATTTGCTGTTTACTGAATTCTAGGGCTTCCTTGTGAAGGGAGGGATTGGATTGGGCTCTTTTAGGAGGCCCCACCCCATCAAACTTTTATGGCCGTTCTTACATTGAATAGAATAAGATCTAGAATGTGATAAGAAATAAGAAGAGGTATAACAAAGATTTTTTCATTAGTATACACGAAATATAATATCAATTTTCATCATCTTTCAAATCTTATTTCCTTGCAATTCAATCACCTGGCTGAAGCATTATATATCCCCATTCTTTCTAACAATTTATCAAATATATATTAAGTTACGGGCAATTATTTGGCCACCAATATTTGATGTATTTGCAGTTTAACCTAATCTAGACCCAATTTTCATTGGAATTTGATTCAAAAAAAATTAAATCCTCAAATAGTATACTAGTCTAACATTTAGATTAAAAGTAATCCATGATAAGTGTGTCAAAAATTCTAAATTTGTGTATTTTAAATTATATACAAATTGAATCCAACTTAAGCTCAAGTTTTTTGGACTTGACTGCTTGAGCAACCTGAGTTTGAACCCAATTGACATTATAAACTAGTCAAGTGATACTTTATATTCAAATTTTAGAAGAGGCAGACATACTATTAAAAAATTAAATTGAGCATTTTACTAGTTAAAGATTCAAAAGCCAAATTTTAAAGAGAAAAGTATTTTGTTTAATATCATATTTTACAGGATACGAAAGTCTTAAAACACCATCTGCTTCTCACATTCCATGACAGTTTATATATACAAAGAGATTACAGTAATCACATCTAACCTTTATATTTTACGAGGCACAACATGAACAAAGTTCTACAAATAATCTTATATTGCTTTCAAGCTTGTTATTTAGGAGACTTGGTTCTTCATTCGGAGTCTGGGACAGAAGAATGAGTATATCACTATTCTAGATGTAATAATATTTTCACATGACAATCACTGATCTTCGTCTTATACAAGTGTGGTAAAATTGGATATGGGATTTTGAACATGTGCCAAAACTTTATATACAATAAATATACAAGAAATTACCATTATATATGATTAAAAATCATAGGTTAATTATCCCTCAGTCTCTTACGAACAGCATGCTTTGATGACTTCTTCAATATCAGGATCATCGCCTGCTTCTTTGTCCTATAAAGTGAAGAGTAGATGTTTACTTTCATGTACATCCAACAAAGATTATTCAAATCTAAGCGGAGGCCAATGACAATAGGAATAAAAAATATTTCAAGCTTCTTGACAAATAACATTTCCAAGGGATTAAAACCCTTTTACTAAAACAAAAATCAGGTCCACATAAAATAGCTGTGTGAAATTGGTATTTCTGTGCTATAAGAAGCAACAATAAAGTTCAGCCTTAACTGAAGTTCATACTTCATAGTGAAAGTTGAGATATTATACTATTAGAGCAACTTTTTGAAGTTCATACTCATTGTGTCTACATTTTGATCTATTGAGGTGACCTTGATAAATATTAAACTAAGGAAAGCCAAATAACCTAAACAAGCCTTCCATTACAATCTTTCTCAAAAAGAAACTATTTTTAACTTAATTCCTTGTGGAATCCGCCTGAGATGAAGCTAGGGATGGCAATATTACCCATTACCCGCCAATGTATATATTAAATATTAAATTTATATTTCTATAAAATACTCTGATATATTAAATGGATATATTATACTCTGATACAATAATAATATCCATTAGATTTCATCAAAATACTCTAATCATATATTGAACCTTTATACTTTGACATATTATATTTGTATAATACTTTGATAATTTAATACCCACTCATTACTCACCTAAAGACGTGCATGCATGGTTGCATGCGCATGACTGTAAACCAAGTCACGAAGACAAGATGACTCGTCACTCGCGACGCTCCCTCGCGATTCAGCACAAGTGTCAGGACTCGGTCACAAGCGTCGGTGGTAGACGAGTAGCAAGAGTGCATGATTGCTCTTCTTTCTTCTCTGGAATCTTCCGCCCATCGCTGAAATCTTCCGGCGTTCGGCGTTCGACATTCCCATCTCTGGAATCTTCCACCCATGCCATCTACAGTTCGGCTTTCCCGAAAGCTGCGACGGGGTTCCATCTCCGAAATCTTCCACTGTTCCGCGGCTTTTGCCCTCTTGTTCGAGTCACGATTGCCCATCTCCGGAGTCCAGAATCTTCCTTCATATTCCTTCGCCAAAGCTTGGTGACCTTTCTTGCATGCAAAGGAAGTACACATCCCTCTTGAAGTCTTGATCTAAGGTTTTGATTCCATTCCTTTATGAGTTCTATCTTGATGGGTACCCGCGGATATCCGCGGGTATCAATTACCTGCGTGGGGACGGGTGATGGATACTCGTCGTCGGTGTAGGTGCGGGTATAGGAGACGGATTTAGTGAACAAGTGCGGGGGCAGCACTATCCGCACCAAACCCGCCCCGTTGACATCCCTAGCTGAAGCCTAAACACTAGGGAAAAATGATCCCACATCCTGGTTCAGCTTCTAATATCCAATGCAACCAATCAAAGACCAAAAAATTGTTTCTTGTTGTTTAAATGAAGGGGTCTTCAAGGTTTCTCGCTTCAACATCTCAACCTCGAGCACTAATCCATGGCACATTGCCAATCCATATTACCAGGGCTTGCTATCTAGAGGATGTGCTTGTTTGGTTCTAACAATCTTCTCTTGCATTCACACGAGAATACCAATTACTTAAATGTCTAATGTCAAGAACAAAGACACTGAAATCCAAAAGTATGGTTACTCATAAAGATCCATATATTCGTAATTCACGTGTGCTTAATTTATACCATACAAGACCAATGAGTAAAGAAGACTTTGGTGAAAATTGTGACCACTTCTACACTATAATTTTAGGCCAAAATTTTGATGAAAGTACAAGCTACTTTTAGCAATATATTGCAAAAGAAGTAAGAGAAATATTCTTGTCATATGATATGCTGCATCAAATCATGCTTGTAGATAGTCATTGAATCAAGAGCTTTCCTTGAGACACACACACACACACACACATATATATATAATCTGAAATTCATCCAAAGATGCCCTCTATTTGGCAACAGCTTGATCAAATGTAGTCATCCATTGAGCGTGAAGAAGACAAAGTCAAATGTGATGGATACTGTGGAACTGAAATACTAATGGCTTTAACTTCTGATTTTGAACTAAACAGAAATTCCATCCTTCACCGAGATCCTATGCTCAATCTGTTGCTTTAAATGAATCAATTTCCAAAGAAATACACAAGGAATTATTTCATTATTACAACTGAACAGATTCTCAGCATCTCTACAATTTGTGACCCAGAACAGACAGAAAAGCTTGTGTTTCCACACACATCAAATAACAAAATAGACTGATAATTTACTTGAGAGTAGTCTATTTCACCATCAAATTTGTGAGAAGACACAAACCCCTTTGTTTATGACAGGCCATAAATTTTAGAGATGGCAAGAACTTGTTCCGTTGTAATGTTGAAGATGGTCCCTTATGTATTTCTTCATAAATTAATTCATTTAAACTAATAATTTCGGTAGATGGTTTGGCAAAGGATAAAGAATTCTAACTGGTTCAAAATCACAAGATAGCCATCAATAATTAAACAAGCTTTTAATTTCACAATACCTATGACATTTAGCTGTCGTTTTCAAATCAAGGGATGACTTTATCTGATCAACTTGTTGCCATATGCAAGGCATTTTTGAATAAAATTAAGGAAAAAACTATTTATGGGTTTGCTTTAAAGAGGCAACTCTCAATTTAAATTACACTTCTTTTGCAAGCAGGATAAGGGGCAGAGGAAGGTCTTCAATGGAGATGAACCCAAGATTCAAAAACATATTCAATGGTGATGGCATGCACAAACGGTAGATCCATGCTCTCCCTGTTAGGTAGAGGGATCTTGGAGTTGATCCAAGCATAACTCATGAGATAGGGGCACAATAACTTCTTTGCAGGTCACTCAAAGATCAAATGAGAAGATAGAAGTAGGGCAAGAAGCCCAGCTCTTATACTGTGCAAAAACAGAGCAATTAAACAAAGATGAAGAAGAAAATTATTTGTGTATTACATACCCATCTAGTACAATGTCTAAAGTATACATACAAATTGAGGATATCCAACAAGGAAGTCGTAAGCTTACAACTAGTATGAAAACAAAATACAGAAGGGTATTATGAAGTAGGTAAAGTATGTATGCTAAGGATGGAAATAGTAGCTGGCATAGAACACATTTGCACAACAAAGCAAATGGATTTTTGGCTACATACTAAAGAGTTGATATATATATATATAGTTGCAACTATTATCATTTGTTGATATTTATGCAAGGCGATGCTTTGTTTCATGTTTTGTCTCTTCATATGGGTAAAAGTATGAAACATGGTAGATATGCATCAAATGAAACAAAACAACCAATTCCAAAAAGTTGCAAAGATAGAAAAGGGATGCTAACTTTGTGGATGTATAAGATATTGCTAACACCGGGACCTGCAACCATGATGCCTCCTTGTTGCCTGAAAGAAGAAAACAATCCTAGTTTCAAACATGAAAATCACTAAAATAATCTGGACAACATGCCAGCATACTTGGTATAAATTAGCCATAACTTTGTAAAATGTTGGTTTCTTTGTCATTTAGGGTGCGTTTGGTTGGATGGAGTGAATTCATAAGGAATAGGAACATACAAGGAATAGGAATAGACAAAGAATGGAATAGACAAGGAATAATATTACCTTGTTTGGTTGACATTGTAAATAGGTCAAGAATAGAATTACTTTGTTTGATTAGCATAAGGAATAAATAAGGAATAAAAAATTAAATAACCAAAATATCATTCTTAATAGAACTGAATATATTTACTTTGTTTGCTTAACATAAAGAATAGATAATGAATTGAGAGAAAAATGACTAAAATGCCCTTCTAAAAATATAATTTATTCTAATTAATAACCACATAATTATCTATTTAAGATATGCAATTATTAAAATTAATTTAACAATTTAATTTTTATATTCTTATTATAAATATTGAATGACAATATAAGAAAATGACCAAAATACCCTTTTAAAATTTTAATAAATTATATTTTAATTTATTTTAATTAATAACAACATAATAAAAATATGGATTAATGTAAAAGAATTTATTAATTTAAAATAATAAAAACTATTATTTATTTTATTTTCATAAAAAACTAAATCTTCAAAAAATAATAATTAAAATAATATTTAATAATAAAATAATAATTATCTATTTCAAATATGCAATTACTAAAATTAATTTAATAATTTATTTTTTTATATTCTTATGTAATATTATAAATATTGAAAGACAATATAGGAAAATGTCATAAGGAATAGATAGGGAATACTATTCCTTGGGAATAAGTATTGTTTTATTAGTAGAAAGAAAATTTATTTTTCCAAATTACATTTACTTTCCTCCATGCTATACTCCGTTTTTTTAACTTATGTGAAATTAATGTGATTATGTGAAGCAGTAGAACATAAAAGGTAGTCTTTTACACTTTTCCCTTTTAATTTGCTATTTTCTTATTATTTCCATCTAATGTTCTTATTATTAGATCTTAGGAGAAAAAGCAATATAAGTTCCAGATCAAGCAAAATATTCTTAATTCACTCTCATGGTTATCACAAAAAAATTGTAAGACAGTGACAGGGACTATTGAAAAACAACCATTGCATCTTTCTGCAGTAACATACCAACCACCTCTTGCCACTGTATCTCTTTGAAATGAAAGCTCCCAATCTTGTTTGTATCCTTCCAAGTACAATTGAACAATTTTCATACCAGCCTACGAGGACAAATATTATAAATAGATAAGCTTATATATTCTTTTAAGCGAAAGCTTCTTTAAATCAAATGTTTTTCCAATACATACTGATGGTGTAAAAGTAGTTAATACGCCATAAGCAAAATTAAGTGCATCGTATGATGAATGGGTAGGATCTGCATAAACTTCTGCATGAAGGCATTTGAATTGCAAAAATCAGATCAATAGATATTAGCAACTATCATGCCATTGACTACTAATGACTGTGAGCAATAAGATCATTATATATCAAGCACAATGATTCAGCATCAAACTTGTGGAAAATCCTACTTTCAACCTTATGTTTCCAGTTAAATCAATTTTCAAATTTGGAAGAAGTACAAGTGAGCAACTGAGCAAGTGACAAGTGGCAACTAAAAGTCAATATAAAGAAATTTTACTACTGCATAATGAATGTGTTCATAATTCTACAGCCATGCGCCCATGCGTCTCTTTCAGTTTTGTAAAAGGAAGAGTCTTGGGTTCATAAATGAAGTTACTCAAAAGTAATGAGTTCTTAAATAAGTCTAGGCAAAATGCCCCTTGCATATATAACAAGTCAATGCATATAAGCCAATGACAAATGACAGTATATGGCTCTACATTCCCTGTTATGAACAAGAAATATGGCTTTTGGGTTATAAACAGAAGCATACCTCCCTTGAATCCAGTTTGATTAACAAATGCCTTTGCCTGTACAAATCACAAGGGACAAACAGTGAATAATATGATGATGTTGTGTAAGCCCGAAGTTTTCTTTTTGATCATACAGACATCTATTATTTTTTGGAAAATGGACACACACTTATCAATTCTCATATGTAATCTACTAAAGAAATGTCTAATAGTGGTTAAATCATCAGATTATGCTCAAAGATAAAACAAACTCTGCCTGCAGAAATTAATAAGCACACCCTTAAACAGATAAACTAAAATATTTCTAATTGGTTTTAGACACATGATCTTTTTTAGAAATGAAATATGTAACATCAACTTCCATGCAGAGGATCTGGAACCAATTATTAAAGAATCCAATGCAATTGCTCAAACTTTGCTCTCACATGGTATAGATTAATAATTAACCCCATATAAGCTTGTCAAAGGCACCAAGCGCACTCAAGGCACACCTTTTTAAAAATATTATTTATGCTATTCTCGAACGATAAAAGATATGTTTCAAAAAAAGCCCCCAGGCACACGCCTTTCATGCGCCTCACTGTAGGCGCAAGACCCCTTTGGCGCTACGCCTAGGTGCTCAGGCGTGCACCTTTGATAAATAACCCCATATTATACTGATTATAAAATTTTGCCAATTTAAATAAACATTCTGGATTCACATCGTGAACGGTCATACCTGTTCAGTACTGCCAGGTCCAATCAAAACAAGTGTAACCCCAGCTTCATCCATCAACTCCTAGAAATACTAGCCATGAGAAAGTTTAGGTGATTGGATTGTAAGTACCGGCTTGCACATGATAAGGTAAGCTTGAAAATGACAAGCAATAGTTGCTAGGAAATGTATGAAGCTACAGGGAGTTGGCAATATGCACAGAAAAAAAAGAAGAATCAAACTAACACTGCTTACAAGCATCAAATAGATCAAGCAGCTTCTGTCACTTGTTCCACCATAAATATTATCTTATTGTTCTATGTTATAAAAACATGACCTTATACTTTTATCACATTTACGTATAAAATGTTTCGTTTACTGATGTCATGGTGTCATCATAATTTAAACCACACTTCACTTGTAGCAAAACAAATTCTTGTTCAAAATTTTAAGTATATACCTTTTTGGCAGCAAGAAGGTCAGCCCGTTTACGACAAAAAATGCATCTGAAGAAGCAGAAAATTACTAATAATTCTTCAGACTCGGTTGACTTTAAAATAAATGAGCTTGGAAGAAATAGAAGATTACCCAAAATGACGTGCAAATGCAATTAAAGCTTTCCTATCTCTCCACAAATCAGTTAGGCGAATAGCTTTGCCAGTGATATCTAAAACTTCTACACGTTCCAGGGCTCCTGTTAAGCCTTCAGAAGTGGCCACTGACGTGCTGCTACCTGTTATGGACATATCTCTTAAACCCCAGAGGAATAATCGGAAATATTAGGCTCTTTGACCCATAATTGGCAACTATTAGATGGAGACAACAGCATCAACACCATCTAACAACAAATCGACAATAGCAAATACATCACTAGACTAGTGTCACGCCCCGGCCCGAGCCCGCCCCCAGCGGCCCCGACCCGAGACGCGGTAGCAACTCAAACACCGCACAGCGGAAGGAAAAGCCACAAATCATAACATAAAACAAAATAACAGCATTAAAACCAATAATCATGATCGAAAAGTCCAACAATACATACGATAAGGAACAATCTGATTTAAATACAAAATTTAACAAAATATAAAATAGTTCAACGGAGATCAGCAGGTGTTGAGTAGGAGAATCACAATATGATCAACAAACATCAAGTGTCAACTCAACAATGAATAACAACATGGCCTAAGATGCAGTCAAAGGCGATGAACACAACAAATTACTCATCACCTACTCCCAAATAACATCAACTGAATCATCGAGCGTGTGGACCGTTGGGTAAAAACCCCGCACTCTACCACCTGCAGAGTGGCATCAACCATCCGCTCCAACGGTGATACGACTACCCCCACCAAGCAGGTAGCCCGTCAAATGTCACATCCGACATCATCGCACCCGAAGGTGCCCAACATGCGACTAGTCAATATCATATATACCCTCTCCCATGCCTGGGGGTACCACACCGAAATGGTCTTGGACCGAAGTCCTCTCCAAGGCCGTAGCCTCCAGATCGACAACAATCATGCAACTCGACTCCAAGAGTGCAACAAGATATATCACCATGATCAACAATATAGCAACAACTCCAAGTGATAACAACATGAACAACATGATAATAACATGCTCAACAAGTAAACAATACCACATGTAACAACATGATACTATGCATACTATGACTAATCAGATACACCATAAGATTAACATAACATACTATGATCAAGAATAAACGCCAATAAGCAACAATAAAATATAACACATGCAATTTCTCTACATGGCATGTCTAACAATAATGTGCAACAGGAGTTCAATAAATTTCAGGAAGCAAACCAAACAACGGAAGCAAGGGTATTTCTGTAATTTATCTCCGACGACAAATCAACAAAAGACAAAGGACAACAGACTTGTAGGCTCAACACAACCCATGCTCAATCCACTCTCTAAACCACAATTATTTCACACCAATCAATCAACTAAATTCTCAAACCAATAATTTAATATTATTTAAACACCTCGACAACCCCAACAACTAACCAACTGAAAGAACATCCTAACAATGCTTTCTCGGAAAACTAACCCCACCATTGCGTTCAGCGCGAAAATGATCAAGATTGTTATTCACCTCAACTTCAGCCGACAACTCGGGGCCCACCAAATAATATAATTTTATAATTATAATAAAATGCTAAAAGAATATAAAAATCATACCAAACTATCTCCAATCTGAAATCCGACACCACCATCGCGTTCAGCACACGAAAATTTACAACTTTGGTATTCACCTCAACTCAATCCGACGACCCTACTATCAACTATAAAAATATCCTAATAATCTACAAATCAACCTCATTTCATCGTATACAACTCTCTCCTTTAAACACCTATTTATTAAATTAAATAAACCCCTCCCCACTCGTCTCCTACCCACCCGACCTCTCTCCCCGACGCCGCCCCCTGCTCCGCTCGAACCCACGCCGGCGGCTCCCCAACACGCCAGCGACCACCACGCCGACACATCCGCCCTCTCCCCGACCGGTCTGACTCAACGCCGGCCGGGTGGTGGCCGGAAGGGTCGTCACCGCGCGGCCAACGCCACAGTCGGTCTGCCGCGCGCGACACGGCCGCCCGCGGCGCTCGGCCACACCGCCGACCGTGGCGTGGCCGCCCTCCGGCGCGGCTGACTGCGGCGTGGCAGCGTGCGATTTCCGCACGCGGCCACCCCTCGGATGGCTCTGCTGCCGATCCTCAGCTTTGTCGTCGAATTCATCGGAGAAAAATACGGAATGAGAGGGGATAAGATCTCCTACCTCGATTCCGGCGACGATAACGAGCTCCACCGGCAACACGACGCGCGCGACTCCCTCTCCTCTTCCTCTTCTCAGTCTCTCCTTACCAGCTCCCTCTCTCCTCTTCTTAAAACCCTTCAACCACACATCTCCCTTACCTCACCTGCCACCCCCGCTCCCCCTGCCATCTCCCTGCCATCCCTTCTACCCAAACATTGACTCAAATTTTAATTTTAATTTATATATATATATACTGGATATAACAACTAGTTTCACAAATCTAGCATTACAGATATCAAATATGTTCTACATACTTATCTCGGACGATCTAATTCAAGTCCACTAGGCTTTACCCAAACCAAGCCATTATTTAACGTTGAATGGATAAGTTACATATATTTATCTATAGGAGTTTAAATAAATCCGTTAAATATTTATCTATTGGTCTAGTTACTCCACGAATTTCACAATATATATTAATGTCCTTCGCGGATCATCTCCAAACAAATCGGAAGAGCCCTAGCAAACTGGTATCATGAACCGAATTATAGAGGCGTATCAATATCTAGTCACTTCGTTTGCAGTGTAACGAGACGAACGGCACATCGAGAACAGAATAGAAGAAAAGACGGTCGGCATGTTACCGATGGGATCGGACGCTGCGCGGAGAGGAGGGGGGAACCGGGTCGTCTTCATGGGGCGAGAGAAGAGGCCGGGGGATTTATTGCAGCACGAGTTCCGCGTCGAAGCAAGGGCGGCGGAGAAGCGGAGCGCGCCCCTTTCGTCGGCGAGGATGGCGGTGGCCGGTAGAATGGTTCGCAGAGGCATCGCCATTGGATTAGGGAACGAGCGTAGTTCCGACTTCCGATCCGAGTGGCCGTTACGAGCAACACGATTTCTAGTAATTTCTAGATATTAGTATTTAGCAGAGTAATAGGACCACCACAGAACAAAAATGGCGCAGATAGATCGACCGGGGCATTCGACCCGTTGGGCTATCGCCAGGCCGGACCATCTCCGGGTTTTTTTTGGGTCGGTTCAGTTTCTTGATACTTCAACGTCTTCGTGGATAGAGCTCTACGGTTCCAACTAAAAAAAAAAAATCTAAAAAATCAGGAAACATTTGATATGAAGTAATTCATTCAGATTACTTATCTTTAAATTATTTGAATATCACACGTTATTTTATTTGGTGTCTAATATGAATTACCTTAATAATTCAAATTATCATCAGAATGATAATCCAAATTGCTCAACCGAGAATGTCTACGTGGATTACCTTAGTGATAATTTTAAATTAATTTTTAGAATAAAATTGACGTCCTTAAACTTTAACTTTTTTACAAGTTCTTTGCTCCTCCCGTGACTTCTCCAATAATATAATATTATAATAATAATAAAATAAAATATAATAATAATATAATATAATATAATAATATTATATTATATTTTATATTTTTTATATTATATTATATTATATTAAAATAATATAATATAATAATGTTATATTATTATAATAATATTATACTATAATATAATATTATATATATTATATTATATTATATTATATGATTAATTATATTATAATATATTTGTGAAAATGATATTTTCAAAAAATATATCTCATTACTTGGTAATGTATTTATTATATCAAATATGTCTATGTGAATTCTAGTAATTTTATCATAATATTATTTATGCATGCTAAACACTATATTTTATATTATTGGTAAATTTTTTAATGATAATTTATCTGAAAAATAATCTAAATTATTTGATAATTTAAAAAATTATACATCAAACGTCATCTTAGAACCAAACTGAGGCTCAGTGTTGACTAAAAAAAGTATTCAATGATATATACAGAGAAATGACATGAAAATGAAATATTCTTGCGGCCTTTCTTTCACGTAAAAAAATTATGAGCAAAAGATAACATCATCTTGCACGTGAGGCAGCGAGCTCAATGATCTCCTTGTCATCTCGATCTGTTGGATAAGCAAATGACCATCCACATATGCTTCGAAGACAAAATAGGGGTTACAAACAAACTAAATTAAATCACACATATGCTTTGGAGACAAAATCGGGATTACAAACAAAATGAAAATCCACTTTCATCTTTTAGCTAAAGAAATCTTAAGAAGCAATTACAGTAAGTGATATATAAAATCTCAAATTATTTGGGATTAATCACATGAATTACTTTTTCACATAGAGCTAGTTGCCTAGTTCACATTTCTTTTACCTTGTAGAAAAAAAATAAACATGTTTCATCACCAATGTAATACATTTGTGTTTTTAAGTAATATTTTTGTCCTCTCGTGTCAAATCAGCCGGTCCAAACCATATGCTCAGCTCTTTCTCTTTCTCTGTGTTTTATTAGGCTATTCCAAATCGTCTTGTCTTAATGCATATATATAATCATGAGAAAGAAGGTTATATTATTCTTGAGTTGCATGCTTCTTTTTATTCATGCACAAAAAAAATTGTCTGAGAACAAGTGATCTTTGTCCTCAATTAAATCAAAAATTGATGATCCAACCTATACGAAGAAACCCAATAACCCATGATGCAACCAAACGAGGAGCTCAAAGGATAATTTGTAATACTCGACAATGCAAAAACCATTAATGCAATTCAATATACGAAAACTAATAATGCAATACGGTATACAAAGAGTAGGTCGATTACTGACCTCAAAAATCAAATGCGAACTAATATCTTTGGCAACACCGGTAGCTCAAAGGAATTAGTCGATCAAGATTAGACCATAGATAAGTAGATTGATCGAGAGGATTAGCAGAATTTGAAGAACAAGAAGAAAATAAAAGGAAATAGTGGTAGTATGATTATTAATATATTCTTTTACTTTTATCTGACGGAAACTAATGGTGGCTCTAAACTTTAATTTTCATCCACCTGAATGGAAGACTTCTTATGTAGTAACTTTTTGATTTTCTCTAATATCCCAAAATATATATGTTTAATTTTAACATTTTGAAATAATGTTTGCTTATTGGTATTTATTTTGGTTTTTATAAAATATATTTACACTAACAAGTACCAACATATAAAACTCATGTAGGAATTTCATATGGCATGATTTAATTATTCATAATTTTAATAATTTATTTAACATAGAAATGAAAACCTCGTGTATATCTTATGAATAAAACAATAATAACTCATGCAAATCAATTCAATTACAGCACCACATAATATTAAACTATGATTTGCACCACCATTTTTCTAAAATTCCAATTAAGGATTGGGAATGATAAATTATTTGCATTAATTATAGATTTTTCAAAATAAAATTGGTTACATTTATTTATAATTGAATTAATTCTCAGGATTGGCATGATTTAATTATGAATGATTGCTCACTGCCTTTTGATTTTTTGGTTTGTCTTTTCATATATTTAATTTTAGATTAATTAATATTTCAATCTTTAAATGTTTTAATTAATTACCCCACGTAAAAAAAGATGATTCTAATAAAATAACAAAATTAAACATTTTATTCATTAATCGAATCATCATAATTTTTCTTTTAATTATCATAAAAAATACAAATTTTAAAGTGCAAATTCTGAAATAACTATTTAATTTTTACATATTAAATATATATTAATATTAAATGCAAATCATGAAAAAATACATATTATTATCATTTTATTTAATTAGTTTTTGGCAAATTGTTCATGGTTGATCCCCTCTACGGTGCGACTTCTCTTTGTAAGTTAGCTATCTATAGCTTGACTCGATCTTGATATAGCTCACAAGATTAAAATTATTGATAATTACAATATTTGTTTTATAAATTATATATGTCTTTTTATGAAAAATGTCAATAAATTGACTTTATAATATAGTCATTAGGGGTGAGCGAATTCGAGTATCATGTATTTTTATGATATTTGAATCCTATTCTGTACAGGACCAGTTTGTAGGTTTTGGACCTGGACTCTATGTTGTTGAAATTTGAAACCATACTCTATTTGGAACTTGTGATGTAGTACAAGTTTTTGGTACCCTGTTGGAACATACTTATTTATAGGTTTCAAACTACATGTTTTAATTGGGTACCCTATTTGAACTTGTTCATTTACAAATTTCAGGGTACCATGTTGGAACCTATTCATTTGCAGGTTTCAAGATACAAATTTCGAGTATCGATTTCGATTCCAGTTCTAAATACTCGATGTGTTGGATTCAAAATTGGAATCAGCTTCAATTGGTTCCTTATTTTTTCTCGGATTCTACCTGAATTTAGTTCAGATCTACTCGAAATCTACCTGATCGAGTAGGTTTCGATCAGTTCTGGGGCCACTCGGTATCTATGCACACCCTTAATAGTCATTCCAGATCGTACGCACGTTGAAATATATGCACCATTTTGCCCAAACTTCAAATTATTTTATCATTTTTTTTTGTCAAATTTAATCTATCATTTAACATTAATCTGAAATCGAGTTAGGGCCTGAGCCAATATTTCCAATATTTAAATACTTGAGAGAAAACAAGTAGATAAATAAAGAAGAACATCAAGCATTTATGATGAAACACGTATTCATGACAATTGCCCTCCCCCACATGGTTGTTTAATGTATTAAATTGAGAATTTGACATTTGTCACTAAATAATCTCCTCAAACTTTGCGAGTATTGATGTTTAAAGATCCAAGTTAGCTTAGTCAAAGTCAATTAATAGGGGAGAAAGATGAACTGAATTGAGATAATTAAATTAATCCTCTTGATATTTATTATTACAAATCTATATTTATCACTTCAAATATATGAACATGTCTATTTATACACCAATTAATGCTTATATTGATGCTATTTCTAATTCTAGAAAAGATAACCAATATTCAAACTAAATAGTGGTGATAGGGAACAAATCCAAATCCACATATAAACTTTTCTAAACATTAATTGGTGAAACCAATTAATGTTTTTTTAGGGGTATTCTAAATATACATCAAGTATACTAAAATGGCCATGGCCTTAAACTTTTCTTAAAAGAATAAAAATAATATTTCAAATACATTTATGAATATTTTGCACTTTGATTCTTCAAAATAATACTTTATTCATTTTAGATATTATGCTAAATTACTGATTGTGATTGAAGTTGAGGGTGTTTTGGCATTTAGTGTGCAAAACATAATTTTCAAACTACGAGGGTGGGAAATGTAATATGGCCAAACATTTCTGTTGATTTATTCTCTCTTTTTTTCTCTGTTATAAGAAAAACTAAAAATGAAAAATTAACGAAATCGTAAATATAATGCGCATAAAAAACGGCTGTTGCAGTCGGTCGAATGGGACAAGTGTTTGTTTGTTATAGTGGAGGGCATTAAATAGAGACCCTTTCCTTGCTACCTATTGTAATTTCTCTGCTTCTCTTTCTTGCCTCTTCGCGGAAGCGAGGCGAAAGGAGGAGAGAAATGGGAGGTACTTCTGTCGGGGCAAAGATGGGTGGCTGCATTTCCTGCATCAAAGAGCCGAAGAGCGACGAGAATATTCGGGTCGCCCCTGCCATAGGTATTCTACTGCGGCCTCGATCTTGCGCGAGCTTACGTTATCTCGCTAATTCATATTTGTTTGGTTGGTTCTTCTTCCGGGTACGATCAAGTGATGTGGTGAAAACCGATGCTTTGATTTCGTTGTCTTCCTTGAAAATGATTGATTTTTTTTGGTTGGCATCTTGGCTCTCTTCCGGTTTCTGCCTGAAAGATTGGATTTTTACTGTCTGTTTCATTGATCGGGGTGTAGGTCATTCATTGTTAGGGATTTGTGGTATCAAAGTTGGATTTTTGATGTGCTGTGAATGGATGACGCCATGGTCACATTTGTTTGCTGCAATGTATCGAGTATGCAACCTTTTATTTGTTTCAAATGTCTTATTTTTCTATCCGAACAATGTTTTCCAGTGGCAAATAAAATAAATAAACGGCTGCAGCATGCAACATCTTTAATTTGTCTAATCTTCGCAAATGTGCTTAAAAGTTTTTTCTAGGGCCTCCTTTGGTTGACGCAAAGAAAGTTTTACTTTCCAAGCAGTAGCCAAAAGATATCTTGTTTGTTTGGTTGATGGCATTTCCTGCATTAGCAACTTTTTTAAGTAAATTGCACTTTTTGCATTATATTTGAAAAAAAAAATTATCGTCATATTTGCATGCATTTAATGTTGTTAATATTATGAGATTAGATAATTCATAAATTCTTCACCTATTTATTTTACTTTAATTTATTTTTATGACAAAATAGGTAGTTTCACTACTTTAATTTTACTTTAATTTTTTCATATTAACTACAAATAAAAATTTATTTTTCATATATAATAAAATTATATATTATATTTATTTTTACAAAAAAGATATATTGGTCATTTGTTTTGTATTTCCTAGGAAATACTCATGTCAACCAAAATGTTGTGCTACTTCATGAGAAATAAACGTGGAAAGTTAATTAAGGGGACTACAATTTTATGCAAAAAGTTACTTCTTAATGTCAATTAAACGAAGCCTAGGTATCTTTGTTCGTTGAAACTGGACGGACGACCCCTTGTTTGTGCTCAGTTATTCGTTCTAAGGAAGAGATTATTTTAGTATTTTTACAAAAATGTTATATTTGATCATCTTGTGCTTTCTTTCCTTTATTTGTGATTTTGACACATTGCTGGTTATGACAGATAAGCCAAAAACAAAACCCTTATTGGACCCAAAGAAACAAAATTCGGTGAATGACAAGAATATCACAAGCAAGACCTGTGGACCTTTCACTGCCCAAATATTCACATTCCATGAACTGGCTGTAGCAACTAAGAATTTCAAAGTTGATTGCCTCTTAGGGGAAGGAGGATTTGGTCGAGTTTACAGAGGCAAGTTGGACAATATCAACCAGGTCAGTTAACATTATGTAAGAGATCTATTACTATTGTTTGTTTGTTTTTCTGTTCATAATCCCTTGTAAACCTGCAACCAGATCCTTTTTTCATAAGTTTCAAACGATGAAGTTGAACTTTAAAAACATCCTGAAACTCAATTGATTTGGTTCTTCAAGTTGTTTATCTAACATATGGATAATTACCCTCTGTAATTATTAAAGAAGGTATTCGATAATTTGAGCTCAAGGTAGTTTTGTTGAACATGCTCTTCTTATTCCTTTTTCTCTTTTCTTCCCAGAACTTTGTTGTATTAATGCCCTCCACTCGGGAAGGATTAAAAGGAGGTCATTTTGTGTAATCTTCATTTTGGTTAAGAACACTTGTTCATCGCACAATGCATGTTAACACTGCATTAAATTAGTAATCAGGGATTTATTTTCTTTTTATAGCTTGTGGCCATAAAGCAGCTCAATCACAATGGCTCTCAAGGAAACAGGGAATTTCTTGTCGAAGTTTTGATGTTGAGTCTACTTCATCATCCCAACCTTGTTAATCTTATCGGTTATTGTGCCGATGGCGATCAAAGGCTTTTGGTTTATGAATTCATGCCATTAGGATCCTTGGAAGATCATCTTTACGGTATGCTTCTCTACAAATTTTGTTCATTGCAAAGCTGATGGGTATGAGGTAAACATGTTTGTACTGAATAATGTATGTTCATGTGAATGCAACAGAACCTTCTCAAGTGAAAAAGCCACTTGACTGGACTACTAGAATGAAGATAGCAGCTGGTGCAGCAAAAGGATTAGAGTACTTGCATGATAAGGCAACTCCTGCTGTAATTTATCGTGATTTAAAATGCTCCAACATTCTGCTTGATGAGGAATATCAACCTAAGTTGTCAGATTTTGGGTTGGCAAAGCTTGGTCCTGTTGGTGATAAGACGCATGTCTCCACCAGAGTGATGGGCACATATGGCTATTGTGCACCAGAATATGCCAGGACCGGCCAGCTGACAGTAAAATCAGATGTTTATAGTTTTGGAGTTGTTCTTTTAGAGCTTATCTCCGGAAGAAAAGCTATTGACAATTCTAGGCCTAAAGGAGAGCGAAATCTGGTTTCATGGGTGAGATGCTCTTGGCCTTTTCCCCCCACAAGTCTTTTCATGGTTCAATATTTATTCAGCATTTTACTAAATTCGAATTTTGGGAATGTGAAATTCTCAAAACCGGATTTGAAGATCCAAAATTCTTCAAATCGGAATTTAATGGATCGGATACCTATATTACCCTTGGCCAAAGTCTCTAACTGATTAGAGACTTTGGTCAAAATTAAAAAAAAAAAATATAAAAAATAATTTTAATTTATAAAATATTTTTTATGATAAAAATAAGATATTAGAGAATAAAAAATATTTTTTTCAAACTCTTTAATGTATTAAAGATTTTTGCACAAAGTCTATAAATTGAAATTAAAATTAAAAATTATGAAATATTTTGATGTAAAATATTTTTTTGGATCATAATATATCTTTTGTATCATTAAAAAATTATTTCATGAATTCAAATATTTTTTTTTTAAAATTATGAAGCTACTATAGACTTTGCACAAAATTCTTTAATAAGTTAGATATTTTTGTTTATAATAATTTTATAATTATAAAAAATAAAATTTAATTCACAAAAAAAATATATGTGTTATAAAAAATGTGCTAAAGTCTATCAAAATATTTTGGACAAAAAATATTTCACTATTTTTAATTAAAAAATAGTTTTTTAGACTTTGAGCAAAAATCTCTAATGCATTAGAGATTTTTACCCAAGTCTATAATAATTTTATAATAAAAAAATAATTAATAAAATATATTTTTTGAATATAAAAGATGTGTTGTGGTTAAAAAAAATATTTTTCATCAAAATATTTCACAATTTTTAATTTTAACTTAGATTTATAAACTTTGTGCAAAATTCTCTAATGAATTAGAGAGTTTGAAAATTTATTTTTTAGATTCTAGCATCTCATTTTTATTATAATTTTTTTTTATAAATTAAAATTATTTATATATAAATATTTATAATTTTTAACCAAAGTCTCTAATTGGTTAGAGATTTTGACTCAGGGGTAAAATGGGTATTCGATCCACTAAATTTCGGTTTAGGAAATTTTGGAACTTCAAATCCAGTTTTGAAAATTTTTCATTCTCAAAATCCGAATTTTGTAAATTGCTGATATTTATTTAGCATTTATGTTTGGAATTACTTTTGTTTAGCATTTATGTTTATGCTTGATGTACTTGTGATCCTTACTAGGATTAATTATATGCTGGGTGTCTATCTCTCTAAATTTTCTTTTTCTTCATTTAACAAGAGATAGACACATGTTAAACTTGTGCTTTCTTTTCGCAGGCACGGCCATTATTCAGAGACAGGAAGAAATTTCCACAAATGGCTGACCCGAATCTTTACGGCCGGTATCCTATCCGGGGTTTGTACCAGGCGCTTGCTATTGCTGCAATGTGCGTGCAGGAACAACCAAGCATGAGGCCTGTGATAGGTGATATCGTAACAGCACTCACTTACCTTGCATCACAAAGTCACAACCGCAGTAGCCTTCCCAGTCAGAGCTCCCCCCTTTTGTCGATATCACTGGATGCATCTCCTGAAACAAGGGACACCGAAAGTAAGCCAAGCGGCGGACCTGAGGGAGCTCTGTTGACTCAAGTTGTGTAATTTTTTCTTCTAAAAGTTACACATTCATTAGCTCACCTCTAGGTCATCTCTTTGGAGCATGATATAGGAAATAACATAACCACGTGATATAGGTCATCATGGATCACTATACTAAGTCTGTCACTACCAGACATCTATGTAAACGAATTCAGACATGAGGATTAAATTACTCCTCTAAGTGGATTTCATTTTTGTTTTATGTATTCCTTTTGGTCTTCGCTTCCAATTTTTTAACGGCTTGTAATTTCATGTATCAAATTTATGTTATCTTTTCGGTTTGTTTGATACAGACAAATAAATATTTCATTCCAGAGTCGAAATTTGATAGCCTCTGCAGAAGGCCACGCAATCTCCCATAACTTACTAAGATATGGAAAAGGAGTCCATGTCTCGCGAAGTATAAAAGCACCGACCCTAGAAAATTCAAAGAAGTTGAAGAAAGCTTAGCTAAAAGAAACACCAATCATCTCTATCTAATGCCCTAAAAATGTCGAAAGAAGTGCACAAGTCGTCATAATGTAGAAAGCTATTGCCGGTAGAATACGGATGGAGGTAACATAAAGCTACAGGGAGGCTCCATATTTGACTAGCTGACAGAGAATACCATAAGAGATCAAGAAGGGGCTAATATGCTAACAATAGAATAATGTATTGGAAGGCCAAATTTTGCAAGATCTGCATCATGATACCATAACCTGCACATAATGCTCAAATAAGATGGTACAGCAGTGCATTCTTCTCTTCCTAATCCAACAGAAACAATTGATAACAAATAAAAAATGGGATAATCTCTTTTTTAACATGATACAATTGCGTTTAGCTACTGAAGCATTTCTCACTACTTTGGATTGGATATAGTAAAGGGCAAAAGTACCCGTACTTGTCTGTATATATGGCGCATGTATGGATATTAATACAGGGCATGCGAAATATTGGACCAAAAATTTAGAGAGAGATGACAACTTGATCCGTAGTGCCCTATTTATCTGATTGTTGAAGGCCATTAATGGGGGATTTCTGTTCAACACCGGAATGTATTTTAATTTCGGCAGTGTCTTCAGGCTTGCCCTGATGCAAAGAAAAATGTATGAGGGAAAGAACAAAAAAAAAAAATCCAGCATGGGATGCATAAGTGATGTCAGTGCCCGTGAAATTTACTGCATTTTAGATGACAGCAGAAAGCATACTACCACTGCTACTCACTTTACTAAGCAAAATAGAGGAAAAAAAATCACTGAAGTATGCAGCAAACTCCTAAGAAAGCTGCAAGCTGAACTGTAAGAGCTTCATGCAAACAACAGGTTTAGGTCCATATAGAATGCCACACAAAGAAGAAATAAATTTTAGTGAAAAGAACAAGAATATGAATATTTTATCACAATAATAAAAAGAACATATATTAAAATTTCAATTTCACTTTCAGAAAAGAGATTTAAACAATCATCTAGCAACCAACAGCGACATATAGACCTTTTCTGGCATCAGATTATTTAAGAAAAAATAGGCAAAAGACTAACATATCATCACAGCGAATTTAGGTGTAAAATGAATATAAATGAAGGCAATGAATAATGTAGGTATTCTTAGAGAGACATGAAAGAGTGATTTTACAATAAAACTAACATGCCAATGAACTTTAACATAAAGTTCATACTAGCAACTAAAAAAGTTCTGCTGCTTACCTTTTTTTTGTCAAGCCAGCCAAGTACAAATGGTCTTGGGCGCAATCCTGCTTTCCTGGTGTGAACATAATGCAACACTTGGTTGGTCAAATATGGAAAACTTACAATTGAAATGATTATGACAAAACTCAAAGAAACTTTGGTCATATTCTAAGAAATATTTAATATTACAAGCAGAAAGAGATCCCATCAAACAATGACCAAGAGAGATCATTTGAAGATGCATTATACAACACCATTTGTAACATTGTATAAGAAACAAAATCCTCGTAAAAGATACCTTGGCGAAGGAAGTTCTTGAGCTTTAGGTTGGCCTGACTGATGCTGTACTGTAGCGTCCAACATAGACTCTGCCATTACAGCCCTTTTCTCCATCTGTGCGAGTGCAGCCATAGTCTCTTCATATTTTTCCTACATATATAATAGAAGTAATACATATGTAAGACGGAGAAATAAGCAAACCAGATTCTTTTTGTACAAATCATTTGCAACTCAAATCAACCATGGAGAATCCAAATTATCCCAAAGGCTTTGCCAACACAGATTATGGTAATTATAGCCCATAGGTGGACAGCTAACTACAAGTCTATAAACTATAACTTCATAAAGATTTTCATAGACTTGTAATTTGAAAAAAAAAATAATAACTACCACATGAAAATTAAAGATTTTGAATCTACTGACCCACCACTGACCACAATTTTTTAACAAACTTATCAATCTTATATGTGAATAGAAATAAATTTATCAATGTTTCACAAACTAGTTAAAACCTCCAAGCATAGAAGTCTTAGGCTATTAAAAGAAAATATATTTATCCAATCAATAAGAACCCACCAGGAGTATACACAACCGAGCACTGAACAATCTCAAGCTTATGTATGCAATTTGTGTTCTTTTTTATTTTTCTTTAGCAAAACAATCAGATGTTAATGTATTGTGTATTTTTACCGGGGTTTCTTTAAAACTTGCTTAACGGAGGTCTCCAAAACTCATAACTATAAGAAAAGTGAAGTTCTTAAAGAACAAGCATGACACTGTTAGATACATTTTGATGAAACCCTATGTGTTTCCTTATGAAAGACCTGCCAATCATAGATTGAAGCTATAGAAATTGCATCAGCTGTATTTTTGTTCTATATCCAGAACTTGATATTTTTCTATTGTGAAAGATAAGTTACAAGAGGCCCGCCTTTCCAAAGAATGACACAAGTTACAGTGACTGAATGCTGCCTGCAGCACTAAGAGTCTAAGCTTCAATCCATCAAGCAGGCAGGTCTTTTACAAAAAAATAAATAAAATCACACAGAATATACAAACTCTTTTGAAGCAAGAAAATCAGCAGGGAGTATTATCCTCAGCTAAGTCATATTCAAACTAATATATTATAGGACAATTTTCAAAATGATATTTAATCATCTAACATTAATGAAGACAAAAAGAAAACAAATAAGCATGATCATAAACTCTCCCATAAAGCTCAAATGCAAAACACACTCTTCAGCATACAATTTTGCAAATTAAAACATTATTTTTATTGAAATTCACTCAAAAGCAAGAAAAAGTATAGGCTAAGTTCCAACTATGGGTTCAAACCGACCAATCTATTTTTATGGCGATCGCGTCTCTTTCCTAGTTTATCATGGTTCCTTGATTTGAGGAGGAACTTTAAGCATACATTTCTATGTCAATTTGTATATTTTGTAGTAGGTTAGGTTCCTTGATTTGAGGAATTGTAGGCATTATTCTCGCCATTCACGTTGATTTCTTCTTGCCCCTTGTACTATAAATTATAAAAGGAGGTCAAGGGTGAGGAATAAAGGACATTACTTCCTTTCCCATTTTCCATATCTGGGCTGTCTCTCGCTCTTGCTCTATTTTACGCCGTCTGTTGGTGGCACAGAACACGGGCTGCAGGCCTTGTTTGTGGCTGTAACCTGCAGCCACAGCAGGCTGCAGCCTACAGGGATCTGTGCGCAGTCATACAGCAGCAGCAGCTGCAGCATGAGAGCAGCTGACTGAACTCTAGCCTCCTCAAGCCTCAATCAACCACAACCTAGCCCTTCCTTCAATCCAGGGCTTGGTTGGGACTCCCTGCAGCATCTATCTGTAGCTGCATCATTTCCAACCTTAGGCAATATCCTTTTGGACTTCCAATCACTCCAGAGGGCCATATAGAATTATGGATCACTAAACGAGGGCCATATAGAACAAGAAATTAACAAAAGAAACATACAAGTACGACTGCATCAGTAACAAGTTAGGACCTGAAGCATATGAGTTGCATATTTCTGAGCAGCGGCATCTTGCTCAGCTGACATGCGAGCATCTTCTGTCACTTTTTGTTCCTGCTCCATCCTCATCAAAACCTATAGCAGTATCACAATATTTAAGTACACATACAAAATGCTGACACTGTAGTACAAGTTCAAAAACTATAGCTAATAAACAATATAAGAAATACTGATGGAAGAAAATTACACCTCAAGCATGGCATTCTCTTGCTCTTTCTTTTCTGCAAGAGCTTCTTTTAGTTTAGATACCTCCTGCTCTAGCAGCTCAACCTATAAAATGAATGTTACTTTGTAGGATCAGTACAGAGGATATATAAATAGTAGCACCTTAACAAAATCTAGAAATAGCCCATGAAGTACTCATATAAGTGCACAATCTAATTCCTGATTAAGTAATAATGTTGTAGAAAAGCCTAACAAAGTTTTCATGATTTTGAACTTGAGAAAAGGTGTGATAAGATTCTTAACCTATACTAGAAACTGGTGTTTGTTCACAGGATTTTAAAAAGTAGGATCAGACCAAGGTGACCTATAATTGGTGCAGAATGGTTCCAGAGTTGAGGTTAGTTGGGTCAAAAGCTAGCTTTTATATGGAATCAAACTTACGGCAGATTGTCTAAAGTGGCAAAGCCCAAGGGGCATCCTTTTTATTAATAGTACAAGATGTTTTCTCCTGCTAGAAAAGTTTTGCTGATTCCCTGTTAAGAACTGCTAGGACTTATATGTAAATAAGTCAAGTCCAAGGACTTTATTGTAAAGTAGAGTAGACGCTGAGAGAGTGGCCTTAAGGGGTAACTCTGTTTTTTCCAAATATCATGGTATCAGACCCCTAATTTTTCTACCCCACCTTTTGTCACTCTCCACAAGTGACGCCGTCATTGAGCCACACGCCGCTTGCCTTGTTCCGTGTGTGCATCGAGTCACACGCTGCTGCCGCACTGTTCCGCATTTGCATCGAGCCACACGATTTGCGTGCATCAACACGTACGCCGCCCGTGTGCATTGATCCGCATGCCGTCCATCTTGCTCTCCTTGCGCGTTGGGCTGCGGCGTCATCCCCCCTTGGTCTTCACAAACAAGCTTCATGAGGCACTTGTGGACGCCTCGGTCTTAGCATTGTGTCATCTCAGTGTGTTCGAGAGCCGAGAAGTCCGTCGTCACACGCTGCCAAGCCGTCCCTGCGAGGCGCCTTCTCCCACATGTCACTTTGGCTCGAGTATTGCGCTGCTCTGCCCAAAATGCCTCGGCTTGAGTGACGGCTTTTTGCTCCTACTCGAGTATCGCACCCTCTTTTGTGTTCGAGTGTCACGATTTGTGAGGCACTGTATCTAGCCTAGGTGACGCGTCCTGCACATGCCGAACTTCACATCATTCTCATCTTGGGTTATGTGCCTTCTCTATGTTGGAGAGACAGCTCTCGGACACTCCGATTGCACTTGCTTCGCAACACATCTTACGAGGCATCACAGCCACAAGCAAGCTCCTTAGTAGAGATTCAAATATTCGGAAATCAACATGTCTATAACACCTTCGGCTTCACCATCATTCGCATCACTCTCCGGTACAATGATCATTACTACTGAGAAACTCAATGGAAAATACTACAATTCCTGGGCAGCAGTAGTCAAAATATGGTTTATTGGACAAGGGCAAAAAGATCATCTCACCACCAGGGCCTCATCCATTACTGAGGATAAAAGGGCCTCTTGGGTAAAACTCGATGCACAACTTCTAGCTTTATTATGATAGTCAATTGATCCTCGTGGGTATTTTCAGATGTTATTTTACTTGTGTTGAAACTTGGGAACGAGCATGTCATTTGTATACTAGTGATATCTCTCATGCGTATGATACTATTGGGAAAGTTGGAGCCTATTCGAACTCAGATTTTGGGTGGCACGTCACTTCCCTCTTTAGCAAATACCTACACAAGAATGATATGTGCTTCTACAACCCTCATTCATGTACCACCGTTTTGCTCTGGTCGTACAACCCATCCCTACATTGGGAGGAGATCGAGGTGGAGATTACCGCAGTCGTTGTGGTGGGCGTGGTGGTAATCGCAGTGGTGGACATGGACGTCCTCAGTGCTCTTTTTGCGGCAAGCTTGGACATAAAAAGATGTCTGCTATAGTTTACATGGCTATCCTCCAGGCCATCCTGCTCACACCGCTCAAGTCGCTCAGTCAAGTCCGTTGAGTCGAGAGGACTCTTAGACACTCCATCTCGAGTGGGCAACAAGCCCAATGTCATTATTTCTGCCGATGAGTATGCTTGTTTTCTCTAGTTTCAGTCTACTCAACCCTCCACTCCTCAACCAGGACCATCTCCTTATACTCAGTGGCATATCTACCGCATGTGTGACACACCTCTGATTCCCATCCTTGGATTCTAGACTCTGGAGCCTATGAACATGTCTGGTATTGTCTCATCCTTCTCTTACCTCCACCCGCCCCCACACCCTACCATTGTTACTCTGGTTGATGGCTCTCTCTCTCTCATAAGTAAAGGGTACTGGAACTGCTCCTGCTACTTCATCCTTACACCTATCCTCTAAAGTCTAAACCACTGAGTAAGCTTACTAAGTTGTTCTATCACATTTATATATGATTCAATTTCCATTCAGGGTTCGAGGACCAAAAGGATGACCGGCACCAGACATGAATCTCGCGTACTATACCAACTTGATCTCACACCTTCTGCTTTAGTGGTTGAGTCTTCTCCTCTTCTACTTCACAGCCAGTTGGGGCTTCCGTATATTCATGGTTCCTTCTCTCTCCAATCTCAAGATTCTTGAATGTGTGAGCTAGGAAAACACTCTAGATCATCGTTTCCCAGTCGTGTCAATGGACGTGCTTTGGCACCCTTTTCCTTAGTTCATTTCGACATTTGGGGTCCTAGTCGTGTCAAATCAAAATTGGGATACAATTATTTTGTAACCTTTATTGATGATTATTCTAGAATGACATGATTTTCTTATTAAAATAACACTTTGAATTATTCACCATTTTCTCGACCTTTTTGCTGAAATTAAAAATCAATTTTGTGCTTTATCCAAGTGTTGAGAAATGATAATGCCAAAGAATACTTCTCAAGCACATTCCAATCTTTCTTGGCTCGTCAAGGCATTTTACATCAATCCTCCCGTCCTCATACTCCTTAACAAAATGGGGTTGCGGAACGCAAGAACAAACATTTAGTAGAGGTTGCTCGCACCCTTCTAATCCATATGAATGTTCCACTCAAATTTTGGGACGATGCAATTCTTAGCGCCGGCTATCTCATTAACCGAATGCCTTCCTCGATCTTACACAACCAAATTCCTTTTCTATTCTCTTTCCGCGTGATCGACTTTATAGCATTCCACCTCGTGTCTTTGGTTGTACCTGCTTTGTTCATGACTTGTCTCCCGACAGGGGCAAACTCGCTTCCCGAGACATTCATTGTATCTTTCTTGGATACTCTCGCCTTCAACGCGGGTATCGCTGTTACTCTCTTGTTCTACATTGCTCATTTAGCAGATGTGACATTTTTTGAGACCACACTCCTCTTCCCCGAGCCGGTCCACCCCATCTGACGCCATCACCGAGGTCCTACCTACGCATGTCCCATTATCTCTTCCGGTCGATCCTCCTACATCTCAGACTCAGCCATTACAAGTTTATCATCGTCGATCACGGCAGGTAGATCCGCCAGATTCCACCGCCCGCTCATCGTCCCTGCAGTCCCGGATCTTCCACTTGATCTTGATCTTCCCATTACCTTCAGTTTGGTACTCGCCGATGTACTACATCACATCCTCTCTCTGTCATTATGTTTTATACTCCTCTGTATCACCAGACTATTATGCTTTTCTTTCCTCCTCGTCTTTTGTCTCTATTCTATAGCATTTTTCAAAGGCACTTAGACATGAAGGATGGCGATAGGCTATGATAGATGAAATGTCTGCCCTTCATGCTAATGGCACTTGGGAATTGGTACCTCTTCCCCCGACAAATCCACCATGGGCTGGAAGTGGGTTCACACAGTCAAAACTTACCGGATGGGTATGTTGATCGCCTTAAGGCTCAACTTGTTACGAAAGACTATACTCAGACTTATGGCATTGATTATCTGGATACTTTCTCTCCTATGACTAAGATAACATCTATCTGTTTGTTTTGTTTCTCACTTTTGCTATCATCCATGGTTGGCCACTTTATCAGCCTGACATTAAAAATATTATTCTACATGGTGATCTTAATGAGGAGGTCTATGTGGAGCAACCACTAGGATTTGTTCCCTAGCATAGTGTGTCGATTGAAGAATTCAGTCTACAGTCTGAAACAGTCTCCTCGAGCATGATTTGACATATTCTGTCTTACTTCACTTTGGATGACCAGAAGTATATTAGATCACTCAGTTTTTAACCTTACTTCATCCTCTGGGAGACAAATCCTTGTGATCGTCTATGTTGACAATATAATTATAACATGAAATGATATTAAAGGGATCCAAAGAATGAAAGCCTATTTGCATCAAATTGCAACTTGAAGTATTTTTTTGGTATTTAAGTAGCTCGATCCGGAGGAGATATCTATATATCACAAAGGAAATATGTGTTAACTATGCTTGAGGAAGCATGCCTGCTAAGGGCTAGACCAGTTGACACCCCTATGGACCCAAATGCCAGATTGCTACCAGGACAAGGGGGTTAACTTAATTATCTTACAATCACTGGACCTGACATCTCCTTTGTTGTAAGTGTGATTAATGGGTTTCTTGAGTCTCCTTATGAGGATCATTGGATAGCAACCTTGAGGGTACTACGCTACCTTAAGAGTACCCCAAATAAAGGACTCCTATATCTCAATCAAATAATCAATGTCATCTTATCTTCATGTGATTGAATATACAGATGCCGATTTCTTGGGAGGCAACTTAATTTGATGGAAGAGTAAGAAACAAAGTATGGTGGCAAGATCTAGTGCAGAGGCTGAGTACAAGGCTATGACACTAGTCACCTGTGAGCCACTTTGGCTTAAACAGTTAATAGCGAAATTAGGTTTTAGCCATACTGAACCTATGAAAATGTACTCTGACAATCAAGCTACTATGCATATTGCATCCAATCCAGATTTTCATGAGGACAAAACTGAAGAGAAAAAGTGCATTTTATCAAGGAAAAAAAAGTGCAATATGAAGAGATCACAATGTCATATGTAAATTGGAATGACCAGTTAACTGATATATTCACAAGTCCCTAAAGAGTCCTAGGATCAAATATATATGTAACAAGCTAGGGCTCTGCAATATATTTGCTCTAACTTGAGGGGAGTGTTAGGACTTATGTAAATAAGTCAATGGACTTTATTGTAAAGCAGAGTAGACTCTAATATATATACATGAGAGAAACTCTATTTTTCCAAATAACAAGAACTAAGTAATCTCCTTGAGAAGTTCAAGAACGGGACATACTCAGGTAGATCAATTAACAAATAAAATTTGGAACAATCATGATTCAAGTTGACATATGTTATACATTGCATTTGGACGGTTTTCTTTATTTTAGATCCCTGGTATATTTGTATCCATGAGGTATCAAATGACATCAACACCACCAAAGAAAAGTATTTTTTTTATTACGATAACTACACTCCAGTATATCTAATGTTTCCCTCCAAGGTATATGGCATGTGCTGTCTTCCAGGTATGGCAATAGATAAGGAAATGTTGGATGTTTGTTAGATGTGTATGCTTCTCTATAGCCATAAAATAGAAACCTCTTGTTCAACAATTATGTCAAAAACTTAAACATTTAAACGAATGACAGTTTGACACAACATGAACTGCATAAGTCATAACCAACTTAATAAACAAATACAGATAATATTAGGAAAGTTTAATTGTAGAATACTGATCCTAAATGGTCTCTGCAAAGACATACCATCAGCGATGGCTTGGCATGGCCAACACCTGTATCTCTCAAAAAAATATTATAATTCTTAATTAACATGAGCTAAAATGTCAACTTAAATGTAAGTTATAAACCAGTATTGTTCCTCAAGTTCTTTTTCTCAGAGCATCCATAGGAAATACCTCGGCGCTTAAAATACGTCTGTTGTCCTGCTTGACCATCTCCATCAACGCTGTCTCCAACTCCTCCGCTCTGGCAAACAGCAAACTGAATTAAGTTGAAAGGAATTTGAAGGAAAAGTCGCTTCACTTTTTTCAACAGCTATCATAGTATGGATATCAGCCAACTTTAAAATAGAAGAAATATTTGGAAAAATTCCAAATATCGGGGACGTGTAGATGCAAGATCCAATGATCATTCTAAGCTGTAAGTTGGAATTATTTGGTAAAATGTCACAGAGTTAAATGAATGACATACTAGTAATTTAAAAGACCTAGTGGCAATACAACAGGCCTAAAATAGTTGTCTCAATCCCTTCTTTTTAACTTGTATTCCTACTTTGAGTAGCAAGCATAAAGCCATAGACACAGATATATAGCTTTTGTGTCACCCACAAATCACATTATAGAATGTTTAATGCTTGCAAGTTGGAAGGCAGGGTGATATCTATAGACAAACCTGAGAACAGCTGATCTTTTTTCCACCAGCAATCTGCATAACTCAATCTTCAACCACTTCACCTGTAAAAGAAGTATTTATCATTTTAACAATTTCAAGAAAAGCCATAATAAAGAAAAGAGTATGAGTATACATCATCTTAATCCCCTCCCCCCATAATTTGCAGATCTTTTTTATGAAAAGACTTAAAGCAAGACAATCGCTTAGGTGTTCCGCTTATTCTATTTTTCTTTTTTTTTCACAAACACTATAGGAAGGTGAGACTCAAATCCCAAGACCACTTGTAGCTGCCAAAGCTAAGATTGACTTTGTTTTCATTAAAGTGAAAACCAGATCACTAAATTAGGTTGTTATTTTCTGGAAGCAACTGATGCTCTTCTGGAAGCAACTGATGCTCTCAGCTCTCACATTTATGGTGATTTTAATTGTTGTACTGCTGCTGCAAGTATGAGCATTGTTTTCTTACTTCCACGTTGATGCAAGATAGCATGCACCTCATTATTTTTCTAAAACCAAATGTCAAATATTGAAATTCTTGGAGTCTTGTTTCAGATAAATCAAATGATAATTTTCATGGTTGGAGAGTGACCTCGCTATCGACTTGAAATGAATTCATTGGAGCATCATGAAGTCTTATCTTCAGAAATTTTTGAATTTTATAATCAGTAACTTTTGTAAAGTCGCCTGAATGAATAGAAGCACTCAAGTGCTACTGTTCTATCTGCATAAAACCTTGGGCACAAAAGTACACTAAGATTGATTAATTAGAAAGTTACCTGTTCTTTGAGATCAGGTACAGATTCCAACTCACTATCAACTGTTAATGAATGCAAATCCTCATTTTGACAGCTGCCCGTTCCATCTATGGTACCTTCTGCGAGTAATGATTCTGTACTATGTTTAAAACCATATAATTTAGACGCTAGGCCCTGGGAGTCCTTCCACGCACGAAGTCCTCTGGACCTTTCCTCCATAATAGCTATAACTTCATGCCTGTGCTTTTTCCTCAGCTCCTCCAGTTTCATTTCATTTACAGCTTGATAACCCATGCAAGCTGTCAAAACAAGTTGGCTGCTGTCAAAGGAAGAGCCAGCAACGGATTGCAACAAAGTAACTGCATCCCCAGCATCTTTTGTAGTAACCAATGCAGGACCTATACATCAACAGGTAGGAAACAGTAACCTTTAGACTCCAATGAATTGAACAAGGACCTTTTTATTGTATATCATCAAAAATAGTTAAGAAGACCACAAACCAAATGTCATTTACCCAGTACCATATAACTCCATCAAAGCAAGAGCTGTTTGGAATAGCATAACACGATTTCCATCAAAAAGAAGCACGTCCCAAACACGAAGCACTGAAAAATAAGCAGAGAATTAAGAAATATAATTTGTAATATCCACGAATATATTTAATGAATGTTGGCCCCAGTTGGGAGACAATACATCCTCAGAAGTACTCATCTAAAAGACCAAATCTTGACATAGAGATTTACAAGGAAAGATATAACAAAATGATATCTAATTTCAGAATGCACTGAAGTATGTACCTAAAATAAGACTGAACATTGAACAAATAAGAGTATAACACCGTACAGTGCATCAATGCACGACAAGGTAATAGAAAGTAGAAGGACAAAGTAGAGAGAAAGACAAAGGCACAAATCCTGTTAGAACTAAATGGATCTTAAAAATCAACTATACTGTAAACTATCATAATCGCCTTTATGGAAGAGTAGGGGTAAAACTTACCACTTTCCCATGGAAGAATATTCACAAAGATTGAAAGGAACCAAGGTCCAGCAACCCATGCAACTTGCACCCCAAGGTAATCGAGATGATTTACTGCAACAGAATTATATCAAACCCAATGAGATTTCTAACAAGCATACTGATTTACAGTTGTTTCATTTATGAGTTAAGGTGATAACATGCATCTGCATATAGAATACAGACCTAATTTCGGAAACCTTTCACGGACTAGAGACTCAAGAACAAGTTGGTCCACCTGGTTGAAAATAACATTTAAAACGTTCAGACATGCAAACTAGTCATCTTCCCAATACTTGTAAAATCAACTGTCTCTATTACTAAAGTTCTGTAATTTCAAATGGAACTACAAGATACTAAAGGGTGGTAGCTGAATGAGGTTTATTACCTGAGATTCAATCATTTCTTCAGAATAATATCCATCAAAGTATTCATCAATTATACCCACCAAAGTCCTGAAAATTATTTAGATGACTAAAGACAATGAAGCTGGCTGCATAAGGGATAAGGGAATTTTGGTAAACAAGCTATGGTTCTTCAACATACCAAAATGCATTTTCCTCAGGCATCAGCAGCAGCAACAAGCCAGCAAAGAAATTCATGGCCTACAGGCACACAATTCGAATATAAAATGTATTGCAACACAATAGTAGGATATTCAATATTTGTTGCATGACTAAGAATATGTTCCTCAATTTAAATGCACAATACTAGAGACTCTAAATCCATTAGATAGCTTTATGGAAGCACCAAAAGCTACAAACGAAGCTATTGCTGGCGAGACAACCTGACTGTTGAGGGCACAAAAACATGAGTCTAATAAAAAATAGTTTATGACTATGTTAGATGAGAAGAGCAATCACCAGCATGTCAGTGTAAATGTAAGCATACACTTCTGTTAGCTAGTCTAACAAACATGCTTGAACTCTCAAGAAAACCCAACAGGCAGCTCAACAATCCATGTTTAAGAAATTTTTGGAACCTTCTACTTAAAGATGACACGCAAATGCTGCATACCATCCTCAATACAAGATATTCCTTAGATCAGTAGAGTCTAATTTAACCAAATAATGACCCTATGTATAGCTCCTCCAAAGATTTCCAGACAAAATCTTTTATTATGGATTGAGTGAGTCAAACGGAACTTTCCAACAATTATGATCCATATAATATGAATTACATCAAAATAACCTTAGCCTTGTCAAACTCAAAAGGACAATGGTTGGCAGTTAACTAAATGGTTGCATACAGTGTTATCGAATCGCACGATTCAGAATCGTGAATCGTGCGATCCGATGCAATTCACCCAAGCGGCGATTCAAATCGCCTGGGTGAATCGCAAATTGCTCCGAATCGTGTTTGAATCGGCGATTCAACACGATTCGATTCAGAATCGCCGCGATCTGTGAATCGCGGCGTTTTTTTTTTCATAAACCCGGCGTTTCATTTTCAATCGCACTCTGCCTCGCCGCATACGTGCCTTCTTAGCAGCGTCTTCTTCCTTGCACGCTCGCCGGTCGCGACTTCTCCTCTCAGTCGCGACTTCTCCTCTCCGGCTCTCCGCCTCGCTCGCGTCTTCTCCTCTCCGCCTCGCTCGCGGCTTCTCCTCTCCGCCTCGCTCGCGACTTCTCCTCTCCGCCTCGCCGGCACAGTCGCGAGTGGCGACTGCTACACTCTGCCTCGCCGGCACAGTCGCGACTCTGCCTCGCCGACACAGTCGCGACTCCGCCTCGCCGACACAGTCGCGAGTCGCGACTGCTACACTCCGACTTCATCAGTCGGGTTCAAGTCTTCAACAGTCGGGTTCTGCTTGCTTCAACAGAGCCGCTTCAACGGGTTCTACTTGCTTCAACAGAGCCGGTTCAACAGTGACCGAGCTTCAAGCCTTCAACAGTGTTATCAATTTATCATATACAAACACTCAATAACTTCGTCTGCTTCAAGCCTTCAACAGTGACCGAGCCTTGCTTCAAGTTGACTCAACAGTGTTGCTTCAACAGTGTTGCTTCCATAATTTTATTTGCACAGTCCTTCCTCAATCCTCTTTGACTCAATGGCTTCAAAAAGAAAGATGAAGAAAGATATTACTTGGGATCATTGCAAATCTCTTTATACAAGTTACATGTTAAATGTAACTATTGTCCGAAAACAATGTGGGGTGGAGCATTTAGAATGAAGCATCATCTAGCCGGAACACACAAAGAAGTTGCTCCATGTGATCAAGCACCGGAAGAGGTAAAAAATTTATTTAAAAAAATTTTAGAAGATGCAAGTAAGGTGGATGATGATGTTATTGAGTGTTTTGATGATACAAATCAAGAGCATGATTCACACAAAAAAAGTAGCATGGATGCTTTTTTTAAAGAAGAGGGAAGTGGCTCTAAGGTTATCATGAAGCAACAAACTCTAAATGCAATGATTAAAGATAGGGATGCAGTTGTTAGAGATATTTGTAGGTGCATATATGGTAATGCATTGCCATTTAATTTGGTAAGGAATCCCTATTTTATCAACATGATGAAATCAATTAGTGAATATGGTAGAGGCTTAAAACCACCAACTTATCATGAAGTTAGAGTCTCATACTTGAAGAAAGAAGTTGATATTGTGCATGCTAATTTGGAAAAGTATAAACTTGAATGGAAGAAAACCGGTTGTACTTTAATGTCGGATGGATGGACTGATGGAAAGGCTAGATCAATTACTAACTTTCTAGTCAATAGTCCTAAAGGGACCGTTTTTATCAAATCTATTGACACTAGTGGTTCCATCAAAGATGCCAATAAAATGTTTGAATTGCTTGATGATATGGTCATGGAAATTGGAGAGGAAAATGTTGTTCAGGTGGTGACTGATTGTGCTTCAGCCCTTGTATCTGCTGGAGAGAAGTTGATGGAAAAAAGAAAACAACTTTTTTGGTCACCTTGTGCAGCCCACTGTCTTGATTTGATGCTTGAAGATATTAGTGATCTTCCTATATTTCAAGACACCATTGGAAAAGCAAAAAAAATTACATTGTTTATTTACAGACATACTTGGGTGCTAAATTTGTTTAGAAGTTATTCCAATGGTAGAGACTTAGCAAGGCCTGCAATAACAAGGTTTGCTACATCATTTTTGACCATGGATTGTGTTTTGGAACAAAAAATTCCGCTCCGATCAATGTTTGCATCGCCACAATGGGCTAAGAGTTCCTATGCCTCTAAGGCTGAAGCTAAGGTTGTGGAAGACATTATTTTGGTTGGAAAGAAGTTTTGGAATGCACTAAAGTATTGCTTGAAGTGTGTGACTCCTCTTGTGAAAGTTCTTAGGCTTGTGGATGGTGATTCAAAGCCGGCAATGGGATACATTTATGAGGCCATGGATAGAGCAAAGGAACAAATTGCAAAGAGACTTGATAATGTGGAAAAAATATACAAAAAAATATGGGAAATCATAGACAAGCGTTGGAACTATCAACTCCACAGGCCTCTTCATGCAGCAGCATATTTTCTTAATCCCAAGTAAGGAAAATGTTATTTATTATTTATATAATATTTGCTTAACCTTTATTATCACTCTTATTAAATCTTTTTAATCTTGATAGGTTCCATTATGATCCAAATTTCAATGTTGATATTGAGGTGAAGATGGGGTTGTATAAAACATTGGATAGGTTATGTCCTAATCTTGAGACAAGGATCAAAATTGATGCTCAAATTGAGAAATTTGACAAGGCTGAGGGCCTATTTGGATATAACTTGGCGATTGCAACAAGAGATAAGAAACAACCTGGTAATTATTCTTACTCATTTAATTATGTGCTTTAGTGCTTTACTTTACTAGTAATTAATTAATTATTCATTTTATTATGTGTTTTACTTTTCATTTCTTTTTTCTTTTTTCTAGCTTTATGGTGGAATAGCTATGGAGAAGAGTGCAAAGAACTTCAATCACTAGCCATTCGTGTCTTAAGCCTCACTTGTAGTGCTACGGGATGTGAAAGGAATTGGAGTGTCTTTGATCAAATTCATTCTAAAAGGAGAAACCGCTTAGAGCAACAAAGGTTGAATGCTCTAGTGTTTGTGAAATACAACCTTCAACTTGAGTCTAGACAAAAGCTAAGGGAGGCAAAAGGAGATACATATGATCCTATTTGCTTGTCAGATCTTGAATCCGATGATGAATGGATCACTGAACGAGAGGATCCTTGCTTAATAGAAGGGAACTCTTGGATGGATGTAGATGAGTGCTTCAATATTGAAGAAGGAGGTTCAAGCAAAAAGAGAAAGAGAGGTAACACTTGCATTTCTAAAAATATTTTTGTAATTTTTGAATTATGCTTCTTATTTTACAAAATATATTTACTTAATTACTTATGTTTGTATAATTTTAGGTCCAAGAAATATTAATGCCTACAAGATTGATAAAGGAAAAGACAACAACGTCGTCATTTTGGTAGAAGACAATGTCATTGCCAAGAAGAATAATAAAGGAAAAGGCATTTTGATAGAGGAAAATGAAGAAAACGAATTGGGAGATGGTGGTGAGAGTGAAGAGGAAGATGATGAAGGAATAGTCTTGCTAGATGATAGTAAAAATGATAGTGAAAGTGATGACTTTGGCCTTGATGATTAGGGGGATACTTGATTTTTATTAGCTTATTACTTATGAATTGCTACTTGTTTTGCTTGCTACTTTGCTAGTACTTGAGAGTCTAGCTTTTTATTTTTTGAGACTTGAGAGTCTAAAATATTTATCATTTTATGTTTTTTGAGACTTTAGTGATAACTCTATGTTTTTTGAACTTATATAATATCATTTTATTTAAGATATGTCATATGACTCATATATAAGTAACTTTTCATGTATCTTCTGAATCTTACGATTCGATACGATTCACGATTCACGATTCAAAATTTAGCCTCGCGATTCACGTTGTGAATTGCGATTCGATAACCTTGGTTGCATATACTGAAGAAACCCTTTAATGTAATTGATAAAAAGCCATAATAACAGACACAATGTATTGAGTTGTAAAAATGCTTAATGCTACCTGACAATATCCAACTGATGGATTATGTCGAGCATAAGCTGTGAGTAGACGCCTCAAAGCATTCCTTCCATCCTCATCAAGAGCAGGATGCCCTGGAAAAGTTCGAGGCAAATCCTGCAAATACAACAAGGCTAAGCTGATGAAATTTTCTTCAACATCAAATATATTCTATAGCAGTACAGAAAATGGAGAATGGATTTAAGATTTCCTTCACATGAAAACCTTCTCAATCTGTCCCTTCCATTTCTCCGGAGTGCATCTTTGTGGTGGTTTAGACATCTTATCAGAATCAATTGTGTTGGACTCATGGTCGTCTCCATTGCCACTCTCAGATTCTGGAGATAGTAAATTGT
Organism: Canna indica; assembly: GCA_034359265.1. Taxonomy (NCBI): domain Eukaryota; kingdom Viridiplantae; phylum Streptophyta; class Magnoliopsida; order Zingiberales; family Cannaceae; genus Canna; species Canna indica. Next base: position 72,099,778 of record CP136896.1, read on the forward strand.
CATAATAGCCTATGGTCCTCCGAGCTCTCGCACCCACAAAGGCTTGCCATAGCTGCAATTAGATCAAGTATAGAGAGAATAATGTCAAACCAACAACAGTGTATTTGAGACTTCAATAACATACAACTGAATGCACCTCGCCTCTCAGAGCCATTGGCAAACCCCCACGAACCAAGCTTTTTAATTCTTCTTTCCAAGGAAAGTAAGCAGCACCACTCGAAGTCAATACACCACTTGCTGATGCTTCTTGTGTTAGTTCCAATCTATCAACATCATAGGACTCTTCCTCAGATTCCACTTCAGATGCTCTTCTCGCTGGCTTACCTACACCTGTGTTCTCCCCATTCGGGATGGGATAGGATCCACCAGTCCCATCATCTACTCCATCACTAGGTCTCCTTCTCTTCTTCACTCGAGAGCTCATCATCTGCTCAATGGCACCTAATGATGACCTTATCTGACTCCATATTTGGATTTTATGATTTCCCGCCTTGCTGGTATTCTCTGTAGCAACTTCCTCTGAGCCTTCACACTTGATAACCGCATTTTGACTATTGTCCTCTACCTCAGCAACATCTGGTGCTCCTGAAAGACCATTGTCTACTGAAAAGTCACTAGAAGGCTCCTCAGCAACTTCACTAAGTCTGTCCAAGAAATCGTTCCACCGATTCGATCTCTCTTCTTCCTCCTCCTGCATTAATAGTGGCATCAATTAATCAGTAACTGTCCTAACAATAATCAGCCCAATATACAAGAAGTAGGATGAAATTGATGCATTGCCTTGTAGATCTTCGCGTACTCGTGGTACCTCTGCAAGTGCTGAGGCCGCACGGTAAACCCGTAGGTGTCCCTGATCACATCTTTGCATCAGTAATCCAAACTTTTACGGGACTAAGAACAAAAGAAATCAATTCACAGTCAAAACAGGAAGCCAAACCCTTTCTTCCACGATAGGGATTTTTACCTAGAATCTACATCCATATAGAAAGAAGAACCTATCAGAAAGCCAAGAGAAAGAATCCAAGACGATCAACCATGGAACTCATTATACGCCGTTGTCGAAGGTAAAACCCTGAAAATCCGGCGGGATCCGAATCCTTGCCAACCACGGTGACGGCCCTAAAATACTAATGCGTCTAGATAGAACTTCCCGGATTCACAAATCCAAAATGGTGGATACGGATGATATGCAAAAATGGGTAACTACATTGGCCGAATCAAACCAGCGTTGACGGGAGAACTGAATACTATATAAATAACGCGGTGAGGGGAAGAAGAAGAACGGTCAAACCAGGTTTCGTGACGGAAAAACGAGAGAAAGATTGAGCGAACGTCATGGAGGGATGGGGACGGGAAAGCACGCGGCGAGATCGACGCAAGGAGGACCAACCTCTTGAGCTCGACGGTGGCGATGGGGGGCCGGCTCTTGCTCTTCATCGCCGCCGCACCCCGCTGCCGCGCTTCGCCGCTGTCGGCGCCCTTCTCGCCGTGGAATTACACTGCACTGCGGAGGCGGCGTGGCAGATCTAGCTTGCGTAACGGAGCGCTACATTACATATATCGCCCTCTATATATAGGTATATAAATATTAATAAAATGGGCACTTCTCCGTAAAACGTATATAAATATTTAATATGATAAATGAAAATTCTATTTCTCACACTATTTAAAAAATATATAAAATATCATATAATTTCCTTATAATTTTATTAAAATCCTTAAATTTTACATTTGCTTGCATATATAATACATTCATGATCCGGCGGACTAATTGCAAGTCATCATAATTGGTGGCAACATGCCGTGTCTCAACTTTAAAAGGCTTCTCGTGAAGCCAAAAGTGAGCGAGGGACAAAACATCCACTCATGAAATCCACTTTAAATTATTTTTAGTTATTTATTTTCAAATCAAGGGTTAATTTACTTGATTCGTGTTTGGTCGGATCACATCTTGAGTATGCGCATGGCAAATCAATGATTTAGACCCGATATTGAGGGGCTATTGACGGGTGGAAATTGACCGAACTATTATGGACCCGATTCAGTCTCGTGCTTTGATTTATAACCTGATTCAGTCAGGTCAGGCTCGAGTTGATTTAAAAATATGCACGTGCATAATTAACATCGGATCAACTCATTCCGGCTTATCTAATTTGATAGATATGAACGTCAATCACGTCATTTATCGAGTCAAATTAAAGCATACTTTTCAATAAATTGAAATCCAAGACATAACTGGTCGAGTTAACCAATTTTAGTTAGGTTCAGTCAATTTAAGACCCGAGCGCGATCTGGCTCCGGATGTTCTATTAGGAATCCGAACCCGACTTCTGCTCAACACAATGGAGCCTGATGGAGTATATACTCGTTGATTGCATCTGACTAATTCAGCCACGTTGGAGTCTAATTTTTGGTTTCTAGGTCTGGTTTGGTCCAATCTTCTGTTGGATAAGCTCAGATTCTATTTGATGGATGAATGAGGGCAAAATATTACAAATTATTTTTAAAATAAAATAAAATATATATTACCCGATTAATAGATCAGAAGCCCTACAATATAAGGATAAGATGACATTTAGGTCTAAGAGGACGAGCCCGCTTTGTTACCCAATGGATAATTTTATTAATATTTCTAAGAACATAACAAATTAATACATGTGAAAAATGACACATTACATTCCAAATATTTTCAACAATAGAATACACTTTCGAGGAGATTGATGAAGATTTGTTTGAGCAATCTATCAGCGGTTTACAATTTGTTTTCAGCACCACATTGTCCAAATTCTTGGAGACCGCAAAAGAAGGAGCAAATCGCACAATCACGACCTCACAGTGTAAAGCAAATTTTGATTTTAAATAATTAAAATGATTACGAAATGTATTACTAGAGTCACCTTCAAAGTTAGCATAACAACGATCATAAATCAAAGGGCGTTAGGCAATAATGACCGAATATTTCAAATTCCTAGTTGAATTTGAATCCTGCAACAATGTCAATAATCAACTACCTGAACACCAACATACCTTCTGGTGAAATCTAAATTGAGTTTAGATGTAAGATAATTATATGGCCACAATTAAAAGACCTCATTAAGATAATTATTTTCACATTAAGAGATAAATATGACCTAATAAATGAAGATAAACATTTAATAGGTCAACATATCAAAACTATTAATCTGATAACTTGATGGACGTACCAGATCAATTGGCCGTTGAGGATAAACCTTAAGTTGGTCCTCTCCCTGCTTATATAAGGAGGAGATGCCTACGGATCTATATACAACACAACCTAGATCTTCACCATCACCTAAAGCTACATCTCCTAGAAAGTGAAGAAAGGGAAAGAAATCAACTCCGGCGAAATGATCGACGATTGAAGTTCTAATGATGAATTCATCAAATTCGGGTACGTCTCTTTTATTGTTTTCAAATTAGTAAAAGCATGAATTGTAAGATCCTAGACTTATTATTATGACTTTATGCTTAATTTCTTACCTTGGTATCAGAGTCAGGTTAATTACAATTCATGTTTTTCTATCATGATGTATATCAAATTGTATATCCTGATTTATATTTAAAATGATGTTTATAATTACCATTTATTTTCTGCATGAATCGGAGTTGTCTTCGTGCTTTTATTGTCGTTGTAATGATGTTTATGTTACATGCATGATTACTGTTCAAGAGCTTTTGTGCAAATCTAAATCATGTGTCTGCTTCCTGAAATGCATGTTCATGTTAATTACTGCAAATCCATGCACATGTTTTCATTACGTCATCGTTGATATCTCCGGGTGAACATGTTTTCCACTCGCCGAATTTTTATCTGGTTGTGCATGTGGTCGGCTGCCATAAAGAGGTAGGCATTCCGACGACCAGCGAAAGATTTCGCAGCCATGAAGCGTCCTCTTCGTGTGGCGCACGCCATGACACTCACCGGCCTTGACCGGAATAATTGAAGAGGATGAATATGAGACCTGCCATAATGTTCACCGGTCTTAAGAGGACGGAGCCGAGATCTCTCGGCAATGAGGCCTCTCCGATTCTAGCCATGGTCTCTTGGTCGGCTTCGAGATTGCAGCATGTTGCCGACGCTCGAAAGATCCGACCTCAAGTTCTCTTGAGGTATCCTCGCCATCTGTTGTCGGCGCACGACAGAGGATCGTCGGTGACGGAGTATGGTCGGCGACGGAGGATGGACGACAACGAAAGCTTGTCAGCGACGTCGGCGAGGCTGGTCTGCTGGAGGCGAGGAGGACTGTTGCAATGAGTGGGCGGCGATTGCAAGAAAATGAACCCATGCACGTGGAATGAGAGGGTTTTCCTTTTAATGGATGAGATTAAATATGCTTATTTTGATGGCTGTGATTAAATATTTTTTTTGATGGCTGAGATTTGATCAAATAAACTAAAAGGCTGGGATTTAAGGATGAGTTAGTTAATTGGATCTGAATTTGGATCTATTTCATAAGGTTCCAGATCCATTAAGACCCAAAACTCAACCCAACTTCTTTAATAAAATCGGTTCACCTTTATAAATCTCAATCCGGTTCATATTATTCTTTTTTAATTTTGAAATCGGTTCAGGCTTGGTTCACTGATTTATGTCTGATTTTTCATCGGTTCAATTCAATTTCAAACGATTCACTAGATTTTTCAGCTCTTTTTTTTTTGGATTCGACATGAATTATGTTTTGTTTAACTTAATTGCATCGGTTTCATGTTTAAATTAATGTTTTTTTATGATTGATTCAACCTCGGTTCAATATAATTTATGATTGGTTCAACACAATTATGTTTGATTTATGTTTAATTGATTAAGTTGATGAAAGGTTTATCAATTTTACCTTATAATTAGATGATGTCATTGCTTTTGATTGTCTTGAAATTTATTTATTATGATTTGATTATCACCAAAGTGATCAAATAGTAAGAAATAAATTTTTAAATAAAGATGATCATGATGTTATAAGATAATGTCATTATTTTGTATTGTCTTTGGAATTTATTTACTACGATTTGATTGTCACAAAAGTGACCAAATTATAGAAAATAAATTTCAAACGAAGATAATCATAATGTTACATACAAATAAATGTTTATTATTGTGATGAGTTCATTATTTGCTAAATTTTATTTTTTTCCCAAAGGTAAATTATTATTCTACAAATAGTAAACATAAGTGAGGTAAATTATTTGTTTTTGATCATATGCATATTTGTTTATCCAAAAATAACATGTGTATGTGGTTAAGAATTTTAAATTTACCATTAGAGTTATTTATATAAGACATTTAAATTATGATAGCATAATATAGTATCTACCCAAAGGAGAAGTATTTTGTGCTTTGATGATTTATTATCCGAATCATTATGTGTTTTTTAAATTTGTGAGCAATTATGTATTTAATTTTTGCAACTATTTCAAATGCATTCGCAAGCTTCGTCGGTAACTATGTTTGATGGTGTAAATTTTTTTGAATGATGCGAGTAAGTCAAATTTCACTTAGGTGTTCTTGATCTTGACTTGACTTTTCTTGAATATAAGTCTGCTATTACTGATTTAAGCGGTGACACCATAAAGCATAAGAATGATCTAATAGACTTAGCATCATGTTTATACGAATGAAAATTGCCAACAACATTAAGATAACTATTTTGTAGACAGAAAGTGCGAAGGAATTCCTTCAGTCTATGGAAGAACGCTTTCGCATTATTGATAAGTCACTCGTTGGTACCTTAATGACATAACTCACGACCATGAAGTTTTGATGGGTCGTCAAGTATGCAAAATCATCGATATGACCAATATTGCCGCAAGATTAAAGTCTTTAGGAATGAATGTGCTACTACTCATCCAAGTAATATGGTGCAGTGACTCCTTACAATCCAAACCTCAAAACCAAATAAAAATCTTTTTTAACAATGGGAAATCGAATGACGGCTCCGATTGAAGGCATAGGGATTTACCGTTTGGTCTTGGACATTGGGTTCCATTTAGACCTCCATAAAACTCTCTATGTACCTTCAATTTCTATGAACTTGATTTCCGTATGAAAATTAGATATTTCTAGTTTTGATTTTAAGATTGGAGACAATAGTTTTAATTTATTTAAGAATACATTATGTGTTGGTTCTGGTATTCTTATTGATGATTTATATAAATTAAAACTTAATGATAATTTTGATGAATCCTTGCTAGTACATTAGGATGTAGGAATGAAACTTAGTGTTTATAATAAAAATTCTACTTATTTGTGGCATAAATGTTTGGGACATATTTTCAAAGAAAGATTAGAAAGATTGGCAAAGAATGAGATTCTTCTGAATCTAGATTTTACCGATCTTAATATTTGTGTGGATTGCATTAAGGGAAAGCAAACCAAAGACAACAAGAAATGAGCCACAAGAAATAGTCAACTTCTTGAAATCATACACACTTATGTTTATGAAACTTTTTGATACTCCATCTTTAGGTAAGTACTTTATTACTTTTATTGATGATTTTTCACATTATGAATTTGTCTACTTGCTTAAAGAAAAAGTCTCAAGCAGTGAATGCTCTTGAGATTTTCATAATTGAAGTTAAAAGGTAATTAGACAGAAAGGTGAAAACTATAAGATCGGAAAGAGGTGATGAATATTACGAGAAATATAATGAAATAGGATAATATCCTAGCTCATTTGAAAAGTTTCTCGAGAAAGTGGCATATGTGTATAGTATACTATGTCAATCACACCACAACAAAATGGTGTGGCAGAAAGGCGCAATCAGACACTAATGGATATGGTTAGGAGTATGATGAGTAATTCATCATTGCCCAAATTTTTTTAGATACATGCTTTAAATACCGATTTATACTTGTTTAATATAGTTCCTAGTAAGGCAATTCCAAAGACACCTTTTGAATCGTGGACAGATAGGAAAACTAGTCAGAGACACCTGCATGTTTGGGGTTGTCCAACTGAAGCAAGAAATTACAATCCACATGAAAAGAAATTGGATTCTCGAACGATTAGTAGATACTTTACTGGTTATATATCCTGAGAAATCCAAATGGTACATTTTTTATTGTCCTAATCATAGTCCAAAATTTATAGATACCGAGAATACTAGATTCATAAAGAATGGTGAAGTTAGTGGGAGTACTGCAAAATAAAGTGTGGACATTCGAGAGATAAGGGTAAATGTATCTTTATCAATAAATGTTTCTCTGTCCACACCCACTCAAAATGTTGTTCCTAATGACTTTGAACAACATTCGAGTAATGAAATATCTCATGAAGTAACTAACTCACAAATACCTGAGGCAAATGAACCACAAGGAATTCAATTAAGAAGATCTCGTAGAGAAAGAAGATATGCAATTCCGGATGATTTTGTGGTATATTTGCAAGAGTGTGATTTCGATATCGGAATCGATAATGATCCGGTTTCATATGAAAAAGTCATATCTTGTGTTGAGTCTGACAAATGGAAAGATTCCATGAAAGAAGAGTATAACTTCTTAATACAGAATGAAGTCTTTGATCTTGTTGAGTTACCAGAAGGTTGTACACGAGTCAAGTGTAAATGGGTCTACAAGACCAAGCGTGACTCGAATGGTAACATCGAAAGATATAAATCTAAACTAGTAGCTAAGGGTTTTACTCAGAAATACGAGATTGATTATACAAATATATTTTCACCTATCTCAAAGAGAGACTCATTGAGGACTATTATGGCTTTGGTGGCTCAGTATGATCAAGAGTTACACTAAATGGATGTAAGAACAGTCTTTCTTAATGGAGATCTCGAGGAAGAAATTTATATGGATCAACCTAAAAGTTTTTCGACTGACGAGAAAAATCACTTGGTGTGTAAGATTAAGAAGTCAATATATGGACTTAAACAAGTTTCTTGACAATGGTATATTAAGTTTAATGATACCATCATGTCTTTTGATTTTGAAGAAAACACCGTTGATCGATGTATATACCAGAAGATCAGTGGGAGCAAGTTTATCTTCCAAGTCCTATATGTTGATGACATTTTACTTGCTACTAATGATTTGGGCATCTTACGTGAGACTAAATATTATCTCTCTAGAAATTTTGATATGAAAGATATGGGATAGACATCCTATATGATTGAAATTGAAATATTTTGTAATAGATCACAATGACTGATAGGACTATCCCAGAAAGGGTACATCGAAAGAATTCTAGAGAGATTTCATATGAATAAATGTTCTCTTGAAATTATTCCAATTCATAAAGAAGATAAATTTAATCTCAATCAATGCCCAAAGAATAATGTTAAAAGTAAGGCAATGGAATCCATCCATATGTGTATGTTGTAGGCAGTTTGAATTATGTTCAAACCTGTGCGATGTCGTATATTAGCTTCGCTATTGGACTATGTACTAGGGTGATACTAAAGCAACCCCGACATTGATCACCAAAAAGTTGCAAAGAAAATTCTGAGGTACCTGCAAGGAACCAAAGATCTCATGCTCACTTATAGTAAATTTGAAAACCTTGAAGTTATCATATTCTTAGATTCATTTTTTGTTGGATGTCAGGATAGTAGAAAATCTTCATTTGGCTATATGTATATATGTTTGCTAAAAGAGCAATATCATGGAAGAGTGTCAAACAAATTGTCATTGTGTCATTCACTATGAAAGTTGAATTTGTGGCATGTTTAGAAGCCACAATTCAAGGATTTTGGCTGTGAAATTTTATTTCAAGAGTTGCGGTTGTCGACACCATTAGCAAGCCGCTGAAAATTTATTGTGATAATGTCGTAGCAATTTTCTTCTCCAAGAACAACAAATACTCTCGAAGTGTCAAAGCACATGGAGTTAAAGTATTTGGCCGTTAAGGAGGATGTTCAGAAACAAAGAGTGTCTATTTAGCACATTAGTACAAATTTAATGATTGCAAATCCTTTGACGAAAGGGTTACAATCGAAAGTTTTTAAAGAACATGTTCAAAGAATGAGTCTAATGTATTATGATGATATTTGACACTCTAAGCTCCCTTATGTGTTTCTGACTTATAATGTTAATTTCCTGTTAATTATGTACGTACATTATGACTACTTAATTTATAACAGGAAAGTCTTTCGAGACATTACAGAGGACTATAATAAAAATTAATGTTTATATATTGTATGATAAATTATAAGTGTTGTAGTATATGAAAGGAAGTATACTAAATGATTTGTATACAACCGATATAACTCACATTTGTTGGTTTATCATATATTTGTAATTATGATGATATCAGTAAAGGTCTATTCTAATGCGCGCATAATGTTACATTATTAAATATGATAATTTATTTATCAGGCCAAGTGAGAGAATGTAAGATAATTATGTGGCCACAATTAAAAGACCTCATTAAGATAATTATCTCCACATTAAGAGATAAATATGGCATAATAAATGAAGATAAACATTTAATAAGTCAATAGATCCAAGCCATTAATCTGGTTACTTGATGAACGTACCAGATCAATTGGCCGTTGAGGATAAACCTTGAGTTGATCCTCTCCCTGCCTATATAAGGAGGAGATGCCTACAGATCTATATACAACACACCTAGATCTTCACTATCACCTAAAGCTATATCTCCTAGAAAGTGAGGAAATGGAAAGAAATCAACTTCGGCGAAGTGATCGACGATTGAAGTTCTAATGGCGAATTCATCAAATTCGGGTACATCTCTTTTATTATTTTCAAATTAGTAAAAGCATGAGTTGTAAGATTTTAGGCTTATTATTATGACTTGATGCTTAATTTCTTACATTAGAACCTAAAATTGACCACAATTCATAAGCAAGAGAACATTCATTAAATAAATGTTCATAAGATTCTTCATCAAATTCACATAAAACTCATCTTTTGTAATTAACAATGCTCAAATCATATTTAAGAAATTAACCGGTATGCAAAGGAGGATTTAACTCTACTTGATTCCTCATCCCTCCACACATAAAAGTCATCATGAGGTTCTTTAGGCAACACGATCTCCTTAATGATAACCCATAAATCATTATTACAAATAATATTACCAATAAATGTAGATCAAGAATAATTATTCATGAGATGATGAACATACGTAAAAAAAGTGCAATAGATTAACATTGATAAATGTAGGTTTTATAAAAAGATGAAGGTCTAAAATTCATTCATTATGCAAAAAATAAGTCTGGGTTCAAAGCATCCAGGAAAAGTTTCCACGCAGAATAAGAATTATAATTACTACAATTAAATGAATACGCAAAAGCAGGATACTTAAGTTTAACCAAATTCACTCATAAAGAGTCAACATTATTTAAATAATATTGAACCATATTAGCTTGTAAAGCTAGACTTTTATTTCTATTGTTGTGAATCCCTAAACCACCCTATTGTTTGGGCAAAGAAATAATTTCTCAATTCAAAAGATGCATACTATATTTACTAGGAGACCTATCCCAAAGAAAATTCCTAATCTTTTTTTCAATTTGATAATTGAAATTGTTAGTTAGTCAATTAATAGATAGGGAATGAACATGCATTGAGTTAAGAACGTATTTAATCAACACAAGCAACCCAACTTGATAAAGCATATTGGTTTTTCAATTACCAATTTTAAAATCAACCTGAGTAAGGATATGATCATTGGTTCTACGAGGGGCTCTTATAGGAGAGATCATAGCCTCAATATACTTGAAGGAAAAATTTTCACGTTCATGTGCAACATGTTAGATATAGATCTCTTAACATTTGGAGAAGAAGATTTAGAAAAATAAAACATAAGATTTAGAGTAATTTATCTTTGACTTGTCAATATTTCATAATTTCAAAAGATGATTTTAAAGGTATTTATGCTTTTAGAGTTTACTTTAAAAATAAGAAATACATCATCAACAAACATGAGATGACTAATAGCTAATTATTTGTTTCAAAATAAAAGGAGTAAGAAGCTTATTGTTAACAACAGAATTTAGCATGTTAGAGAGAGTTTGAGCAACCAGAATATATAAAAAATGAGACAAAGAATTCCCTTGTCGGATGCCTTTAGTAGCACTAAAATTTGTTAAGATACGAGCATTAACCAAACAAGTAAAAAAAGTTGAAGAAATACATCTATATATCTCATGAATGAATTTTTCAGGGATTTTTTTTAGTCTAAGCACTCTAATAATAGCATCTTATTTCATAAGATCAATTTTTTTAAAAAAAATTAGTTTAATCATAATGCATGAGAGCTACTTTTAGAGTTGAAAAAAAAATGAGCTAGTTCTTGAACTACATGATTATTATCATGTATATTACTACCATTTACAAAAGCAAATTGCTCCTATAAAATATTATCATGTAATTATACGTTATGATTATATTGTTCATGCATAAGTCTGATAATAATTAAGTGTCACTACTGGAATAATAAACATCAACAACGGCTACAATCGTTGCTGAGCCATTGCTGAAAGCCATCAGTAACGGTGTGCAACGACCCAGCCCGTTGCAACGCAGCCATCGCAGAAAATCGCATTGCTGATAAGTTAGCAACAAATCAGCAACGATTGGAGCGATCGTTGCTAATAACATTATCAAAAACGATTCTGCCACGCCTGCAGGGCTGTTGTAGATAAATACATAAGCAACGGCTCGGTTGCCGTGGCAAGACCGTTAGTGAAAGCACGTTGCTAAGCCGTTGTTGTAGGTCATCAACAACGGCTTTGAGGTTGCGGTCCAGAAAATACGATACAATTTCAGTAACGGCTATCCCACAGGCAGAGCCGTTGATGATGATGTTAACTTGTAACTATTTTTTTAAAAAAAAATTAATTTCCATTAATACATTGATACATTTAACATGATACATAACTCACACACTCATTAATACATTAATACACTCATACATAATATACACATCACAGATACTTTTCAATCATCGACGTTCACACATCGAGATAAGTTTGAGGCATATTCATCGGGTAATCTGAGTTCTTTGATCCATTGACAAATATCTTTCATATGTTGTTTATTTAACACATATGGGGCCTTCGGCTTCAGATATCGTCCGTTAACCTCTTGTAACTCTAACACCGGCCTCTTACAAAGTATTTTCAGATCATGTCGGACCTTGACATTATCTTTAGTTTTCCCGGGAATATCAATCAAAGTGTTAAAAAATTATTAAACACATTTTTCTCCATGTGCATAACGCCTAAATTATGTCGAATCAGTAATTAACTCTAATACGGTAATTCCCAAAAGATATTTTTTTCACCCAGTTTTGTGTTTGACCAAAGCCCAACGCTCTTCCATTTCGACCAAACACTATCTCTAAAAGTGCTGAAACACGTGCTAATATTTGTTCACCAGACATCATCGGTGGTGGCTCATCTCTTTCGACTCTGCTCTTAGTAAATTTATTACGATTCCTTCGATATTGATGGTTAGCCGGTAGGAATCGACGATGGCAGTCAAAGAATGAGATTTTTTATCTGTTCTGAAGACTGAATGATTTAGAGTGTTCCATACAATACGGACAAGAGAGTCGACCGTGAGTGCTCCAACCAGACAACATGTCGTAGGTTGGAAAATCATTGATTGTCCACTAGACTGCGGCCTTTAAATTGAAGTTTTGCTTCCGATGACTATCATAAGTGACAGCTCCCTCAGTCCATAATATTTTTAGTTCATCTATTAGGGGTTTGAGAAACACGTCAATAATCATCGAAAGATAAATAAATTCATCTTTCATACACATAGACGACGACAAATTATAAACCGTTAGCAGCACTGGCCAAACTGAATTAATAAGGAGTTGCAAAATGACCAAACAGATTAAAATCATCCGTGCATAATTCCAATCTGATATTTCTAGTATCCCTAACAAATGAAGGATAACATCTATCCAAATGTTTCCATGCTTCACTGTCGGATGGATGAGTCATTGTTGTATCGTCACGACTTCTTGCATGCCAACTCATGTAGGGGGGCGTCTTTTCCGACATGAATAATCTTTTGAAGCATTGGTGTTAGTGAAAAATATCGAAGCACCTTAAACGAGATATTTTTCTGTCGGACCAATTTATTCTCCTTATAACAAGGATATTTACATATAAGACATTTATCCAACTGCGCATTTTCTTTAAAATATAAAATGCAGTTATTTTGGCACGCGTGTATTTTTTCGTACCCAAGCCTTAATTTACTCATCAACTTTTTAGTCTTATAAAAAGTTGGCTCAAACTTGTTATCAGTATGCAGCATTCCATTAATCAATCCCGCAATTTGATCAAATGCAACCCCGTTGATATTATAATCGGCCTTGATGTTCAGGAGTTGCGTAATTGCCGAAAACCTAGTGTATTTAGGACAATTCTCATACAAAGGTTCATCGACACCTTTCAACATCTCGTAAAATTCCACGACTTCTTTATTCGATAATTCAATCTCTACCGTAATTTGTACTTCTGATGGTAATTCTGTGACATCAACACCTGTAGTATCTGGTGGCACTGACATCTTAGGCTGATGGACATTATCATTCAATTGGAATTGACCCCCAAGACTATCAAGTATCATAGTTCTATACGGATTAGATGGACTGGATAAAGAAATACCAGTAGAGGAAGATTCACCATGTGTCTGAACGACAGGATCGCTCGATGTCCCTACTTCACGTGACTCCCCGTGACAAGTCTATATAAAATATCTTGGTACAAATCATTTGTTATACAGATGCAGAGTGATAGTTTCTCGATCAAGAAATCGTGCATTCATGCAAAACGACACAGACATCAGATTTTATCACCGGGGCTAACGAATTTCCGATTCGAATAGGCTGAATTTAGGAAGGAAGTTACGCCTAAGCGAAACTCATTCGTTAAAGCTCCACAATCAAAACATCGGTATATCCAACTTCGATCACCCGACATAATTCTGTCAATCAATGACAATATATTCAATCAATGTCTTTATAGGTGAGATGGTCCTATTCTATTTGGGATTCATGTTATTCATATTGCACTGAGTATTTTTTTTAACCGCTAACTTCATTCTAAATTTTGGCAGCATCTCCCTACAGTTCTTTGAATACGCATATCATCTGGGCGTGTATCGGAGAACAAGAGAGATACAATAGCCAAATTTAAGAATGAGTTAACAGTTAAAAGAAAAAACTAAGTGCAATACAAATAACTATGTTCCAAAATTGTTCAATTAGGGATAATTCAATGGTTGTATATCGTATAAAAGATCATCTACTTCTTTTACACGAACATACAACCCCCGAACGGATCTAAGGTTTTGCTAAATCATATCTGACTCATCGATGCGTACGTGAAACGTTTATTTTCTAAATATTTCGATGCCGATTCAAGTCCAAAGTGGATGATTCCGACGCGAGTCCGAAGTGGACGATTCTAATTAATCTAAATCTAAATATTAACAATAAAATTAATCTAGATTAATATAATTTAAATTAATCTAATCTAAATATTTATCTAAATTAATCTAAAGATTAACATTAATCTAATCTAATCTAAACATCTAAATTAACCTAAATATTTAATTAATCTAAACATCTAAGATTTAATTAATCTAAACATGTAAATTTACCAAAAAAAATATTTAATTAATCTAGAATTAGGATTTAATAAAAGAAAAAAATAGGGTTTTTTTAAAAAACCCTATTTTCGGTGCCGATGTCCAGTGTCCGACATATGTCGGACATTGGACATTGCTCCGACCGTCAGTCGAAACCCTAAACTTAGGGTTTTGATTGATTCTAGAATAAATAGAGAGGGGGCGAGTTACCTGAAGCGGGCGACGGCGGCGAGTGGCGTCGGCGGGTGACGACGGCGGGTAGGCAAAGATCGGTGGCTACAGAATAAAGGAAGAAGAAGGAGGAAGGGGCGGGTGCGATCGGTCGAGTTAAATAAACTTATTAGCAACGGCTCACTCATCTATTAGAAAGTCGTTGCTGATAAGTAACATCATCATTAACGGCTTACTCGTCTATTAGAACATCGTTATTGATAAGTATTTTATTTTTGTGCCGTGAGCGCGCGATCGGCTAAAGAGTGACAGATGTCGTAGCCATAACTAAGTCGTTGCTAATGTGATAATATATTTGCAACGGCTCTAGCGATCGTAAGAACGCCGTTATAAATAGTAATGACTTGCTCGACCGTTGTTGATAGTCGTTGCTCATTATCACATTTCTAGTAGTGTATTCATTATCTCAAAGATCTTTTGGATTCTTTTTTTAAAATTTTCTTTATATTTTAAAAATTATATACATCACTCTTATAGAAAATTCTATTCTTCAAGATGTATGATTTTTGTTGTCCTGTATAATTGACAAGAAATGTAGGACTCTTCCTACAAAAGTATTTTACCCATGCCCTTAGTTAAATTGCCCTTCATATGAATATTTTTATATAAAGAATATATATTTACCCCCTAGTTGAAGAACACATATTTATATACACCTTTTTTCATGATAACAACTTATTGCAATTTATAATAGTTGATACAGTAATATTTATTTTAAAATGTTTAATTATATAAGTTATAATGCATCATTTTTGTAATATTATATTTTACATTAGTGTAGTATACAAATAGTTAATATATTATTATTATTATTATTATTTACAAAAAGCAAACCAAAAAGAAGTTAATATAATATTATTTATTATTTTATTTTTATTATAAAAATATAACATGTCCTTTTATAATGGTATAGACATTAGAATAATTTTCTAAAAAATATATTTTAAATTATCTATATTACAAGCAAAAAGTATATTAGTCCTAAGAAATTATATTATCTATGAATTAATGGTTTATTTCATTATCTATGAGATTTATTTATTTTAAAAATACTCATGTCAACCAAATATACTCATGTTTGGCATAAGAAATTACATTATCTATGAATTAATGATTTATTTATTTCACATGATATGATAATATCGGATATGATAGGATAAGAAATGAGATATAGTATTAGATATGATTGATTAAATTAGGTGTTCACTAAATATAATATTATTTTAATTAATGTACTAAATAAATAATAAATTAAAATTCATATGTTATCCTATATTCATTAATCTTATCAAACAAACAAACCCTAACTTATTACCAACCAATACTTGTTCGATGCTTCACATAAAATACACATGAAAAGTAAATTTCAGGCAAAACATCACGAAAAAAAAATATTTATTACGTGAACTAAACCAAATCTAACATAAAACTACACATTTTATATAATCGCATTTTAAAAATTAGTAGTATTACCTTTCTACTTGTATGACTATGGCGGTAAGGATGTCAACGATTCAATTCATTGTATTTTTTATAGTTATTCGAAATCAAAATCGATAAAAAAATTCGTTAATTGAAATCGATCGATTTCAAAAACTAGTATCCAAAATCGAAACCGGTTAGTTGAGTTCAAATAGAATTGGTTAACCGTTTACTAACCAATTAACTGATTAGTAAACGAGTAATCAAATAGTAATATATATATAAATTATAAAATAATTAATATTATCGATTTTGGTTACCGATTAATAGTGGCAGATACAGGGTGGGGGCACTGAAAGTTTTTAAAACCTTTACACTATATAGTATTTGATAATTAGTGTGCCCCCACTATTTCAATTAAGTTTTGCCTATTACTGTTGCAGCAACAAGAATAAGCAAACTTCTTCTTGCAACAAGAAGTTGCTGCTCATGTTGTTGTTTTCAAGCATTTTCTTCTTGCTGTTACAAGAAGTTGTTTTAAGTTTTCAACAACTTTTTGCTCCTGCTACTTTCAACCGCTAGAAGAAATTGTTTCTTCTTCTTCTTCTTCTTCTTCTTGTTGTAGAAGAAGTTGCTTCTTCTTGCTGTTAGAAGAAGTTGATCCAATTAATTTTTGTCGACCTGCTCATTGCCTAATAAGATATTTTATTAGATATAATTAAAGTAAAAAAAACACTAGGTCGATCCAATTAGATTATACTATTTTTTTAAAATTAATTTTGATGTATCTAATTTAATTTATATTTGAATTTGATTAAACTTTTGACTAAATATATTTTTGAAATTTTTGAAATTTTAACTTTATAAATTTTGAATTTTATTTTAGCAAATTTATCGAAGTAGATAGCTAAATATATGGATAATTTTTTTGACAATTCAATACGTGAACAATTATTTATTTATTTTTAGAAGGATAGCTAGATTGCCTCAATCGTCACGCAAATTTGAAGTGTGAACTTTTAAAAATTTATGTATCAATTTGCCCCACTAATAAAATTTCCTGGATCTGTCACCGTCGATTAACCGTAGATAATCGATAATCGAAACCAAAACATATATCTGATTTCAGTTATCGATTATCTGCAGTCCAATAACTAAAATCGAACCAGGTTTAATCAATTTTTTGATTTTTCTAATCGAAACTGCACCATAAATTTACTATCATAAACTGAATTTTACAGTTCGATTAACCGATCAGTCACGATTAATCAGTTTCAATTGTTATTCCTATATGACTGTAGCATAGTCACAATCATCCAAGGCCCAAGGTGCTGCCTAGGCCTTTCGAGGTCCACGAAGGCACAACTGGAGACGTCGAAAGTAGATTGATTTGACATTCAATTCGAATTAGCAAAAACAATATCTCTTTGCATAATATGGGTTTCAGACATTCATGATCTGTCTGTGAATGAGTCGAATTACTTATCCCTTGGTCTATTAGAGAACTAACTTTTCAAATATTGTGAAAGATGTTCCACTAAAAATAATTAGCATTTGTGATCCGAATCCGTAATCAACAAAACAGTAAAATAATAAATGTTTTTAATTTACAAGATTATCCATTTCAAGCCAATCAGAAAGACGGCAACTTTTTCCATTATCCTTCCGTCGTCAGCGCTTGAGTCACTATCTTCATTGCGACGCACTATAAAGGTCGAAGGCTTATCTCGGGTTTCGCAGTCTCACTCCTCACCTAAATCCATGGCCGCGGCAACGCCTCTCAGGTAATTAATTCCTTTTCTTCAAAGAAGTATTTTCTCTTAATCTTTTGCGATCTCGAAAATGCCGATGATGGCGCGTTAGTTTAACGTTTACCCTAAAATGCTGGTCTTGGTCTCTCTTTCTCGGTTTGTAGCTTCGCGACTCTCCCCCCTAGTCTGGATTCCACGTCCGAACCTCCTGCGCTTTTCGATGGCACAACCAGGTACCAAAATTGAACCTCTGTTTTGCATCATGTGCAAAGGTTAGGTTTTTCGGTGGGGTTTCGAAAACCCTTTTTGCATGTTTTTTCTTTCTATTTTTGGCTGATTTTACTCTCTTTTGGTGTGGGTTTATTGTAGGTTGTATATAGCCTACATATGCCCGTATGCGCAACGCACCTGGATTGCTCGAAATTATAAGGTACTTGCAGTACAGTTTTCTTCAAGAGATTGGTCTTTAGGTCTTGTTTGGATGAGGTGTAGCATAGTTTAGTAATGTATGGTATGGTATAACATTGTATGATATGTTATTGTAATTATTATTATCATGTTTGGGAAGATAGTATGGTATGATATGGTTAAATAGTATATTTTTGTTTGGTTTGATGGTATGGTATGGTTCCTCAAATGATAAAATGATCAGAATGTCCTCAAATATAAAAATTCATGTAATATTATATTAAATTCATTTTTTAATCAAAATATTATATTTAATTAAATACATAAAATATTTACAGAAGAAAGAAATCAGAAAAAATGAAAGCATAATAAGGACCGACGAATAAAAGAAGAAATAGAAGCATAATAAGGACCGGCGGATAAAAGAAATATATGAAAAGTTGATGAGTATTTTAGGTATTAGAATTTGGTAACCATGGGAAACCACCGAATTGGTGGTTTCAAAAATCTTACAAAATCCATAGTTTTAAAACCATGAGAGTATCATACCATACTATACCATGATTTTAAAAGTTTTCCCAAACATAAAATCATACCATATCATACCATGGTAAATCATACTTTACCATGAAACAAACAAGGCCTTAATCCTAGGGGTGTAATCAAGCCGAGCCGAGCCGAGCCGAGCCGAGCCGAGCTTTGGTCTATCGGCTCAAGCTTGGCTCGAGCTACATTCAAGCCACTCGAGCTCGGCTCAGCTCGGCTCGGGAAAAAAATCAAGCCGCACGAGCCGAGCTCGTTCGCGAGCTCGATCGAGCTCGAGCTTGACTAAGCTCGGGTTCTTTTTAGAGGGTAACGGGTTCATAAAATTTAAAAATCAAACCCAGTATATAATTTATATAGAAGGCTCGATTAGGCTCGCGAGCCGCTCGAGCCGAGTATAGGTTAGCTCGAACTCGGCTCGCTCGCATGTCTGGCTCGGCTCGGCTCGGCTCGAGTTCAATAAGTTCGAGTCGAGTTCGAGTTTTTACCGAATTGATCTCGAGTAGCTCGCGAGCGGCTTGGCTCACTTACACCCCTACTTAATCCTATCTATTATTTTAGCTGATTTTTTTTCTCTGCTCGTATATGGGAGCAGGGCTTGCAGGAAAAGATCAAACTGGTACCCATTGATCTGCAAAATAGGCCGGCATGGTATAAGGAAAAAGTTTATTCTTCAAACAAGGTCTGATGCGCTTAAGGATTTATGCTCCTATATTTGTCTCTTTTTTCAAATTGAAATTTGAATATTGGAAGATGATTAGATTTGTATCATTTTTGGATTGTTCATTAGGTACCTTCCTTGGAGCACAACAATGAGGTGCGAGGAGAGAGTCTGGATTTGGTAAAATACATTGATGCCCATTTTGAAGGGCCTGCATTGACGCCTGATGTAAGATGAAAATCTCATTACGAGCATTTTCGCAATCAGTTTTTCTACCAGACAAAATTTAATCGTTTAATTAAAATATGATGTTATACTGAAAAACAACAGGATCCTGCAAAGCAGCAGTTTGCAGAAGAGCTGTTATCGTATAGTGACTCCTTTAATACGACCGTAATGAAAGATATACCTGCTAAGGGGGATGTCAGTGGTGACGTTGGTAGGGAAAGCTCTACAGCTATCAAAATGTAATTCAAATGATTAATATATGCACTAATCTGCTTAAACCCGTTATATTAGATGCTGCCTTCGACAAATTAGAAGAGGCTCTTTCAAAGTTCAGTGATGGACCATTCTTCCTGGGACAATTTAGTTTGGTAAGTTGATAACTATCTACTTCTTCCTCGTTCTATGGCTTTTGGTTTGTCATCTTGTGATAGAGGATTAATTAATATTCATAAACTAATAAAATATCTCTGACCATCCAATTAAAGATTGTTGCTGAGCCTGGTTCATGCAATATATATAAATATTTACATCCCACTTAGGCACTTATGAGCAGACAATGGACATATTGATTTAACAATGTTGCTGACTCACAAGTCACAATCTGGTTTTATATTCCTTCCTCATTATAAACTTAACACTTTTTTGTATGTGTTCAAATGACTAAATTCTTTCATTAAATATGTATAGACTATTCAAAATGTTGTAATAATCCCTTAGCTAGCTCACACCAAAGGGATTATGGATATCTTTACAGATGCATAAAATTGCCCCTATTCAAGCTTGGTAATTCTAAATTTCTAATATATATGCTTTCTATATTGGTAGAACATTTTCCTTGGCTTTCTATACTGGTGGAACCTTTTTCCTTGAAATGGAATTACCAAGTATAAGTTTTCAGTTGGCTTAACATATTATTCAAGCTAATGCCTTTTCAAGATCAGTTTTCTATTTTATTATTTTGGTTTTATTTATCATATATCTAATTTTGTATTATTACTACTTGCGTATTTTAGGTGGACATTGCATATGCTCCTTTTATCGAGAGGTATCAGACTATCCTTCATTCTTTGAAGAACTATGACATTACCCAAGGCAGGCCTAAACTGGCATTGTGGATTGAGGTATTTCTGAGTCCATATTAAAAAACAATGCTAATAGAGTATTGCAATGTTCCAGTCCTTTTAATGACGCTTCTGTCTTTTAGAATAATAGAACAGAACAACCCAGCTAACCAATATATCTACGGAGTAAGAATTATATGAAAGCTCTTATTTTTTTGCAAAACTGACATCTCAGCTTGTGGCTTCTTGTTTCTCTTTCATTTTTCAACTTGTCCTTACATGTTTTTGATACATCCTTGGCCACCTTATGCCAAACCAGTAGCATCTTTCTATTTATAGTTGTGTGCATTGTCTTTGATGGTGCTGTTACTTATTTTAAATTAGAAGGTGATATTAGCCGCTTTATATGTCTTGAACTGTTAATTATTGGATTTCCTATAAGCTATGGCAGAAAAGAGATTATAGGCAACAAAACTTTGTAGGGGTACCGTTATTGCTAGCATTAGAATCACCCAACTTTTATGACGCATATTGTTTTATCATGTGAACTTAAATACAGTGAAAATTTATTTTTCTCTTTGCAATGCCCACTTAAACAACACGGTTTGATATAAACCACTAGGGCTGAAACCTGTCTACTATATATATAGATTCTTTTTTATTAGTTAAAATTTGATGATAGTAAGATCAATGCAGATTTACCTCATTCCTCATATCACTTTATGTTTCTAGTATATATTACTTACTTTTTCCCCTTTAATATTCAAATTCAGACGTTTCTTCTATTTTTTACCCTAACAATCATTTCTTCTGTCTTGTATAATTCAAGTTTTGCATTCTACCGTAGCATATACTTTAACACCAAAAAAATGTTGTTATAGGAGTTGAAGAAGATTGATGCTTACACAGAAACCATAATAGATCCTCAAGAGCTGTTGGCTGCAACCAAGAAAAAGTTTGGGGTAAAGTATTTTCACCGGTCTCATTTTATCTGATTATTTTATATTTTAACACTTCAACTAGAAATCCCAAGAACTACATTATATTTTCTTCGTGCTAATTAGCTAATTTTCTGTTTTGCCAGATTGCGTGATTATCTATATTCTCAGGTTATTATCCAAACCTCAAATATCTTTCTGTAAACTAGTAAAAATTTTGGTGATCCATTTTTATATCCAAAAAGAATTTTTATTGATGGGGAATGATTGCAACCGTTTAGAAGATATTCAACGTCTTAACAGAAAATAATCATCTATCGATTTTGTTGCATTTGTGGCACTAATTTTCTAGTTGTTTATCTTCAAGTTCTGTGCCTTGTAAATTGTAATTCTAACTTGGTCATACTTTGTTCACCTCTCCGCATCAGCTGCAGACGGGAGCCAAAGAAGATGGAGATGCCTAGTAATAATAATGCAACCCTTCACTTTCTTCAGCAAATAATGCTTGCATACTTGATGTAATAATATTGTGGATGGAATAGCTCCATATTGTATTGGATTTACTTTAATACTAGCAATATCAATATATCATCCTCCTTTAATCAAAATCTTTTCATTTGGTGCAAAAACTTATGTTCATTGATTTGAATAAGTGAGTCTTTTTTTATTATTCTGTTATTTATTTATCAAATGATTAATGCATATTAGTTGCGTGAATGGTCTCAACTATCACCTAACTTCAAAATCAATACGTGCACAATTTTTTAACCAGATGGACACCCGAGCTTGATAATGCTAACGACATATATGCTTGTGAATATTATATTTTTTAAATTCATATTCATATTTATATTCATTTTTTCAAAAAATAAAGAGAGTGATATGCACAACAGAGATACAATTATTATTCAAGATAAGTGAATCTAATTATTTACATTATCTAATTATTATTCAAGACAATTGATTCGACACTGTCCAACTCAATTAGATTTGAATAATTCAAATTCGGTCGGATCATATTTTGATTCGAATTGAGTTCAAGGGATGTTCGAAATTTTTGCTCACTATTAGAATATACCACATCAGCCGCGAGGATCACCGACGGCCGCCAGGGCTGTCAGAATCATTCACGGCTTTGCGTCGGCCGCAGTGGCCGTGGCTGATGTAATCAAATTAGTCGCGGCTCGCATACAGCCAAACAGAGCCGTCGCTCATAGTTCATGGCGTGCACTGGGCGCGAAATAAAATAAGTTATTAGCAACGGCGTAGCGATGGCGTAGGAGCCGTTGGTGATGTTAATAACCAAATCAGCCGCGGCTCACATACGTCCGAATGTAGCCGTCGCTCATAGTTGATGGCGCGCATGGGGCGTGAAATAAAATAAGTTATTAGCCACGGCTGTATGCCGCCGTCGGTGATATGAATTACTCATTAGCCACGGTTGGAGGCGGCCGTCGCTTATTAATTAATGCCACGAACGCAACACGAATATTAAAACACTCTTAACCGACGGCTCAAGCAGCTGTTGGTGATAATAAAACTACATATCCACGGTGTCTCGACGGCTTGCGAGCCGTCGGTGAAAATCCTTTTTATTTGCGTTCGCGCCCGACCTTTCCTCTTTCTTCTCTACTCATCGCTGTTGCATGTTGCCGCGCGCCGCCGTCCATCGCTGTCGATTGTCGTCCAGTCATTGCATGTTGTTGTCGTCGTCAGTCGCCGCCGGTGACCGTCTCCCTTCCGGTATGCATCTTCGATCCTCCTCCTCGATCTCAGCTCGCCTATTTTATTCTGCCGCCCTCTCCGCGCCGGCGTCGACCCGGCCAGCGCCATGATGGGGTCGATTACCATCGACCCTAATGGATTGAAACAGTAGCCGACAGTGATGCCGGCTACTGCTTGATTGAGGATTAGGGTTAATTACCTTAATCAATAACTTGATTAGGGTTTAATTAACCCCTAATCAAACTAGGATTAGGGTAATCACAGTTTGATTAGGGTTTAATTAAATCATTTTTTAATTTTTTATTGTTAATTATTAGAAATTAATTGTTAATTAGGTAATTAGTTTGGTTAATATTAATTAATGGTTAATGTTGATTAGGGTTTAATTATTTTTAGGTTAATTAATAAAATTAATTTAATGAAATTAGTTCAATATTAATTAATTTGTATTAATGGAATCATCCACTGAGGACTCGCGCCGGAATCGTCCATGGTGGACTCGCGCCGGAATCGTCCACAATAGATAGACTCGTGCCAGAATCGTCCACAATGGATGGACCCGTGCTGGAATCGTCCACTTTAGACTTGCGCGGAATCGTCCATATGGACTCGCACCGGCATCCATAATTTTTTTAAAAAAAATCAAGACGAGTTGATACGTTTCACGTACGCATCGACGAGTCAAGTTTTAATTTTGCAAAACCTTAGATCCGTTCGGGGGTTGTATGTTCGTGTAAACGAAGTTGATGATATTTTATACGACGTATAATCCTTGAATTATCCATAATTGGACAATTTGGTAACATATTTATTTATATTACACTTAGTTTATTTTTTTTAGTTATTATTCATTTTTAAATTTTGGCTTGTATCTCTCTTGTTCTCCGATACGCGCCCAGATGATATGCGTATTCAGAGAACTGTAGGGAGATGCTGCCGAATTTAGAATGAAGTTAATGACTAAAAGAAATACTAAGTGCAATATGAATAACATGAATCCCGAATGGAATAGGACCATCCCACCTAAAGACATTACCTAAAGATATTGCAAACTTTTTGACAGAACATGTCGGGCGATCGAAGTTGGATGTACCGACGAATTCATTGTAGAGCTATAACGAACGAATTTCGAGTAGGCGTAACTTACTTCTTAAATTTCGCCTACTCGAATAATTTTTTTTTTGTAGTGATAAAATCTGATGTCCGTGTCGGAAATGTTCGAACATAAAATTTTTGGACCGAGAAACTGTCACAATGCATCTGTATAAAAAAGGATTCACACCAAGATATTTTGTATGGAATTATCACGGGGAGTCACGTCAAGTCGGGACGTCGAGCAATCATGTTGTCCAAACTCATGGTGAATCTTCTTCTGCTGGTGTTTCTTCTTCCAATCCACATAATCCATCTTCTTTTGGTACGACTTGTACAATGCTATGGTGGTTATTTTGTTAATGGATATAAATTTCACACATTTGAATATTCATCTACAAAAAAGACTATGAATGTCGGGGTCTGCGTCAAAGGGACAACGTATGCTGAATGTGATGTTGACTTTTACGGACTATTGGAACACTACTAGAAACTTGGTCTTCAGCAACGGCTATCAGCAACGGCCGCTCAAGCCGTTGCTATTTGCAACGGCTTTCTTACGGCCGCCCGAGCCGTTGCAGATATCTGTATCTGCAACGGCTTACTAACGGAAAACAGAGCCGTTGCTGATTATTTTAATTATCAGCAACGGCTTTCGGACGGAATGGCGAGCCGTTGCTTATGTTTTACTATTCAGCAACGGCGTGCTAACGGATAAGTGAGCCGTTGCTGATAATAACTTATCAGCAACGGCGTTCTAACGGGCGAGTGAGCCGTTGCTGATAAGTTTATATAGGGCACGCTCTCGCGCCCGACTCTTCTTTCTCCCGCTGCTCGCTGCTGCCGCCGCCGCTCCTGCCGACGCCACTCGCCGCCGCTGCCGCTGCTGCCGACGACGCCGACCGCTGCTGCCGACCTTTTCAGGTAAGTCTCTTCCCTGTTGCCGTCTCTTCCCTGCGGCCGACGGAAATCACCCGACCGAAACCCTATTTCTAGGGTTTCGGTCGGCGGCGGTCGGCCGATGGCCGCCGCCGGACCTTCTGCAGTGGCCGGACAGTGTGTCCGGCCACTGTACGCCGGCGCCGGAGGGTGGACTCCGGCGCCGAAATTTATAATATATATATAGTTTATATTATTTTATAATTGTTAATTAATTATTTAATAATTGTTAATTAATTGTTTAGATTAATTGTTTAGATTAATTGTTTAATTTGTTAGATTAATTATTAGGGTTTAGATTAATTTCGAACGCGCGCCAGAATCGTCCACTTCGAACGCGTGCCGGAATCGTCCAATTCGGACTCGCGCCGGAATCGTCCAATTCGGATTCGCGCCGGAATCGTCCACTTCGGACGCGCGCCGGAATCGTTCAATTCGGACTCGCGCCGGAATCGTCCACTTCGGACGTGCGCCAGAATCGTCCAATTCGGACTCGCGCCGGAATCGTCCACTTCGGACTCGCGCCGGAATCGTCCACTTCGGACGCGCGCCGAAATCGTCCA
Source organism: Canna indica (assembly GCA_034359265.1). Classification (NCBI taxonomy): domain Eukaryota; kingdom Viridiplantae; phylum Streptophyta; class Magnoliopsida; order Zingiberales; family Cannaceae; genus Canna; species Canna indica. The sequence goes on from CP136896.1 coordinate 72,125,942, forward strand.
ATATGGACTCGAACTGTCTCGAAACATTTAGAAAATAATCATCCATCCGACGAGTTGATATGTTTCACGTACGCATCGACGAATCGGATATGATTTAGCAAAACCTTAGATCCGTTCGGGGATTGTATGTTCGTGTAAAAGAAGTAGATGATCTTTTATACGACGTACAATTCTTGAATTGTCCCTGATTGGACAATTTGGGAATATAGTTATTTGTACTGCACTTACGTTTTTATTTTAACTGTTAACTAATTATTCTAAATTTCGGCAACATCTCTCTTGTTCTCCGATACGCGCCTAGATGATATGCGTATTCGGAGAACTGTAGGGAGATGCTGTCGAAATTTAGAATAATTATTTTGCAGGCTCGCTATACATGGGCCGAGGACCAGAGGCCCTTCATTTACGCTGCCTGGGAGGCTATTTCCCGGGCAAGGTACAACGGGCAGCTGGGGCAGGCTCGGTCCCAGGCGATGGCCCGAGCTGGGACCACTTACATCGCGGAGACTCGGGGATACGGCCCCGGTTGGATTACTCCGGATATATGGGACCAGCTCGTGGGGATATGGTCGACGGATCGATGGCAGGAGGTTTCTCGGAATGCGGCTAGAAATCGCATGTCGGGGGGAGCAGCGCGTCACACCGGCGGCTCTGTTGCATTTGCAGTGCACGCAAACCGTATGGTAAGTATATCTTTTAATTATATATTTTATTTGTTATTATGTGTACTAATTAATGTATTTGTTTTGTAAATGTAGACGACGGTGTCGGATGACGGGAGTGTCCAGCGACCCTCCCCGATGGCGGTGTTTGAGCGGACTCACCGTCGAGCACATGGGACTGGGGAGTACATCCACAACCGCGCTGCATACATTATGGTAATTATATATTTGTTTAAATTATTCATTATATATTTATAATTTAAGTTTTATGATAAATATTAAACAAAAAATCAAACTCGAGTAGGAGACCTACAGCCAGACGGTGGTGCAGCGTGGGGGTACCCCCGAGGACTTTGACGCAGCATCGTGGGTCGAGGCCGCAGGTGGCTGGGACCATGGCCGCGTATATGGCTTCGCAGATAGTGGTCATGCGCGAGCCGTACTAGGGCCACTTGGGGCACCGACCCCTCCGGTCGCTGGTGAGCGGCCGTCCACCTCCAGATCTAGTTATGATCATAGTAATAGGATAAGGACACTAGAGGAGACAGTCGCGCGTCAGACTGAGTTGATGGAGCACCAGAGTCAGACGATGGCGAATATAGAAGCTATGCTACGCAACTTGTCGGGTCATCCCGAAGCAGGCATCTCTTCGGCATCATCTAATCCATCATCCTCGAGTCAGTCCACGCCGGTGTACACTCAAGCACTCCAGACCCCGCCATATGATCCAGGCCATCCTCCATCGTCATCGTGAGATTTTGTTTATATTGACTTTGTTACTCAGATATTGAACTTGTTTAATTTATATTGACTATGTTACTGAGATGTTGATACTTCAATTTTACATTTGAATTGTGTTTATACTATCGTGGATAATTATGAATATAAATATAATTGTTTTGATGTATATCTTGGTGTGTTTGTGATGTGTGAATGAATGTGTATGAGATGTTTGTGATGTGTGAATGAGGGTATGTGTGTGTGAGTTATGTATCAGATAAATGTATCAATGTATCAATGGAAATTTGAAATTTTCAAATTTTTTGGTTGCAGGTATACGTCATCAGCAACGGCTTTCCCACGGGCGTCCGTGGGAAAGCCGTTGCTAAAAGTGTATCGAAAGCCGTTGCTGATGACCTACAGCAACGGCTTAGCGACGGGCTTTTACTAACGGCGTTGCTACGGACTCAGCGACCGTTGCTATTAATGGTATCAGCAACGGCTCCGGGTCTGTGGCAAAACCGTTGCTGATAATGTTTTGAGCGACGGCCCGAGCGGCCGTTGTTGAACCGTTGCTAAGTCATCAGCAACGCGACTTTCTCTCACGGCGCTATTGCAACGGCTCAGCCGTTGCTGATTCTCTTCAGCAACGGCATCAGCCGTTGCTGATGACCATTTTTCTAGTAGTGGAAGAAATCATTGAATTGCAATTTTTCGGATGTAAATCAGTTGCCATTTTTAAATGTCATTGGTTCGATACAAGCGATAGGGGCATGAGAGTTCATCCAAAGTATAAACAGCTGGTCGAGGTCAATAACAAATCAAAATTGGCTTCAAATGAGCCATTTATATTGGCATCTCAAGCTGAACAAGTATATTATATGCAGTATCCATCTCGAAAGAAAGATAGGGCAGATTGACGTGTAGTCTGTAAGATTAAAGCCAGAGGAAAAATTGACCCGATAGTTGGAGAGAATGAGCCAGCAGATGAATTTTTTCAAGAAGAAGATCATTTCAAAGTGGAACGAGTTAGTCCAATACTCGAGGATAATGACACAGAGTTAGTTCAATTGGAAATAGAATACGTTGATGATGACGATAATAAAGTTGAGGAAGGACAGAATGATGATGAGGGAGACGAAGAAGAATTTCAAGATTTCGATACCGAAGAACAAGAAGAAGAGTATTACACGGATGATGATAGTGACGATGACGAATAATTATAAATGTGAAATATATATTCAATTATTAAATGTATCTATTAATCCATTATATATAATCTAACTATATTAAATTTTTACAGCTATGGTTTGAGATATCAGTTCTCGAGGAGGCATTCCTCATAGGACCTCCCGACGACTACCACTTGCCCCACCTGTACCCACTGACCATTTGCATTCCACCACCATCCCCCCACCTCCGGCCACTATCCCTCCACCTGGTCCGTCCACCGTTCCCTCACCTGATCTGGCCACCATCCCCTCACCTCTGGCTACCATCCCTTTGCCACCCTCTGTAGATCCAGGACCGTCGTATTCAAGACGTAGGCCACAAGGGCCTAAAATAATTCTCCCTCCGCCACCGAGGGAGCACTGCACATAGGGGTGGAAATAGGCCAGGCGGCCTGTCAGGGGTCTGTGGTCTGGCCTGGCCTAGTTTGTTTTTTTAAAAAATAGGTCAAAGCTTTAAAATAGACATGTTTTCCTTAACAGGCCAGGCCCAAGCTCAATTTAAAGCCTATTGAGCCTGATAGGTCGGTCTGGGCCTGTTAAGGTGGTGTGTGTATATATATATATGTATAATATTATTTTATTACGTATTTATATTAAAATTATTTTAATGTAATAACTAATATTATTTTAATTTAATAAAACACAGGCTACAGGCTACAAGCCACATGCCAAAATTTTATATTATAAGTAGATTTTATATAAAAAAAATTATATCGAAAGCAAGCTTCATAAACCGGTCACAGGCCTGGCCAGGCTCAGGCCAAATTTTAAGCCTATAACAGGCCACAGGCCAGGCCAATTTTCTACCATATAGGCTTGGCATGGCCTGTTTCCACCCCTAACTGCGCAGAGTAGTTAGTGTGCTCGAAAGACGGTAAGTATATGCATCAATTATTTCTTATAATTTATTTATTTCAAAATATCATATTATGAATTTATATTTTTTGCAGATTTGAGCAGGAGGGCGTCCCTCGCACGGTAGCGGGGACGATCCGGAAGTTTATGCGCGGGGCGTGGTCTATATGGTCTCACGTGCCCCGTGAGCATATGGATTTATTGTGGCGAGAGTTCGGTATAAGTATATTTATTAAATTAATGTTAATGTTAAATATTCATCGGTAATAATATTTTTTTTTGCAGACTCTTTATACATGGCCGGAGGACCAGACCACTTTTGTTGAGGCTGCATGGGAGCGTGTTGTCGTGTTGCCCCCGCTCGCTATAACGGACTGCTTCAGTAGGCCCATCAGACCGTGATGAGACGGCTGAGGGCCACACAGATAGGGCAGACTCGGGGACACGCCCCCGAGTGGATTCCTGGCCCTCTGTGGGACCAGTTCGTTGAGCGGTGGGACACACCTAAGTGGCAGGAGGTCTCCCGGACTGCGTCGAGAAACCGCATGTCCCGGGGGGCGGCACGAGCGCGCGCTACATTGGTGAGTGGTGGCTCCATCTTTTTGCGGTTCATGAGCGTCGTATGATATGTATAATTTAATTATTTTTAATTAAATTATATATTATGTATAATGATACTAATGTATTTGTTAATTTCTAATTTAAGATGCACGTGGCGGAGGACGACACCGTCCAACGCCCGTCGATGATGGAGGTGTTTGAGCGCACCCACCGTCATCAACGAGGAGCGGGGGACTACGTTGATAGCAAAGCCTTGTATATAATGGTAAGTATTTATATATGTCTATTTAATTTACACAATTTTTATCTATAGTTTATATATATTTAAAATATAAACATATGTAGGAAACTTACACGAGGACTGTGATCGAGCGTGGAGGCACACCGGAGGAGTTCGACGCAGGAGCTTGGGTGGAGGCCGCAGGTGCCTGGGAGCACGACCGTATTTATGACTTTGCAGATAGTGGCCATGCACGCCCCGTGCTCGAGCCACTTGGGGCACCAACCCCTCAGACTGCAGGTGAGCGGCCCTCGACATCCCGAGTACAGGACCAGAGCCGGATAGCGGCCATAGAGTTGGAGCTCACCCAATAGAGACAGACGATGGAGGGCAGAGGCTGGCGATGGAGGAGCAGAGGCTGGAGATACAGGAGCAGAGGCAGACGAATGACGAGTTGAGACAGACAATTCAGAACATGCAGACACTCCTCACTCAGATTGCATCTCACTCTGGCCTTCTACCGATGATGTTGCAGTCGTCCTCCTCCTCGACCCAGTCGACGCTCCCAACCCAATCGACGCTCCCGACCCAGTCGTTGTCGACTCCACTGCATCCACCGTAGTCGTGAGATTTTGATTTATTATATTTTATTTATATTTTGATACTTGGTTGTATATATATGATATTTTGATAATTGTTTGTCTTCGGGTTGAGGCTTAGATTGATGATATTTATGTAAAACTTGTATGTTTGGTCACAACTTATCTGAGACGCCCACATCAGTGACGACATTTTGCCACGTCCTTTATCGTCCGTGATAGTTATCACCGACGGTTCATCCACGGATTCAGCCGTCGGTGATGACGACGATTCTAGTAGTGGCTCCTGACCCAATTGACCAGTCCTGAATTTTTATTTTATTTTTCTTTAATCCTAAAATTAGTTTTCTATTGACTTATTCATTCGTTAACTCATGTATCTAGTTATTTGTTAATCTCAATAGATTACCCCAAAATAGTTAAAACCTCAAACCTTAACTCAATTACCATGAGATGTACAAGGTTTAAATTGAAAATTGAAATTATATCAATTTTTTTTAAAAAAAATAGTAATATAAAAATTCAAATCAATTTGATTTGACTTGACTCAACTTAAAATTTTTTGAATTATTTTTGCGGAATGCCCAAGGGGAGTGTATCTTTGCCTCTTCAATTTATGTTCAAACTATTTCTATTATTCAATCTAAAGGTATTATTATTTGATCTTCATTGTTTTAATAAGTATTTGGAGACGTAAGGAGTCCATTATTGTTTGATCTTCTGTTCGTCTTCCGAAGCTGGATGTAATTTTATGTGAGGATGTTTCCCGTCCTGACATAGTCATCTAATCAATCTTTATTTTTTTGGAAAAAAAATATGAATCAATATCTTAAATATATAATAAGTATATTAAATAATATTTTTATTTAAATAAATGTTTATGTCCTTAAAGATTTTTCAGTAAAAGTCTTTCAAAGCAATTAAGTAATTTTGGTAAGTGAATTATATTTCTGAAAATGTTCACAATGGTATTTTGTTTTCGAGAATTTTGCTTTAAAAAATCTACTTTTTGTGAATTTACTCTTAATTTAATATATTGAGTTTTTAAAATTAATTTATTTTCGATGAAATAAATTATACAAATAAATATTATTTTTGCAAAGAAATAAAACTTTTTTATTTAGCCCACTTGGGGACTTGGGGTAGACTGGATCGGAAGGTTGGTGACGTGGAGAGGGAGAGAGAGAGCGCGCAAAACCCCGCCGTCATCCTCGGTCGCGCCCTCACCTCTCTCCTACGGTCGAAACGCTCCTCCCGCATGTGCCTCTCCTTCGATCCCTTCGCTATCTCTTGATCCCTAATCCCGGCCCCTTCTCGAAATCCTACCTTTCACTCTTACACAACCCAGGAGAAGAAAAGAAGGAAATGTTACGATGTCTTCCGTTTGAACCGAAGCGGTGTTGGTTTCGTTGATAGATTTATTTTTCCATTTTTAAGAGGACGGAGAGGTGATTGTAGTGAGACTTTGGATGGGCAATGGCGGAACCTCTTGCGACTGTAAAAGTGACAGACGACAGGGTGTTGAAGTGCGTCTTCGCAGTGATGGGGATCATGAGTACCCTCCTTGTATACGGCATCCTTCAGGTAGATCATCCCATCACTACGCTCCTTAAACCCTATTGATGCCCCAAACTCAGATATTTTTGACTCTTTCTTCGATTGTGTTCTGGAAAATTCCATTTCAATTTTCAAGGCAACCATAAAGACGGTAATCTCTTCATTATCGTTCTGTCGTCAGTGCTTGAGTCACCATCTTCATTGTGACGCACTATCAAGCGTGTTGACTGTCGAAGGCTTCTCAGGTTTCGCTGTTTCGTCAGTGCTTGAGTGATTGAGTCACCATCTTCATCTTGACGCACTATAAAGCGTGTCGACTGTCGAAGGCTTCTCTCAGGTTTCGCAATTTCACTCCTCACCTACTTGCAGCACGTCGGAGATCTAAATCCATGGCCGCGGTAACGCCTCGCAGGTAATTAATTCATTTTCAAGTATTTTCTTCCCGGGGCGTTTGGTTCGAGATAATCTAAATAGATTATCGATAATTTAAATGTTTGAAACATCTAGAACCCATTTCCAACACCTTCCATTTTGGAGGTTTGGACTTTGGGATGACTTTGGAAGGTTAATAAATAGAAAAAAAATAAATTATAAAATATCTCTAACCAAACTCCTCATCAGATCTAACCAAACAATAAATTTAAAATCCTTTCAAAAACCTTCAAACTTCTTCCCATCCAAATCCCTTCAAATCCTTCCAATCTCCTTCCAAACATAGTGTTAATCTTTTGCGATCTCGAAGATGCTGATGGCGCATCAGTTTAACATTTATCCCTAAAATACTGGTCTTAGTTTCTCTTTCTCGGTTTGTAGCATTGCGACGCTCCCCCCTAGTCTGGATTCCACATCCGAACCTCCTACGCTTTTCGATGGCACAACCAGGTACCAAAATTGAACCTCTGTTTTGCATCATGTGCAAAGGTTAGGTTTTTCGGTGGGGTATCGAAATCCCATTTTGCATGAAGAGAACTTTGTTTCTTTTTCTAATTTTACTATATTCTGGTGTGGGTTTATTGTAGGTTGTATATATCTTACATATGCCCGTATGCGCGACGCACCTGGATTGCTCGAAATTATAAGGTACTTGCAGTACAGTTTTCTACAAGAGATTGGTCGTTAATCCTACCTATTTGACTGTAGTGGAATGCCCTATTATTTTAGCTGAATTTGTTTCTGCTCGTTTGTGGGAGCAGGGCTTGCAGGAAAAGATCAAACTAGTACCCATTGATATGCAAAATAGGCCGGCATGGTATAAGGAGAAAGTTTATTCTCCAAATAAGGTCTGATACGCTTAAGGATTTATGCTCCTGTATTTTTCTCTTTTTTCATATTAAAATTTGAATATTGGAAGATGATTAGATTTGTATCATTTTTGGACTGTTCATTAGGTACCTTCCTTGGAACACAACAATGAGGTTCAAGGAGAGAGTCTCGATTTGGTAAAATACATTGATGTCCATTTTGAAGGGCCTTCATTGACGCCTGATGTAAGATGAAGATATCATTAAGAGCATTTTCGCAATCAATTCTTCTACCAAACAAAATTTTATCGTTTAATTAAAATCTAATGTTACTGAAAAACAACAGGATCCTGCAAAGCAGCAGTTTGCAGAAGAGCTGTTATCGTATAGTGGCTCCTTTAATATGACCATATATAAAAATCTGCCTGCTACGAGTGACGTTGGTAAGGATGGTAAGGAAAGCTCTACGGCTATCAAAATGTAATTCAAATGATTAATATATGCACTAATCTGCTTAAACCTGTTATATCAGATGCTGCCTTCGACAAATTAGAAGAGGCTCTTTCAAAGTTCAGTGATGGACCATTCTTCCTGGGACAGTTTAGTTTGGTAAGTTGATAACTATCTACTTCTTCCTCGTTCTATGGACTATGGTTTTTGGTTTGTCATCTTGTGATAGAGGATTAATTAATATTCATAAACTAATAAAATATCTCTGAACATCCAATTAAAGAGTGTTGCAGAGCCTGGTTCATGTAATATATATAAATATTTCCATCCCACTTAGGCACTTATGAGCAGACAATGGACATATTGATTTAACAATGTTGCTGACTCAATTAAATGTCACCATGCACACCTTCTTGATAACAGGAGAAACTTGTCCCTTCTTTCAGAAATCTTATGTTCATTGATCATATTTAGTTTTTTACTGGCATAATTTTGTTTTGTTATGTTCAATCTGGTTTTATATTCCTCCTTATAAACTTAACACTTTTTTGGAAGTGTTTAAATGACTAATTCTTTCATTAAACCTGTATTGACCATTCAAAATGTTGTAGTAATCCCTTAGCTAGCTCACACCAAAGGGATTATCGATATCTTTACAGATGCATAAAATTGCCCCTATTCAAGCTTGGTAATTCTAAATATTTGGCAAATTCTAATATATATGCTTTCTATATTGGTAGAACATTTTCCTTGGCTTCCTATATTGGTGGAACCTTTTTTCTTAAAATGGAACTACCAAGTATAGGTTTTCAATTGGCTTAACGTATTATTCAAGCTAATGCCTTTTCAAGATCAAGTTTCTATTTTATTATTTTGGTTTTATTTATCATATATCTAATTTTGTATTATTACTACTTGTTTATTTTAGGTGGACATTGCATATGCTCCTTTTATCGAGCCTTTTCAGACTTTCCTTCATTCTTTGAAGAACTATGACATTACCCATGGCAGGCCTAAACTGGCATTGTGGATTGAGGTATCATAAGTCCATATTAAAAATACAATTCTAATAGAGTTTTGCAATCAGTCCTTTTAATGACGCTTCTGTCTTTTAGAATAATAGAACAGAACTACAAATGTTTTTATATTTTGCAAAACTGACATCTCAGCTTGTGGCTTCTTGTTTCTCTTTCATTTTTCAACTTGTTCTTACATGTTTTTAATACATCCTTGGTCACCATATGCCAAACCAGTAGCATCTTTCTGTTTATAGTTGTGTGTATCGTCTTTGATGGTGCTTTTACTTATTTTAAATTAGTAGGTGATATTAGCCGCTTTATATGTCTTGATTTGTTAATTGTTGGATTTCCTATAAGCTATGGCTGAAAAGAGATTTTAGGCAACAAAACTTTGTAGGGGTACCGTTATTGCTAGCATTAGAATCACCAACTTTTATGACATATTGTTTTATTGTGTGAACTTAAATACAGTGAAAGTTTCTTTTTCTCTTTGCAATGCCCACTTAAACAACACGGTTTGATATAAATCACTAGGGCTATAACCTGTCTACTATATATATAGATTCGTTTTTATTAGTTAAAATTTGATGATAGTAAGATCAATGCAGATTTACCTCATTCCTCTTATCACTTTATGCTTCTACGCTTGCAGTCTGGTTCAGGATGCAGGTTATGAACGATAAATAGAACTTACTTTTTCCTCTTTAATATTCAAATCCATACATTTCTTCTATTTTTTACCCTAACAATCATTTATTCTTTCTTGTATAATTCAAGTTATGTATTCTACAGTAGCATATACTTTAACACCAAAAAAATGTTGTTATAGGAGTTGAACAAGATTGATGCATACACAGAAACCAAAATAGATCCTCAAGAACTGTTGGTTGCAACCAAGAAGCGGCTTGGAGTAAAGTCTTTTCACCGGTCTCATTTTATTTGATTATTTTATATTTCAACACTTCAACTAGAAAACCCAAGAACTACATTCTATTTTCTTCGTGCTAATTAGCTATTTTTCTGTTTTGCCAGATTGCGTGAAGAATCATCTATATTCTCAGGTTATTATCCAAACCTCAAATATCTTTCTGTAAACTAGTAAAATTTTTGGTGATCCATTTTTATATCCAAAAAGAATCTTTATTGATGGGGAAAGATTGCAACCGTTTTAAAGATATTCAACTGTCTTAATAGAAAATAATCATCTATCAATTATGTTGCATCCGTGGCACTAATTTTCTAGTTGTTTATCTTCAAGTTCTGTGCCTTGTGAAGGTAATCTGGAAGCATATAAGCAGGAAAAGTAATGAGTTAGCTCATAATCTAGCTAAGAGAGGAATAGAGGGAGTGACAAATATTTTTACTGTAAATGAGGATGAGAAACTTAGTATGATGAAAATGTATGAAAATTGTAATATTCAAGTTTTGAAATGGAATGATCTGAACTGGTATAGGGAAGAAGTTTTTGACTTGGATCTTTCCAGTCAAGTAATTTCTACTCCCTATTAAGGTTTGGTCAGTTTTTTATTATTTATTATTATTTAAAAGTTCTGTGCCTTGTAATACTTACTTGGTCATACTTTGTTCACCTCTCCGCATCTGCTGCAGACTGGAGCCAAAGAAGATGGAGATGCCTAGTAATAATAATGCAACCCTTCACTTTCTTCAGCAAATAATGCTTGCATACTTGATGTAATAATATTGTGGATGGAATAACTCCATATTGTATTGGATTTACTTTAATACTAGCAATATCATTTCCCTTTAATCAAAATCTTTTCATTTGGTTCAAAAACTTATGTTCATTGATTGGAATAAGTGAGTCTTTTTTTATTATTCTGTTCTTTAATTATCAAATGATTAATGCATATTAGTTGCGTGAATGGTCTCAACTATCACCTAACTTCAAAATCAATATATGTGCATAATTTTTTAACCAGATGGACACCCGAGCTTGATAATGTTAACCACATATATGCTTGTGAATATTATATTTTTTAAATTCATATTCATATTTTCAAAAAATGAAGAGAATGATATGCACAATAGCGATACAATTATTATTCAAGATAAGTGAGTCTAATTATTTACATTATCTAATTATTATTCAAGACAATTGATTACAAACTCAATTTGATTTGAATAATTCGAATTCGGTCGGATCATTTTTTGAATAGAATTGAGTTCAAGTGTTGTTAAAATTATTTGCTCCCTACCTAATTCACCAATCCTGATTTTTTTTTCTTTAATCCTAAAATTAGTTTTCTATTGACTTATTCATTCATTAACTCATTCATCTAGTTATTTGTTAATCTCAATAGATTACCCCAAATCAGTTAAAACCTCAAACCTTAACTCAATTACCATGAGATGTACAAGGTTTAAATTGGAAAAAAACAAGTTGAAATTATATCATTTTTTTTATAAAAAAAATCAGTACATATAAAATTTCAAATCAATTTGATTTGACTTGACTCAACTTAAAAATTCTCGAATTAAATTTGGGTTAGAACAACAGGAAGGAGAAAAAAATGGAAAAGTATATATGTTTAACTCAATTTAACATTAATTAGTATTCAAGTATGATTTTTTATTCAAACAAGAATTTGACGGTGTATATAATGGACCAAAAATTTTTGAACACCTAATCTTATATTCTACTTTTGAAATTAGTGAACGTGAAAACGATTAGCAGTAATTTTAACGAAATAATATTCAAACTATATAAAAATAGTTTAAATTTAAGACTTTTATATAGAATTTATATGTGACGAGTGTAATATGAAGCAAATTTATTCTTGAATTGTGAATTTGCTTCTGATATTTGGACTTTTCTAAGAGGACTAATTGACGTTCTAGTAGTTGAATTTTGTTGAATATGGGTTCTAATTTGAACTCAGAATAAAAAATCATTTATTGTTAATGCCTTGTGATTTAAGTGTTTTTATGAAACAGTATACTGCAGGATGATAAGAGGCATACTATTTTTAATATTGTAATACACATTTTGTCTTTCTATGTGCATTATAAAATGACGCATACACTTGAGGGCTCCGATTGCTCCTTCTTGGACCCCGCTTGCCGGTTGGACCAAATTAATTGTGAGGGTGCGTTCTTAGATCTTGCTAGAAAATTTAGGATAATTTTCTGCAGAATCTATAAAATTTGAACTCGACGAAAAAAATAAAAAATCAAATTCAATAATAATAATATAAAAAAATAAAAGACACAAGAGAATTAATGTGGTTCGAAACTGACGGAGTAGAAACAGTGTCTCTGCAAGATCTATTTTGAAACTGAACGTTAGAAATTGAGAAGGTGCACTCCTTAAGAAAAGGATCATAGCAGTACTCTTAATTTTTTGAATATCTAAAATTTTCACGTGAGATGATTTTCTTTTGTTATAAGATTATTGAAATTTTGTATTTAGTCTTTTTTTTTATAGTGAAAAAAAAGTCAGACCTATTCCACTTAAATTTGAGATAAAAAATAATCTGAGATGTACATATTTAATCCAACGGCTACGCATCAATATTGATCAACAAAATTGTAGGCGTTAGACCGAAATATAGGCAATGAGAGGCGGCCGCTGCAAATGAAAGGAATACTTCAATTCTACCAATTTAACACGCAAATCGTGGAACTTTTAAACTTATCCAAAATTGCATGCATCAATTGAAGTTGATCACGTACTACAAGGCCTCCATCTTTATCTCCTTCAAACACTTTATTTCCTCAAATGCTTTGACCGGTCAAAGCATGAGAAGAGGCTGCAACGTTGGCATGCCGTGAAATATGTGCATCATCAATTCTTCATGTGATCTTGAGAAGGCGGGCTCGGCCTACTTGGCCCGCATGGGCTGGACCGAGCCAGTGAAGAGAGATATATATATTTAGATTCAATAGTAATTTATTTCTATTATTCAATTTAAAGGTAGGATTGTTTTTAGCGCTATCTTTGGCTTTGTCCAGGAATATAAATTATATTATTATTGAATCGGATGGTAAACAACTCGTGGACATGATCGATCAACAATAAGATGCAGTTTCTTTGGTAGCACTCGAATTTGTTTAGAAATATTTGTAATTTGATTCTCAAGTTTGAAGAGGTAAAAGTTTATTTTGTAAAAACAAAATAATGAACAAAGCTGTCATTTGATAGCAAATTTCGCTCTGAGACCTAAGGAGTCCACTGTTTGACCTTTCATTCATTCTCCGAAACTGAATGTAATTTTATGTGAGGATGTTCCCATTCTCGTAATCAATCTTTATTTTTTGGCAAAAAAATATGAAGCAATATCTTAAATATATAATAAGCATATTAAATAGTTTTTATTTAAATAAATATTTGAGTTCTTAAAGTTTTTTTCTGTAAAAGTTTTTCAAAGCAATTAAGGAATTATGGTAAATGAATTATATATTTGAAAATATTTACAATGGTATTTTGTTTTTCGTAATTTTGCTAAAAATTATTCTACTTTTCAGAATTTGCTCTTAATTTAATATATTGGAATTTTAAAATTATTTTTTACCAGGATTTTAAAATTAATTTATTTGCGATGAAATAAATTATACAAATGAATATTTATTTTTGCAAAGAAATAAAACTTTTTTATTTAGCCCACTTGGGGAGGTAGGCTGGATCGGAAGGTTGGTGACGTGGAGTGGGAAAGAGAGCCGAGAGCGCAAAACCCCGCCGTCATCGTCGATCGCTCCCTCACCTCTCTCCTCCGGTCGAAACGCTCCTCCCGCATGTGCCTCCTCTCCTTCGATCCCTTCGCTGTCTCTTGATCCCCTAATCCCGGCCCCATCTCGAAATCCTACCTATCACTCTTACACAACCCAGGAGAAGAAAAAAAAAGGAGGAAAGGTTACGATGTCTTCCGTCTGAACCGAAGCGGTGGTGTTGCTGTGGATCGTTTCCCACTTTCCTTTTTCTTACTGGATTGTTGGTTTCGTTGATAGATTTCTTTTTCTTTTAGAAAAAAACGGGATTTTTTTTTAAGAGGAGGGGGAGGTGATTGTGGTGAGACTTTGGATGGGCAATGGCGGAACCTCTTGCCACTGTAAAAATGACAGACAACAGGGTGTTGAAGTGCGTCTTCGCAGTGACGGGGATCATGAGCACCCTCCTTGTATACGGCATCCTTCAGGTAGATCATCCCATCACTACACTCCTTAAACCCTAATGGTGCCCAAAACGTAGATCTTTTTAACTCTTTCTTCGACTGTGTTGAGGGGATGATATATTTTTGGGGCAGATTCTTTGTTTGAGAGAAGCTGCCTTGCACTTAATGCAGTTTTCTGAGTTTTGAATGGCCAATTCATTCATTTTTTGTTTGTTTTCAATATTTTATTGTAATTTTGTACATTAGTGACTATAAGAGTGATTGCTAAACCATGCATTCCGTCTTAAGCTATTTATTTCTTTTGGTCTTATCATATGTTTGTCTACATAAAACTATGTGCTGCAGCTCCTATATAATAAAATTAGCAGCTGATAACTAATAAATGGTAATGACACCAATATATGAGTTCGAGAGGTCAAAGAATTGTAAATAGTAGGTGCACTACAAATAGTTCGTCTTGTTAATGTGGTAGATAAAGTACATTTATCGTATGACTAAATTGATGAATTTGAGGGCTGTACCTTTCATCAATTTAGTTTATCACTGGCCAAACGTTCAGTGTGATGAGTAATTGTTGTGCAAAATTTGCCACTACATCTGTCTCGTGTGCTGATTTTAGCACTTTTGATAAGCATGACAGTTCCTAAGGCTATGATTACTCTTGGGTTTTACTACCAAACTGTTCAATTCCTACCAGGTAGTATTTTGTTTTTACTTTTTTTTTTATATTACCTTGGAGATATTTTTCTATTCCTAACATGCTTACTCTAGATTGTCTTTTTGGCAGGAAAAGATAATGAGAGTTCCCTATGGAGTAAACAAAGAATTCTTTAGATACTCACTCTTTCTTGTCTTTTGCAACCGTATCATGACATCTGCAGTATCCGGAGCTGTTTTGCTAGTAATATACTTGTCTATTAATGTTTTGCCATATATAATTAGTTAAGCTTCTAATTTCTTTTATGTTATTCCATAGGCAAGTAAAAAGTCCCTAGATCCTGTAGCACCAATCTACAAGTATTGTGCAGTGTCTGTATCAAACATACTTACTACGACATGCCAATATGAGGTAAAAGAATGATTTATGCAGTAACTCAACCATCATGCTTTAGATTAAATTAAGGTGGCCTTTTTGCTACCTATTTTACATCTGTTCTTCGCATATTTTTGTTGTCTTTCCTGTATGAAGTTATACTATTCCTGATTCTTTCAGGCGCTCAAATATGTTAGTTTCCCTGTTCAAACTCTTGCGAAGTGTGCAAAAATGATACCTGTCATGGTAAATATCTTTCACTACATAGATGGATTTTTGACTATGTTTCTTGTTTATTCTGCTAGATCTTAAGTGTGCCATGTTCCATAATTTGAGATGATTTTAGTCTATTTGAAGTTTGAACCATCCAAATTTTCCATGATTCAGGTTTTTTTTCTTCTGCAACATGGAAAGGGGTAGCCATCCTATATAGCCCATATGACCTGGATTTGAATAATAGTTAACTGTTATTCAAACACCTAATCAGACCTGGATTTGGAGACATAGAACCCATATAGCCAACCCAATCTAGTATGGGATTAAGGTTTAGTTGTTGTTGTTGTATCTTTTACCTCATCACGTCTCTCTAATTTTAATCTTTAAGTGATATGTCTCTGTTAAACACAAGGGCTAGGGTATGGTGATATGGCTTAAGTTCGACTTCAGACTTAGCATACGGTATTTAGTTTCCACATTAATGCATATGATAAACCAGTTGACGTGATCTAATTTAATACCTAATTAATTTGTTCTCTTCTGGCTCACAAGTAATTGCACAAATTTTAAGTTTATTAAAGTTCTCAATACCGTGGTTGCATTCATTTTAATTTCATGAGATATTCTAATGAGTATTGATGCTTTTGTTGTGAGAATCACTGTTGTGGTTCACACCTGTCCTTTACTTTAATACTGTTATGTCTTAACACCAAACCAAGTAAATTTTATCACTATTAATACAATTTTTCTCTAACAGTTCTGCTTTTCGTGCTTCTGTGATCGTTGCCATTGTTTAAGTTAATACATTCTTTTTTGTTTATTCAGGTTTGGGGAACAATTATCATGCAGAAGAAATATAATGGGAAAGACTATCTGTTTGCTCTGTTTGTGACAATTGGCTGTGCGATATTTATTTTATACCCAGTAAGCATAATTCTCAAGTCCTAATTTATTCTAAGTTTTCTGCTTCTCAGATTCTTTCTCTTGCTGTAGATTTTTTTATATTTGTCAGTGTTTGCTCCAGATAATCATAGTACCTCACCAAGATAATTGATGTGTCAATATACATTGAGATAGTTGATATTTTCTTGAACATTATATAACATTTAGTTCACATATGGATGATGGCGAAGACGACATTGCTGTTACCCATATGGCAATGGTAGTACATGCCCTGTTTAGGTTAGGGCAGCTTGGGTCCAACTCTGTGCGACTCAGGTAGAGTGCCACCAATCTCGAGTGGAATATAAGTTCCTTGTAAAATCATTCGATCAGATTTACTTGGTTCGCATGCATATGGTGTTTAATGTTTAATATTATAATGTTTCTTGAATTGTTAGCAGTCGAAAATTTCATCTGAAATATAATATAATGTCCCAGATAAAAACCTTTCTTGAGCATAACTGTTGATGTTTCACATTATTGTTGAAGACCATTGATTTTAACTATTAAGTATTAGAAATCATTATACTTGGATCCAGCATGGTACCTAACCTAATGATTGACATTCATCATCTATAATCATAATCTTAATACTCTTTCAATGAATGGTTAATTCAGCTTCTCTAAGACTTTTTGCTGGCACTTGGCCCATATAACCAAC
This sequence comes from Canna indica, assembly GCA_034359265.1. Lineage (NCBI taxonomy): Eukaryota > Viridiplantae > Streptophyta > Magnoliopsida > Zingiberales > Cannaceae > Canna > Canna indica. The sequence goes on from CP136896.1 coordinate 72,143,039, forward strand.
ATTCTTAGCACTTGTTGCTAATATATGTAGCAATGAGGCCAAGACATGTAGGTAATCTTGTGGAGACATGAACAGTGGATGTTTGCAATTTTGAGAGGGATTTCAAACAAGTTTGCTACAGTAATTAGGGTAACATGACTGTGACATCTTTTGTATGGAAAAGACTATTTGCCTATCAGTATCAGCTAGGATATTTGCACTTAATAAAGATATTTTGTTACATTAAGCTCATAGATTCAAGTCACCATAAACTAGAAAGCAGAATGGATTGCTTTTTAGTATTTACACGATGTAATGCTACAAACCTCTTCATATAATGAGATATTTCTGCAACTTTGACATTTTATAACCTTTATCTTCACTTGCTTGCCAGAAATGGTGCTTCTGTTTGATCAGTGATCTTAGTGTTATTGTGTTGTACATGTAAGGCACATATTAATGGCACTTAAACTTAAAATGTAGTCATTTAACGGACTGAGATTCTATGTAAATAGTATTTCTTTGCACAAGTATATTACTTTTGTATATCATGGCAACTGAATACTTCTTTTTTGTTGTTTCTCAAATGTAGGCATCAACCGACATTACCCCATATAATACAGGAAGAGAAAGTACCATATGGGGAGTTTCTCTTATGCTTGGTTATCTTGGGTATATAGTACTCCTCCCCCTATCATAATATGTTGGAATATGTTCCGTGGGAAATTATATCTTACTAGCAAAACTGAGTGAGACATAATGTTTATTCATGTTAAACGTGTGGATAACTTGTTACAATTATAACCTGGTCCACGAGGACTTTTAGTAGGGGTTTCTGTGGTACAATCAATAATTGTTTGTTGCAATCTGATATTGTCATTTATCCCGTATGGTGATTTTCATGGCGTGTGCTGGTCTAATTCATCAATCTCTTTTAGACTGGTCAATTACTACTCAAAATAAGACTAACATTGTTAGCCAGCATAGTCCTTTCCTCTTCCTCCGTTTCTCCTTTGGATTTCATCAACTCTTATTTTGTGGATGATCAGCTCATGATTCTTCAAGTTCTTTAATTCTTTTTGGAAAATAGATGATTTTGTGGTTGAAGCCACCTTTTAGGTACACGAGAATCTGATAATCTGGGGAACTGAATGCCAACTTAGTTGTTTTCTGCAAACTTTTTAGTGACCAAGCTCTGCTTGCCCAACTTCTTTTTCTTCTTTGGTACATGGTCTTCATTTCAAGAATTGTTCATTGGTGTGCTAGGTCTTTCTTTTGGAATTGGACAATTGATTGCACCATTTCACTTGATGTCAATTTACTGATCTGTACTAAACTGATTTCATATGTTGTTAATGAATTAATCGGCAAAGGATTGCACCATTTCACTTGATGTCAATTTGCTGATACTTAATGAGTTAATCTCACAGGTGTACTACTACTGAGCAAAGTAGTGACAAAATTGCTTTTGCCTTCTGCATGTTTTGATTATGGTCCTATTTGTCTTGTTCTGACAAACATTGTAGTTCATTTGTTAGCAGTGCTTATGTTTTCCACTTAGTTCAGTCATCTTGTTTTGATGGTGTTTCCATCTTTTCATTCTTTTAGTTTAATATTTCCAGGTTTGATGGCTTCACCAGTACGTTTCAAGACAAACTTTTTAGAGGTTATGAAATGGAAATACATAATCAGATATTCTACACAACAATATGTTCATGTCTCCTCAGTTTATGTGGTACTAATTTTGAATATTCCTCTCGTATTTCGTTTTCTTTTGATATATAGTTTTTAATTTCTAAACAAGGAACTATGACATGAAAGTATTATTTAGATATTCTGTTGAATACTTGATATATATACACACACACACACATTTTCTCTTGCCTATCTTTGGCTGATAAGGTTCTGATAAGGAAATATATATTTCATATATCATTTAGCTTATGCAAACTTGTTCTGCATTCTCCAATCTGTGTATTTGACTTTGGTTACTCAGTTTGTTAGTGTATCATATAAGCATAACTAGATAAGATGAATGAAGGGCTACCAAACCGAAAGGGAGCAGGGGACAATGTATATGGATTCTATGGATATGTTTAGTTTATTGATGAATATTTATTTTCTTTTAAAAACATCTCGAGGTGATTTTCTTTGTTTTTGCCTCTTTATGCAAGTTCTAGATTTTCCATATATAAAAAGGGGGTGCTATCTGTTAATATGTGTAGTCAGCCAAATCAGTTTATGACATTATGTAATGGATTTTATTTTGAGGCTTAACATTAACACCATCTTATTGCAATTCTTGTTGAATGCTATCCTTTATTGAATGTCAAAACTGCTTGCCTCAACTGATGCTTCACGATCGACCATTTTGTAGCATTAGTTCTTTGCTTTCCTGTTTTGTTTTGTTTTTTTTTCCTTTTTTAACTTTTTCTTTAATGGCTCTGCAGCTGCTTCTCAGTTTCAGTTGCTAACTCGTTGTTCTATATATAGGACTCATTTTGCAGGGTCATCTTCTTTCAGCTGTAGATTTCATGTTTCGTCACCAAGATTGCTTCTATGATGTGGCACTTCTTTCCAGTGTAAGCATATTTCACATGCAGTTCTTTGACCCAGCATTCCTTGCTAATATTTTCTGCTGCACAACTTTTGAAATCCAGTTTCTTTTATTTATGTCCTGCTCTTTTGGTGGAAGCGGGGATGCAATATTATTAGTGTTTATTTCGCATTAGTGAGTTTACTCCAAGGAGTTGCATCTCTAGATAGGAGGAGTTGGATATATATTAACCTAAAATTCCCAGGCTACTATGACCCATGGCACTAATGTTTACATCATTGGCAACTTATATGTGTTCAGGTAGCAACAGCTAGTCAGTTTTTCATTTCTTACACAATTCGTACATTCGGTGCTCTTACATTTGCAACCATAATGACTACAAGACAGGTAAACTAGATCCTTCCAAATCAATAATTCGAATATGTGAACTTATGCAACTTCTTCACTGATCGCGTCCATATTCTACTCAATGTTTGGACATTTCATAGCTGGTCAGCATCTTGCTATCATGCCTTTGGTTTGCACATCCCCTCAGTTGGAAACAATGGATTGGAGCTGTAAGCATTTCCCACCCGTGCTCACTTATTTCTTGTTGTTATCATTATTTAATTATAATTTAAAATCTCCATTGTCTCAGGTAATTGTTTTTGGCTCGATATACACAAAGACCCTCTTACGAAGCAAACCACAAAAACCACCTCCATCAAATGCAAGTTCCTCAAATGATAACTCTTGACACAATATCACAAATGATTTCTTCTCCATGATGAAAGATCAGGCAAATATTTCAGCTTCTTTTTGTTATGAGGAAGAGAAGGCAAAGCTTCCGGTTCTACTTTGTTGTCAGCTGAATAGTGTGCTATAAAATCCATAGGATATAGCCAATATCTAACCAATAGCATTGCGTTGTTTTCTTTCTTTTGTTTTTCTTCTTTCTTGAGACGAATTCAACTGAAAAAGGGAAAAAATTGAGGATTGCCACGAAAAAAGAGAGATCTCTATTCAACCCCAGAAGTTGGCATGCGCTTCCTCTAATTTATCTTATTACACCATCACCCACATGGTGTAATGTGCAAACTTTCTAGTGATGGTATATCGTTGGTGAAACACCATTTTACCAAGGACAAACTCTGTTACTCTGATAAAAAACTTTATAGATGCTACCGTTATGTATAAAAAATCTCGGTGACAGTCCGGTTTGTGCCGTTCCTATTGAATTCTGCTATTTAATTCCTCAAAGCATAACTCAGTTTCGAGACAAAAAGAGGATGTGGAAATGATACCAAGTTTACATAGGACAAATCGATGCTATCAGTAGACAAGGATGTTTTATTCACGGGCGTCATAAGTTTGGCCCACGGCAGAATATTAAATTGCATTATGCGGCGAGAGAAGAAACAGAACAGGAAGTATAAGACGAGAAGGCGTCAGGGTGAATGAATCCATCAGTCCTTGTCGCCTTCTTGGAGATGAGTCTTTTCTTTGTTACTTTAGTGTTGGTTCGTCTCCACCTACTGCTAATTAATACAAAAATGACGAATTTGGATGGCTAAATTGCAGCATGAAGTCAACGAGGTTCGCTTTGTCCCAATGTGGGCGAGCAGGTCCCCGACATTACTGGCTTTGTCTGCTTCCTGTCCTTTCTTCCGTGATTGATTGGATTGAGTTGCATTTTGGAAGTATTAATATCTCAGTAATTGGGTCCTTTTTGCCTTGTAATCTCATCTTGTTCTTCCATGGATGTTTATGTTATAGTGATCGTTTCAAGATTACAGCAATCATGTGTATAAATGCTATTTATACGTTTATGATGATTAATTAATTAATTTGTTCATCACTGTGCTACAACAATGACTTTTTTTTTTTCAGCTTAACATTTTATCGAACACCTGGCGACGGGGCGTCATCTTTCCGCATAGGAATAAAATTGCGCTCGTCCGCATGTGACTCTCCATTATCGACCGTAAATTATGACTGTACGAAATTATGAGCAAAAAATTATTGACCGTTCGATGCGAAATCTCACTAATCTGAAGACAGAAGCTGGATTTCCTGAACTATTATTACTATCACCCGTCTCACTCACTCGCCACGTGTAAGCTTTCACTGCGATACGTGGGCCCGGTGTGCGGACCCGGCAGAGCCGCCCGGTAACCAAGCTGGTAATAACGGGAGTTGCGGTAACCGAGAGAGCAATAAATATAGGAATGTCGTGCTCCTTTTTACTTCGTCTTCTTCGTTACATCGATCGCGAGCTCGTTCATTCATTACACCTCAACTCTACTTCGAGGCGTTAAACCTTCCGCTCTCTCACTCGGTCGCTCTCTCTGCCTTCACGGGTTTCTTTTGCTGCGCGTTCTTATGTTGGAGAGAATGTACCAGAGAAGACGATCGCGCCGACGGGAGGAACCATCAGTGGCCGCCGAATTGAACCGCGGAAGGGATCCGATGAGCCCATCTCGTGCAGAAGGTGCATTTTTTTCTTCATCTTGTTCCAATTTGTTGCCCGGCTTTCATGAATTCCTGGTTACTTTAAGGTTTCAGAGTCTCCGGACGCAGGTTTCCTCCGGATTGTGGCGACCATATGCCATGTTTCTCATAAAGATCTCTTTTTCCTAACCTATTCTTGGGATGCTTCTTTCTCGTCTCATTAGTGTTGCAAAGATTGGATTTTTCTTCTGGAAAGATGTGTCTGTTCCGTTGAGGTCTTTCCAAGTGGTTCTAATTTAATCCGTGATATGTGCATAATTTTGTTAACTTTTCTTCACCTAAGACAGATATTTACATTATTTAATTGATCGTATATATGAATGAAGGACCACTAAGATGCTAATCACGCTACAGCTTTGCATTGTTTTCATTATAAATTGTTTTGCCCTATAGTTGTTCCTATGTTCAGCACTGAAAGAGTTCTGCTTCTAACTGCAGTAAATTATATTATATAGAGGCTCGTTCCAAAGTGCTACTAGTATGCTAACAAAGGATTTTTGATATTGAGTTTTTCGAGGAGAAGTTTAGCTAGTTTTCAGTGAAGACGATTGTTTCAGACGGATTCTTCTTACTTCAGCCTTTTTGCTTACTTGATAGTATTTAGTATTTACGCATGGCTACTGGTTTTCCAGCTGGTAAACTCATTTAATAATGTGCAAATAATTTATGTGTTTCTTATATCACCTTGATGTTTTGTTTCCTTTCTGATCAGTATTTGACATGCTGAATTTTCTTATCTAGATGGTGTATTTGAACAATCTTGTTAAAACACGAACATCTTGTTTCAGGGAGTTCCCGAATCAGAAAACAGCAAAATGGCTCAAGCGTTGCATTTGATTATGCTTGTGAAAGCCTTTTTTCCGCCGAAGAAAAGTCTGTAAGTGTGCATTTCCTTTTTAAGTTATCTTAGTTTATATATGTTTTATAACTCGTGTGATTGTCTCCAGTCCTTGTAAGGCAATATTACTCACCCGATTATCTTCAGTCCTTGTAAGGCAATATAATTCATTTGATTGTCTTCAGTCCTTGTAAGACAATCATAATCTTCACTATTTGGAGATAACTGCCTGGTCTCGATGCTCTATTATGAATTATTGTGATGCATTGGCATGAGTGGTCCACAAATCCGTTGCATAAATATTTTGCTATTTGTACAAAGTTTGGTGGGTATTTATGCTTGAATTATCAACTAGTTTTTCATGGTGTCTTTCATATCTAGATTCAATGCACACCTACTAAAACACGCTTTCCCACATTTTCAATTGTTATCTTTATGTGTCTGAATGAATTAGTGTTTGTACTGACTTTTCCAAAACTCTTTGATGCTCCTAGTTTGCTCCTGAGATCAGGCAACGTTCCTCTAATAAAGCCACTGGGATTCTTATTAAAGAGCTAATAGACGAAGAGACATCAAAATGGAGAGAATTTAGGCATGATTCACCAGGTTTAATTGCAAGACTGATGGGCCTTGATACGCTCCCCTCTCCATTGAGACAACAGAAAATTATGGACTGTTATTGTCAGAAGACACTGTCTGTGGGTTTGTTGGGGAATTATGTACATCACAGGAATTGTTCACATGGGCATAGCAACAGTGAGGATCAAGAGTTCATAGATGTTTTTGAAGTAACAAAAACATCCAAGAAAAAGAAGCATAGAATACACGGTGATAGCAGCCAGGGGATGCTTAATTGTAAAGGAAATGAAAGTCACATGGATTTTAGAAGGCATATATATTTGGGCGCGAAAGGTTCCTCAACAAGTGAAGTTCTAAATGAATCTAAAGAATCTGATGATGCATCTGGAGTCTCAGATTCAAGCGATGAACTTCTCCGAGATCCCAAACCTTTATTTGCAAACCATCTCAGAGATCTGAACCGTGCAATTCCCTTGCGCAACAAAAGCAAGAACACAAAACTAAGACCATCTAAATCTACAATGCTTAGGAAAATTGAAATGAGGTGCAAATCATCTAAGTCAGAAAGAAATCCTGATAGCTGTTTTCATGTGCCACAAGAATTTACAGGTTCTTGTAAGATGCATGAAGCAAGCCTTTGCAAGAATTATTTTGAAGAAGACAATGATTGTACTTCACATAACTCACCTGCTCGCATTGTTATCTTAAAACCTAACCTCAAAAAAGCTCAAAAATGGGCAGAGGCTAATTTTTCTACCCATGAGGACTACAAGTTTCGCTCCAAAAGGTACCAAGAGATTGCGGCATCTGGAATTCAGGAACCACACAGTGATGGAAGAAATAAACAGAAGTTTTTCCACCATGTGAATATATGGAACCGCAAGGTTGTGGGTTCAAGTGATGATGCCGGTGAGATTGCAAGAAAGATTAGACACACAACAAATAGCAGAACCAAAAAGAATTTTGCCTCGGAAATAAATCCTTATTCTGGAACCATTGATTCATTTAGCTTGCCAGGTAATCACACAAAGGCAAAATATCAGTCTCATGACTATTTTGGCAAGTGGAGTTATAGCATCAGCCCTGCATCTTTATATTCATCAGAATCCTCTGTGAGTAGAGAGGCTCGTAGTCGCCTGATCCAAAGATGGAAGATTACCCGTCAGTTTCAGGACATGAGACTAGGTCCTCTATGCTCAAATACACTAAGGGAAATTCTTGCACTATCTGATAGAGAGACACTGAATGATACTGTGAATATCTTAAGTAGCAAGAATGTTTCAGATGACAAGGTACCTAGTGAGGATGTGCTTGGAAGAAACAGTTACTCATTTAGTATTAGCAGTAAGAACGACTCGAAAGATGGTAGCTCCATATCCGTGCCAAGGTCCAAATCCCAACTTGCAGCTTCATGTCACCTAGGCTTAGGTGACAAAAACCAAGAAGCTGAAGCCGAGCAACGTAAACCACTAGTCAAAAGCTCTAAGCATCACACTGACAAGTCTTCACGAAATTATTTTGTTAGAGAGGAAAATATGCTATCTGAATGGGAAACCCCTGTGAAGTCAGAAGGATCAAAGAAGAGTTTATGTTTGAGACACTACTTAGACAAAATGACATTAGATCCTATACCTACTGATTATGGAGTTAGTGACAGAAATCAGCTAGCCAATAATGTGCCAATTCCCACACTTGGTGATAATTCATGGCATCCAACTACTCAAGAAGAGCAGGTGATGCAATCAGCCCAAGTACATAAACTTATATCCTCTGTTTCTTTCTTCCAAAAATTATGATGCATCGCTTTGTAGTTCTGGAGAGTTTTAACCCATTTTTCCTATGTAGTTTGCCTTTTTTGTAGAAGTGATCTTGATCACTCCTTTTGGCAGCTTACAGAAATTCACATTTTTCATTGGTTCAAATTAGGACACTTCTATTCATCCCATGCATGGATCAGAGTCTTAAAAGAATAAACTTAATTGCTGAAGAATAGTTAAACTTTGTTATTTTAGTCCATAGTATGTTTAATGAGTTTTTTTAATTTTTTTGATTTATGTCAATACATGAATGAGCTTTCAATCACTTTTTTCTCACAACCAAGGTATACATGACTTCAGGAAATTTCAAGTGACCATCCTCAAGAGGAGCTCCTTCCATCTGAATCAGATGTGGCTGAATCACATCTGCAGAGTCCCAAGGAGACTGAACATCCAAGTCCAGTTTCTGTCCTGGAGTCTCCATCTGAAGATGAAACTTACAGCTCAGGATGCTTTGGAACATTAAGTGTAGATCTTAAGGGCAAGTTTACAACCCATGTCTTTGATTTGAATATTATCCTTTTTTTTTAGTGGTTGCAATTCTGTTTCTTATTTAGTTATACTTAACTGCAGAGCTTCAGTTGCAACTTCATCTTCTAAAACTGGAGTCACTAGAAAAGTATACTGAAGAAAAAGATACTCATGTGCTGAGCAATGCAGATTGTGCAGGAGCCAGTAATGTGCTTCTGGATTCAGGGGTGGTACAAAAATTCAGAGATGACGATGATAGAGACTTCATGTACCTTCTTGACATGCTTATAGAGTCGGGTATTTGTGGTCTTAATGAGAATAAGCTTTTGGATGCTTGCCACTTGCTTGCTTGGCCTGTGGACCAAAATGTTTTCTACAAACTGGAGAAGAAGTACCTCAACATTACATCATGGTCAAGATCAGAAAGAAAGCTATTGTTTGATCTAATAAGTTGCATTATAGAAGGTCTAGTCACCCCATACATGAATGTGCACCCACGAGCAATGTTAAAGATTTGTCCACCGGGATGGGATCACCAAGGTATCACTGAAACTCTATGGCAAATGGTTGTCAAGCAAAGAAACGAGCTGCATTCCAATCAGGAGAACAAAATCTTGGAGCCGGGATGGTTTGGTTTGGAGAATGATGTCAATTTGATTGGGATAGAGATTGAGAGTATGCTAAAGGATGATCTCTTGGAGGAACTTGCTGGTGAATTTGTCTTATCTTAGAGATATGCTAAAGCTACTTTGGTAAAAGTAATAGAGGAGACGAGTACATGCAAAATAACTGATTTAGTAACCACAAGGACGGAGATCAATCTGAGGCTCTGAATTCATCACTACGTGCAGAGTTTGATCAATAGGCTGTCACAAGGTATCAACATGTATTTGTTCTACTCTTGTTTATTTTACATTAAAATCTTGTCCTACGAGCAGAATCGTTTCTTTCTAGAATCCATGTACCATCTTACTTCATATGGCTTTTTGATTCTATATGACAATTAGATCTGGGATATGTTGTAATTAACTCTTCGTTGGAATAAAAAGATGACAGTATATGTTACAGTAAACCCAGGACTCAATGACTCATATCTTGTTGCCTACAGTCTTAATCTTGATTTATGATGGTATAAGTAGGGATCGAGACCCGCTCCAACCTACCCCGAACAGGTTCGCCCCTTACCCTGGCACAGCCTTATCCTGATTACAACCTACAGAATGAAACTGGACACCTTAATTAGCAACCCACCACACACTACTTCACTTGCATAATCTTATTATGCCATGAATAAAAACACAAACTTTAGATAACATATTATAAATTTTCTACAAATATAATTATTTATCTTCATACATAACATCTTACTGCTATAGTAAAACCATTTTAATTATATGTGCACCTCAACCCTCATTTTGTCCTTCATTTGCCTCATATTTTTTCCATCCATCTCTCCTTATTTTGCCCCATGGGGTGAGGATGATGACTTGATGAGCAAGTGGAATTTCTTCTTTATTATTGTCGGATAACAATAATAACAATAAGAGGAAAATCTCCATTCTGCCTCATTCATTGTTATTCCTGGATAGAATATTTTTTCTCATTATATTTTCTTGAGTGGAATCAAGTAAACCCGCCTATATAAAAACTAGTGCGACCTTTCCTAACAATAATGATCCCACCTTATCTTCAAAGTATGCTCATTGATAAGGAGGGTTTTACCCGTCACTATACGCATCCAAATACTACTCGACACGCGGTGCTGTCCAATTAATCTGTTCAAAAACTCACCCAACATATTACAAGCTTTGCTATAAAAGGTAGCATGAATTACAAGGTAGCACATTTTGACACTCATTCTAATTACATTATACTTTTCCTTTCTTCCACAAGTGTCCAACTTAATCATCTGAGGGAGTATAGAAGGGCTGAAGGGTACTTTTCTGCAAAAGTTGGAAGAGAAACTTAGCCTCCATAAGGTCAAAATTCGGTCTTATCATTAGATGGAGTGCACTAATTCTTTTTGTGAGTAAACTTACATTATTTCTTAGAATGTTAAGACCTAGCTTATCCATCTTGTGGTACTCTTCCCCTTTTCCCTCATTTTCCTCCCCTTATCTATTACTTATCCTATTTTGATGTTCTAATACTACAATATGTCAAAATTTCTCAAATTCCCAACTGAGAAATAGAATCCAAGACAAAGACCAGTTCCTTTCAACAGATTTGGAATAAATAAGACGTACTTGAAGCATAGGAGAACTGTTAAGAAAAGAACAAATAAACAGCTTGTGGACCAAAGTCTGCTGCAATAAGACATTTTTTCATCACAACCAAGGTTTAAAACAAGGACACCACACATTGATAAGAAGTTTTCATCTTCTCACTATCAGACAACTTAACCTTACTAGCTACTTTGTCATCACATATAGTATGTTTTAGAAAAGGAAAAGTATGCATGCCAAAGATAATGTCTGAAACTATTGCACTTAAAGAAAATTCATTGATGTAATGATGTATATATGAAACTGAAGAGACTGAACTTGCTTCCCAAACTTACCTCTCTCAAGGAGTCCCTCCCAATTTCTACACTTCTATGAAATGGTTCCCTTCCTCTTCAAAGAAATAAGGGGAGTGAGCTTCTCATGTGCATCTTCTTCTTCAGTAGCCATATGCAAGAGCATAGGCAGCAAGATCACTTCCAGAAGAGCCATCAATAATCACCATGAACGCCCTTTGAATAACTCACAGAGGATGAACTCCAAGTCCACCTCTAACCCTAAAGTCCAATACCAAGAGCTCAACATCAAAAATCTTACTGGAAGAAGCTCAGAAGAACTCACTGATCTATTAAGTCCTTCAAACTCTTCTCTCTACCTTCTAAGCCCTACTAAATTCTTGCTGAATGAAGCTGACTTTTTCGATATTATTCCTGTTCCTGGACCAATTCCTCTTGAAGTATCCAAGCCTCAGTGGATTGGAGGTGATGAACTATCTGCTTCAAGGCCAAAAGATCAGGTATTTATGTATATCTTTTAAAGGTTCTCATTGCAATCTTTTCTTTTACTGCAACCAAAATTAACTCTTCATGCATGCAAAGGTTGTGGTTATGAGGGTTTCCTTGCATTGCAAAGGCTGTGAAGGGAAGGTCAGGAAACATATCTCGAAAATGGAAGGTGCATGTAATTTTTTTGTTTTTTTGCTACAAAATTAAACTTATTATTATAAAAGAATCTAATTGAATTATATATCTAAATTAGGATGAATAGATTTGACTATAGAATTCAACAATTAACGATGCCTACTAGTTATGTTCTAATCTTATGTTGACTAATTTGTTTTCATGGGCAGGTGTTACATCCTTCAGCATCGATTTGGCGACGAAGAAGGTGACGGTGATAGGAGATGTGACGCCGTTGGATGTGCTCAACAGCGTCACCAAGGTGAAGAATGCTCAGTTCTGGCCGCCGTCGTCTTCATCTTCATCTTCGACCTCTTTCTAGTTTAATTAAAGCATCTGGACCAGATGATGAAGTTTAAAAGGTTATATATTCCAGTAATTAATTTGAGGGCCAAAATGTTAAATGTGCGTGTTTTTTGTTTAGTGGCTCGAATTAAAAAAAAGTTCTAAAAATAAAAAAAAAAGTTTTTAATCGCTTACCAAATACGTACAACCATTAACAAAAATACAGTGTAAGAGAAAGACCACATAAATTTGCATTATTTGTTGACTTGTTGTGATTCAATAATGCATGCCGAGCAATACTTAAACAAGGACTTATTGTATTTAATTCCACGAGAGCTTTAATTTTTCATGTTCAATTAACTGATTGATAATGCGACAAAACTATGATTTAAGTCTTAATTATTTGCGCTTTTTCTCGTTCACTTTAATATGATATATATGATCCTCATGTCTATATATTGCTTTCCCAAATATTTGACACGTGAAGAGAATTAAACATGCACTTTTATCTCAAGTCCATCGGCCACGGATTTGAAGGCACGTGGCAATCAAAAGTCCTATGTTAATTAAATTGCTTTTTGATCCCCTACTAGAAAGGCACCTTGCAATAGAGAGGTATAGGGTGCGATCATATTAGTACTAATGCATCAAATCTCATCAAAACTCTAAAATTTATTGTGTTTGAGCGAGAGTAGTACTAGGATGTGTGACCTCCTAGGCTCTCGGTGCACCTCTTTTTGCTTTTTCCTTCCTCTCGTTGTTCGTCGGTGGCGCCCCTATTGCTTATCTTTTTGTGTATTTTATTTACTTGTATTTCTCACATCTTATGATAAATATAAATATATAATTATTTTCTAAAAAAAAGTATACGTTTAAGCATTTACCTATAGGTGTTAAGTTTGATTTTTAATTTTACACCTTATATTATAATACTCCGATTCACTATTGGATGTTGTGTTGATTTATAAAGTTTAATGAGTGTGTTACCATCAATTTTAACTTAAGTATTTTAATTAGGTCAATAGTTCAAACCTACGAAATTAGTGGATCTGTTATCTTATCGAGTCAACCGTAATAAATGATATCAGAGTAGGATCTAGTCTAGTATATATTAAGCAGGATGAAAAAACTTATGTGAAAAAGAGCCGTCAAAAGAATGACTTAATCTAGTATTGAGCATGGTGAGGAAGCCCACGTAATAAAGAGTCGCTCGACTATATGATGGTGCTAGTTATTCTACAAGAAGAGTTCATTAACATGATATTCTCAAACTCAAAAGTTAATTTATATTTAGTTTAGAAATGACTCTATTTTACATCTTAAAACACATGATTAGCATTCAACATTTATTATTATCTCGATCATCTAATGACATATTTATCCAATTTATGATCATACTCATTTAGGTTATGGTCATGTCACATTTTCATTATCGTATTAATTTAATTAGTCGATGATCCTATTCAAATGTGTAATTTAAAAATTATGTTTTAATATTTATATTTGGTCTAGTTATATCAAAAAGGCAAAAAAAAATCATTTCTTAAGTGGTTATTACATTTTTATTAATTTTCCACAACAATTTATTCAATCAAATAGGATTACATGAGATTATATTGGGATTCCCTACAAGTTATCAATTAGCTAAGTTCATCCATGTTGACATAGTTAATCAATGCTTGTAATATTCAATGATGACAATGACGCAATAAATTGTTGAATCTATTTATCCATTTGACTGAAAAATTAATGTCATCCACTGGACCACGCTGACAAAAAAGAGAAAAATTAATGAACCAAAATCTTTGAAAAGTATAAAATTATCTCTAGCGACCTATCTTCTATGAATTTTTTTCTTTTAATAATAACAATATTTAATTTTTTGGCTAAAAAATGCTTTAATCTTTTTTTTTTAACAAAGATAATAAATCACAGTAGATGATCATACTAGAGATCAAACTCTAGATCTCTAGAAAATGTACTACCCACAATTGGCCTAAAAAGTGCTTTAGTTAAATACCAAATTTTTTATTTCTAATTAAAATTTATAATATAGTAATTAGAAAAACGTACACGTCCGCGAATATACGTATAAAGTACTACGATTAAGGATTGAATCCATGACCGTTAAGCAACATACCTATATGTTTAATCACTAAATTACTAATTGATCGATAATCCCACCAAATCAACACACTACAACAAAACATAAAGTTATCGTCGAATTTTTTTTGTTAATCGTCGTAGGCGTCGAAACATTTTAAATATATATATATATAATTCATTTTAATGTTTTTTTAATGTTTCGACGCCTCTGATAAACATCGATGTCAGATTTTTCGACGCTTGTGCATGCGTCGATACGTCTTATTTAGGCGTCTATTGTTAATCACACATTTTCGACGCTTGAGCATGCGTCTATTTTGATATTTTCGGTTGTAAAAACGTCGAAATATTAGGCTAGTCTAATGTCGAAATTTCCATATTTCACCGCAGTGACATATCCATTTAATTAGTGCGCCCTATTCCATTTAAAAGGTAAAAGCAGTCGCTGGTCTTCTTCAATTAACTACATCGTACGTAATTGCTTTAAACATTTTAGATATTAATAATAAAATCTGTGTCGAAAATGATATGTCAGACTTAATTAATTTAGCAGTTGACTAATTATTCATTCAGAAGTCCAAACTCAATTATAATTAATAATAATAAAAATAGACGTCATAATCACTTAATAGTCAACTCAACCAACAGCTGAACAGCATGAGATTATATCGGCTCTCGAATTAATTTATATATTAATATGTATCGGCTAAAATAACGGTCATTAATTTTGGCGTGTGGATTAAGTATGGTTGGTAGAAAAGCAAATGCGGATTGGCAATTCAAATGCAAATGTGGCTCCACCATGTGGTCTGTAATCTGTGTTGAATTGTTGACCCGACCCGGTTCGTCGAGTCATTTTGATTCTAGACCGCATTTATTAGTAAGAACGATCCGCCATCGTTCTGAGTGCGTGTAGTGGACGGCTGCATTTATTGCAAATGAATCCTTTTTATTTCGTTATTATTGAATTGCTTCATTTGGAGCCTTTCGTTCATTCAAACTTCACAATATGAAGTTTCGTCTGCGTCAAAAAATTTGATTTCTGCTTATTATGACTTCTAAATGAATTGTATGATCGATTGCTTTCTCTTGTTAATATAATAAATCGATAAAACCAAATGCTTGAGTTATTAGTAGGAATATCAACGGAGCAGTATGAGTACGAAACGTGCATGTGCCTCTCTATTCTCCGTCCCATGAAGAATATGTGATCCTCGTATGTATGGGCACATTTGGGTTTGTTTTTTAATTATAAATTTGACATATTTTCATAGCAAATTTGGGTTTGTTTTTTAATTATAAATTTGACATATTTTCATAGCAAAAGTATATGAACGTGAACATAAATTTGATATGCTTGATGATCACTAAAAATGTATTGATGTTTCTTAATTTATATGCGAGTATTAAAAGAATTTTTAAACACACGGGTTAAGAGGATATAGTATTTTTCTTTTTAGTATTATGCATCCTAAATTATTTGTAATTTTAACATGTTTATTCAAAATTGAACTATATTATGAAAATTTTATCGACTATTAATTTATTAGTCTCAATTATATAATTGAATAATTTTGTTAAGATATTGATATTTGATAAATAATTTTCTTTATAGAGTAGTTTATGAGTTTATTTTAGCACCCAACCCAACAATTTATTTTCACTCATCTACAATTTATTGGATTAAGTAAAAATAGAAGAAACATGAAAATTAATGATCCCATGATTAATTAATTATTTTTAAAATTGATTTTAGAATTAAATACCAAAATAAATTCGTAGTTAAATATAATTTTTGTTTTTTTCCCAGAAAAAAATAAGATCATCTTATTGATCTAGTATAATGGGGGCTAAACATGTCCCTTTGTACAAGTCAAGAAAATCGGGCCAAACAAATAAGATCATCTTATTGATCTAGTATAATTTTTGTTTTTGGAATTTGGCTCTACAGTATCTTGTTCAAATCTTCTACCTCATGGAAGCTTCACCATGACACATTGACACTTCACATATATATGATTTAAATCTTCTGGTACCTGAATCATGCAATGAATCCGAGATCAAGTCCAACCATATTAACTACCTGTTACCTTAAATCGTTATGCAGGAAAAGTCCAATTGGAGCAAACATCTTACAAGCTGTGACGCGCACACTTGGAAGACTCCTGTTCGTCCACCAAATCCTGTCGTCCAATTGGAGCAAACATCTTTACAAGCCGTAACACGTGGATCACACTTGGAAGACTCCTGTTCGTCCACCAAATCCCGTCGCAATCTTTCTACAACTCAATTTCTTCCTCCATGAAACTATAAATCCGAGCTTCTCAGGCATGGAGAGGAAGAGGACGAGGAAGAGGAAGAGGAAGAGTCTTGTTGTAGCGTAGATAAGCTTTAGCGTGAAAGATTAAGCTATCGCAGCTGCAGTGGGAAAAGATGACGAGAAAAGGGTTGCGAAGATTCGTACCTTCTTACTCGTTCGGGCGCCATCATCACGACCGTCAGTCCTCTGGCGGATCGGCGCCGGCGTCGTCTCCTCGGTCGCCGCAGCAGAGGCTGTCGGACGCGTTGATGGAGGACCACGTGGCGGCGGCTGAGGCCATCGTCGTAAAGTGGGACCCCGACGCATCCAGCCACGCCAAGCGCGCCTCCTCCCTCTTCCACGATGACCGCGCGGAGGCGCGTGACTTCCTCGCCGCCGTCCGCGACCTCCAGTGCGCCATGCTTTTTTTCGTCTCCGGCGGGGGCGCCGTCTCGTCGTCCCATGCCACCATCGTCCGCGCCCAGACTTTGATGCAGGCGGCTATGCGTCGGCTCGAGAAGGAGTTCTATCAGATTCTCGCCGCCAACCGCGACTTCTTCGAACCCGAGTCCGTTTCCGCCCGCTCGTGCTCTCGCTTCAGCGCCTCTGACGAAGGAGATGACGACGAGGTCGGTGGTGGGGCGGAGGACTCTGCTGGTGAGATCGAGCGCGCCGGGGCAATGGCCATGGCTGACCTCCGCGCCATCGCCGAGACCATGATAGCCGCGGGGTATGGCAAGGAGTGCGTCAAGGTCTACAAGGTCCTCCGTAAGTCCGTCGTTGACGAGGGTCTCTACCGCCTCGGATTCGCGCAGCTCAGTGCTTCTCAAGTTCACAAGCTGGATTGGGCAGTGCTGGAGATCAAAATCCGATCTTGGCTTCGCACCTCGCGCGTGGCCGTCGCCACTCTGTTCTCCAGAGAGAGGATTCTCATGGACCACGTCTTCGGCAGCTCCGACTCCATCCGCGAGGCCGTTTTCGCGGACATTGCCGGTGAAACAGCTCTCCAGTTTCTTAGGTTCCCAGAGTCGGTGGCGAAATCCAAGCGGTCGACGGAGAAGCTGGTCCGGTTTCTGGATCTCCGCGAGGCTATCTCGGAGATACTGCTGGAGGTCGAGTCGGTGTTCTCGTTCGAGTCTACCGCCGCTGTCCGGGAGCAGGCCGTCGCTACGTTAGCCAAGCTCGCGGAGGCAGTCCGCGCCACTATCGCCGACTTCGAAGCGGCGCTCCAAAAGGAGCACTCGAAGTCGCTGGTCCCTGGCGGCAGAGTCCACCCGCTCACACGTGACGCGATGAACTGCATCGCCACGCTCGCGGACTACGAAACCACCCTCGCCGAGGTCTTCGCAGACTTCCCCTTACCGACGCCAAACTACTTGCCTGGTTTCTTATTCGGCACCTCGAATACGGCGGCGCAGCCGTCGTCACCGGCGTCCTCCTTGTCCTCCTCCTCCTCTTTCTCCTCCTCGTCATCTACCGATAACAGCCGTCGGACGAAGGTGACCGCGCTGTTAGCGGGGCTATTGCTAGTGCTGCTATGCAAGCTCGACGCTAAGGCGAGGGCGTACCGGGATGCCGGCTTATCCTACCTCTTCCTGGCAAACAACCTCCAGTATATAGTGAGCAGGGTGCAGTCTTGCCGGCTGAGGGAGGTGCTCGGAGAGGAGTGGGCAGCGCGGCACGCGGCGAAGGCGAGGCAGCATGCGGCGGCCTACGAACGAGTGGCATGGGCGAAGGTGGCGGCGGAGATTCCGGTGGGGAAGGTAGGGGCTGGGGAGGCGCGGGAGCGGATGCTGGCATTCAGCACGGGGCTGGAGGAGGCATGCGCCGCCCAGGCTGGGTGGGTGGTGGCGGACGAAGGGATGAGGGAGGAGGTGAGGGCGTCGGTACGGGGAATGGTGCTCCCAGCGTACCGGAGCTTCTACAAGCGGTGGCGGGCGGTGCCCGAATTCGAGGCGTGCGCGAGGTTCTCGCCGGAAGAGGTCGAGGGGCGGCTGGGGGAGCTCTTCTCCGGTTCGGAGGACGGTGCCGGTTCGGTTTCCTTCACCACTTACAAACTCGGTTCGGATTCCGGTTCGGTAGATGGAGGTTCGGTTAAGTCAGATGGGTCGTCCCGGTCCATGTGAGAAGTCCAAGCATTTCTAAGTTGGAAAAAAGGATTCGATGCCTGCTTGTCTGCTTGACGGACCTTTTTCCATATTGACTGTAATGCACGAATCTAAAAGCAGATCATAATCTATATCTATCAATTTACTTGACCGAGATCACGAGATGCGGGAATCTAAAAGCACCTAACTATAGGTTTATTATAATGTCATCTTCCTAGTAGATTCTGTTCATATAGAATGAAATCTGTACTTCATCAATAATTCACACACATTGTTATCATGGAAATGTTAAATCAGTACTATTATGCATCATATTTTCCTGCTTTCCAGCTACTAAGGCAAATTTCAATTTTCAAAGAAGGAAAGAGCAAAGAAAGGCGAAGAGTAAATAATGGCCGCTCCACTAGAATAGCAGACTTTGTTAAGTCAGAAGCAACAATTACAAGCTTATCTATTTTGTTGAAGTATCATTTATCAAGAAATGGGACATAGACTAAGTACATATAATAACATCAAGATCACATAATTTAGAGAAAAACAACTTCAATTAATCTGCTGGCCTTTGTATTGCTTGCCATCCCGAGCATAGCTGGAGAACCTCTTTAAGGGCCATTGATGCCGGTTCCATTGTCCATGCTTGATAGTGCTCAAAGGCATTGAAAACACTTTCAACGCCAGCACCTTGTAGTAAACTAGGCTGGGCAGCGTTGAGAAACAAGTCGCCTTCGGACCTTATCCACCCGGATGTGACCTCTTCTCGGTCGGCTGCCTGAATCAAGAGAAAGTGTGAGATTAAGTTAGAAAATTGGAAAAAGGAATAAAAAGAAGGCATGTTAGTAATCATATACCAATTACTGTGAAATATAGATTCTTGTGGTGCTAGAATTCTGATTTTCCAGCTATGTATTGCATCAGTCATAAACATCACTCACAAATAAATGCCAAGATTAGATCAATGCATAAGTAGATCAAGCAAAACTACTTTCTAAAGCAAGATAGCTTAAAAGAGTATAGTTATTTGACAATGAGTACCATGCCTCAAAGTTCTAGTAATAGAGAATTCATCTATTTATGTTAAAACCAATACAGTTTTCTACCATGATGAGGAGTGGCCTGACAATGTTCAGCAAGGAAGCTCATCTTGTAGATATGTAAACCTCTCATGTCCTAAGTTTAACAGTCCAGGTCCTCCAGGGTGAGGAAGCTTGTGAACTTTTCTATAATCAAGGGTTACCTTTAGCCTAGTGAGATGGGTATTTTAAGGACAACATCATGCAACAATAGCTCATACTCTCATATTGGATGTGAGTTGCTAACCTTTGTGCCGTATACAGAAGTCCAGCGTATTACTTAGATGTTATATATCCAATACGAGTTTAGGAAGCGTGGCCTATAGACCATTAAAGACATACTTCACCAAACTCTAAGTTAAATCAAATAGATTTTTTTTAAAAAAATATCCTGTAAGAAATTGGAAATGTATTGTAGATGTTCTGTTCCAAGAAGTTGGTGTACCTTCTCAGGCATGTACTTGAAAACTGTCTTCTTAGGTCCTGCTTCATAAATATTGCATTGAGAAAGGATCTGGAGGCAAAAAATGAACGGATTTGAGTGCTTTAGAACTACAAATAAATACAATTTCTATAATAAGTATAACCATGACAACTACTATCTTTCATCGAAAAGGACCTGTGCTTCTACACTGGCACAAACAGCATATATGCCCCAATTTCTAGTGTAATTGTTGTAAAGATGAACTTTGCCAAATCTAAGTCGGGGATGCCGCTGTCTTGTTCCATCAAAGAAACAGTGATGAATAGTAACACGGATACATCTATCTGTGATATGGCTGCTGTCTGCTCCAATAAGCATTGTTTTGTCATGCATTGAGAAGTGACATCTGTTCATAAATAGAAATTAGAATCATATAACAAATCTGGTGGTGTTCACTATTAACTGTAGACTACTTAAGTCACTCGACTAAGTCACTCTTAAAATTTTCTTCAAAGTATTTGAGAAGGCTTTTTGGTAAGGTTGCAGTATCTCAAAAAATCAATATAAATAGCTAAAATATATGGTAGTTACGTCCAAATACAGATAACCAAGAAACCATGACACAGAAAAAATGAAAAGATTAACATAAATCCTCTTATAAATAAATGTGTTGTAAAATAAAAAAATAAAGCACGAGGTACTCAAAAGAAAGCATTTGTATATAAAAGATAAAGTCAGTGTTTGGTGGTAATATGTGCTCATGCCTTGAGAACTACTTCTAGACTAATTGGGATCAGACCATATGCTTCCTAGGAAGGAAATTAAACAAGATTATTTGATATTTGCAATGACTATTCTAGCTTATTTTACATTTTTACTAGTATATTATCAGAAGCTTTTAAAAAGACAATTAATTTGTCGTTGAGGGGAGGGGGAGCAGGGATCCAAAATATCATTTTAAAAGAAAATAGAACTAATTTGGATTAGAAAAAACTAATTTGGATCCACACAGGAAAAAAAAAATTCTCCTGCATTACCTCGAAACAGTGATATCAGTACTTTCACGAGTGATGTCAATTAGTCCATCATCATAATCCCGCAAGCTGCAGCGGTCTATCCAAATATGTCTTGACTTGGGTTTTATCTGAATACCATCAACATCATGTCCCCTACCACCTTCAAACTCCAGATTGCATATGATTACATGCTCGCATTCTTTCAGCTGTAAACCTTTTCCGGTCAACTTTATTCTCTGTCCTCGACCATCAATTGTCTTATAGGATGATACCCTCAAATATGAAGATAGGTGGATGGTTCCCGAAACTTCAAAAACAATCCAGAGTGGTTCTTTTATGCGGCATGCCTCACGAAGTGAACCGGGGCCATCATCTTCACAGGAACGAAGCAGGAAAACGAGGTTCATTCAGCAAATATGAAATAAAGATAAAAATGTGAGAAATGGATATGACTATGTTTTGATGATTAACAATCATAATGCGGAAAAAGATTTTCTTTGGTATATATAATGCTACATGGGTTTACAATCAGATAAACCGAATCCATCTAGTAGGAAGCTATAAGACATTCTTGATATGCTAATTAATAAAAATTCTCTTTTCATTTCGTTTGCAGATCTATCATCTGTGGAACTAATGAACAAGGCATCCAAACCACAAAGCTGCATCTATTCTAAATTTCATAACGTGCACTGAAATAAATGGAAGACCATTTATCAGATATTGAAACTGTGAAAGCGAAGTAAACAAAATACGCACCAAAATACGCAACATAGTCAACTTCCTATAGCGATTAGCTATTTGGTCATCAGCAAAAGATAAAAAAGGATTTTAGGTAGTGATCAAGGTTGAAATAGTTCTGGAAAAAGACCGACCTTAGTTTAAAAAAGAAGAATCTCGATCGCATTACTCGCCGAAAAATACATTTCCTTCTATAATGTATATGATTGCGATCGTAAACAATAACAAAGACCAAGAACACGATCGGCGAACTGGAACCAACGGAAAATCAAGAGATCCAACAGAAACCCTAAAGAGCAACAGGAATGAGAAGGAGGAAGGGGATTAACCAGACAATGATATGACGTGGTAGACAGGTCCATGGAAACCTCCCATGGAGTGGCAACCGAAGCCCTCGGCCTGGCCGGCCAGGGCACGCAATCTTGCGTCGACGTGGGAGTAAGGCAGGGCGCCCATCTGCGTCGTCGTCGCCGCCGAGATCCCGGCGGAGGGAGGAGGAGAGGAGGACGAGGGGTGCGGTGTGAGAGCGGAAGAGGAAGAGCTACGAGGATGACGGGAAGGCGTTTGCTTCCCGAAGCAGCGCAACCAGCAACCCATCCACCGACACAGCAGGCTGGATGCCGCGAATTTATAATGAAGGCAATGAAAGAGGTAACAGCATGTTTGTTTCGGCGGACATCAAGCCATCAAGGGCGCATAGAATTTTGCCAATCCTGTCCGCCGTTTGTTTCGGGCGTCAGTTTTAAAAACAAGCGGATAAAGACCGGATCCAAGTCGAATCCGATATAAGTATTTTCCGAGTGGGGTAGGAATTATTCCCGACTTCGCGATAAAACCCAGTCGTGTTCTCTCCCGACGTGACGACTTCGAGCGAGCGACCTCTCTTCCGGCGGCGGGATCTCCAGTAAGTTTTTCTTCTCCTTCTTCTCCTTCTCATTTTCTTTGTCATTCTACTTTTTTGGCTGATCTGTTAACAGATCGGGCTGGCCCTCTTCTCCTTCTCTTTCCTTTGTTTCTTTTCTTCTCCTCCCTTTTCTACTTCTTCCCCTTTCGCTTCTCCTTTTCCTTGTCCTCCTTCTTCGGCTGATTTGTGAACGGATAGGACCGGCCTCTTCTCCTTCTCTTTCCTCTGCTTCTTATGTTCTCCTTCCTTTTCTTCTTCTTCTTCATCTATGTGAACAGATTCGGCCATTTGGCTTAAGCTACTTATTCTTGTTCTTAGATTTAAATAAAGCATTGAAGTTTGTAACGAGTCATAAATTCGTATTAGGGTCGGTCGGATACAACGGGTGGATTCGGAATTGGTAATCCTACCCGTCGCCTTCGATCGCGCTGCCGCTAAACTAGGGTTCATTCGGTGGAAGGAATAAATTACAGAGGAGAGGAAGGCGAAAGCGATGTGGAGTAGTAGCAGGATCTGGAGGAGAGCTATTCGTCCTCAGGGAGGGTTCTGCTTCCATCGGGAGTTCAGCGTTGAGATTTTCGTCAGTAGTATGTATTTGTTTCTAGTTGAATGCTCCTTTGGTACTTGGATTTTGCCCTTTTGATGTCTAGTTGGTTCTCGTATTTGATTCTTTCTAGTTTTGGTCGTGACTTCGCCCTTTCGTATGGTAGATTGATTTGGATGTGGATTATGTCATTAGTTGGTAATCCAGCAATAGAGCTACTAATATTTGGGTGCGTCCACATTTGCCTTCAGGATTATCGTATTACACAACCGATGAGGAGTTTGAAAAGAATTTCTCACGGTTTGGCAATGTTAAAGAAGGTAATCAATTAATCTCAGTAGTTCATTCTATAGTCCATGAGAATATTTGATGTGGTGAAACTAGTTTGCTTTCACCAAATTTTTGTTTAATGTTTATTTTTGTTTTTGTTTTGTTATGGGACAGCTAGGCTTATAAAGGATCCAAGAACTAATAGGCCTAAAGGTTTTGGCTTTGTCACTTACGAATCTGAAGCCGAAGCAGAGAAGGCAATAAAATTGATGGATGGAAGGGTATGCATCTCAATATTACTATCTTTTCTCAAAAATCATTTAGGATGAATAAAGAACATGCAAAATTTTTAATTCAATCAGTGCCCTGGCATATGAAAATGTTTTACAAACTAATGTATGATAACAGTTTAAGCAAAATTTTAATGGAATTTATACCCCAAGGACTGTCACCAGTTATAGGTGCAATGCTTTAAACTTATAAGCTCCAATAAAACTTTTTTGCTTTGGGCAATTTACAAATTTGTGTTTTTCTTTTAAGTTTTCTTTATATTGTTACCTCTTATGTTTTACTTATATTATATAAGAAAGTCCCTGTGTAGTTCTTAACTCCCCCCTCACCACAGAGTTTAAACTTGAGTCCACACGGTTCATACTTTTGACTAATGCTCTAGCCTCCAGAGGATACAGTTATATGCTGCAAATTTCTGGGTCAAGCTTAGAATTCTTATGTTAGATTTTAAATCTGTAATTTTACAAACTGTGATTATTAAGGCCCTTAGTACAGTTGGGTTGTGTATGTTTCTCACTATATTGAACATTTTTGGGTCCATTGCATGGCTGGGATTAGGATTCACTTTTTGTAGTTCTCTTGGTTGTCCTGTCTCTGCCAAGTTGAACTGTGTTAATTTTAGTGTGGAGTTAAAAAAAAAATAGTGTGTGGAGTAAAATCATCCCTAAGTTCTCCATCAGCGTAAGTCTAACTATGTCAGAGATTAAGTGACATAGGGTTTAAATGACATAGGGTAAAGGTAGTGGCAGCTATCCTTCTTGGTCCTGCATTGAGGATCCCTGATCAGGCTATCCTTTTTATGTCAGTGGTTTTCTTTCTTCTGTTCTACATTTCATGTTACTTTCTTTTGTTTGTTTCGTTCATTGAATTTGTAATTGAGGTGTTTTCAGTTGTCAAACTTATTTGATTAAAAAAAATTAGAAAAAAGGTTACTGAAGTATTATTTAAACTTCCACAATTGTTTACTAAAACTTCTGCAACTGAATGGAATTGGTCTCTCTCCATCTTCAGGAAGACAGATGTTAAATGCTCACATTATTCTATAACATGTGTACATATTGTTTGACAGATATATGGTGGAAGGCTGATTTTTGTGGAGTATGCCAAATCTAGATCAGAGGAGGGTAAATCATAGCTCTGATTTTTGTCAGTTCCATAGATGGTGTTCATTTTTATTTCTTTCTTCAGCAAAATGGCTCTGCTGAGTGCTGATTGGTAATTCATGAAAGAATGTCTGAAATGGACGTCTTAATTTATGTGCTTCTCAAGCCACCTTTCTGGCTTTTTCCAACAGTATTCGTATGCTGTCCTGTTATATGATGAAGTGGATTTAGAGCTTATTTCATATTTAGTCTTGTATCAGGCCCTTTTTTTATTACTCTGAAATTGTAAGATTGACATAAGGAAAGTTATATGTAAAGAACTATTTTCTTTTAATGTTGTCACTGGATAAAATTCTGAAAGGCCTAAAAGGAAATTTGATTGCATATGAATTACTATATTTGGTTGATTACTTGATTGTAATATAAAGAGCATCAAAACTTATTGTCTTTTAGTACAACTGTACCTAAAGGCTATAGCTATTTAGATTAACTCATTGGTACAAGTCCTACATTTGAGAATCTGAATAAATTGTTTGGTGCATATTCTTGGAATATTTTCTTGGTTTTGTGTTGTACACGATATTTCTCGGCCTGGCCGGCCATTGCACGTCGACGTGGGAGTAAGGCAGGGCGCCCATCTGCATCATTGCCGTCCAGATCCTGGTGGAGGGAGGAGGAGCAGAGGACGAGGAGGGCGGCGGTTGAGCGGACGAGGATGAGCTGTGAGGACACAGCCGGCCAGATGCCACGAATTATGATGGGCAATGAAAGAGGTAAGTGTATTTATAGATTTGCTTTAATATTTTCATGTATATATAGAGACACAGTATATAATTAATATGTTTCCTTTTTATACCGAGCAAATATTTTTTTTAGTTTAGTTTTAGTTCAGAATATATAATTTTCTATTTACATCATTTCATTTTTTTAATTTTCATTTTAAATTGAATGAAAAATAATGTAACTGTTTGCAAATATATCAAATTCCACAAATTCAAAGAGCTATAATTGACAAACTTGGATCAGCAAATTATTAACCACATTATAATTGACCAAATAAGCATATTTTTACCAAAGAGTTATTCATACCACTAACAGAAGCATAGAAAACACTTCAACAGGAATTAGTCTAAAGTTTTCAAATAATCAATTAAATAGACTGGACTTGGGCCATTACACAGATTATGTAGGCAGATGTTGATAGGGACTAGAAATTATCCAGCTTTGCAGCTCTTGCTAAGAGAACAAAGATAAAAGTGTATGATACAAGTTTATAGGCTATAAATAAACATCGGTTGTGATATTTTAGGACATGTAGAAACAGCAAGGCAGTATATAGCAGAGATGGGACACAGAAAGATATAGAAACTGAGGTTTAATCACTATATCTTCATTCATATGGCATAGATCCTGTCAATCTCTGAATCGGATAAGTCGGAGTTGTGACGCCATGAGTTGGAGGCACTCCTCATTGATTTCTCCCTCTTCCTGATAGATCGGGTCCGCTTTGATTTTACAACGTAGAAAGTCATCGTCCCAAGGACACCAGCCATTATCATGCCTCCTATAACTGTAACCAGGATAGCAGCCCATTGAAAATGCCGTCCCACAACAATGTAGGATGAGGCAATAAAAGCCACAGTAGTGCAGACAGAGGCCAGCCACATCAGCTTGTTTATAACCTCAACAACCCGTCTCTCCGTCTTTGTTTCACCCCTGACGAGTGTTATTTGAACCACCACCACAGCCAATGAAGTGAACAGAGCAACTGCGTTAAAGATGAAAAATATCTTGAAAGATGCTTTTTGCACTACTACTGCAACTCCATCATAATCAGTTCCACCCGGCACTGTAAATATGGCGGCGAATGCAACTGTTGCAAAGAGCACAGCAACAACTGTAACTGAGTTAGTGGCATTGTTAATGCCTTCTCTGTGAAGTTTCCTGAGCTCCTTGGCAATCCCATATACATTTTTGTTTGTTTTTCTAGTTTGCTCCAGCTGTATATGAACATCATTTTTTATCTCGGTTACAGTTTTCCGGAGCTCATCTCGGGGCTGGTTTAGTTCAGTGGATCTGCATGCTCCACAACGAGATAAAGCTTCCTTAATTTCAGCAGACTCTTCCGAAAGTTGCAGAGTTTCAACAATATCAAAAGCAGTTTTGTGATTTCTTGTCAATGCATTCACATTTATGTCTGGTAGCATCAGTAGGTGATTTACTATCTGCAAGAAGTGATAAATAATTTCAAATGTGCGTGAAGATTTATTGTTTTGAACTACCTTTGTCCATATTGCAACGATGACCTTAAGTATAGTTGAAAAAGATATCAGCAAATCTCTTGCTTAAACAGGGTTGAATGCAAGAAGTCTTTAATATAAGAAAGAAAATAACCGTGAAGTTTAATTTGATCATTACTATCACGTGATTCAAATAATTCTCCAATCATTCAGGTAGATCTCTTTCATGGGTTTTTTAATGCTCGTAGTCCAATCTTCGCATATTGGAGCATTTACAAAACAAAACTATAGGTTTCATAAATATACTCATATTTATTGTAGATATACTCATTTCTATTTAAGTGTACCCACTTTATTTTAGATATACTTAGTTTCTATAAACATACTCACTTCATTTGAGAAAACCTAAAGTAGAGGTGGCATACGGCCCAACACCTCAATGGGCTGTGCCAGGCACGACCCGACACCTCAATGGGGAGGCCCCACCCGGGCATGAGCCCGCCCCTTTGGGCTCAGGCCGGTCTGAAATATTAAAAATTTGAATTATAAAGGCCGGCGGTGAGACTCAACCGCCGACCTTTAGCTTCATTGTGATGAACTAACCACCACACCAAGGCTTTATATATATATATATATATATAATATCATTGAGTAAAGCTCATGCCTAGCACAGAATACTAGGCTAAATCTAGGTGCAGACCAGGTTAGCCTGTGGGTGCAGGGGCTGGCCCGACCGGGCCCAGACCCGTGCTAGACTCAACAAGCGTGTCGGGCTCGGCACGGCCCACGTGCCCAGGGGGTGAGCCCAACCCACCCCTTGGGCACATGCGGGTTGTGCCTGGCCCGGCCCAAAATTCTTCAGCCCAGACCGGGCACGGCCCAGAGTCAGGCTTGGCTCGTGCCGCCCACGGGCGGGCCCAGCCCATTGCCAACTCTAACCTAAAGTGAGTACATACTTAATACGTCAAAGTGAGTATATTCTAAAGTGTATACCTAGATAAAAATGAGTATATTTATACTGTTGCACAAATACTAGTGCCTAGGCACCACAAATTTTGTCTGCATCTACATGCCCAAGTTTATATGGTATGTGACGAGACAGACTGCACATAACAATCTAAGTCATGCCATTTTGTTGGTGCACTAATTACTGCATATTCCAACACATACCAGAAGCTACATAAGTACCAACATGTTAGCACCGTCATTCCATATTGTATTGCATTTAGGAGCTAGTGAACTTTCCCATTGTGTCAAGGCATCAGGCTGAACTTCTACAAAGATCCGACTCACAAGAGAAGAGACATAATCTCTATTTTTGGAATCACTTTGTTTTTGCTAAATTCTGCTAATACTATTCATTTGCTTTCCATTGACTAACATTGTGTGGATAATGGATTTGCCTCCATTCTGCAATATGGGCTCCCCTCCCCTGGACCAGTACATTTCCATCCATACTGGGCAGCCCAGGCCAAAATTAAAAACATTGGTTTCCATAGATTGTTTAGTCTAAATATCATATTCCCCAACAGCAACTAATTTAAGTATCCCAAACAAAACACCATAACTAAACCAATATATGCATTCAAATAGTAATGCAAAAAAAACAACTCAATCCAGATATCACCAGAAAAAGACAACATGAAGCATGAAGTGATACCTCAGCTCGCTTTTTCCTTGTTGCCACATGTAATGCTGTGTTCCCAGCTCTGTCTGGTAGCATCACAATAGCTGGATCAGTATCCACAAGGGCTCTAACAGCACCACAACTTGTTCCCTTCACTGCCATGTGCAAAGCAGTTTGCCCTTTCTTATCAGTCCTTCTGGCGAGCTGTGGATCACTTCTCAACAACGCTTCAACAATTTCAACATGTCCCTGCCTCGCAGCAAAGTGCAGGGCATTCTTTCCATTCTTCTTTGTTAACTCGATCAAGCTAGGATCTTGTTTTAGCAAGAGCTTCGCAGTTCCAGTATGCCCTCTTGTTGCTGCAGTTATAAGGGGAGTTGCATTTGATTGACCAAAAGTTCTGACAAGAGTTGGGTCATGGTCCAAAAGTACCTGAACAATTGCTGCACATCACTTATCAGTGCTATACTGCTGACTTAATGGACAGAAATTGAGAAAGAAACCAAGGAAACAGTATAATGAAACATAACTTATAACAAACAGCATATGTCGTGACAAACTTTCTCCAGCAACAAATAAAGAAAGGTATACATGGAAATTGAAGGTCACCTGATTATATGTTCACAGAAATATATCCAGAGATCACTGGGTTAAAATTAATTGTTAACTGAATGAAGAATACAGAAAGCTAGTAAAAAAAATTCTGATCTAAACTGGTACAGTAAAGAACACCTGAATGCTGAATCTTGAATCAAGCTACAAAGTAAAAATCTACAAATTTGTTTAAGTTGTTGTACTAAACATGCTGCCTCTTGAAAGAAAAAGCAGCCCCTTTTGCTCCCACAAAGTTAGATCAGTAAAAAGTTTAGACAAATCATAGACCACCAGAGGATATGAACCAAAAAAATACATAATCAACACTAACTACGAAGAAAAGGTGCAATTGTCATGCCAACTGTGATTAGCACAGTTGGTTGCAACCTCTTATATGTTCCCTAGAGATTTAGAGTTCAAATCCTAATATATAATTTATTATGATTTTTTATCTTTATTAAAAAAAGTATATGCAATTCTCATTCATGCAACACAAAAAACAAATTGGGTTCGACGTGCATCTTCAGAAAAATCAATCGTTTTACTGATGAATAGACGAAGACGACATTCAAAAGGAAGTCGAAACACAAATTAACCTTCCTCAAACCCCTGAAACAAGTTTCACATAATAACCCCCTAATCCACAACTCTTTCAATTTGTGCAACAGTTTTTATGCACAGTTTGGCATCTACTCAAATAAGAGAAATAGAAGAATGCCCAAATCAGCCTGCAGCTAGCTAGGCACTTGTTTTGGAATCTAATGTATGACTCTGCCAGTGGATCTACTGTCATTCCTGTCTCACATCATGTCTACTATTCGAGTTAGAACAACAGAACAATTGAACTGGGAAAATTAAAAATAAAAAAATGTACCAAATCTGTGGCTGCAAATAACATCAGTTACTCACCTCTGGTGAGTAGCATAGTTGGTGATAATACGTTGAAAATTATTTAAAAATTTAGAATTCGATTCTTCGTACAATCATTTATCATGATTTTTTATCTTCATTAAAAAAATAAATAATATCAGGTACAGTAAATTAAAAATAAGTAAGGAAGCCCCCTCACCTTGGTGCCCTTCTCTAGCCGCGATATGGAGAACATCAAAACCGGATCTGTTCTTCCTTATGAGGCTATCCCGATCGGTGTACTTGAGAAGCTCCACCACTACGTCAAGAAACCCTTTCTCGGCAGCCGTGAATAACGCTGTCTCATTCTCCTCGTTGACGTCGTTGACGACGTCGGCCCGAATCTCCGCCACCTGGGCGTCGAAGTCCGCTCCCATTGCCGTCCCCGTCATCTGCTCCTCGATCTCCCCCAGGATCTCCCGCACCGCGGCGAGGTCGCCGCGTTGAGCCGCGAGGTGGAGCTCCGTGTCATTGTGCCGCCCGGTCACCTGCTTCACGTACTTCTTCTTCCCCGACGCGTCCATCCGCTTCCCGGAGTTAGAAAGCACCAGGGCTGGCTTGGCGGGCGACGCCGAGGGGGACGCCATCCCGTCCTGGTCCATCCGCTTCCCGGAGCTCGAGAGGACCAGGACGCGGACGGGAGGCGGGCTGTAGGTGAAGTTCAGGAGGTTCAGGTTCGCCGGTCCCCATTCGAGGTCTCTCTCTCCCCCTTCGCGAAGGCATCGGGCAATTGCGCGCGGGGTTAGGCCATAATGAAGAGGTATCGGAGCTTCGAAAGAGGGTCTGGAGGAAGAACGGTGTTTACCTTTTTCGAATCCCGGCGGCGCCATCTTGTTGGTCCTCGTCGTCGTCCTCCCTCGCGCTAGACAACGGAGGGATCCACCATGGCGATGTGAAGGTTGCCAAGCTGTTTGGAGAAAGAGCCAAACGAGGGGGAAGGGGTAGAGAGAGAGAGATGAATAGGAAATGGTTTAATTATTTTTCTTGTTAGGAAAATTTTATTTTTTCTTTAATGTTTTTAGGAAACGGTCTAATTATTTTTGTTTTAACTTTTTACCACGTTCTTTATAGATATTCTGTCCACAATTTTATTTTTCTTTAATGTTTTTGGAAAATGGTTTAATTATTTTTCTTTATGTTTTGAGCATCAAATTTTTAAAAGAACTAATATAATCAGATCTAATTTCAATTAAAGTTGAATAAAAATACGTCGGGGTAAGAACTAAAGTTCAAGAAAATGTTGGGAATTGAATAAAAAACACATTTTTTCATAAATATGAAATTTAACTTTCATTTCAAATTTTAAAAAAAATTCAAGAGGTTACTGGATATCAAACAAATATATGATTTCTAAATATGATCTTATTTAACCATCTCATCCAAGAACTAAATAAGTGCGAGATATGATATAAGATTTATCCCACAATACTTTTATTATAATAAATTCTAATTGAACTTTTATCCTACTAAAATTTTATCTAATATTTTTACCATATTCTTCATATTGTGGTATTTGTGAGTGGAAACGCACCAGGGGGTTAATAGTGTGTATTAATTAGGGTGACAATGATTCGATTAATAACCAAAACTAAAACTATTTATAGATCTGCTATTGAAAACCAAAGTTGATTAAATATTAGATATCTGACAGTTAAATGAATTGCATTAATCAGTTCCCATGGATATGATTATCCATTTAATTAATAATGGATAACCGCTTACTATAAATATAAAACAAAATAATTTCTTTGCAAAAGTTGAAATTATTGGAAAACTCTTGTGCAAGTAGACGAGCGATCGTTAAATGAAACTTAAGCCTAAAGTGAACCAAATAATAAAGCATACTCTAAGTATATATATATTTTTAAAATACATTATATATATTGGTAATATATAAGTAAAACCAACTACAATTACCATTTAAAATTGAGCCGACTTTAAGCGATTTTTTAAATCTACTAATTGAAATCGAAGTCGAATCGCAAAATTACTATCCATAACTAAATTTTGCGATTCTGTTATAGTTGATTAGTTGCAGTTAACCAATTTTAATTGTTATCCTTATGTAATAATGAAAGCTACTTACTCAATAAAGGCAGAAGTGAGATATATAAATAAAGTGCACATGCGCACAAATAATATAATAATAATACACAATTTATAGGGTTTCGGCTTCTAGGTAATCCTACATCCACTACATAAGCTTTTCGCTTAGAATATCAACCAAGTTTACTAAATAATATAATTTTCTCCAAAAGAATTTACTAGCTAAAGTTACAACCCTCTCTTCGAGGGCACCTTCAACACCTCAAGCTCCAAAGGGAGCTCTACCAAACTAGTAAACCGAGTGGAATTATACCCCCTACACTAAAGCAACAACTTAAATCCTAAGACCTTCACCCTATGTAAACATAACAAGCTTTGATCAATAAAAATAACACAAAAGTTATAAATAAACAAGAACAAATAACAAACAATATCAACTTAACTATCATGTTAAGCTTCTAGCTCCTTTTAATGAATTTGATGATAAATCAATCAAAGGGTTGAAACTCAATCAATAGAAAACAAACCAGAGCTAAGTTTTGTATGAAAAAATGATTCAATATAAGCTCACAAGGGATTATAGGACTCAATGTATTCAATGGGGTTTTAAGGATCGAGGGCATGCCAAACAAATATAAGTGTTGTTTGATTAACGAAAATTATTTTCTGGTTTGATTTTAATGAAATTGAAAACTTGGTTTTGGTTTTTAGTTTTCAGTTTTATGAAAACACGTTTGGTTAATAAAAATAATATCAGTTTTAGTTGGTTGAAACTAGTGAATATTTATTTGGTTATAAAAAATAATATTAATTTTTCTTGAACAACTTTAGTAGTAATTTGATTTTTGATTAAATAGTAACTAATTCATATAAAATAATTTATAAAACTTAATATGGTCGGAGAAAAAAGTTACATGTTGTATTTGTAGTTAGTTTATAAAATTAAATATTTACTATTATAGTTATAAAATATATGCAAGATTTAATTAATTAAGTTATCGATGATTTGAGTTTTTTTTTGTTCAATTAAATATAAAATTAATTAATATATATTATAAATTTTTTAAAAAAATTCAATAGTCTAAAATTAGTTTTGATTAAATTATAAATAGATTGACTTTAAGAAAATTGAGTTATTTTAAAATTTAGATTTGAGTCGATTAAATATAAACTAATTTAATTAATTTAAGATAATAGTTTGAGTTGAAAATAATTATTTTTATTTTTATAAATTAGATAATAGTTTGATTTATTTTTTAATTAATTAATTTTATAATGAAATATATTTATAATTACAAAGTTGACACTGCATTTTGATAATAAAACCAACGGTCTCGAAATCACAAAAAATAATTTTTTGATATTTTTATTTTTATTAAGAAAAACTAGTTTTGTTGGAACCTATTTTCATTCTAGTTTCGATTCAGTTTCATGAAAATGTTGAACCAAACACGTTTTCGTAAGTAATTTTGGTTTCGATTATGAAAACAGACTTGATTTCGCTAATTAAACAGACCCATAGAGTTTTGTCGAAGTTAGGCCTAGGAAACTAAGTTGCAATGGCTAGAAAATTAGTTGTTGGGCTACCGCTCGCAGGTAGATCGATGTTTGATCGACAGACATTCAGCTGAACTTCGGTTGAAAGCTATTGAAAATTTAAACCCTATTTCAATCGATCTTCAGCCGACCAATATTTAGTCAGACTTCAATCCGAATTGATAACTATTTTTTTTTAAAAAAAAATTATGCATTTAGTTCCGTTGGGGGTTAGTATGAGTTTCAAGGCTATGAACTTACCTACCACCATTATCGTGCATCCCAAGATTATAATGTGATTATAATCCTCAAACTAATATTCAATACTCTTCGACTTGCATTGTCATTTAAATTCTTCCTGGTAGTTCGACCTTTTCGATCGCAGACATCAAATGAACATTGTGTTTGAAAATATTTTTAATTAAATTATTAATTCTTGATTTGTTATCATCAAAACTAAAATTAAAATCTATATTTAAAATCTTAAGCCAATCAATACTTATCAAATCCATCCAACTTCCTCACGTGATGATGCCCTTTTTTTTAGCAAAGATAGTGTATAATATGATTTAAACTTTATATTTTTAGAAAATATTTAAGATATTATCATAAACTGTGCTATTCACAGTTGACTACGTGATCATGCCCCTTATTTCAAGAAAATGAAGTAATTATATTTAACAAAATATCTTTTCTTGCATCAAACATTTAATTATGATATTTATGAGAATTAAAATCTCTGAAATTTTTTTTTTAGTCATTTAAGTTTGAATATTTATGATAAATTAATTTTAATTCAAATTTTAGAAATACTTTATTAATATTTTGTTGTTGATGATGATGATGATTTTATTTTTTTTTGGCATTTGGACCAACTAGTTAGATGCACAAATTAAAAAGGGTTTCGTGCCAATGACCTTTTCATTGTTCTTTTTTCAATTTTAGTTTTTCGTGTATATATATATATACATACAGTTAACAACCAATCACGTACAGGGTAGAATACCCGAATAGATTAGGTAATGACGACGGAAAGCGGTAAGCTCACACGCGGAGCATCTTCGTCCCCCTTTCAACGAGAGATCAACAGCAAGCCGTCCGATCGGCGGGACGACGATGAGTCGTATGCCACCCCATCGAATAACCGACCCTCTTCCCAGTTCCCGCCACCGTACACCACGCGCGGGTCCTACCTGGAAACTACAAGTCTACAAGGGTGGGCCCCGTTGACCGTCAACGCCCTCCATATCAAATCATTTCCTTTAAATTAATTTACTGCTCGATTTCTTTTCGACCCTGTTTCTTCCTCCATCCCAGGTTGCCACCTCCGCATGCTTCGATCGCAAATAGATCATTCATTTGTATAATTTAAACCCCATATTTAAGGAATAATATGCAGGAATAAAAATGCCGTTGTCCCGGTTTGGCGTCGATCTAAATGGGGAGCGTCTTCTTCCTCCTCATCATTGGATGAGAGGCAAAGATGCCTATTTGACCCTCCAAGAACTGAATCCAATCAACATCCATCTCCACACGCAGGAGGTGGAGATTGGTCAGGGTTCATAGATCCTTCGAGGTCGCAGGTACTTTTCTCCCTCCCTTCCTTTCTTCTTATCCATGTTATCTTCGCTCTAATCGTTCCAAAATGATATTTTTTTGGGGGGAGGGGGGCGATTGAGCGGATTCAATGTGCCTCCCTATCATGCAAATGAATAGTGTTTTAGGTCATGTGGGTGGTCATTGTCTTGTTCTTCTTTCCATCTTTTTCTTAATCCTTTTCCCATTACGTTAAATTGGGTGCAGATTTGGGAGATTTTGGAGAGGGGAATCGCATCCGCTACTGCACATTTTGACCTTCCCCTTTACATCCTTGTTTTTACCATTTTGATTCTTTCGGTGAACCAGGCAGGAACATTGGTGGGAAAAGGGCGCAAATTTATGTGGTTAATGACATTGATACTTTTGCCGCAGGCCATTCTAATGAAGAAGAAGCAAGTTTCTTCCTTTCCTGAAAGTTGCAAGTTTTAGGAGGAGAATCGCGTATATAGCAGAATTCCATGTTCAGTAGCAGGAACCATTTTGCCGAATACGGAATCTTGGATCGGAGAAACAAGGACAGCGAGAGAGATGGAGACGCAGCGAAGCTTTCGCCGGAAGAAGATGACGAAGCAGCTGACGGGGAAGCGGGACGACACCCCCTTGCATTCTGCAGCGAGAGCAGGAAACTTGGATGTGGTGAAAGAGCTGCTTTCGGGTGCGAAGGAGGATGAATTGGTGGATTTGTTGTGCAAGGTGAATCAAGCATCCGAGACTGCTCTTTTTGTGGCTGCCGAGTATGGGTACGTTGACGTGGTGCAAGAGATGATCAAGCATTATGATGTTGCAATGGCTGGAATCAAGGCCAAAAATGGTTATGATGCTCTGCACATTGCAGCCAAGCAAGGGGATGTAGGTATTGCTTTCTAATACACTGTTTCTGATCACGAATCAATCTTTTAGATGCTTGTTCAAATGTCGAGTTTATTGTATGTTCTTCTTCTTGGGATCAACATTTAAGTCTCAATTGAGAGTTCAAGAACAGATAAGCTAGCCAATGTTTTGTGATTCTATTTTCCTCGTAAAGAAAAGAAAGGAAATGTATGGCTTTGTTTAAAGAAACACTACTTACTCGTATGAGCAGATATTGTGAAGGAGTTGCTGAATGCTCTTCCGGAGCTGTCGCTGACGGTGGACTTGTCGAACACCACGGCGCTTCACACCGCAGCAGCGCAAGGCCACATCGAGGTGGTGAATCTCCTCCTCGAAGCCGACAACAGCCTCGCCCTCATCGCAAGGAGCAACGGCAAGACGGCTCTGCATTCCGCCGCAAGAAATGGGCACCTGGAAGTGGTGAAGGCGCTTCTCAGAAAGGAGCCCGCAATCTCCACAAGAATAGACAAGAAAGGCCAAACTGCGCTTCACATGGCGGCCAAAGGATCGAGCTTAGAATTAGTCCAACTGCTTCTCGAATTCGAGCCCTTTCTGCTCAACATAGTCGACACGAAGGGCAACACCGCGCTGCACATCGCAGCGAGGAAAGGCCGCGCTCAGGTGAGATTGCAGTCTGAATAATTAAGAGATTGCAGTCTGGCAAAATGAGTTCTTGTTCCTGTTTCAGATTATTAAGAGATTGCTGGAGACGAAGGATGTTGAGATCAGAGCCATCAACAAGTCCGGCGAGACGGCGCTCGACACCGCTGAGGCGATGGGGAACTCCGAGGTCACCGGGCTGCTCCTCGAGCACGGCGTGCAGAGCGCGCGGATCATCCGGCCGGCGCCGAACCCGACGAGGGAGCTCAAGCAGACGGTGAGCGACATCAAGCACGAGGTGCACTCGCAGCTGGAGCACGCGCGGCAGACGCGGCGGCGCGTGCAGGGCATCGCGAAGCGGCTCAACAAGCTCCACGAGGAGGGCCTCAACAACGCCATCAACTCCAACACCGTGGTGGCCGTCCTCATCGCCACCGTCGCCTTCGCCGCCATCTTCACCGTCCCCGGCGAGTACGTGGACTCGGACAACCTCGCGCCGGGGCTCACGGTCGGCGAGGCCAACATCGCGCACCAGATCCCGTTCATGATCTTCTTCGTGTTCGACTCGGTGTCGCTCTTCATATCACTGGCGGTGGTGGTGGTGCAGACGTCGGTGGTGGTGATCGAGAGCAAGGCGAAGAAGAAGATGACGTCGATCATCAACAAGCTGATGTGGATCGCGTGCGTGCTCATCAGCGTCGCGTTCCTCGCGCTGTGCTTCATCGTCGTCGGCCCCGAGGAGAAGTGGCTGGCGATCGGGGTGACGGTGATGGGGGCAGTGATACTGGCGGCGACTTTGGGGACGATGCTGTATTGGGTGATCGCGCAACGAATCGAGGCCAGGAACATAAAACGGTCCTCGCTGAGCAGATCGAGGTCGTGGTCGGTCTCCTGCGTGTCCGACTCTGAATTATTCCACAGAGATTACTACAAGATGTATGCAATCTAATCTGAGACTGAGAGTGACAAGAGATTAAGAATTAGAGATTGAATCTCTGGAGCATCCGTGTAATTATTTGAGCTGGCTGAAGTTTGATGATGGCAAATGCTGGAAGGAGAAGAGGACTTGACATTTCGTCGAACAGGAGGGAGGCTTGAGCCCTGAGAGGAAGTTTTAAGTGTGTATAGGGAGGGAGTTTTAAGTTTTAACGATCGATATAATTCTTTTTTTCTTTTTCTTTTTTTCTGCTCAAGTGTTTGCAAAATTTTCTCTTTCCTGAGCGTCCATTTAATTAGATTGATAATGAATAATTAAATTATTTTAAGACGAGCAAGATTATGTTTTTTTCGAGAGCCGGCACCAAAAGTGTCGAGATACAAAATTTCATCCAATTCCGTAGAACGAATCGTGGACCAAACCGGTCCATCTTTGCATAGGCGATCCCTATTTGTTGTCTAATGAGTAGCTTTGTTACACTCCCTAAAATAAAAAAGAAAATTAATACAATTACACTGAGCTTTGAGAGCCAAAATGTCAAAAATAATTGCGTCAATTTCCCACGGAGGGGAGCGATCCCCATTAAGAGCCGAAATTAAGATCTTAGAGCTCGATTCAATGACAAAGCAAGGCACACGATGCTCAATAGCAAAACAGATACTCTCCTTTACCGCCAAGGCTTCAAGCTCCAATGCTGAATTACCAGCTTGGAAAGAGGACTCGACACCAAGACAAGCTCCATCAGAAGAGCGTACAACGAAATCAATCCCACCTGCACAATCATCAAAGGATGCATCACAATTGATTTTAAATATGTTCGGGGTTGGCGGAATCCACCTAATAAGTGTTTGGGAGGGAATGCTTGAACCCTCGGATTGTTTAATCGATGAGTAGGCACCATTGAATGCTAAAATTTTGGTCACAATGGTGGAAGGGGCAAGCCGCCAAGCCTCGTGCACCAATAGGTTTCTAGCGTACTAGATGAACCAGCAAGCATTCGCTATTATGGAAATGGCAGAGGGATCTCAATCCTAAGAGGCCACTGGGAGGTAATTCAGTTGCCCAAGGCCCAATTCGATATATCGAGGAATTATAACATGATCTAGAAGAAAGCAAGTTCCAAACAAAAGTAGAGAAATGACAATAAAAAAATAAGTGGTCAATAGTTTCAAGCGAATTTGAACAATAAGTGCAAGAGTTAACACTACTAATCCCTAGGCGGCAAAGGCGATCTAAAGTGGGAAGGTGAGAATGAACAAGTTTCCAACATAATATTAATTTTAACATTCGATGCAGTTAATAATTTTTAAAGAATTTTCCAAACAGCGGGCAAAGCCTGCTGGTCATGGTTTCTTAGAAACTTATATGCTGCCTTAGTAGTAACGTTGCCCCCTACACTACCCTTCCAAATATATTTGTCCTCACCGGATAGCATAGGCAACCGTAACTTAGAGATGGATTCCAAAAGCACCGGGCCAAACAGATTAGTGCGTGTATCCAAGTTCCAACATTGATCCGAGATAAGACTATTGACATTCAAATCCACAAAAACCACATAACAATTAAAAAAAGTTGATTTTAACGAAATTGGAATTTCAAAATTCCAATTATCCCAAAGAACAGAAGAGTTGCAACTAAAAGCAATTAAACGAAGGCACCCAGGGAATAATTTTTTGAAAGCCTTTTTAAACAAATTCCAACTCCATGAATTGGAGTTACACTAGTTGAGGCCGAATTTAAGGTTAGGGTACTTAACATAGACTAAGTCGAGCCAAGGGGAAGACCCCTGTTAAGATAGCTCAACACCTATTTAGCTTGAAGAGCTAAGCATTTATTAGAGAGATCATGAACACCAAGCCCCCTAAAGCTTTAGGCAGGGTGA
The DNA here is from genome assembly GCA_034359265.1 of Canna indica. Classification (NCBI taxonomy): domain Eukaryota; kingdom Viridiplantae; phylum Streptophyta; class Magnoliopsida; order Zingiberales; family Cannaceae; genus Canna; species Canna indica. The sequence continues at coordinate 72,182,952 of CP136896.1, forward strand.
CCACATCCCAGGCAATGTGGTGAATTGACCTGCGTCCAGAAGGCCTGGCCCAAAGGAAGTTTTTGGATATTTGCTCAATTTTATCGATGAAAGAATGGGAAGCCCAAGTTACCGCTAAAGAGTGCAGCGGAATGTAACTTAAGACCGAGTTGATCAGCACAACTCTACTGGCTTGGGATAGGTAATTCGATTTCCAGGAGACTAGTTTAGCTTTAATTTGGTCGATTAAGAAGTTCAGGGCATTTGCAGGTTGTCTCCTAGGGGCAATCATCATTCCAATGTACTTGAAAGGAAACCTGCCCTCCTTCATGTTTAAGAAAGAGCAAACAATCGCAATTTGTTCCCTAGAAGCGCCCCGAGGAAAGAAAATTTCAGACTTAGTTAAGTTAATGCATTGACCCGAGAACTTTTCATAAATATCAAAAATTCGCTTAATAGTACTAAGGCTCCGATGAGTCGCTATAAAGGTTAATAAAATATCATTAGCAAACATGATAGGACTAATCTTAAACGAGTTTTTGATCTTAAAAGGTTTAAGCCTACCCGAATCAACAGCTTTATCCAACATACATGTCAAGGCTTGAGCAGTTAACACATAAAGGTAAGGTGAAAGATGATCACCTTGCCTGATCCCTTTGTAGGGAGGGAAGAAAGAGGAAACATGATCGTTAATGAGACAAGCAAAACTAGAGCTAGAAATGCATGAGAAAATCCAAGAAACGAATTTATGAGAGAATCCAAAAGCTTTAAGCATAGCCAATATCACTTGCCATGAAAGCTTGTCATATGTCTTTTATAAGTCAAGTTTTAGCATAACATAAGGATACTTTCCGTTGGACCCAAACATAAAGTGTGTTATCTCCTATGCAAAAAGAATATTATCATGAATGGATCTACCTTTGATGAAGATAGATTGCACGGGGGAGACAAGTCCAAAAATGACTATTTTAATTCTATTTGCCAATAATTTTACAAGGATTCGATAATTGAGATTACACAATGAATAGCTAGACCTAAAATCTTTAATCCTAGTAGGGTTAGAACACTTAGGGATAAAAGAGAGGAGTGTTTTGTTCCAATCAAACGGAAGAAAGGCCGACTCATAGAAAACATTTATGCAATTCATGAAAGATCCAAAAATAATGCTCTAATAATGCTTATAAAATTTTGCTGAAAAATCATCTAATTCAGGACTTTTGCCATTCGGCAAAGCCTGGATCACATTCAAGACCTCTACACCAGAAAAAGGTCTAATTAAAGCATTTTCATCAGAAGCATCAATTTGTGAAAAGTTAAAGGAGTCAGTAATATCCAAAAAGTCAACATTAGAGTCATAGGTTCAAAGCGATTTGTAAAAGCCAAAAAAAGCATTAAGAATAGCACTATCCTCAGACAAAACCAAATCAGGAGAAACCGTAAGCGAAAGGATCCTATTAACCCTTCTTCTTACAGTAACTACTCTATGAAAATATGCAGAATTTAAATCACCATCCACAATCCACTTTTGTTTGGCCTTAGCCCACAATTTTAAACATATTTGCCTACGCGCGCACAACACTTGCTTTATTATACAACATACACAATTCAGATTCATCAGCAGTATTTAGACCATTCATTGCATCAGAGAGTTCAAGTGTAGAGATTTTATCATTTGTATCAGACAAAGTATTTTCAAGCATACCCAGGCAGTTGAAGTTCCAAGCAGATAGTGCACGTTGAGTAAATTTGAGGGCTGTAGAAAACTTACCGTGCAGAGCTAAAAGAGATGGCACTTCGGCCCAAGCTTCAGACACAACCACAGAGGACTCCGGGTATTCAACCCAGAAGTTTTGGAACCTAAACATTTTACAATTGCGAGCAGCATTCAAAAATCAAAATAATAAAGGACAATGGTCTGAAATTCCTCGAGTAGGATGCTTGATAGAAGCATCATCATAAAAATGAAGCCAAGCCGAGTTACAAAAAATACGATATAGCCTAATTTGTATTCTATGAATGCCCTGCCGATGATTACACCATGCAAAGGGGTTTCAGTGAACCCTAAATCGATTAACCCCAAATCCTACACAAACTCACGGAAAGCCAAAACCGAACTCGAGAGGCAAAAAGGAGACCCCCCCCCCCCTCCTTGTCAACCTCATTCAATGAGCAATTAAAATCCCTAGCAAGAACCCAGGGGTAGGAAGGAAAGTCGAACGACAGAAAACTCTGAAAAAAATCACGGCGCAACGAAGGGTTAGTACTAGCATAGACATTTCTCTAAAAATGGCTCGGAGTTGTCGGAACCCAGTACAACCGGAATACCCAGAGGCAAAACAGAAATAACTTTAGATTGAAAAAGTAAAGAGTTCTAGGCAATGATTAGGCCACCCGAAGCTCCCATGGAACTCTGAGCCACATCGGACCACGACTGGCTGAGCGATGCAATCAGTCTATTGGCCCTCGCCTCCTCCAGATGCATTTCCTGCAAAGGCTATTAGTTGAACAGAAGAAAAATGAATGAAGTGAAAAAGCTTGTCTCTTACCGAGCGGTGCTAGGCACCGCGGACATTCCAAGAGAGCACTATCATTGGGAACCAGATTCAGAAGGGGGCTCAGCTTCACCCGCGCCATCGGAGGGGGGTGGAACGCCGAAGATGAAGCTTACATCCTCAGCCCTAGGGCATTTAGATTTCTTAGGTCTCATCGGAGGCGAAGAGGAGGGCACCTTAGGCGGATGGCCTATCCTCCTACCACTCAAGCATAAGCCTTCGAGAGTGGAATGTCTTGTGGCCGAGGAGCAGAAAAGGCAATGGAAAGCGCCTGCGACATTTGATCAAGAGAGCGAGAGGGAGGTGTCGCGCCCCGACCCCGGGCCCCACCCCCGGCGGCCCCGACCCGAGACGCGACGGCGACTTGAACACCGCGCAGCGAAAGAAAAAGCCACAAATCATAACATATAATAAAACACCAACATAAAAATCAATAATTATAATTCATAAGTCCGATCAAATACAATTATTAAAATATAAAATAGATCTATAAATTATAGCTCCAAAATAACAATATCAATGATTAGCATATAAAGCGACAAAATGAAACAAAATACGAAAGCAGACGCCATCAGTGCTCCACATCTACGACTGACTACTAGCTGTCTAAAAATTATCTACACCTCGATCTACAGATCGACCGCTCACCCCTGCAAGTCTGAAGCAAAAACAATGGAGATCAGCGGATGCTGAGTAGAAGAATCACAATATGATCAACAAACATGAATAAGATGTCAACTCAATAATAAACGACTATATGGCCTAAGATGCAGTCAAAGGCAATGAACACAACAAATACTCATCACTTACTCCTAAACAACATCAACTGAATCATCGAGCGTGTTGACCATTGGGTAAAAACCCCGCACTCTACCACCTGCAGAGTGGCATCAACCGTCCGCTCCAACGGTGATACGACTATCCCCACCAAGCAGGTAGTCCGTCAGATGTCGCGTCTGACATCCCCACACCTGAAGGTGCCCAAAGTGACTAGTCAATATCTATACCCTCTCCCATCCCTGGGGGGTACCACACCGAAATGGTCCTGGACCGAAATTCTCTCCAATGTCGTAGCCTCCAGATCGATAACAACCATGCAACTCGACTCCAAGAGTGTAACAAGGTATATCATCATGATCAATAATATAACAACAACTCCAAGTGATTATGACATGATCAACAATATAGCAACAACTCCAAGTGATTATGACATGATCAACAATATAGCAACAACTCCAAGTGATAACAATATGAACAACATGATAATAACAAAACATCATCATGATCAACAATATCACAACTCCAAGTGATTAAGACATGATCAACAGGATAATAATATGCTCAACAAGTAAACGACACTACATATATCAATATGGCACTATGCATACAATGACTAATCCAATGCACCATGGGATTAATACAACATACTATGATCAAGAATAAATCACTACTAGAAACTTGGTCTTCAGCAACGGCTATCAGCAACGACCGCTTAAGTCGTTGCTATTTGCAACGGCATTCTTACGGCCGCTCGAGCCGTTGCAAATATGTTGTATTTGCAACGGCTTTCTAACGGACAAGTGAGCCGTTGCAGATGATAACTTATTAGCAACGGCTTGCTAACGGACAAGTGAGCCGTTGCTGATGATAACTTATCAGCAACGGCTTTCTAACGGGCGAGTGAGCCGTTGCCGATAAGTTTATATAGGTCGCAGATCGCGCCCGCCCCCCTTCTTCCTCCCGCTGCTGCCGCCGCCGCTCCTCTCCTCGCCTCTCACCGCCGCTGTCGCTGCTGCCGACGTCGATGACTCCTCCCGCTGCTGCCGACACTGTCAGGTATGTGCCCTCCGGCTACCGTCTCTTCCCGTTGCGGCCGATAGAAAATCTGACCGAAACCCTAAAAATAGGGTTTCGGCCGGTGGCGGTCGGCCGATGGCCGTCGCCGGACCTTGTACATTGGCCGGATAGTGTGTCCGGCCAGTGTACTCCGGCGCCGAAATTTGTAGTTTAATAATATTTTATTATTGTTTTTTAAATTATTTTTTAATTGTTAATTAATTGTTAATTAATTATTTAGATTAATTATTTAGATTAATTGTTTAATTTGTTAGAATAATTTTTAGGGTTTAGATTAATTTCGGAATTATCCAATTCGGACGCACGCCGGAATCGTCCAATTCGGACGCGCGCCGAAATCATCCACTTTGAACGCGCGCCGAAATCGTCCACTTCGAACGCGCGCCGGTATCGTCCACTTCGGACGCGCGCCGGAATCGTCCACTTCGGACGCGCGCCGGAATCGTCCACTTCGGACGCGCGCCGGAATCGTCCAATATGGACTCAAACGGTCTCGAAACATTTAGAAAATAATCATGCATCCGACGAGTTCATATGTTTCACGTACGCATCGACGAGTTGGATATGATTTAGCAAAACCTTAGATCCGTTCGGGGATTGTATGTTCGTGTAAAAGAAGTAGATGGTCTTTTATACGATGTACAATTCTTGAATTGTCCCTGATTGGACAATTTGGGAATATAGTTATTTGTACTGCACTTGCGTTTTTATTTTAACTGTTATCTAATTATTCTAAATTTCAGCAACATCTCTCTTGTTCTCCGATACGCGCCCAGATGATATGCGTATTCGGAGAACTATAGGGAGATGCTGCCGAAATTTAGAATAATTAGTTAATAGTTAAAATAAAAATGTAAGTGCAGTTCAAATAACATAAATCCCGAATGGAATAGGACAATCTCACCTAAAGACATTAACCAAAGAAATTGTCATTGATTGACAGAATCATGTCGGCTGATCGAAGTTGGATGTACCGACGTCTTGATCGTGGAGCTTTAACGAATGAGTTTCGATTAGGCGTACGTACTTCCTAAATTTCGCCTATTCGAATCGGAATTTCGTTAGCATGGGTGATCAAATCCGATGTCCGTGCCGCATTTGTTCAAATGGACGATTTTTGGATCGGGAGACTGTCACTCTGCATCTATATAGCAAAGGATTTGCATCAAGATATTTTCTATGGACTTGTCACGAGGAGTCACGCGAAGTCGGGACGTCGAGCAATCCTGTCGTTCAGACATATGGTGAATCTTCATCTGTTGGTGCTTCTTCATCCAGTCAATGTAATCCCTATAGAACTATGATACTTGATAGTCTTGGGGGTCAATTCCACCTGAATGATAATGTTGATCAGCCAGTTCTTCAGACATCAGTCCCACCAGATACTACAGCGGTTGATATCACAGAAGTAGGGGCTGCGGTAGAGATTGAATTACCGAATAAAGAAGCCGCAGAATTTTACGAGATGTTGAAAGCTGCCGATGAACCTTTGTATGAGAATTGTCCTAAATACACTAGGTTTTCAGCAATGACACAGCTCTTAAACATCAAGACCGATTGTAATATCAACGGAGTTGCGTATGATCGGATTGCTGGATTGATTAATGGAATGCTGCCTACTGATAACAAGTTTGAGCCTACTTTTTATAAGACTAAAAAGCTAATGAGAAAATTGGGGCTTGGGTACGAAAAAATACACGCGTGCCAAAATAACTGCATTTTATATTATAAAGAAAATATGCAGTTGGATAAATGCCCTGTATGTCAACACCCTCGTTACAAGGAGAAGAAATCGGTCTGACAGAAAAATATCCTGTTTAAGGTGCTTCGGTATTTTCCACTAACACCGAGGCTTCAAAGATTATTCATGTCGGAAAAGACAGCCCCCTACATGAGTTGGCATGCAAGAAGTCGTGATGATACAGTAATGACTCATCCATCTGACAGTGAAGCATGGAAACATTTGGATACATGTTATCCTTCATTTGCTAGGGATACTAGAAATATCAGATTGGGATTGTGCACAGATGGTTTTAATCCGTTTGGACATTCTGCAACTCCTTATTCAGTTTGGCCAGTGCTGCTGACAGTTTATAATTTGCCACCGTCAATGTGCATGAAAGATGAATTTATTTATCTTTCGATGATTATTTCGGGTCCTAAGGGTCCGCGAAAAGAAATTGACATATTTCTCAGACCCTTGATAGATGAATTAAAAACATTGTGGACTGAGGGAGCTGTCACTTATGATTGTCATCGGAAGCAAAACTTCAATTTAAAGGCCGCGGTCTTGTGGACAATCAATGATTTCCCGGCGTACGGCATGTTGTCGGGTTGGAGCACTCACGGCCGACTCTCTTGTCTGTATTGTATGGAACACTCTAAATCAATCAGTCTTCAGAACGGACGAAAAATCTCATTCTTTGATTGTCATCGTCGATTCCTACCGGTTAATCATCAGTATCGAAGGAATCGTAATAAATTTACTAAGGGCAGAGTCGAAAGAGATGGGCCACCACCGATGTTGTCTGGTGAACAAATGTTAGCACATGTTTCAGCACTTCCAAATATAGTATTTGGTCGCAATGAAAGAGTGTCAGGTTTTGGCCAAACACACAACTGAGTGAAAAAAAATATCTTTTAGGAATTGTCCTATTGGAGTTCATTATTGATTCGACATAATTTAGATGTCATGCACATTGAAAAAAATGTGTTTGATAATATTTTCAACACTTTGATGGATATTTCTGAAAAAACTAAAGATAATGTCAAAGCCCGACATGATCTGAAAATACTTTGTAAAAGACCAGAGTTGGAGTTACAAGAGGTCAACGGACGATATCTGAAATCGAAGGCCCTATATGTGTTAAATAAACAACAGATCAAATATGTTTGTCAATGGGTAAAAGAACTCAGATTACCCGATGGATATGCTTCAAACTTATCTCGATGTGTGAACGTCGATGATTGCAAAATATCAGGGATGAAGAGCCATGATTGTCATGTATTCATGCAGAGATTACTTCCGATCGCATTTCGAGATCTTCTACCTGATAATATTTGGGGTCTGTTGACTGAATTAAGTATGTTTTTTAGAAGCATCTGTGCAAATGTCCTTCGAGTCGAAGATATGTCTACACTTGAAAATAATATTGTTGAAATCATATGCAAGCTGGAGCAGTTTTTCCCTCATGCATTTTTTGACTCGATGGAGCATCTACCGATACACTTGGCATACGAGGCACGAGTTGGTGGCCCCGTTCAATGTCGTTGGATGTACTTATTTGAAAGATACATGAATCGTCTGAAGAAAAAAGTAAAGAACACCGCAGCTGTTGAAGGATCAATATCTGAATCGTATATCATCCAAGAAATTTCAACATTCTGCTCATTTTACTTTGAATCGACGGTACAGACAAGATTTGATCGTCTTCCATGTAACGACGACGGGGGTGTTCGACATTCAGATGGACGTTTAAATATATTTTGTCACTCTGGTCGTGCTTTTGGTTCTCGTCCATCTCGACACTTAAGCGATGAAGAGTATCATTTGGCACACTTGTATGTATTACTCAATTGTCCAGAGATTGAACAATTCATTGAAATATTTGACATTGAGATGGTGCAAAAATACTCTATTCACAACGATCAAGAATTGGAGAGATTACGAAATCGTGATTTCCCTACTTGGATTCAGACTTACAGTAAAGATCACAGAGCTGAAATAGATGAAAGAATATTTGAGTTTGTTAGTGGACCGTCGCGACTTGTGTCGTGCTATAGCGGATATTTTGTTAACGGGTATAAATTTCACACGGTTGAATATTCATTTACAAAGAAGACGATGGATGCTGGGGTCTGCGTGAAAGGGACAACCTATGTTGAATGTGATATGAATTTTTATGGACTGGTGGAAGAAGTGATAGAGTTGCACTACTTTGGCTTGAAATCAGTGATCCTATTTAGATGTCATTGGTTCGATACAACAGAAAGGGGCATGAAAGTTCATCAAAAATACAAACTTATTGAGGTTAATTACAAATCGAAATTGGCAGCAAATGAGCCTTTTATATTGGCATCACAAGCCGAACAAGTATATTACGCGAAGTATCCGGCTCGAAATAAAGATAGAGCAGATTGGCGTGTAGTCTGTAAGACAAAAGGTAGAGGAAAAATTGATCCGATAGTAGGAGAAAATGATCCTCCTGGTTTCTATCAAGAAGATGATCTTCCTGCTGTGGATCGTATTATTCCAATACTCGAGGATGCAGACACAACGTCAATTCAATTAGAAGTTGAATATGCTGATGATGACGATCATGAAATTGAGGAAGTTGGAGATGAAGAAGAGGAAGAAGAGGAAGAAGAAGAAGAATTCGAAGACTATTATTCAGATGATGAGGAATAATTATAAAGTATATATTTTATTAAATATATCTCTACTATTTATACAATAATCTGATTATATGTTTGTTCGACAGATATGTCTGGTCGTGGTTATCGACGCAGGAGAGCTTCGAAATCTCCGATCGGTGAGACTCCAGCACTTACTCATGCTGCTGATCCTCCTGTTGCTGATCCTCATGAGGATGATACTGCCGAGGCTAGTACATCCAGACGCAGGCGGCCACGCGGGCCGAACAGGTGGCAGCCTCCACCAGCCACAGAGTCACGTAGATTGATTAGCGTGATTGGGGAGCGGTAATATATCATGAATTATGAATCATTACAAATTCATTATATCATAATATAATATTAAAATTTATTTTTGTTGTGCAGGTTCGAGCAAGAAGAAGTGCCGAGGTGCATTTCTTCTACTATTCGACGATACATGCACGGGGCATGACCTACGTGGTCTCACGTGCCTAGCGAGCACGTCGACATGTTATGGCGCGAGTTTGAGGCACGTATTATTATTATTTTTTACATGCATGATGATTAATATTGGTACTGATATTATTATTCGCTATACATGGGCCGAGGACCAGAGGCCCTTCATTTACGTTGCCTGGGAGGCTATTTCCCGGGCAAGGTACAACGGGCAGCTAGGGCAGGCTCGGTCCCAAGCGATGGCCCGAGCTGGGACCACTAACATCGCGGAGACTCGGGGATACGGCCCCAGTTGGATTACTCCGGATATATGGGACCAGCTCGTGGGGATATGGTCGACGGATCGATGGCAGAAGGTTTCTCGGAATGCGGCTAGAAATCGCATGTCGGGGGGAGCAGCGCGTCACACCGGCGGCTCTGTTGCATTTGCAGTGCACGCGAACTGTATGGTAAGTATATCTTTTAATTATATATTTTATTTGTTACTATGTGTACTAATTAATGTATTTGTTTTGTAAATGTAGACGACAGTGTCGGATGACGGGACTGTCCAGCGACCCTCCCCGATGGCGGTGTTTGAGTGGACTCACCGTCGAGCACATGGGACGGGGGAGTACATCGACAACCGCGCTGCATACATTATGGTAATTATATATTTGTTTAAATTGTTCATTATATATTTATAATTTAAATTTTATGATAAATATTAAACAAAAAATCAAACTCGAGTAGGAGACCTACAGCCAGACGGTGGTGCAGCGCGGGGGTACCCCCGAGGACTTTGACGCAGCATCGTGGGTCGAGGCCGCAGGTGGCTGGGACCATGGCCGCGTATATGGCTTCGCAGATAGTGGTCATGCGCGAGTTGTACTAGGGCCACTTGGGGCACCGACCCCTCCGGTCGCTGGTGAGCGGTCGTCCACCTCTAGATCCAGTTATGATCATAGTAGCAGAATAAGGACTCTAGAGGAGACGGTCGCGCGTCAGACTGAGATGATGGAGCGCCAGAGTCAGATGATGGCGGATATACAATCTATGCTACGCAACATGTCAGGTCATCCCGAAGCAGGCATCTCTTCGGCATCATCTAATCCATCGTCCTCGAGTCAGTCCACGCCGGTGTACACTCAAGCACTCCAGACCCCGCCATATGATCCAGACCATCATCCATCGTGATCGTGAGATTTTTTGTTTGAATATTGAACTTGTTACTGAGATATTGAACTTGTTTAACTTATTTTGTTTGGATATTGATACTTCAATTTTGCATTTGAATTGTTTTTATACTATCGTGGATAATTATCAATATAAATATAATTGTTTTAATATATATCTTGGTGTGTTTGTGATGTGTGAATGAATGTGTGTATAAGGGTATGGGTGTGTGAGTTATGTATCAGATAATGTATCAATGTATCAATGGAAATTTTAAATTTTCAATTTTTCTGTTCCCATGTATACGTCATCAGCAACGGCTTTCCCACGACCGTCCGTGGGAAAGCCGTTGCTAAAAGTGTATCGAAAGCCGTTGCTGATGACCTACAGCAACGGCTTAGCGACGGGGTTTTACTAACGGCGTTGCTACGGACTCGACGACCGTTGCTATTAATGTTATCAGCAACGGCTCCGGGTCTGTGGCAAAACCGTTGCTGATAATGTTTTTAGCGACGGCTCGAGCGGCCGTTGCTGATAATATTTTGAGCGACAGCCCGAGCGGTCGTTGCTGATCCGTTGCTAAGTTATCAGCAACGCGACTTTCTGTCACGGCTCTATTGCAACGGCATCAGCCGTTGCTGATGACCATTTTTCTAGTAGTGAATACCAATAAGCAATAATAAAATGTAACACATGCAATTTCTACATGGCATGCCCAACAATAATATGCAACAGGAGTTCAATAAATTTTAGGAAGCAAATCAAACAATGGAAGCAAAGGTATTTTCGTAATTTATCTCCGACGACAAATCAACATCAGACAAGGGATGACAGACTTGCAGGCTCAATCCACCCCTAACACACTCTCCAAATTACAATTATATCACACTAATTAATCAACTAAATTCTCAAACTAATAATTTAATATTATTTAAATATTTCGACAACCTCAACAACTAACCAACTAAAAGAACATCCTAACAATGCCATCTCAGAAAACTGACCCCACCATCACGTTCAGCACACGAAAATGATCAAGATTTGTATTCATCTCAACTTCAACCGATAACTCGGGACCCACCAACTAAATTAATTTCAAACATAATTATATCACTAACTTACTAAATAACATCAAAATACCGAAATATATCAAAATCATATCAAATGATCTTCAATCTAAAATCCGATACTACCATCGCGTCCAACACGCGAAAATCTACAATTTTGATATTCACCTCAACTCGATCCAAAGACTCTACGATCAACTATAAAAATACCCTAATAATTCACAAATCAACCTCATTTAATGTGATACAGCTCTCTTCTCTAAACACCTATTTATTAAATTAAATAAATCTTAAATACCCCCTCTCCCTCACTCGTCTCCCACTCAACCTCCCACCCGATGTCGCCCCCTGCTCCGCTCGAACCCACGCCGGCCGGCCATCCCAGCCGCCGGCGATCACCCCGACGGCACGACCGCCCTCTCCCCGACCTCCGCGACCGATCCGACTCACCGTTAGCTGCTCCTTCTGCACCCGATCCCGCCGCCTCCTCTGCCCGCCCCAAATCCACGCCGGGCGGCTCCCCAAGCTGCCGACGACGACCACGCCGGAATCTCCACCTTCTCATTGGCCTCCCAATCCGATCCGACCCACTAGCGGCCGAGCGGTGGCCGGGAAGGCCACCACCAAGCACGGCCAGCTGCTGGTGCTGGCCTGCACGACACGATCGCCCGCCGCCAGCCCGACACTGCTCCTCAGCGTGAGCTCGTCCTTCATTGTCGTCGTTGGGAAATAAATGCGAAAGTAAAGGAGAAAGGAAAGATCTCCGACCTCGATCCTGACGAGCTCCACCGGCGACACGCGCCGACTCCTCCTCCGTCTGCAGCATCTCCTCCCTCCTCTTCTCAACCTCTCGCTCTCGCTCTCGCTCACCGCTTCCCTCTCTTAAAACCCCTCAAAAACACCTCTCCCTCATCTCACCCTCACCTTCATCTACCACCTGCCACCTGCCACAGCCTACTTCTACGGTCATCTATTATTATTATTATTATTTTAATACCCGGACATAACAGGAGGGGTCTAATGATTGAGCTTACGAAATTAATGGGTCTATCTTACCAAATCTAATCATGTGACATTATCATTTCAAATCATTTTCAATTAGTCTAAAGTTCTTGTTTGGTTGCAAAGAAGTGACGTGGGCCTAAAAAATAGAGGTTTAAAAAAAAAAAATCACAATAGTTGATCTTATTAGGGTTTGAACCTAAAAAATAGAGGGTTACAATTTTGCTTTTTCCATATTTATTTCTTAATAATACCATTATATATATATATCATTTTATTAATATGGTATTTACAATTTTATTTGTATTATTATTAATTTTATTAATTATATAATATATTAAATTATAAATTTGTATTATTAATAGTTATAAATGGAGGAAAACATATTAATTATTTGATTATTACTTCCTCATGAGTACATAGTTGAATCAAATAATACCTAAAAAGTTAATTTATATAAAGGTGTACTTTCCAAAAAGTTATAATTTACTGCAGTTGATAAATTGTGGAAAGTAAATTGTCGTGATAACGAATTCAGATGTCTTTCTGTGGTTTGCTGATTGATTGAATGAATTTGTTTGGATTTTATGCATATGTAATATCACACACGGCTATGAAAAGTGAATAGTGATGCATATTTTGCTCCACAACGAGCATGAATATTGAATGCGATTAAGCCATCTTTTTTTTGCAAAAAATAAAATTAACTAAATACACTAGTACAAGCTTTCTGGCAGTTGAACTAATTGTATGCGATTTTGGATATAAATGTAATTGCATGACATACATGTGTAATAACACTGGTATTTAATTTACGAAATACAAGTTAAAGAATACAGTTAAAAGGCCTGAGATATATATCAAAATTAGATACAGAGAATATACACAAAGAAAAAACAACCACTAAGTATCCTGTTAAAAGTTCATCTGCATATGTGACCACAGCTTGCAAAATGCTGAGCAAAAATTTAAAGAATGGACAAGACATCTATTTATTTGAGGAGGCCCAGGGACTAATCAGTTATTCCACAAAGTCATCGAATTCCCAGCCTAAGATATCCTCAGCTGGGTAATAATGCGTGCTTGTTTTGCCATATTCCAGTTCCATTTGTGTAATTTCTGATTCTGTGTCTGATATCTCGTCCATCCACCTTGGCGAATCAGAGCCTTCGGGTTTTGGTGAACTGGTGATCGGAACAGTAGGAATCTTCTGTGCGGATGGCGAAGCCACTGTCTCAATCTCTAGCAAAGGTCTTTCAATGGATTCAAAGTCTAATCTCATCTTCTCAATTGATTCAAAGAGTTCATTGACTTGAGGATCATCTCTCCTGCAGAAAAAGAGCAAGAACAACTTCATATATACAAGGGAATGGGATAATTTGCTTGCAAGTGAAGCATAGAAGAAGTACCTGGAGCCTTCTTCCCTTTCAGAGTAGAATAATTCCTCCATGTGATTAACTATGCTGAAGGCAGTCACGATCTGAAAAGAGATTGCACGGTTGAGCCTCATTATGAATTCAAAAGCAAACTAAGCAAACTTGCTTATTAAATTTAAAAAAAATGGTAGTCTTTACTCCATATGCAGAGAGTAATGACAGCACAATTTGTTGTAAATTTGTATTCTATGAGAGTCAAACATTTATCATTTACAAATTACACCCAGATTTCAACTATGAAATTTTGGATGACGAAAACTTTGTCAAGTAACAACTCTTCTTGTACTTTTAATTAGAAAAGAAAACTCTTAATGTGCTTTTTTTAGTATAGAAGTCAAGAACTGAGTAAAGGATAAAGATTTGGGAAAGACATCCAAACTACTCAGTCACAAAATTTTTAAATAGATACTAAAATATAATCAAATTTGGGTTAATCTCTGTCTAAAATACTCTAATAAAATAGCATTCTATCTTTTGCAATGTGTAATATTTAATATAATGAATTGTAATCGAGCCTTGGTGCAATGTTGAGATCGCTAATTGAAATACTGTTTGCCAAGGTTTTACATACAAGGGACCATTCACACTACTTGAACAAGGTTTTACATGACAACAAAACCAATTTACATCTCTTCAGATAATATACAAGTCAAATAATATACAACAAGACCATTATAGATAATATTTCTTCACAAGACAGGAATAGGATACGATAGGATAATAAAGGAGAGGTAGTACTAGACAAGATTTTTCAAATCTGGTATTCACCGGATATAATATTATATTCTTCTAATCAATATTCTCTTGGAATCTATGCATTAAACAAACAATTGATTTAAATTCATCTCTTATCCTATCCCTTTTCTCCTATGAAGCAAATAAGCCATAATAGTAGTAGCATACCTTTGTTTCGGTTGCTAAGTATTCCTCCTCAAGATTTTTCCTCGGGTATTTTCCTTCAGATATCTCATTATTGGAACTTTTTTCTGTTTCTGGTCTGCAAAATGTGATGAAGAAACAGCTTAAACAAAGGGAGAAAACCAAGCACCACCTTAGCTTAAATAGCTATGCTACATGATTACACCACCTATCACTAAATTTCTTCAAGTTCTCTACCAATTTGCTGATATGAGTGATGGAAGATTTCAATTCATCCTGTAAATAGAATGAAAACCAGCCAAAAGTCAAGCTTGACAAAAAACTAGATTACTATATGTAGATTAGTGTGCATCAAGTGAACAATTTTTACACAAGTTGAATATTTTCAAACTAGACAAATAGAAAGAGCAATACCTTGCATGAAGAAAGGTGATGCTTGATGGACTTTACAAAGCAATTTCCATATTTCTCTAATTCATCACTACAACAAACAAAAAACGCAAGGGGAAGCAGAAATCAATAATAAATTCCGGAACTAGTTGTATCATGGATCCTAATCATAATTTTTATCTTAAGGCCCAGAAAACAGACCCAATCTGTTTGTCCTTTAGCTCTCTGTATGAAGATTGAAGCTTCCAGGCATCCTCTAAGAAATTAATCCAGACACGGACAATATCAGCTTCTACTTTACATGAAGTGACAGATTTTGCAAGATCATCTTCCTGTATAAAGAAATATCAATGATTTGTAAACAAAACTGTATTAGGACAATATCACTCCTATGTTGCAAGGAAACATCTTTAGACAACTGGTTGGACTTTGAGAACCTTTGCTTTCAGGTGCATAATAATCTGATTGCTTGCTTCATCAAACTGGTCTTTCTCTTCCCTGGTTTTCTTCAGTCGTCCACAAGCAGCTACTAGAGCAACATTAACCTACAACAGAGTCCAGCTCTAGTTGTTAAATTTGACTGGATAACCAACTTCCCCAAAAGCTTAAGCGGTTAAGAAAGAAATTAATCTATACATTTATATGCTTAACGCTCCCCCTCACATTTGGGCCCAAGCCCAATACGTGAATCAGCTTAATTGAAGTGAGGGTATTTTATTTTTAATATTAATGCTATGAAGATTTGAACTTAGGATGATCAACTTATTGGATGATCAACTTTCCCCAAAGCTTAAGCTCTTAAGAAAGAGACCAATTTATGCATTTATACACTAGTCAACAACATCGCCTGAACAATGATAATTTTTGTGCAACATAATTAAATGATTTATATGCTAGGTCACAACAAATTATCAAGAATTATTTCAAATAACATAATCATAAACTGGAAGAAGTCTCAGCAACTTGCATCATTTGTCCAATAGACAAGAAAATCAAGCAGTAAATTGAGTCTACCCACAAACATGATGACTTAGATGCATACACAAAAACAAAGCTGACTACATCAGAAAAAAATTGGATTGAAAATAAATTGCATTTGTTTGGCAATAATATAGTGTATTAATGACCTTTTCTATCTTAACTGATTATCATAGGATTCACATTGATAGCAATTCACCTCCAAGGGGCTTTGAATTTACAGAAATGTTGCAATGCAATTCACCAAGGAACTTGAGTGACAAGCAACTGAGTGATTTCAACAGGCTTAGGATAAAGCAAGAAAATGAACCTAGAAAAGATCTAAAGATCCTAAAGAACCAAAACTGATGAAGGATATCTAACATTAAAATTACCTTCTTTAGCTCAGCTTCAAGTGCATCTCTTTGGTTCTCCAGCCTACCAATATCAGAGAGCAATTCCTGATTTGAATTGGCAAAATAAAATAATAAATGACATCAAGTAGTTCCATAATACAAACTACTATAAACATGGAAATTTAGATGAAGAGCTACTGTTCTTCATATCATGTAAAAAAAGTGGCCTCGTACTTCCATCAGGCAAGGATCTGAGGGTCAACTGTCAAAATATGCAACCTTATACTTGCATGAAGAGCGTTTGTTGTAACTCAAGCCTCTGTCACCAATATCACTATCATGGTGCAACCTTAGGATGTCTCCTTAGTAATAAGATTTTGGAATGTGAACTTGGGAACATTCTTATGTTTGGTTGGACATACATGGTTGTCCACATGGACATTTAACTTGCCCATGAAAATATGATTCCCACCAAGAGAGGTGGTAATCCTACATTATGAAAAAGGACCATGTAAAAAGGACCAAGAGAGGCGGTTTGTCCATATAATATATGAAAAAGGACCATATAAATAGATGAAATATAAGGATGATGATTATGTTTTCCATCAAAAGGTGGATAATCCAAAATATCCCTGAAAAGAAGTTGTGGTGTAATGTAGAAGAACACAGATATTATTTGTAATTGTAAGTTTTTTTATTCTGGCAATTCAAGAGATAGATAACCTTCGATGTCAAATTGATCTAGATGTACCAAATATTACCTTCTCAATTCCTCTAGTCTCATTGGCTTTAACTACACGGAAGTTCAGCGCCTCTTCTTTTTGATGCCTGCTTTGAGAAAGGAGAAAGACATGAGTGGAGCGGTATACAACATAGTTTTATAGAAACTCAAGGGCAACAGCAAAAAGGTCTCTAAGGAAAGGAAGAGTATAAATTTTGCAATATGCATTATATTAGTGAATAGATTTTTTTCTCAATTTTCCTGATGCATAAATAATCAAAAAAATCGATGCCGATGATAATGTCATATTGTGAGATGTTCTAGGTTTCAGAAACTTAATTATCTCTAAATAATCCAAAAAAATACTTCAAGTAAGCAATAGCTATCAAGAACAAATCACAATATTTTTACATCGCATTTTAAAGAAAGAACAATCCTTACTATCAAATGCAAAACATTATCCTGTCTATATGGGTTATTTCTACAACCAATCAAGTTTAGCTTTGAGTTGTCTAGACTGATATCAACCATTTATAAACCAGTGTTAAATGAAATCTCTCATGTAACTCTACTGAATTAAGTTAAGAGAGTAATCAATAATCTCCCTTTGATGTGCTCAAAGCCTACAGCTGAAATAAGGTAAAATCGAGAGAAAACAAGCCTTTATTCAAAGATAAAGGGAAGTAACAAAGAAGTCATATATAGGACCTGTGATCTAGGATACGCTTCTCTGCCTTTAAGGAAGAGTTGGCAAGAGATTCTGCAAGAACTTTCAACTTATCAACCTGCCAGCTTCAGGTAAACATTATTACAACAAGTTTCAAATTTTGCAGCAAATATACTATTTCTAAACACCACTTATTTAATAATGCAAAGAAATAGCAAAATGGTTGAGATTGCCATCCTAAGTTACTCAAGCAATATGATATGATTGCAAGTTTCCCTTTCTTCAAAAAAAAAAGGTACTCAAGCAATATTCTATAAAATAAGTACTACTAACCAACTGGCATATGCATGGCATATGATGAATATAATGAATAAGGATGCTTTCTAAGTATCCCTACAAAATTTCCAAATTACATATATGCCACTTCATAATGTCAAATTGAATAGATATTTGTAAACTGAACTTATGTACAGCAATACCATTGTGCTTAACATACCTAACAATAACAAGAAGTATTTGTTAACATGCAAATGATAAATTAGACCTATAGTAAAATCTCTTGATTGTCACAAGGTTGGCACTAAAACTTACAATACGAGGTGTACATTAAAAATATGACAATAGCAACAATTCGGCATGTCAATAGTAACTAAAAGTTGCTAGTGTTTGGTTCAACAAATATGGATGGACTTGATGGCACGAGTACCTTGCTATAGGCACGAGTTCAGGGTCAAGAAGAGTTTGCAAGCTTCACGGTGGAATGTGTTGCAAGAAGAGAGTTGGATGAGAAGAAGACGGGAGGGAAGGAGAGAGAGAGAGGAAGGAGGGAGAGGAAGATGTAAATAAGAGAACATTGCAACTGAGAATTGCTCTATCATTCTCCTTTATTCTTTCCCATATAAATACATTTTCTGTCCATAATTACCAACTTTAAATCTCACTTTTAAAGCTCACTAGAAATTACATTATTTTATTTAATGTCATTATGAGCAGTCTTCAATTCTCACTCTTAAATTATCTTCAATTTTTATCCTTGAAACGAGTGCTGCCTTTATTCTTCTTTATGCAGCGTTCATACTTGACTCTCCATCTCCCTTCATCATGTGTCATGTGAGTTGGATGGCTGAGGTGGCTGGCTGCCACATTGATGCTGAGGTGGCTGCCAAGTGGGTGTAACAACTAACAAGTCCTTCCTCCGGAGATACATGCTTGTCCCCAAGCATGAATTGTGGAAAGTCTTGATATAGTTGAGAGGATGGTTCCCAGGTTGCTTCATCACGAGGAAGGCCGGTCCATTGAACCAAGAGTTCTTCTAAACCGTTGTGCATTCAGCGAGCCAAGATGGCAGAGGGAGTGGGAAAGAGATCAGCAGTGGAAGTGTGTGGCAGTATGGGTTAAGGAGGTGGGGTTGGACCTTGAAATTTCTTTAGGAACGAAACATGGAAAACATTATGGAGTTTGGCCTCTGGAGGAAGGTCAAGAGCATACGCCACTGTCCCAACTTTGCGCAAGATGCGGAAGGGGCCATAAAACCTTGGGGATAGCTTCTGCGAAGTCCGTTGAGCCAACGATTTATGTGTTGGACGTGGCATATATTTATGCATGGTCCACGTCATTATCTGATGTGGACCATGTGTCCATGTTGTTATCCTTATGTGGTCCACACATTTTATGATTTTATCGTTTTGCCAATGTCTATCCTAAACCCGGTTCAAGCCTATCTTTCTACCTTTGATGGCAATGTGCGTATATAAATAGGCCGGGATACTCATAGGTCCCCATACTCATTCCTACCTTTCTACACCATCTATTGAGGGTTCTGAAGAGAGTACTGAAAGGCCTATTGAGGAAGGAGCATAGGAGCAAACGGAATTGGAGCAGCGCATCAACACGATGTCAATAGCAGGAGGTTAGTCTCGATCTTAAGCTTCCGTAATTATACATGTTTATAGACTGTGCATGCCCTATTCTTGATATAATTATGTCGTCAAAATTAGATCATGCCATGTTCTATAAAATTTATAACATGTGGTATCAGAGCGATTTTTTTCTGCCTTGATTATGTCATGATTTCCGGATTCTTGTTTCCGTATTTTTTCAATTTTTCTTTTTCTCCTACATGCTGCGGCAGTTTCTATCAGAGAAGACAGCCATGTTGTATGGGCACCAGTGATTGTTGGTATGGTCTGGTCCAGTATCCTCACCATGTCGTCCAACGTCGGCGAGTTCATCAATGACGTATGAACGACGAGAGGATACTATAGACAAGGTGACTTGTGTCAATCTGATTTGCCGACACATGCAAACTGTCATTCCAGATTTTAAATCATTCTACCGGTTTTTCCCTGCTCTGCTTCGGCTTCTTTGGCTTGGTCGGTATCTAACGAAAGACTGTGTGGGGATATGCAGATGTTCCCAGGCGAAGTGATGGAGGCGGGCGATTGAAGAGATCCTGTAGCGGCGACTGTAACAAGGCATGTAATTAGGGTTTCACGGTTTCATGTTACGTGGAGAAGAAGAGAGTTAGTGGGTTTAAGTTTATTGGGTTTGGAAGTTCTTACTCCTCGTCAGAACCAAGAGCCTGTTGCACAACTGGTTCCTCAACAGTGCCCAGTAGTTATTGAGTACCAAGATCTACTTAATTGTTGTCAACTATTTATGGATTCTCAATGATCGGTTGTTGAACACATGGAAGAGGTGCATTGTGAATAACAACCAATCTTTCACTTGAGTTAGGAGTGGACTCCTCCAAATGATCTTTCTGAAGAAGATCACTCCCACTTATCAAGTTATTTTCCAAAAACTTAGCGTTCCTAGATTCCACAAACCTAGTGCTATGAGAAGGCCAATAAAATCTATATCCCTTGGACTTTTCGGCATATCCAACGAACTACCCACTGATAGTCCTATGGTCTAGCTTCTTCTCTTGTGGATTGTAAATCCTCACTTCAGACGGGCATCCCCATACACGCATATGTTGTAAACTTGGTTTCCGGCCTCTCCATAACTTGAATGACGTTTTAGTAACGGCCTTGGTTGAAACCCGGTTTGATATATACACTATCGTCTTAAGTGCTTCAGGCCACAAGAATTTATGAAGCTTGGAGCTACTAAGCATACTCTGCACCATGTCTAATAATGTTCGGTTCCTTCTTTCTGCAACACCATTTTGATTTGGAGATCCTGGCATGGTGTATTGAGCAACTATCCCATTCTCTTGAAGGAACTTTGCAAATGGACCAGGTGCTTGTTCATCCTCAGTGTATCTTTCATAATATTCACCTCCCTTATCTGATCTCACGATTTTTATTTGCTTATCGCATTGTTTTTCTACTTCTGCCTTGAAGACTTTAAAGGCATCTAATGTTTCGTACTTGTTATGAAGCAAGTAGATATACATATACCGTGAGTAATCATCTATGAAGGAGATGAAGTATTTCTGACCACACGAGTCCATGTCTGGACTACATATATCTGTATCTATGATCTCCAATGTGTCGGAACCATGGTTTAAAATACCGTACCGTACCGCCCGGTACGGCCGGCATTTACCAATTTTTTTAAAAACCGATATACGAGATATCTGGTATAGAGCGGTATCGGGTATCTCGGTTAATACCGCCCGGTATGGGCGGTATTTATCAAATACTAGGCTGTTACAGCCCGGTATGACAGCACAGCTGTGCTAACACAGCTAACACTGCAGTGCTGCAGCATAGTTTAGACAGCACTATGTTGTCTTTGCCAAAAGACAACTCTGTGCTGTCAAAAAATAGAAGAAAAAAAATCAGCCGGTTTGCTTTATTGTACCGGACCGTACCGTGTGTCGGTACGGTATGGTACCGGTACATACCGGTACCGGCTAGTGACCGAGATCAGTACTGGTACCGGTATTTTAAACCATGGTCGGAACTTCTCTTGGCAGTCATGGTTTCATGGTCTCGCTCTTCTTCTCCACGTAACATGAGACCATGAAACCACTTAGCGGGTTCCATTAGCGGGTTTAAGTTTATTGGGTTTCATGGTTTCATGGTCTCACTCTTAAATTATCTTCAATTTTTATCCTTGAAATGAGTGATGCCTTTATTCTTCTTTATGTAGCGTTCATACTTGACTCTCCATCTCCTTCATCATGTGTGTCATGTGAGTTGGATGTCTGAGGTGGCTGGCTGTCACATTGATGCTGAGGTGGCTACCAAGTGGGTGTAACATATATTAAGAAAAAAATTGCAATAGAAGCGATGACGATAGGTCCAACAACAGGCGATTCCCAAAGGCATGCTGTGCTGGCCCGAGGTTGCTCCCATCAATACGACCATCTCAAGCATGATGGCCGATGTTAGAGGAACTTGACCAACGCTCAAACCAAAACCAGTAAAGTCAGCGAAAGTTTTTCTGCTTGCGATCAACATGGATTACGAGCTGCCTCGTCATTGAGTGAGGGTTGTGTTGGTCATCCAATCAAACTTAATATGGTATTAGACTATTAGAGCAAGAGGTCCTCTGTTCGAATCCTCCAAGCATCAATATTTTAAAAACAAATACCCTCAGTTAAATTAAGTCAACCCACGTCTTGGGTTTGGCCTAGTCTCCTCAAGTTTGCTCGCCCACACACGAGAGCATATTATGAATATAAATGCATAGATTGGTCTATTCCTAATAACTTAAACGTTCGGGAAAATTGGTCATTCAATCAAATTTAACAATATGGATCAAACATAAAATTTAAACATGGATAAAAGAAGACGACAAGCATACGTTTTGAGAATGGATATCCATTGAGTTCTCAGGTTTTATGCATTTCTGCTTTAGAAGCAGATCTTCCAATCTAGAGCAGATGCGAAATTCTGCCAGTGCCTCTTTCAGAGCCTACACAATAAAATTAAATAACTGAGCAAGATCATGATTAGTAAACAATCTAAGCAATAACTGCATTACTGCAAAAATCATGTCAATTGGGAAGACAATGTTAAAAACATACCAAAAGTGTGATGTAAGGAATAGGAGAAAATGTGGACATTGATACACTTAAACAAAAAAAGAAATTATGCTAAAAGAAGTTGTGCTCTTATCCAGAGATATGTCAATCTATATGTAGAAGCATCCATCTCATTAGTGAAATAACTCAAGTAGATAGCAGCTGCATATGTCATGTTATGAGATACAACCTAAATTGTGCTAAAATAAGGAGCAGCAAAAGAAAAAAAGAAAAAGAGGTCAATTCCATCACATAGCTTTAAGCTTCTCAATAGGTAAGAGGTTAAAACAAAAAAAACTCCACAAAAATATGGAACTATATAACATCAAACATGAGAGATTTTGGAATACTGAAATTCTTTATAAACACGGAATTATACCTTGTATTTGCATAAATGCAGGTTTAGGGTTTAGGATATATATATATTTGAAGAAAAGAAACTTGCATTCATCAAAGATAATTGAGAAATACAAGTGATTAGAAGAGAAGAGGAGGGACGGGAAGGATCAGTCCCTAAGAGTAACACAAAAATTCAACAATGAGTTGGCTTCAAAGACGCATTCCGCGTGAGAGCGTGAGGGTTTAGGGAATATAGCATATAGCATATAGCACATAAGAGAAACTCCTAACAATATACCAAGTTAGCTTGGTCTTAATTTGTGACACAATTGCATTATTAAATCAATGACATCCAAAAGTATGCAGAGAAATTGTAACATGAATATTGAATAAACATGATTCAATATCAATAGCTCCGTGACAAAAAGATGAGAATGTTTCCATAGGAATCACCAAGCAACATATAGTTCTACTAAATGTGACACAGAGATGCTTCAAATCTTAAATAAACTAAGAAAAAGGTTCCAACAAAGATGTAATGACTCAATAAGTACTATATGCATTTGCTTTTGCTTTCTGGCATAAGTTTCTTATCAGAAATATTCTACCAGCATTAAATTTGCATCAGCTTGTCCCGTTTATGAAGTAATACAAACAGAAGTAGAAGTCTTTAACATCGGGCACACCTCCTCCAAAGCCAAAGTTCTCTTTTCCGCTCCAACATGATTTTCACCAGAGAAGACATGCAACATTTCCATTTCGCCAACCTTCTGTTGAAGCTTTGAGGCTTCATATTCTAATCTGACAACAATATGAATCAATTATGAAAGATTGAGAAAAACATGCAACAGAAAGAAGAGACCATCAGCATGACACACAAGCCCAACATATTAATGCAAATTATGCTGAACCTTAACTTGAAGCTGCAATCCTTCATTACCTTACTTAACTTGATAAATATAACCCACCTAAAACTAGGTTAGGGTCCAATAGTATGCTGCATCAACATTTCTGTAACATGACTTTCTTTACCTTCTACTTGCCTATTCATCTCACTTTAATCTCTTTTTAAAGCATTGTTTTATCATCCACATTCAGAGAGAGAGAGAGGCCTATTCATCTCATTTAAATATCTCTTTCAATGCCTTGTTTAATCATCCAGAGTGTGTGTGCGCGCCCTTTTTCCTCTTTCGTGACAAATGGTTTTGATGGCCTCCAAAATTTATTTTTCTCATAATTAGTTAGTTTGGACAAATCTAATGCAACTTAACTAATGAGAGAATTAAGATTACTATTTTCTGATGGTTCAGTTATTGCAAATAGATTTGAGAGGTTTTTTATAGCTAACTTTGCCTCTTTAAATTATATTGAACACATGATTGGAATGCAAGATAAATATATGAGGAATGTGTTTGCAAAGAAATCATAAAGGAATATCTGATAGATAACCTTGCTATATCAGCATTTAACTTTAGTCCTGAAATTGCATTTTGAGCAAACTGAAGAAGTTCCTCCCGTTTCACCTGAAATATTTGAAAAATGAGATATGGACATTAACATCTGACAAGTTTCATGAAGCATTATCATGATATAGAAATCACTATAACTTAACACAAGGAAAATTTTGAAACACCATCAAGTTCCCATAGTGGAACTTTCATAGATAATGCCATTGTAATCAATGTACCTGGTTATACAAAAGCATTCACTTCATTGCAACCATTCTAAAGATTCATGGGTTAAGATAACAAGCAGCAACCTGACTTCATATGCATATCAGAGAAGTAATTTCATGATACACTATCTAGTAAGGTGACACGTACAAATCCAATGAGGACTCCAGACATGGGATAGCCAATATTCCTGGAGGTAATACCTGAGATGCACCACCAGTGGTCTACAGCAATACAGTACAGAGACATACAAGGTGAATTGCTGCATATACTACATGATCTAGTTCGGTTTTGAGGCCTATTTTTTTATACAAGAGACTGGTTACTGTCATAGGGTGAAAGTTGGATCCGAAATTTTCACCAAGTTTCCCACAATGAAAGTCGTGGTGGCAAACACAACTAACCAGTTAGGCAGATCTGCAGGATTTTATCCTTGAGAACCAGAAACTACATTTGTCATCATATGAAGAAGAAGAGGAGAAATGAAGAGTGACTAATGAGATATACAGAAATCATACATTTACATGGTAAACAACTAATAGCTGCCATCAAGGTTGGCAATGAGAACTTCATGAGTACAGAACATTCACTTCATAGAATATGCAGATTCTTATAACATTTTTTTAACTAAAATTGTTCAAACTTCTCTTCAACAGAATTCTGATAAAGTCATACTGCAATAACAAACATAAAAGCCACCACATGTCTGACATAAACAAAAACAACAAAGTGTACCAACACTTCCTCTTCATAAGTTGAGAATGCTTTTGACAGGTCCTGTATACTGCTAATAATAGTATTATGAACTTCCTTTCCTCCTGTCAAACAGTGTCTACATAAAAGCAAAGGAAATAAGAAAGAAATTAAAATAGCTATTGAGTAAAAAATAAAAGAGAAAATTAATGCAATTATATATATATATATAACATGCAGCTCTTGGAGGTCTGTTAGTTGTAAGCTATCATTTTGGTTAATGGATACAGTATAATATTATATCTATAAAAATACCCTTAAGTAGGAAGAAAAAAATCTTCCCAACTGGGTGAGGCAGAATCCAAAATATCCTTAGAATAACAAAAATCATCCAGACAAAATGTTTGGCTAAATATTAAGCTTATTGAAAAGCAAGATTGTCAATTGATAACATTATAATTGTTAAGAATATAAATCTATAGATTGGTCTCTTTCCTAACAACTTAAGCTTTTGAGAAAGTTGATCATCTAATCAAGTATCAGAGTAGGAGCCTAGGAGGTCCTGAATTTGAATCCTCCTTGCATCAATATTTTAAAAAACTACCCCACTTCGGTTAAGTTGATTCTCATGTTGAGCTTGAGTTACTCTCCTCAAGTTTACCTGCTTGCACATGAGGGGGAGTGTTAAAAATATAATGTATAGATTGGTCTCTTTCCTTACACCTTAGGTTTTTGGGAAAGTCAGTTATCCAATCAAATTCATCAATAATCAACATTAAAGCTGTTAAAACCACCTCTCCAGATACTATGTTTCACTTGAAACTGATGACAAATTTCTAAAATAAAGTAAATGAACTAGAGGAATAATAGATAGAAGATAATATCTTTAAAAAATTGCATTAGAGTCATGGAACAAACATAATCATCTATTACATATCTGTTATGCTGAAAATCTTGGATATAAAAGTAAGAATGACAGGCAAATAATAAATGAAGGGTCTTACACACCCAAATATCTGCAGAAGCAGAGAAATTTCTTCATCATTTGGAGCTTCCAGAATCTGAGTTATAGAAAAGAGTTAACCTGTGGTTAACCTCCGTGATCAGAAATAACAATTCCCAAGATGAACTACAATCCCAGATATTTTCAACATTACATTTAAGAGTATTCATAGTTCCCAATTCTCAGGTCATACAGTGAAACTATTATTCCCTGCAAGTTACTTTCATACTTCATAAAAGTAAAGGTCAAACTCCTACAACAATATAACTATTTAGGATATGATATGAATCCAACTATGCTAATGCACATATCTTCATGCAATATATCAGATGAAACTCTTAACTTTGTACAAAAGTGAGCTGATGAAACAAGGAAGAAATTATTGAACATGAGAGTTCTGATATTAAGAACATGGGCTAGTCTTTTGTCTATTGTATCACTTGTTATTCTTTTACCACCTAGATGTTAATACAAATACCATACTTTTCACTCTCAATAAACTGATACAACAAAACGTCCAATGGGAGAATCCATTAAGGCCAAAGGCACTAAGCTATGTGACTGGAATAGTAAAAATACATAATATAAGGCACTGAGTAAATAACCCAGGGCTTCAGTGAGATAAGGAGAAGGCTAAAGTTGCTCTCCCCATCTTGGCAGCATCTGCAATTATGCTCATGCACAATTGTGAACCATTAATTTAACTTAGATCATGAAGAATCTCATTGAACAAAGTTATCACAGTTCAAGGAAAAATTAGCTGAGTTGTGTAATAACTAATAACTTGGCTTTTTTTGGCCAAGACTAAAGTTTAGCTGGAAGTAGAGTTGTTAGGCAAGTTGACTCCAAAAGCTACATGTCTCTAGGAGCAGCTCAGTTCATTTGTGTCCCAACTATGCCAAAGATAAGAGATGCATAGATACACCTAGTCCTAGTTTGGTAGGTTATGCACCAACTAATCAGATAGAGATGGAATACATGTTCAGATGATCAGATGAATGCATGTGCATAAAACAGAAAATAATGAGTAGATTATTCAAAAGATGAAAAGTACAAAAAGCACCCAAATCCTGACTCATGAAGCTTGTCATCCAGATAACTCATGCAGGTTCTAAATAAGGGCAACTAACAAATATATACTAGCA
Organism: Canna indica; assembly: GCA_034359265.1. Taxonomy (NCBI): domain Eukaryota; kingdom Viridiplantae; phylum Streptophyta; class Magnoliopsida; order Zingiberales; family Cannaceae; genus Canna; species Canna indica. The sequence continues at coordinate 72,210,631 of CP136896.1, forward strand.
AATATATGTTACAAATAGGCATATGCATAACCTCATTCTTTTACTCACAAGAAATAGAGTTTGTAAACTACTGACATAAAGGCCAAACTGACCATGGACAATGTAATCCCTTCAAGAGCTTGGCTATAGAGAAATACATCCCAGAAACTCATGGGTTCATCACCCATTTCAGAATCAAAGTAGAGAACCTGCATACAACAGTAAAGAATGCATTCTCTATCAACTTTCATCTAATACCAAGTTCAAAGCTTAGTTTGGAAATATGAAGTGAAAAATACAATTTCACAGTTTCATGAGCTTGCAATATTTGGTAATATATTTTAAGTTATGATTCCATGAGGAGTTCACCAGAATGTTTCTATAGATAAATGTTGCAAACAAGAATGTACTACTCAATGGAACAATAATCTATTTGCCACAAGTTAGGAAGTCCTTCATGTTTAAGAGTCAAATTTATTGCATAGTCATGAGTCAAATATAAAGAGCTTAAATGTTGCAAAAGAAATTACTCATCCTGTATTTTGATTATTATAGTTATAAGTGGGTATACTTGAAGTTCATAAACAAGGTACACTGCTAAAAGATTCTAACCATATCATTCTTTAATTAACAGAAGACAAGATTGCTTTGGCAAATGACTTAAGAAATTTTCTCTTATCTCTTCGATTTTATTATTTTCACTCCTGTTCTCTCACCCTATCCATTAAGTTTGAACAATTTGTACCAGTATGTATATGAAGTCCATTATCATTCAAACTTCGAAGTACAGCTTTTTTACCATGAGAAAATAGTGCCAGTAGTACTTTATGCACCAAGCTAAACAAAATTGATTTTTTAAGAGAAGAAAAAAAAATCTGTGAAAATGCAAGACATTGATAAGTACATGAAAACTTTTTAATAATAAATCTAATCATAGGGAAAAAAACAAGCAACAACTCACATGTCCAATTATGAAAAAAAAAAATCAAGGAAAGCTGCAGTTATGGAGAACTGCCACAGATAAGAAATATTTTTCTCTTGATTGCCCTTTGCTTATTGATTTATCTAAGCGAACTCATTTTCTAAGCTTTCTAGAAAACCATATATTTTTGTTTCATATGTTTTAATGTTCAGATTACACTTGGGCCTCCATCTGGTAGAATGATTATATTTATTCAATTGAATGCGCTAAGCATCACAAGTTATGCCATCTGATAGCAATTATATGTTTATATGTTCTGATTTATCAGCAGGATAATGGATACTTAAACAATTAATTATCTGACCAAGGAAGAATTTTCAGGAGCTAAGTTGCTCTCATCAGATGATGGAGGTTGTTCCAGTAATTTGTGATCCATTGAACTATCATATGCTTTTCTAGTTTCTTGCAAAGCAAACAACCATCTTTGTAATAGTTGAACTCTCTCTATTCCTCTGCAGGATACAGCAGTGTCTTCCAATCTCTTCGCAGTCTGCTTGAAGCTTTGAGATTGCCGAATACCCTACAAGAGTAGGAAGTTGGATGTATTTAAACAATGCATCTAAATTTCCTATGGAAAAGATAAAGAAAATAAAATATTTTCAGTATTACCCCTTTCCTACATATATGAATAATTATGCAATTACATTGTGTCAGCAAGAGTTATGCTCCTAGTGGAAGACAACACTCTCTTGGATTTGGAAATAGTAAATTATAAACTTAGGGCTCGTTTGGTTGACAGAAGGTCATGCGGGAAGTTCATTTTTCTCCTCCTGTTTGGTTGACAAGAAGTGAGAAAAATATAGAAAGCTGTAGTGCAACTTCCAAGCCCCCAGGTAAGTTATACATCATGCGTTTTGCAGAAAGTAAAATGACTATTTTACCCATATTTCTTTTACAATTTTTATATTAATTATATAAAAATCAGATAATTATATAATTATATTATACATGTCCATCTAATAAAAATAACAAATACTTTGATCTATTAGTTAGGGGTGAAAAGTGCATCGACGTGCAAATGTCCCTTGGAGCTATAGCGCTATGCGCGAAGCGCGCGCTCTATTGAAATAAAGCACAAAATAAAAACATAGGTATATATTTTATGTATACACCAAAAATATCAATAGACTCCAACTATCATAAAGAATAACAACTAAATATTCAAAAATGATGAAGACCAAATGTATAAAAAGAAATCATGTTTATAGATAAACCAAGCAAAACATCGTAAATCAACCATAAGGGAGAAGTCCAAAAGATAGCAAAACAAAATTTTAAGACCTCGAATTCATATTTCAAGCTCCAAAATTTATTCATTATCATCATGGAGATTTTCATCCTCAAGGTTAATCTCATCATCCACATCAAGACCATGAGAGCCATAGCCTTCACTGTCCTTCTCCTCTTCCTCCTCCATATTTTGGTTGGCTCTAAATTCTTCCTCTTCATCAATTTCTGGAATTTCTATCAACTTGTCTTCCAAACAAACCCTTGTCCTTCCAAAGAAAAAGGTTGAAGTTTAAGAGACCAAATGCCTTCAGCGTAACGCGCTTTTTGCTGTGTTGCGCTATGCGCTATAGCGCATATAGCACCGTGTAGCGCGCTACGTTGAAGTCTACTGTGCATAGCGCAACGAAGCGCACAGGGTGCACGTCACTGTGCTATGCGTTATAGCGCACTATGTGCGCTATAGTACGTTATGTGCACTATTGACAACTATGATATGTAATACATTAATTATATAATAATAAATTATATATCAAAAAATTGTATTGTACTTATATTTGATTTGCAATTAAAATTCATATATAATTATATATGAAAAATTATACTAATTATGTATTTGAAATATATGAAAAAATAAAAATATTAATTTATCAATGAAGAGTATTTCGGTCATTTGGAGGGTATTTTCCTATGAAGTACTCATGTCAACTAAATATGTTGTAGTATAGGAAGTGCGACTTCCTATGTAATTAATTCATGTCAACCAAACATATTTTTGACACTTCCTAGGAAATGCATGTGGAAAGTTAATTCACATGAAGTAAATCTTCATATAGTAAGTTACTTCTCATGTCAACCCAACTATACCTTAGCCGGTAGCAATGTGGTATGTCCTCCTACCTAAGTAAACTTAGAAGACAAGAATTGTTTTGTAGGAGCAATTTGACTGCTTGAACCCCTCCTATCGGAAAGAGAGAACATCATCTATTGCCATAATATTCGTAATTGCCTCATAAATGCTACATGTTTATAGAGTTCATCCATGATCATCATAGTCTGTAGAAATGGGAATTTTAATCACTTATTATACATTTGTACTCCATTCCTACCATAAAAGGAAATCTAGATTTGGCAGAAAACTAGAAATTAGAAGAGCTTACGCTTCTCTTTATTTCTATTAACTATCAACAATTCACTTCACTCAACACGTCTTTGATTGACCAAGATTAGTACAGTTAATGGGAGGGACCGTTGGATTCACTTACAACCCCAAGTCGGAAAAAAGCTCGATCCCACCTGTGGTGCTATTGGCTATCTGGCCGTCCTATTTGTTCCCTTACGTCTTTTATTTTAATAAAATGCTCTGGTGGGTGTCTTTTGGATCTTCAACTATTCCTCAAATAAAAGCTATCCGGCCATCCTGTCATTGCCACACCCATTTGCATCCATTAATGTGGTCCAAGAAAATGCTGGTACGCCCAACAAAGAGACAAGAAATGGATAGCGGAGGAGATGAGATCAAGGTTTTACCATGCGGCCTTGGATGATCCTGGCCCCGCCGACAACGGCTTGGCCGGCATGGTGGACGACGCTGCCGGCATAGCTCCGGACCGTGCGTGTGAGATTGTTGTTGCCGCCGACCTCAACGGCCTTGTTGACAGCCGATCTCAACCACGACATTGAGGATGAAGACTAATTAATGACGGATTGAAGAAAGATTGAAGAACTAAAGAGGAGGAGGAGAAGGAGGAGGAGGATGAAAGGGAATAGGGCTTCATCGATCACGAGGTGGGAGAGGAGAAGGGGTCAGCGAGGGGTTCGTGGCGTGGCGATTGTTGTGGTGTGGGTTCGCAGTGCATCGCCGTGGTTTTAGGCCGTTTCTATATATAGTAGCACAAATTAAGTGACCGTTTTATTATCAGACCTCACTACTCCAATGGTACAAAGTAGAACTATACACTATACAATGCAAAAGAACATATTCTCAGTATTACCTTTATCTATACGTAAAGAAGAATTTAAATATTGTAAAAAAAATAATAGATAAATATTTATAATTAATTAATCTAATCATATATGATAATTTTTAATTTATTATCTTATTATCTTTGTCATTTAATGGAATGAATTAGTACTTATGGCCCGGACGGATGGGCTCAATAGTGCCCACGCTCACGAACCAAACTCAATTCAAGCTAGAAGCCTAGAGCGGCTCAACCCGAGAGCTCTACCCGATCATATAATTAAGGATATTCACGGCATTATTAATTACAAAGGATTCGTCATCACAAGCCTGGTATCTTCAGGATCAATCTCGATCTACTCCAAGTAATATCTCTGCGAGATTACCCGGGGGTATTATTATAATTTCTTCCTCGTCCTATAATACATATACGACACGCCTCAGGTAACCTAGAATCTAATTTTTATTATCTCCATCTCGATCACATATTGACTTGGAAGTCAGATTGTCTTTTGCAAATCCACTCTCGTTAAGTTATATGTGACCAGGAGACGCATCGAACAGGACTGCACCGCTCCGATCCTAAAGCAGAAATATTTAATTTTTTTGAAATTCCAAGGGAAGACTAGAACCCCCTTTGACCCTAACATAGATCCGCCTTGCTCGTAAAATAGATACATAAATATCAATTTGATATTTTTATTGTTTAAAATACAAAAACAATCACGTAACTTTTGAAATAATTCAATTGTAACATAAAAAAATTGACCATTATAAGACACGATAAAAGTATAAAATTTACGGTTATTATATTTTTTTTTAAAAATAATCTAACCTCCTTCTTTATGGTTGGATCATATTAATGATACAAAGACATATTCAAATAGTTTTAGGGCATGTTCATTTCCACCCGTTTCGGATTTTGGTTTCGTTTGAAATCGAAACCCGCACCCGAAACGGCGTTCGTTGACGAAAACTGGTCAAATTTTCAAATTTGTTTCGCGAAATTGACTTTTCGTGAAACATTCTTTTGTACATGAAGCCGAATTCTACTTGGAGTAGAATTCAGGTTTTTGCGAAAAGTATCTGAAATTGGTGGTGGCATACTTGTAATTAAAACCAAGTATTCGCATGTTTCGCGAAAAGTACGTGAACAAAACCTGCGATCAATCGGGTTAGGGCATCCCACCCCCGACTGATTGCATGAGCCCCTCTCTTTGACGACAACAGGCGATAAGTTGTCGCCGACTTCGTTCCTTCCTCTCCTTCGTTGACGATCTCTTTCTTTCCACTTCGTTGACGGATACTTCTCCTTCTCCTTCCAGTCTACTGAACACAATACCTTGAAGGTATGTTTTCCCTTTTTGATTCATCATTTTCTCTGTTCGCCTGACGTAGGGTTTCCTTTTCCTTTTTGATGGCTTGTTGCTTTCAGTTCCATATGCTTCCATTTTCGTCGCCGCTCTTTCTCATATCTAGATCTACGATTTCCTTTTTCTCCGGTTCCATGTGCTTCCATTTTCAAACTTCTTGATCTAGGGTTCAAAGTTGTGTGAACATTCTTCTCTGATGTTGCTATGTTTATTACCCGATCAAAGGTTTTTTTGCTCAATCTATGATTATTTTGCCCTATCTAGGGTTTTTATGTTTCCATGTTGTTTTGATTACTGATGTAGCTTTGTTTATTGCCCGATCTAGGGTTCCAAATATTTTTTGTTTTCCATTTATGTTGCATTTATCAAGAGTTTCATTGATGTTGCATTGGTCTAAGGCTTCATTGATGTTGCATTCCTACAGCTTCATTGATGTTGCATTGATCTAGGGTTTCATTAGCTATGTTGCTCACTGCTTGAAAACTAAATTTTTTATTAAATCTAGGGTTTCATTAGCTATGTTACTGTCTTGATTGTGTTCATGTACGGAAGAATGGTTTTTTTTTACTCTTGATTGTGTTGTAGTTTATATTTATTTACTGTTGATATATTTTGCCCGATCTAGGATTTTAGATATTTTCTATTTTCCATTTATGTTGCATTGATCAAGGGCTTCATTGATGTTGTGTTGGTCTAGGACTTCATTGATGTTGCGTTGATCTACGACTTCATTGATGTTGCATTGATCTAGGATTTCATTAGCTTGGGTTTCATTAGCTATGTTGCTCACTATTAGTGAAAACTAAAATTTTTATTAAATATAGGGTTTCATTAGTTATCAGTTTGCAATGACTATATTTGTTAATTCAATGTTATAACAATTTGCATTAGTTTGTACCTATTTTTTGTTTGTTATGTTTACTGTTACTATTTATTCTTACCGGTACCTATGATTTGTACCTATTTGTTTGTTAATTCATATGATTAGGTTTCATGTTATAATTTATTCATCTATTCTTTTTACTAGTTAGTATATTGTGTTATTTTCAAGTAGATATAATAAATTGAACATATTGGTGGCTATCGGAATCCGAGAAAAAGTCAGAGTTCTGACCAAAGAATGTCATAGAAGAATTGGAGGCGATAAACAATCAATGGTTATGCACACTTTCTTCATAATGTCGTAAAGTAATGTTGTCTATTATCAATTATGGTTTTATATAAATGTGTGGTTGTGCTTATATATTTCATTGTTTGATTGTGCTTATATAAATGTGTGGTTGTACTTATATATTTCATTGTTTGGTTGTGCTTATATAAATGCGTGATTGATTTTATACTTTGGTTGCTTTGATATAATGGGCAAACTATATTTTGATGGACTATGAATTGAAGGCGATCGTCAACTAATGGTGACACACATTTTCCTTCATTGTCCTACATTCATAAGATGAATTTTTACCGTTATAATTGATGTCATGAGGATTGTTGATGAACAAGGTAAAAAATCAAATATAATTGATTTTTTCATCATATTCCATCAACGATCCTCACTGACAACAGTAATGACTGTAATGTGATATATGATGATGTTGTGATGATGCTTGGTTGTTGTGTTCTAAATTAGCTGCTGTGTTTTGAATTTGCTGTAATTTGAATTAAATAATATGTTATGTTGCTTTTGTGGTGTAACTTTTATTGTTTTTGTGGTGTACTATGGTGTAACTGATGTTGCTTATGTAAAAGCTAAATTAATGATGGATTGTGTAGTGTAATTGTTGGGTTGTAACTATTATGTAAGTGTTTAGTGTAACTACTGCTTCATATATATATACACAATATGTATTCTGTGATTGAATTCAATATAAAATGTAACTATGGTTATATTCTATCTAATTGAAATTGAGACTTAGATGCATTGTTTGAATTTAAAATATGTGTAGGACTTGTACGCACAATTTGTATGTCAATTATTCGAACGACGATATGCCAAAATATTTCGAGGTTGATTTTATTTGAACATTTTGTATCAAACAATGATAACTATCTGTATCAAACTTGTCTAAAAATATATGACATGTCGTATACTCACCATATATGATATGAATTGTATTTATTTATGACTTACCATATACTCAACATATTTATGATATACCCTATACCTTATATAAAACTTTATATACATACCATAATGAATTTGAACATGAACTTATGACAAACATATTCATAAAATATATACCATATATTATTTGAATCATTAATAAATACTTTTGATAATATTTTTTCAAAGTTCATTTTAATTTTATATCATCTAATTCTTATTTATATATTCAATATTATATTTTTATAATTTTTTAATTTATAAAAATGTATTAATATAATAGTTAATAGTAATTAGTTAATAAGATTTAAATTAAATTATTGTTGTTTATTAGTTAAATATTTTAACTCAAATAGTTGTAATAAATAAATTTATTATTTAATAATAATTAATTTAATAATATTCATAAATAAAATAATGTAAATTCATAAATTGAAATCGGGTCTATTTTTAATAAACAAACACAGTTTCAATTTTCGTTTACGAAAACAATCACTAAAATCAATACAAAATAAATAAGTTTTCGCTGATTTTATTTCGCGAAACATGAAATTTGAATATGCCAAATAAATGCGTTTTTGCCAAACAAAAAAATCGAAACCAAAATTTTGAAACTCGAAAATCCGTTTCGATTTTTACAAAACAAAAAGTCGAAAAATATTTTCGCAAACAAAAATACCCTAAACTTAGAGATCGTGTTTAACAAATGCAGATCGAAACACTGTGTGATTGAGGTTAATTGGGCTAAGACTCGGTTTAACTCAAGATTGGCTCAATCGTTGTGCCCGCTTAATTAGGTCTCGAAATTTAATTATTTTTTAAAGTTCATGCTCAAAATGTAATGAAGTTATAATTAAATTTTACAGGGAATTAAATTAAAATTTTATATTAATAATAAACAAATTATTCGAAAAAAATTAATTAATGAAAATGATTCGAACTTTGACGATTTTAACAAATATGACACATTTTTTTATTTGAAATAAATACGTATTCCAACTTTTGAAATTATAACAATTATAGACTCATGTTATATTTTTATTTATTTACTCGTTATGTGCTGATGTGGAACGCCACGTCAGCACAATAAAATTATTTTTTAAATTTGGGATGTCATATCATCATTAATCCAATGTGGTAGAATTTTTTTTTAAAATTAAAAAAAATGACCCGAACTTTGACGTTTTTAACAAATATGGCTCATTCTTTTATTTGAAATAAATAAATATTCCAACTTTTAAAATTATAATAATTATAGACTCTTATTAGATCTCTATTTATTTATTTGTTATGTGCTGACGTGAAGCACCACAGCAGCACATAAAAATTGTTTTTAAAATTCAGGATGTCGCGTCATCATTAATCTTACGTTGTAGTTTTTTAAAAAAAATTAAAACTAGTCCACTTCACCACCACAACTTAAAAACTTCAAACCTAATATCTGAGTCGAGTGGGTGATAGATTTTAATTTTTGAATTTAGTCGGATATTAGGTTTGAAGTTTTTAAGTTGTGGTGGTGGCGTGGATTAGTTTTAGTTTTTTAAAAAATTCTGTCACGTATGGATTGATGATGACATGACATCCTGAATTTAAAAAAATAATTTTTATGTGCTGACGTGACGTTCTACATCAGCACATAATGGGTAAATAAATAGAAATTTAACGAGAATCTATAATTATTATAATTTCAAATGTTAGAATACATATTTATTTCAAATAAAAGAATGAGCCATATTTGTTAAAAACGTCAAAGTTCGGATCATTTTTGTTAATTTTTTCTATTTTTTTAAAAAATTCTACGACGTAAGATTAATGATGGCGTGATATTTTAAATTTAAAAAATAATTTTCTTATGCTGACGTGACATTCTTATGCTGTCAGCACGTAATAGGTAAATAAATAAAAATATAATGAGAGTCTATAATTATTACAAAGAATGAGTCAGTTCGGAGTATTTTTATTCATTTTTTTCAAAAAATAATAATAATAACGAAGAAACCTAAGACGATTAGCCGAACACTATACAGCGTGGATGGACTACTCCGACCCAGCTCGCTTTTGCCGTGCTCTCGACGTCGACTACGGAATACGACACGGCGGACTAAACGCCCGCCAATAAGCTACATCTTCAACGTTCTCCGCGGCGGCAACTTCTTCTACTTCTCCAAGTCTACGCGCCGTCGCCGCCTCGTCCTCGCCGGCAGATCTATGGCCAGAGGCTTCGCCCCCCTCATCTTCCTCACTCTCCTCCTCGCCCTGATCTCCTCCTCTTCGGCGGAGATCAAAACCCTAAAGATCAACTCCGATTCCCGCTCCCTGATCTTCTTCGAGGACTTCGGCTTCACTACCTCCGGCAGCGTCTCCATCGCCCTCTCCGACGTCTCCTTCCCCCCGTCCTCCTCGCCGGATCTCTTCGGCTTCTTCCTCCTCTCTGACGCCAGCCTCCTCCAGTCCATCCACGATGCCCAGCAGCCCCACCAGAACCCCGCTCCCCTTCCCAACTGTGCCCTCCAGAGCCACTATGTCCAACCCCTCCTCACCTTCAACATGCTCTCCGCTGCCAGATCCTTCAACCAGAACTTCTCCATCCACCATCCTGACGAGTACGGTCTCTTCTTCGCCAACTGCGTCCCCGGCGCCGCCGTCTCCATGTCGGTCGTCACCGCGATGTACAACGCCCGTCCTGACGGCACTCTCGACTACCTGTCCGTCGGCCAGTCCGCCGTTCCCTCCATATACACTTTCTTTGTTGTTGCCTACTTCGCTGGCCTCGCTGCCTGGGCCTACATCTGTGTTCGAAACCGGCTCGATGCCCACCGAATCCACCTACTCATGGCCGGCCTCCTGCTTGCCAAGGCCCTCGACCTCCTCTTTGCGGCTGAGGATCTCCACTACACCCGTGCCACCGGCACGCCCCACGGCTGGGACGTCCTATTCTACGTTTTCAAGTTCGTGAAAGGCGTCCTCTTATTCACCGTCATCGTCCTCATCGGCACTGGGTGGTCCTTCCTGAAGCCTTTCCTCCAGGAGCGCGAGAAGAAGGTGCTCATGATCGTGATCCCCCTGCAGATCCTTGCAAATATTGCCTCTGCAGTGATAGGCGAGACCGGGCCGTTTATCCAGGGTTGGGTGACATGGAACCAAATCTTCCTCCTGATCGACGTCGCCTGTTGCTGTGCCGTAATATTCCCCATTGTTTGGTCAATAAGAACTCTGAAGGAAACTTCGAAGACTGATGGAAAAGCTGCAAGGACTCTTGCCAAGCTCACTCTTTTCCGACAGTTTTATATGGCAGTGATTGGATATTTGTACTTCACAAGGATTGTGGTGTATGCGTTGAAAACGATCACATCCTACAAGTACCGGTGGGCGAGTGTGGCGGCAGAAGAGACTGTGACATTTGCCTTCTATGCTTTTATGTTTTATATGTTCAGGCCAAAGGAGAGGAACGAGTACTTCGTTCTTGATGATGACGAGGAACAGGCTGCTGAAGCAGCACTACGTGAGGAGGAGTTTGAGCTTTGATCTGAGAAATATTTGCATTGCAAGCCTGGAAGTGTGGTTCGTGCTGTTTTATCCTTCTTCACGAGGATCTTCTTATTTGGATCTTAATTTACTCCTAATTGCTGCTATTTCTTTAAGTAGTAGTCATTTCTTTAAATATGTAGTCACTTTATTAAATATAAAAAGTACTAAACATTGTTATTGCTACATGCTATACTTGTTTCTCCATCACCAGTGTTCGCTAAGATTTTTCGTGGGTCCTGTAAATTCACCACTTGATTTTTAGTAGCTGCTACTAATAATTTGGTTGCTTTGATGTTAGTTATGTAAGGATGATCTCATATAATTTATTGTCCATATATTTGGTAAATAGTGATAGTATGTCAATTATGAACTTATTCAAAAATACTCTTACTAGGAGTTAATAAATTATGGAATCTGAAACAAGTGTTTTGTTTCCAAAAACTTGAGGTTTCTCTTTCCTTTCCTTGCATAATATAAATTCAGTTCATCTCTTAGGGCTTCTTTGCTTCATAGGATAGAGGGGATAAGATAAGATAAGATATGATTTTTTATCCATTGTTTGTTTAGTGCATGGGTTAGAAAAAATTGGTTTAAAAATATAAAATTGATATTATATCTAACAAACATTGAATTCAGAAATCCTATTCAATAGGACCTTTCATTTGTTATCCTATTTTACACCATTAGTGATTGTGTAAAAGAGCATTTATGATGAATGTCTCAGCATAGGATTTGAAATGTTTACTAAAATTTCCTGAAACTTTTTTTTTTGTGATTATAGCTGTTTTTCATTTGAATATTGATTTCTTATGAGAGTATTATTATAAACTGCCCTGAATCTGGGCATACTGCCTGCTACAAACACATCCTTTCCCAAGCCAAGGACAAGGTTGACTTATGATGACTACTTGTTTTCTGTTCAAGTTTTGATGTTTCAGCTATAATGTAACAGTAAGTCAAATCGGTCAAATATTGGACAGTCCTTTATTTATAGTGTTGTTTGATTTGCTTAATCTATTATCATGTTATTTAAGTTAATTGGAGTATAATAGATTTCAAGTTTATATCTTTTCAAAGAATTCTTATATGCTTCGTAGATGGAAAAATGTATTATGCAATTGTCTAGTCGTCTTAATCCACAAGTAACCTTTAGGACCATCAACATGGATTGAATTTCCTTGCAAGTTATTAATTTTTTACTATTAGCTTGCTCCTGATAAACCAAAATGACATTTAGCATGTAGCTATAAGTAGAAAATGATGAAAGGTAAACATCATGAGCTTTATTAAGCACCGTGATGACGTGATCATCTTATTCAAAGTAGGGGTTTGTATATTGACCATTGATCCTGTTTGTTTTATTGTGGCATCATCCTACATTATTAACACTAACTTACTAGTCTGATCCCAACTGTTATCCTAAAAGATGGATATCCACTTTCCATGTTTATCAGATCATTTATGGTAGTTAGGCCTATTTGTGTAATGTCAAATCAATTGCCCCTTTCAGAGGTTTCTGTAACTAAAATCATATACTCCTGACGAGAAATTAGAATCATATTCATCGTCACATATGGCCAAATGTGAACCCTGACTGGTTGCTCGTCCCTAATGCGAAATACAAGAAACTAGAATACCAACTCATAGTTTTCCTTGATAGATTCCAAAAAATATATATTTTTGTTCTTGGGAGTTCATAGCATCAGTGATTCAGTAGGTTGTGTAGCTATATCCTTCCCTGTGCATCTCTTGGCCGTGCTCCCGCAGATGGCACACTGGGTTTGGACTTAGCCTTCTAGGTTCTGCTTCAAACATCTCACTAGCTTTGTTTGAACAGAAAAACATCTTGGAGTTTTGAAAAGCTCACAGTTGGAACAAGGTTGGGAAACTTACTCAAAGTCAGGAATTTCTCCAGTAATAATACTATTGTTGTGTATATCTCTCTGAATTGTTCAATGGAGAGACTTAGATTAGACAGCAGGAGAGAATTTTTTCGAGTGAGAATGCAATCATGCTGAGGTAGCTTACGTCTTCTGCAGGGCATGTGTAATACATAAGTCTGAAACATCTCTAGTAAAACCATGCCCATCAAGATACCTAATGGCCAGTACTGAAGAGTTTCCGGAACAATTACATTACCACATTCAAAAGGTTGCACATAGATAACATGAGGACAAATAGTGTAAAGTGTAGTGACTCTTGGAATTGGATAGGAGAATCATCCAACCCAAACCCATGTGAAATTTCTAGTAGACAAGGATTTTCGTTCCAGTCATGGAGAACTTTAACATTGTATGTGTTTGGTACATTACTTGGTAATGTTATAATATAATAGTAATTTACATTACCACAAGATAGATTGTCATCTTCAATTTATCGATAATATAACATTAGCTCGAGGCAATTTGAATTATCGGTAAAGTGTTTGAACTAAAAATGATAATGTGTGGACCATAAGAGAAAATTTTAAAAATCACATTGTCAATAATGCAGATAAATTGTTGCGTACCAAATGCCTCCCAAGTTCTTGTTGTATGATTTTCAATTCCTTGGCTTCACAAATATCATGCATGCATTAGAGAAAGCATTTATAAAAAATGTGTGATAGGATATCCCTTTGTGGATTCACCTATCTGATGAGGTTGTTCCATTGCTCAGTCTGCTAACAGTGAAGATCTCTATCGGTAGTAGCAGTGATGACAGGAAAAAGAGTAATGTCAATTGTAGGTCTCAACTCAATTTGAGTGCCTGGCTGATGCGGCTGATTGTGTTGAATGAAACCTCTAATGATTAGTTTGCTTCACGGATGGGATAGAATTAAATTGGATAATAAATGAAGAACTAAATATAATTTTTTTAAATTCATTATACATCGGATATAGTATTAATTTTATTTTTTCTATTTCATTTTCTTCTAATATATGTACTAAATAAATAATAAATATTAATTTATTTTTAATTATATTATTTTTTTATCCTACGAAATAAATATGCTCTAATAGTTTTTTATTAGGCGAGATGATTGGATCTGGTACTGTCACTTTATCCACGTAAACCTTGAATGATCTAGCATCACCAAAACTCAATTGCATCATTTCAGCGGTTGACAGAGATCTGGATGGTGGTTCCTGGAAGATGATCTCCAAATGGGTAAGTCAAGTCATTGGGCTAACTCGGTGCAGTGGCATTCAACAACACAGCTTTCGATAGATCATAGGGTGAACTTGTATTAATTGTGTCACTTCAAACTATGGTATATATTGTGGACGGAGAAGGAAACCAGATAAATCATATTTATCGTCATCAGGTACCTTCGCCTAGAGAATTCTTTTTGCGTAATTTTCATTGTTGATACTTAGTCCGCAAGAACTCACAGATCAATTAACTTAAGGGCTACAGAATTTAAGTTGTAAAAACAAGAGCATGAAGAATATGCTACATTTAAGTATGATAAGACAAAAAAAGATGGCTGTTTTTGCATCAACAATTTTTTTACTTCAAATATATATATATATATATATATATATTTATTTGAAGTATATATATATATATATATTGATCTTCCTAATAGTACAATTACAAAGTTCCAATGAAAATAGAAGAATTCAAAAAAAATTGGGGGCATCCCAAAATATAACGTTTTACAAAAGAAGAATTAAAAAAGAAAAGTAATAATCGTGTGTAGTTTTTCAAAATCTTTAAAAAATTTATGAGCGAGGTCCTAAATTTAAAGGTCACTTATATCTTTTCCATCAAAAATCTTAGCATTTCTGGCTAACCAAATTCGTCAAATTATAAATACAATTAGAGACATAAGCTCCTTAAAAGATAACTCTAATTTGATTTTCAGATACAATTGAATTCACCAAGTGGATAAAAGATCGAATGAAAGTCATTTTATGTCAAATAGAAGAAATGAGAGGACACTGCAGGAAGCAATGTTGAACAGTCTCCACCTCCATATTACAACGTGGACAAAGATCTATAACATGAGGAAAGAGGTCCTTCAATTTTTGTCTCACAGGTATACCATCATGCATTAATTTTTACAAGAGAATCTTAACTTTAGATGGCACTTTAGTATTCCATACTGAGCGCCAAAGATCTTTATTAGAGATGATTGAAGGACCCTCAGAAACAGGAGGATGAAAGAACTGAAAAATAATGTTACATCCCAATGCTACTGAGTAACTTTTATGTCCAGTGAAATTCCATATCTTCCTATCCTCTTGCAGGGTGAGAACAATAGAAAGAATCTTTTCTACTACTCTAGGGGAGAAAGACTGCATGACCAAATCTCCATTTCAAGATCTTCCCTGACTAAAAAGTTATCTCACCATAAAAAGGTTCTGATTATGACAATCGGTCTGAGGGATAGTAAATGAGTAGCAGTATGATATCCATGGATCACGTTGAATATGTACCTTTGTACTAGAGCCAATTTGCCAGTTAAAGCCTTTCTCTACCACCCTCCATCCCTTTAATAAGCTTCTTCAGGCCCAAGAGGAGTTACTATCAACTCTACCAAATGTAGCATTCATGAAAGAACAGTGGTGAAAATACTTGGACTTGAAAAGTTTATGAAATAAAGAATACTCGTTAGTTAAAAGTCTCCAAGCCTACTTTCCAAACATAGCAAGATTAAAGGCTTTTAAATCTTTAAACTTCATCTCCCTTCAGATTTCACCCGACATAGAGTATGCCACCCAATCCAGTTAGGGGCGGCAAAAATAGGCACGACACGATAGCACGGCACGAGCACGGCACGATAACTGCGGGCCGGGCTGAAAAATTCGGCCCGATAAGCTTATCGGGCCGGGCCGGGCCGGCCCGATAACATTGCGGGCCAACGCGGGCCGGCTCTTATCGGGCCGGGCCGGCCCGTTTGGCCCGCTAAACATATATATAAAAAATTAAGTCTAGATTAGGGCTTGTTTAGCGCTTTAAAATTGAATGTGAAGTTAATCTATGGAGTTTTTCATGTGAAATATCGTATTTGATGCTTATTTAGTCTCTTAAATATTTTAAATTATTTTTTTTTTATTGTTTTTAGAAATTTTTTAGTTAATAAGAGGGCTCGCGGGCCGTGCCGGGCGGCCTGCAAAATATTGCGAGCCGGGCCGGGCCGAGAATTTCTGGCCCACTGAGTTAGCGGGCCGGGCTGGGCCGACACGCCACCTTATTATGCCGGGCCGGCCCGTTTTGCCACCCCTAAATCCAGTGCATCTTTCTCTCCCTTCCTTTATGACCTCACCAAAAGATAACCAATGATTTTTGAATTTCTTCTAATAAAATTTCAAGTAGCTTAAAACACCCCAAGGAATATAAGAGAATGACAGAACCCACTGCTTTAATAAGAATCTCCCTACCACATACTGATAAGAGAGAACTCTTCCAACGAAGGAGATTTTTAGTCACCTTTTCTTTTACAAAAGTATATGCAATCCTCTTGGAACGACCCACCACAGACGGCAGACCAAGGTACTTATCCTGAGCACTCATATATGGAACATGTAAAAAAGTCGCCAAATAATCTCTATATGAAAGAGAGGTGTTCTTACTAAAAAATACATTTAGTGTAGTTAACTCTCTGGCACTGTACTCCCCATAAGAGTGAAGAATGTCCAATAGATTTTTGCAATGCGCCTCATTGGCCTGACAAAAGAGAATAGAATTAGCAAATAGTAAGTGAGTTATGGATGTGCTAGTGATACTGACTTTCGCCCCCACAAACCTTATGAAGTTGCTCGCCAGTATAAAGTAAGTGGGTGAGTCCCTCCGGATAGAACAAAAAAAGATATGGGGATAGATCTCCCTGACGAAGTCCTCTAGAGGGTCTAAAAAAACCAACTGGTTGACCATCCACAATGGCAGAGTAAGACACAATAGAAATACACACTTTAATCCACTACAACCGACAAGCACAAAATTCCATCCTTTCCATTATATAAAGAACAAAACTCCATTCAACTCTGTCGTAGGCCTTACTCATATCAAGCTGAAGGGCCAAGCCTGAAGTCCTATGACGCTTAGTTTTCAAGAAGTGCATACATTCATATGCTACCAATATGTTATCATTTGTCAGTCTCCAAAAGCACTTTTGATTTGAGCTAATAAGACGGTTCATGAATTGCTGAAAGCGATGAACCAACATTTTTGAAATAATTTTATAAAACACCGTGCATAAGCAGATATGCCTGATTTAAGACATAGAATTAGCATTTTTCACCTTAGGAACGAGGCAAGTATGAGTGTAATTGAAACTTTTAAGCATTCGACCATCTGAAAAAAAGTTTTGAACTGCCTTGCAAACATCCCTCCCTAATATCTCCCAATAGTACTGAAAGAACCATGATGTGAACCCATTGTCCATAGGAGCTGCATTAGGATCAAGAGAGAATACTGCTCCTTTTATCTCGCCCTCTATTACAGGTCTTGTCAAATTCATGTTCATAGTATTAGAGACCTTGATTCGCATACTCTGAAATTGGGTCGAGAGGTCAGGAGGATTACATATTGTGAACAACTCCTGAAAATATTATTGAGCCTTCTGGCCTATACTGTTAGGAGTGGTACACCAATCACCTCTACCATCATCACGATGCCAAATCTTATTGTGATGATTCTGCATTTGAAATTTAAAGTGGAAGAACTTGGTGTTTTGATCACCCTCTTTTAGCCATTTCACCTTAGACTTTTCTTTCCAATACCGCTCCTCCTTGTCATATGCATCCACTAACTCCTTCTCAGTAGATGTAGTAATGGGTCGTGCTTGGGCCGACCCAGGTCGGGGCCCGGGCAGGCCCGGCCACATTTCGGGTCGTGCCTGGCATGGCTTGAATGTGCTGCGGGCAAGCCCAGCCCAGGCCCAAGCCCTCCCATTCGGGCTCGAGCCGGCCCGAAAATTAAATATTTAATTTAATTTTTTAAATTTTAAATTTTAAATTTTAATTTTTAAGTTTAAATTTTTAAGTTTAAATTTTTAACTTGGACGTCTAATTTTATTTGAGATAGTTTAACCATTGTACTAAGCTTTATTATATATTTTTTAACATATTTTTATATATAATTAAATTTTTATTTGTCTTTAATACAAAAATATTCATCCAATGATAAAACATTTTTTTAATATTATAATAAATCGTACCTTAAAAGGTTGCCTACGTACATTTTATAGCTAAACTTGTACTTTCCAATTATTAAACCATAGAAGGATCATGTCTACGTAGTTCTTTTTACATTTTTAATCACATGTAGTCCCGGTGATTTAACTTGTACTTGGACCAGCAGCACCAGCTTCACTTGTTTGAGCTTCCTCCTCTCCCGATGATGAAGTGTTGTGTCTTCCTTTATCTTGTAATTTATCTTCAGCATCTAGCCAGTCTTTTAAACAAATGCATATTTCAACCGTTTATGCACTCATTCAGCTTCTTCTTTCGTCGAGAATTATATTTCCTGCACTAAAATAAGACTCGAAAGCTATTGTAGACACATGAACAGTTAGTATATCACGTGTCATGATGTAAATAATAGGATATGCATTTTCTTATTTTTTCCACCATGCTAAATCTCATTATCATTTATTTATTCAGAATGATTATGATCTATATATAAAAAAGCTAATTCATTAAAATTAGTAGATTTAGTTTTTTTTTCCTACGACCAAGTTGAGAATTAATACTATTTTCACTATCATCTCTTAATCTAGAAGAAGAAGATGTTGTCTTATTTGTAATTGTATCACCAAATTTTGAAGCGTAAAATACAAACATAGAATTCAATAAATTCAAAATTTTATTTTTTTTCTTCAACATTATCTAATTCCATATTCTTATAATAATCATCTAACAACATATTTAAACCATCAATTTTCATTCTAGGGTCTAAATATATTGCTAAACAAAATAAAGTATGTATATCTGACTAATACCTTTTAATTTAAATTCCATTAAAGAAATCATTTGTGCAAATAAAGGATGATGTCTATATGAAGAAAATACTTCACTAATACGAACTATATGTGAAAGAGTTAAATTACATGTAGGATAATAAACACCGAAAAGTTATTCAGTAGCTTTATTAAAAAGTTCTAAAATTTGAGTAATATGTCTAGCAACTAACCAATCATTATCATTAATTGGATCACCATGCATATTTTCATCGTAAAATATTGTAAGGATCTCTTGATATTTTGTAGTAGACCTAAGCATATAATATGTTGAATTTCATCTAGTAATAACATCACCATTAAATTTTTTAAATGGTTTATTAAAAGATTGACATAATATTTTAAATTCTTGTGTTCTTGCTTTCGAAGAACACATATATCTAATAACATCTATTATTTTTTATACATGTATATTTACTAATTTTTATAGAAATATGTTACAAATCTAATAACAAAAAAAATGGCACAGAAGTGTGTGGATATTCAAAAACTTTAAATTTAATTATTATTTTTTGCAATATAAATTTTTCATCAATCCAATGCGCAGTAACACAAATATAAGAATTAGTAGTACGTTAACTAGATCAAACATCAGATGTTAAAGAAATTTTTGATTTATTATTTTGAAAACTAGTTATTATATTTTCTCTATATATAAAAAATAATTTTAAAGCATCACTTTTCATTGTATTTCGAGTAATTTTTTTATATTTTGATTGTAAAGTATTTTGAATCTAAGTAGAAAATCTTGGTTGATCAACAAAACTATAAGGAGATTCACTTTGAACAATTAATTTTGCAAGTTCTCGACGTTGAAAATTATGATCATACGAAAAAATTGTCAAACCAGAAGAAGATAAATTAAGAATTTGTTAAGTTTGTGCAACCTTATTGTCATGACCCTTTGCATGAAATAAAAGATGACCAGTTCTTCCTATTGTTGAAGCCGAATGAATTTTTTAACATTTTTTGCACCGGGCTTTTGTTATGGTGTCATCAGGTTCAATAATTTTATTAAAATATTCTCATACCATATTTTTTTTTCTACCCGATGAACATAAATTAATAGATGGACTTATCTCTATGTTTTGGTTTTGTTGAGTGGTATGAAATATTTTTTCTAACATATTTGATCCAGCTTGTGGAGTATAATCTGAAAAATCTCTATCCGCCATTAGTAAAAATTAAAAATACAAAAAGTATAAATATTATACTAATCAATGAAATAAATTTAAGAGATTAAAAAAAAAATTGACAACAATTTTGTATCCTTGTCTCCTTGATGAACTTAAAAAGTTGTTGAGAATGATTATAAATGAACTTAGATTGTTGAGAGTAAGAAAATTGAGAGTTGAGAATTGAGAGTTGAGAATTGAGAGAATGAGTTGAAGAAGAGAATGAAGATAGGAAAAATGAAGGAGATGGGTATTTATAGAAAAATTTAATGAATATTTTTTTAAAAAAAAAATTATCGGTCGACGCGGCCAAGTCTGGTCTGGCGCACGCCAGGCCTACGATCGTGCTCAGCCCACATGCCGTGTTCGGTCCAGCACGATGTGCGAGCCGTGCTCGGCACGGCTCGACTGTGGGCCGTGACTAGCACGACCTGCGTGCCCAGGAGGCGAGCCCCGCCTGTCTCCTGGGCACAGTCATGCCGGGCCCGTGCTGCCCATGAGCGGGCTCGGCCTGTTGCCACCTCTACTTCTCAGTCTGCATAATTTGGTATCTATTAGAAACTCTCTGATCAGTTTTCAAAGAAGATAAGCACTCCTGAAGGTGACAAATTTCGTTTCTAGAATTATGGAAAGTGAGATAATTTTAATAGAATTTTTGGATTTGAAATATAGTCGTTTAAATTCTTACATTCACAATCTAAAATTCATAATACACATTTTATCTCTTCGCAAAAATCTTTAGCGCATTAAAGATTTTTTTATCAAAAATCTATAAAGTATTATATTTTTTTTAAAAAAAATAATTTTAATTCATGAAATATATTTTTCCATCTAATTAATGTAGTAGTCTAAAAAAATATTTTGGTCCAAAATATTTTACTTTTCAATATAAGTTTAGTGTCTTATGAATTTTTGTCCAAAATCTATAAAATAAATTAAAATTAAAAATAATAAAATATTTTAGTCTAAAATATTTATTTATATAATAGTGCCACTTTTATATTATAAAAATATATTTATTAATTAAAATTAATCTTTTAGTTATAAAATTATTTTAGACTTTGGATATTTAGATACTTTTGCCTAAAGTATATAATACTAAATTTAAATTAAAAAATAAAATATTTTAACCTGAAATATTTTTTTTAGACCTTAGCACATTTTTTATATTATAAAAGAATACTTTATAAATAAAAATTTATTTTTTTAGAGTTACGAAGTCAAGTATGCGGATTAGTCCGAGTGGAGAGAAAAAAAAAAGATATTGAACCCTCCGAAAATTTAGATTTTCCTGGAGAGGCAGATAAGATATCTAGGCACATCGTCATTTTGATACCACCGAAAACAGAAAAATCCAATTCTAAGGAATTCAAAAAATGGAAAAATGAGATCTATGTCCAATGGATCACACCTACCAAGAAAAAATCTTTTGTTTTGGTTTGACCCGTAGTCACATATGAAATAGCTGATGGCATAAATTTCGCAAAACTTTTTCCTCGACCCACTTTTTTTTTTTCAATTATATTCGAGTGTATTCTGAACTTTGGATAAAAATTACTATTACGTTAGAGATTTACCCAAAATTTATAACATATTCAGACCTCTAAAAATTTATTTATTTATTTTTTTAATAAAAATAAAAAGTCACATTATATTAGTATACTAGAAATCGAATATAAATCTTTAGTCAATTTATAATATATTGTTACCAACAGGTCAAAATATATTTCATATGATATAATAAAATTATTATGGTTTTTAAAGAAATATTTTAAACCAAAATATTTTACTGTTAGCTTGGTAATTCTAAAATTTTAGTCCAAGCCGAGCAAAAGTTTACTTGTTGGAAATTTTAATTATTAAAAAAATACTACTTAAAATAAACTTCAAAAAGTATTAACATATACCTTTAAAAAATATATCAAAATCTTATCGTAGTATATATTTAATAATCAAGTTAATAAATAATAAAATAAATTTAATGTTAAAAGTGCATTATTATTAAAAGTCACATGCATTCCTAAATAATCTTTGAGTATATAAATATACACACGGATTTATGATAAGCATTATTAGGTTCTTGAACAAGTCAGTCTTATTAGGTAGACAGAATTGAACAACTAATCTCTCACACGGATTCAGCACTTTGATCGACCACAATTGTTGAAATTAATCATTATTAGGTTCTTGACCCAGTTGTATTTTCATCGTCCACAACAATTAATATATAGAAAAAAACAACAATTAATATTATATACTAAACAATTTTTTTAAGAAAAAAACCCAATTGAGATAGAGAATTAGAGATGGCAAAAAGTCATATCAGCACAGGTGTACCGATTTGTTTAAATTAGTTTTGGATGTCAATTATTCGGATTAAAGTATCCTCAACACAAAACTTAGACGGATTTAAGTAGCAGATATACCTACCGGGAAAAAAAATTTAATGGCAACCATTAATTAATCCGAATAAAGATTGTATCTGAATTTTGATAATTATGCATCTAATCTCATCTAATTCGAACTCGGATATATAAATTAAAAATGTGGGTGAACTTCTTCGAAAAGAAATGAATCTCTCATGGATAGGACTAACCATTTCGGTTTAAGTTGGTCATAATTGAATCCAATCATATGGTTCAAGTAGGGGTGAGCCCGTACGATTAATCGGTCGATTAATAATTTGTTTAATTGATTCATTAATAAAAGTTTTTAAAATCATTAATTATAAATCAGTATAATAATTTTGGTTAATCGGTACTTCGATTTTAATTTTTACGATTTGATTAGTCAATAAAAATTTTAACATATAAAAATAATAAAATCATACAAATTGCATATTTACATTTCAATTATTGAAAATATTTTAAAATAAAAAATACAAATTAAATTTAATATTCATAAATAAAAAGTCAAAAGAACGATAACATCACCGCAAACAATTGTAAGAATCGAATATATTCAATATAAAATTCAAATATTTATTTAGTAAAAATATGTATTATAATATTTTTGAAACATTCGTATCATAATATTTATTCATATTCAAAAAATATATAATTGATCAAATTTTAGAGTATGAAATATAATTTAAATACATTTAAATATATTAATTTATATAAGTTTTAGAGAAAAAAATATAAAAAAGATTGAATGTGTAAAAGTTAAAAATTTATATACAAACCGTTTAATTATGAACTTGTTATGACATAACTCAAACCCGGACAAAATAATAGAAATAAATAAGAACGATAATAAACAAACACAAGAAATTACGTGGTTCGGTAGTGTACCTACATTCACGAGCGAAGACAATGAATCCACTATATATTGAAGATTACATAGATGTTACAGAATTTCTCACAAATTATCTCTTTTTGACAATTTCGTCTCCACAACTCTTTATCTCTCTCTAACCCTAACTGTAGCCCCAAATACACACACACACACACACATATATATATATATGGGCACCTTATCGAGTCGAAGCTCCAAGTCAATATCAGATCGGGTTCATACTAAAGCTCATTTTCCCCCCCAATTTAAAACTGTGCAAAATATTTAGTGGAGCGAATTTTAATTTGGATTCGAAATACAATACATATCAACAGGACTAACGGTTAATTGATACTCAAAAATCGAAATCAAAATAGGAACTCGAAAGTTTTAAATATAAAAACCAAAAGCGAAATCGTCGGATCGATTAACTCAAAAATTCAGTTCAATTTTGAATTAATTTTTCGATTAATCGAATTTTCAATTATTTTTTTCTCACCCATGCGTCCAAGTCCTTTACCTTTTAAAATTGTCAATAACATATTTAATCAAAATTAATTAATTAATTTCAACTTTTCAAAAATATGATTTTTTCTATTTTTAATATGTTTTTATCAATTAAATAAAATGTTTATCAGGAATATGCTGACATTCATGAATCTTATACGTAGTTACGTATTTGTAAAGGAAGGCAATGCATAATTTTTCTGATTTCTTTTGCATTATTTATCCATTCAAAACTATACATCTCTGGAATGAACTCCTCTTTTTACAAAAGAAAAATAGAAAACAAGAAAATGAAATAAAAGATTGAGGCAAGTTCCTCACTTCCTCCTTCATAATGACAATATTGGCATATGGAGAGAGAAACCCAAAATTGCAATCAATGGTCAGAGGTCAGAGGAGGAGGTGCACATTTGATTTGAAAGCTGGCATTGAGAATGATAATGGCAGACCACTTCTGAGCAACGCATGTACGCAACACCTATTCTCTCTCTTTCCCTCTTCTTAGCACATTAATAATCATCACCTCTCTTCTTAAAAGACTCCATCGTTGTGAGCATTCCAATAAATAATTGTATTTTATTAATTGATTCTCTCTCATCACCATACATTGCAGTATTGCACGGGTTGCAGTTTTGGAGCATTAGCTCACCTTTACCTTATTTCACACCCTCTTCCCTTCCCTTCCCTTCCGAACTCCTCTCCCTAAAACGTTTCTGACGATCCTAGGGAGAGATCGAAGGGAAAGGAGACAACTTGCTTGCCCCTTGTGGAGTTACCCTCGATCGTTGAGTTACTTGACGCGGATTCTTCGGTGCTGCCGAGCCTTCAAGGTGTCGTCTTTTCCTATCCTTTTTCTGCATAACGTCTCCACTTTGTGCTCTTGTTTGCTCAATTCCAGTTGCTTGTGTGGGGTTTACAGATCGGGGGTTTTGGCTTCTTTCTTTGCTTGTGTGCTCCTGCTTTGGATGTTAGTTTCTCTGTGTTCCTTCTCGTAGATCATAGTCCAAAATTGGATTTTTATCGTGCTCAGCCCAGTAAACCATGGCGGGTTATGTGCTATTTTGCCTCTTGGGAGAAATGGGATGCCATTCTTAGTGAGGTTTATGAGAGTGAATTAGGGTTTCCTGCTTCCAACTTTGGAGTGTCGTTTTTTCTATTATTTTGTTTGTTGTTATCTGTGAACTAGTTATTTCCCCCCTTCTCTCTCTAGTCTCTTGGAACAGCTCGATTGCATCTTTGTCGCCCCTTGTTGTTCCTAAAACACCATTGCCAACAGAATCTTTCTTGATTAGCTTTGCTTTTTGCAGGGCAATGGATGAGATTGCAGTGAGTTGCATCATCTTTCTGCTCATTTTCATTCGATGCAGCCAATGTGCATTTACTCCCACAGATATTTACCTAATTGATTGTGGTTCTTCGACAAATACAACCATCGGCAATAGAGTTTTTGTAGCAGATGTTTCTCTTTCATCAACCTTGACACCATCCTCAAACAACCTAGCGAATACCTCGTTCGACTCAGTACCTTCAACCTATGGCACGGCCCTCTTCCAAAATGCCCGGGTCTTCACCATGCCCTCTTCTTACTCTTTCCAAATTAACGCCCATGGCCGGCACTTTGTTCGCCTGTACTTCTTCCCCTTTGTGTATGCAAGTTTCAACCTCACTTCTGCAACCTTCAGTGTGTCAACACAAGATGTCGTCCTGCTCAACAACTTCCAGCCCCAGGCAAATTCTGCAGTTGTCAAGGAATTCTCATTGAACATAACTCGTGACACTTTCATCCTTACTTTTGTACCATCAGGAAGCCCTTCCCTGGCATTTGTAAATGCTTTAGAAGTTGTATCGGTTCCTGATGACTTAATTGCAGATACTCCAACTGTTGTTGATCCTTCGAGAAAGTACCAAGTTTTGTCAGACCAGGTCTTAGAGACTATGTATCGGGTCAATATGGGTGGGCCACAGGTTTTCCCAAACAATGATACACTATGGAGAACTTGGGACACTGATCAAAAGTTTCTGCTTAATAGTCAGCTTTCCAAATCAGTTTTATACTCTGGAAACATCGTTTATATGCAAGGAGGAGCTACTGAGGAGACTGCCCCTGAGATAGTGTATTCCACAGCTAGAGAGTTGGCTTCCACGAATACTTCTAATGCCCAATTCAATGTGACATGGCAGTTCGATGTGGATGCTAACTCAAACTACTTGATAAGGTTTCATTTCTGTGATATAGTCAGTAAAGCAGCTGGTGATCTCTTGTTTAATGTTTATATTAATACCTGGCTCGTAGCAGGTGATCTCGATCTTTCTACCCTTACACTAAGGAGCTTGGCTACAGCTGTTTATATTGATTATGTTTTGGAGGCTAATGATGCATTTAGCAAGATTATCATCAGCATTGGTCCTTCAACCTTAAACAATGTTTTGCCTGACGGCATTGTGAATGGTCTCGAGATCATGAAGATTAATGGCTCTGTCGGTTCCACAACTGTTGTCACACCACCTGGTTCGAAGAAAAACTTTGTCATCATATTGGCCGTGATACTTGGAGCAATTATTGTGGTTACCGTTGCTATTGTTCTTTACTTGGTCTTTAGGAAAAAGAAGCTTGCAAAACAGTATTCCAAACCTTGGGTGCCTTTCTCCATTAATGGTTTGACATCGCATAGCACAGGAAGTCGGACTTCTAATGGAACTGCATTTACAGTTGGGGTGAATGGAAACTTTGGTTATCGTTTATCTTTCGCTGTCCTGCAAGAAGCAACAAACAACTTTGATGAGAACTGGGTGATTGGAGTTGGAGGTTTTGGGAAGGTCTACAAAGGAGTGCTAAGAGATGAAACAAAAGTAGCAGTGAAGAGGGGTAATCCAAAATCCCAACAAGGCCTCAATGAGTTCCATACCGAAATTGAATTGCTGTCACGCTTGCGCCATCGCCATCTAGTTTCTCTTATTGGATACTGTGATGAGAAGAATGAGATGATTCTTGTTTATGAATACATGGAGAAGGGCACTCTTAAGAGCCATCTTTATGGCTCCGATCTTCCTCCTCTCAGCTGGAAACAGAGATTGGAAATTTGTATTGGATCAGCTAGAGGATTGCACTATCTTCATACAGGTCAAGCAAAAGCTATCATCCACCGAGACGTGAAATCTGCAAATATTCTACTTGATGAGAATCTCTTGGCAAAAGTTGCCGACTTTGGGCTCTCAAAGACAGGCCCTGAGTTAGATCAAACGCATGTCAGCACTGCAGTGAAAGGGAGTTTTGGATATCTAGATCCAGAGTACTTCCGAAGGCAACAGCTAACCGAGAAATCTGATGTTTATTCATTTGGAGTAGTTTTGCTCGAAGTGCTGTGTGCAAGGCCCGTCATTGATCCTACCCTACCAAGGGAGATGGTGAATTTAGCTGAATGGGGAATGAAGTGGCAAAAGAGGGGAGAGCTGGAGCACATTGTCGATTCCCGGATTGCAGGGTCAATTTGGCTTGAATCTCTGAAAAAGTTTGGGGAAACAATTGAGAAATGCCTTGCAGATTCTGGAGTGGAGCGCCCCTCAATGGGAGATGTACTCTGGAACCTGGAGTATGTGCTGCAACTTCAAGAAACAGATTCAAGTATCTCCGAGGTCAACAGCATCAACCGCATTATTGAACTTTCACCGCAAGTGCAAAACATAAACACCCTTGCCACTACACCTGTGGGGGAAATCAGAACCTCGGCAATTAATGATCTCTCTGATGTCTCCATGAGCAAAGTTTTCTCGCAGTTGATCAAGTCGGAGGGACGATGAGTTGATTGTAAGTCTTGCTTCAGCACTAGTGTGAAAATGGAAACTTGCAAAGTGTTGTCTATTTACAATGTTCTTATTGCACAATATCTGCAGCTAAATCCTGTATTTTTGGTTCCTTTTCTCCCTTGTTTATCTTGATGTTATACTTGCATAAGCAAACCATCTGACAATGTAACTACACGAGACTATTTAGCATCTTCTACTGGAGATTTCTTTATGGATGATAATTTTAATTTTGATTGATCAATTGAAATTTTCCGATTCTAAATTTCAGCTGCTTAATTATGACATGCTAATTGCTTTAACACTCACATTATCTTATCTTGTTTCTGAAGCCATGAATGTAGACCCGAAAGATTTATAAAGCCCGGGTTTGACCAGTTCGAGTAGTTCTTGACCAGAATAATTATGGGTCAATATTTGGTTCTTTATTATTCAGTTTTTGAACTGGTTTCAATAGAGCTGATTGATTTTTGTTCATTTTAATCAGTGTTTGATCAGGTTTAATTGGATCTTACAAATCTGGTTTTTATACAAACTTCATAGTAAATCTTTTTATTGACTAACCCAATATGTCTTAGGGTGCCTTTGGTACCATTAGAAATATGGTATTAGGTAGGAAAATTCGGTTTGTCCCGTATTTGATGCGCAAAATGTGTTATTGTATAGGATAAAAATGGAGGTATCTACAGTACAACTTATATGTTTTTTGTAACGTGAACAAAGAGTGTTAGGAAAAACAAGTAAAATTATCATTTTGTCTCTAAAATAAAATTACTCGCGTCATATATTTTTTGTCTTGATTATTTTTATGATATAATATATTTTTTGATAACTTTGGCATTGTCATGTGCTGTGATAATAAAAAACAAATATAGAACAATATTAATTTTATTGTCCAGTTTTTGCGAAGGAAACAAGGCACAGCTCTTATCCTATATACTTATATATGGATTGCCCTATACTCTCTTTTTTTTCTGAAAGAAAGAAACTTACATTCATTTCAAGAGTGTTGAAGAGAATACATGTAGGGGGGGTGAAGTAGAAAAAAGCATAATAAAACAAAGATAAAGGGATCTTGTTGAACAGGTACCCAAAAACCAAACATGCGGCTCTCAACTGACAGACCCGAGCCAACTCATATCTTGATGAAAAAAACTGTCTGGATCTAGATGCAAGTTAGGTATACTAATCTGAATTTATTTTCTGATTCTTGTTCTTGTAGTCACATTGTGCTTCAGACAATTGAGGAAGAAGGTGTATTGGAACCCCTTACAAGCATACTCAAGGAACCAAATACATCAGCTACTTTCTTAGAAAAGGTTTAATGAAGAGATGGACTCAGTTTGTTCTTATATGTGTATCTATACATGCGTAAACCAGCATGCATGCTTGTTGAACCCCTATGCTTAACTTCCAATTTGTATTTTTAACAATAAATCAATGAACACAGGCTGCGAATATACTTTCTCGAATTTTTGAGCCAGGCAATATCATTGATACGAAGGTAAGGCTGATGCTTTTATGATTCCTATTTATGAATATTATGATTTTTTCACAACTGATATTATCTTAACTGTCAGTTTTCTGAAAAAGCCACTGATGGTTCAAAATATATATAAGCAGTGAGGAAGCCAATGGTGGATTCTCAAAAGTTCCATGTCCCATATCAATACCTAAACTACTTAAGAGGTTTGTCAAATTTTCTTTTCATGTCAATAGGTCATCTTTCTGATCTTCAGGACTATCAAATTCATGATAGTTAACTAGCCAAATATCTGTAATGAGCTCTGCAATGTGCCATGATCAGATATAAGGTTGTGGTCGAATAGATTTCATCTCTTTATGGTTTGGATAACTTAAAGCAGTGCTGCAAAAGACTGCATCACAGAAGTAGCAGATATCTTTCTATTGTAAACACGTGCTCTCAGCTTTGTTGCCAACAAATATCACAAATCGGCAATCTGATGCCTACATTTGCTTGAAGAATTATGTTGGGATTTTAGATCAGCAAGCTACAGTGGTTCCGTGCTGCTTTAGGTATTTTCAACATAATTTAGATAAGAAAATAAGAGGAAACAATTCAGATATACATATAACGTAAGAAAAGAGAGGAAAAGCGAAGCAGAGGAGTGAGAGAATAGTAGAAGAAAAAGAGGGTTCCTTATATTTACAACTGTTTGCTAATTTGCAGTATGCCAAGATTACATAGTATTTATTGTCTTAGAGGCAATGGGCTTTTTCATCAGGACTCTGCACTTATAAATAAACATCTAAGCATTCTTCAAGTTTTTTTATTGAATGGACAACCCTAGTAGCTTACAGTTCTGTGTTAAATTCAAAATTCTACACATTGTTTGTGTTAAGATAGTAGTGGCTGTCATTGAGCTTCAGTACAATTCACTTGGTTCAGAACTAACTCATCTCAGACCTAAATTCAGCTAATAACTAATGACATGGAACCTGGAATTTAAAACCAACTAAAAATTAAAGTAATGAGTTAACGCCTATTAGATCTCCAAAATTGGTTTGTTGGGTTCAGGGTTGTATTAGTGATTAAACACATACTAATAAAGTATCATATCCCATATTATGGAAGTGCTAATCTACAAATGCTTTTCTTATTTGTTCTGTACTTGTATATGAGACTGGTTTCATCTGAGTGCACATTGATTAGTTGTACTATTTGCGTTGTTGAGATGGGTCGCCCCCATTGTTTGCTGAAAGGCTAAGGCAAAGTAGAGAAAAATGGAGTACCTCAATCGAAATCGAAATCTTAATGACAATATCTGACATGTACTTCTTGAGAAATCTTATCCTGTAGTACACCTGTTGCACTTTTACCATAAGATTGAAATCTGAGAACATGGACAATTTGTTCTTGTTGATCTTTGGATAATTCCTATTTCTTGTTTTGTTAGATAATTTCTTCTGTTGATAATATTTAAAAGTTTGAGTATGCCCTATTACTTGCAACCTTTTATTAAGTGATTATCATGAACTGAAGTAGGCTAAGTGTCATGTTTATCTTTGACTCATCCTGATATCTTTCACGACTAGTCTGCTTAGATTCATTTCCATGTCACCAGGGGAATGGTCATGGATTCTAGTTTTATATCTCGCCTCACTGAGATTTTGAGGACATCATCTCCAAGTTTGCAAGTTAAGGATGCTTCTGTCCTTGAGTATCTAGTGACTCTTGAAGCAAATGCTGCAGCTGCCACTTCAGCTGGTATTGAGTTGGCACTTGATGTTGTTTTCAGAAAGGGTTCTACGAGTGGTATGTGATAACCATGCTACCATATTCAGTATTTTATAAAGACTGATGCCTTTTTGGCGATGTCACATATTTTTTTAGGATACTCGGTCTGTTAGTGTTGTTTATTTATCATGTTGAGCTTTAGTACTTTACTAGGAATTGCCTCAATTTGAGAACATGGATATTTGTCCTTTTCATACAAATATTTGGTCAGCTGTAGTGATGTTCAAGATATGTTATTACCAAGTCCATGAGCAGATTAGCTCAGTTTACCTCGATCTAGTTTTTATTCCCTTTATACTGTAACTATTAACTGCTACTTCTATGCGATGAGAGCATTAATACTGTGTGGAAATTGATGCTTCTGCGATCAGCAGTGTGGCAAAGACAATTCTTGGAGAATCTAAAGATAGAGGTTTTAGCTACTAAGAAGAGTTGGTGGTGGTGTGATGAAGTAGCAAAAGCTATAAAACAGAAGAGTATTCTTTAATGATCAGCAAACTTTAATAAGTCCATATTATATAATATAGTAATAGTAGGCAAAAACAGTTGTGAGTGTAGTAAAATAGAACACTTGTAATACATGTTTTAGTAAATTATATACCAAGAATGGAGAAAAAAAGTCACATTGCTAAACCTTGGGAAAGAAAGAGTGATGGAGATTTAAGGCCATGTTTAGCTGGAAAACTTTTTTAAAAAAAATCATTTCCAATGAGAATGACATGAAAATGATTCCAGATTTGCGAGTTTTTATTATTTTGGAAATGTGTTTGGTATATGAAAACTAAAACATCCTACAATTACAAGTATGCCACCATCATTTAGATTTTTTTTGGAATTGAAAATTTTGGAAAATGTATAGAACTCATTTTCATTTTTATTTTTTCCAAAAAATAAGTGTGCCACCATTGTTTTTTTTTCAATTTTATGCAGATGAGAAACGAACATTGTTTCCATACTTTGTTTTCATTTCAGCTTGAAAAAAAAACAAAAGTAAAACAATTTTCTCAAATCAAACAAGCCTAAGGCCTGATATTTTCCTATAAAGGATGAAGATCACAATGTCCTTCTATATATATTGTGAAGAATATAAATGCATAGATCGGTCTCTTTCCTAACAACTTAAGCTTGTTCAAAAAATTAGATCAAGAGAGGCAAACTGCACCCTAGAAAGAACGAAAAATGTAAGATTAGACAAGTGTAGGACCCCATGTGTTCCCTATTGAAGTTTGTTAAACCTTAGGACATCAAGGAATAGGTTAAGTAACTAACTTATTTAATAAAATTTTGAAATTTTGAAATATACAAGACTATTAGAGGCAAATCCTTTTGGCACCAATTTATAAGAATAATGGAAAGGGTGATATGCAAAAATTTTCTATTTATAGATGGAACTAAGTTAATGAGTTACGCTATAAAACTTTGGGAAAAGTGATTGAGGGAAGGATGAGTGACCAAAAGGAAAAGCAATTATTTTTGAAAATTAGTTTTGTTTTATGCATGGGAAATTAACTATAAATGTGTTGATATACTAAGACAATTGATGGGAAAAAAGAAGTTGATTTGCATATTACTTTTATTGACTCAGGAAAAAACCTATGATACAAACCTTAGCAATTAGTTGTGGTGGTTCTCTAGAAAAAATCAGGCATCTAGTAATTGTATAGACAGTATGAGACTGTATTTACTTGTGCATGGACAATAGGAAGTGTCTTAGGGTGAATTTCCTTTAGTTCTTGGATTTCATCAAGGATCAACTTTACGTCCTTATCTTTTCATGTCGGTAATGCATGAACTTACAAATCATATTCAAGATAAATCCTCATGATTTATTTTATTTGCCTATGCTATTATCTTTTTTATGAGAGTTTAATTGTAATAGTTTTAAATTATAGAGGCAAACTTTAGAAGCTAATGGGATTTAGCTTATGTAAAACTTACATTGAATATATAGGAAAATGTAAATTTAGTAATCCTAAGAGGAAAGCTCAGGAAGTTATCAAGATGGATGGAGAAAATATTCTTACAAGAGTTTTCAATGTCTTGGATTTGTTACTCAACCAAACATGTTGGCAATTATTATTCAACAAGAGAGAGAAAACAGAAGTTGTGTAATTAAAGTGGAAAAGAATCTCCAGGAGGCTTGTGTGAAGTCATGCTCCCCTTGTATCAAAAGAAAAAATTATATTAGACAGTTGTAAGACCTTTTATGTTTTATGGGTGAAAATATTGGCCGTTAACAAACAACATATTCAAGAGGTTCTTTTATCTGAGTGAAATATACAAAGAGGTTGTTAGTGTAACGAAACTGAGATTGTTGAGATGGATGACTGGCAGTAGCTGAAAAGATAGATTAAGAAATGTTATCATTCACGAACAACTAGGTGTAGCTGCAGCTCCAATATAAAATAAAATGAGATAAAATAGATTGAGATTGCATGGGCATGTCCAAAGGAGAGCTATAGTACAGTACTTACATAGGGTGAATTGATTATGTTCAATGAAGAGGGGTAGAGGAAAACTAAATAACTTATAAAAGTTTGCTTGAAATAATAAAAATGATTTAGATGCCCTTGGTATACTGCTCAACAAAGAAAAATATTCATGTAGCTGTGAACCCAAATATTTGAGAATTTATAACTTCTTGTTATTATGTTGTTGTCGTTGGTGTTTAGTTTGACTGTTTAAATGTATATTTCAGCTGTTTATCCTCAACCTTTCAAATGTCTTTTTGTTCTTAGTATGGTTGACTTCTGTAAGAGTTCTATCAGAAGTTTCTATAAACATGCTTGGGCTATATTTCTAGCTAGCCTTTATCAGAAATTGAACCCTTTCTTATCTAAGCTTCTTTATTCTCAATGACACACATAGCGCATAATATGGACAACCACCTTGAACAGTATGCAGTCCAGGTTGAAGAAATCTCCCTTGCCACAGCTGCAGCATCCAGATTGCTAGCTAAAATGCTAGATTTTAATGAGTTTTATCAGAGGATTGATGCTGCTTACTTCATCCTTTTATTGCGCAATATCTTGAAGTCCTCTATCATCCTTCTTGGCACCAAGGACTGGGTTGCTACATATATGCCTAGTAAAGCTCCAGTCCAAGTTTTAATGAGATGGAAGTAAATCTGTTGAGGAGCTGAGTTCATCTTTTTCCTACCAGGCTCGTGAGGCTGCTGTTAAAGAATTAAACAAGGTAATATCTGGAGGAGTCAGAGTACAGAAGGCAGTTGCTACTGCAGGAGGTATATTCCCACTGGTGAAACTGATTGAAGAAGCCAGCGGTGGCTCACTTGAAGCAGGCCTTGCCATCTTATATAACCTGAGCATGGATGTCGAGAATCACTCAGCTATAGTTGCCGTTGGAGCAATACCGGCGTTGAAGAGGATAGAATTCTCTCTGAAGGGCCGCAATGGACTCTTGCTATTCATATTTTGAGAGCACTGCCTACGTGATCTTTGATCCAACAATCAAGAAGCTGATTATTTTATATTATCAATAGGCATTGCATACCATCAATGCATCATGCTAAGTAAGCTGTGTATATAGATATATCTATATATGCATACAGTGGGTGCATGTGGATCTCCTGGCTTTTCATCCAGCAAGTTTATGAAAGGATGGACCTGTCATTAGTGACTGTTGTTCCATAGACATCTCACTTAGTATATATGTAGTTACCCAATTCATCTACTGTTGGGCTTTTTACTTTAGATGGATGTCAGAACTAGGTTGGTAATATGACATTGAACTCCGCAGTATGTACTTTGAATCTTTGGTTAATTAGAGATGGACTAGAGTGGAACTATTTATCTCACGTTAGATTCAGATTACATTTACTTAGCTGAGTTGTATGCACAGGGAAACAATGAAAACAAATGATGATCAATATAACGCCACGATGATAATATTCTCTTGATTTTTTTGGATATCTCAAAAGAATAATAGATTGAATGAGAAATACCATAGGGAAATAACATGGTTCCCTGTCCCGTTTCACCAATGTTTTTATATCCGGCCCAATTGGCCTGGTTAAGCCGAATGAATTTTTCTAAATTCATAATATGAATTTAAATTTTTTCAGATTCATAATTAAATGATTAAAGTTTTAAATTTGTCATTTATTTTAAAATATCATTCACTCTTTTAACTAGTTGAAGAGTTTTTTAAAAGTTTTTAAGGGGTTCAAAATAAAATATATTTTTTTATTCATAATATTTTTTTAACGATTCATATTTAATAATATAATAGATAAAAATTTATTTTAGTGGTTAATAATAATATTATTTTATTTTTGAAATATTTAAAATATTTTTTAAAAAGTTTGCTTAAATTATACACTTGTTAAGTAAAATGCAAAGTAAATTAGTTTTTTTAACAATTTTTGTAGTATTTTTTATTCTGGTCAAAGAATTTTGATTTTTTTGTAAAAGTCTTTAATTGCATAAATTATATATTATTTATATTTATAATAATTTTGTTACTAATAAATTCTTTGGACATTAACAAAAATATTATAAAATTGTTAAAAAAATTAATTCATGTTGTATTTTACTTAACAGATGTATAATTAAGTATTTAATTTTTTTTGAAAAAACATATTAAATATTTCAAAAATAAAATAATAATATGACTAGCCACTAAAATAAATTTTTATCTATTATAATATTAATATAAATTATTGAAAAAAAATAAGTCTTTAATTAATAAAAGAAGATAACTAAATTTTAAAATGAAGGACAAATTTAAAATTTTGATCATTTAAATATGAATATGAAAAAATTTAAATTCATAATATGGATTTGAAAAAATATAAGTCCAAGTTATATATATATAGGCTTTTCTTATATAAAAATTGCAAGAGTTGAGAATTAAACTGAGATCTATTAGCAAATACACTATTGTTAAGTTAAAAATATATTATCGTGTGTTTGGTTGGATGGTGTGAATTCATAAGGAATATGAATAGACAAGGAATGAAAAAGATGAGGAATAATATTACCTTGTTTGGTTGACATTGTAAAATATGCCAATAATAAAATTACTTTGTTTGATTAGCATAAAGAATAAATAAAAAATAAAAAATTAGATCAAAATATTCTTCTTAATAAAACAAAATATATTTACTTTGTTTACTTAATACGAAGAATATACAATAAGTGGAGTATAATAAATAAGGAATAATATTTCTTGTCTATTCCTTATGGCTCACTTATTTTTTATCCATGAGTTGCAGCCAAACAATAAAATAAGTGGAGTATAATAAATAGTATTCCATTCATTTTCTATTTCATCCAATTAAATACTACTGTAGAGTTGAGAATTCTAATACAGTGGTCTACCTCCCCATCACTATTGTTAAGTTAAAAATACACATACATGATACTTCAATTCATACATAATCTTATATGCCTAAAATTATATATAATATCTATTTTCAAAATATAATATATACTGTATATAATATTTTTAAAAGAAATACTATTTATACTATTTATGATGTCACTAGGTTGACCCTCCGATCTGATCGCTCCGGTGCCTGGATTGACCCTTGAATCAGTTATTAATCCCGGTGAAGCTCTGGACCTGCAGGGTTTAAAAACATTGCCTTTCACAACACCGATAATGTAGTAATCTTTGCGGAAGATGCTGGTATCATCCACTCCAATCTTCACGGAAGATGAGAGAGGAGAGGAGAGAGAAGGCGAGGAATTTTGTTGAAGAGAGGAAGCAAGATTAAAATAAACAAAACAAAAAAGAAAATGATTTTTTAAATGATTTAATATCATTAAATATAAACATAAAATATTATTATATTTTGTGTTAAAATTTTGACCGACTGGTGATAGAAGGGTGCATTTGAACTTCTAAAAATTAGGGACTAATGTGAAATATCCCATATAAGCGAGGCACTTTAATGTGAAAAAACCAGCATAACTCTGGGGATTCTTTTGGCACTTTAAAGTCAATAAAAACCACAAGCAAATATTTCCTCTTCTCTTTCTCTATATTTTTCCATCAATTGTCTGAGTAGATAAATTGCATCATGGTTGATTTCCTATGCATAAAACTAAACTAATTCCAGAAATATGTTCGATCCCTTTAGTCACTATTTTTAAACAAGTTTGATAGTTTAACTCATTAACTTATTTTCCTTATAATTAGATAATTCTTTTATTCCCTACCTCATTCTTATAGATTAGTACTAGGTAGATTTTCTTACATTTATTGGCCCTTTTTTAGAATTTCTAATTTTTATTAAGTAGGTTTTTAATTAAATTAACTCTTGATCTTCTAAGGTCTTCCAAACCTCAAAAGCTAGGTATTTTAATTTAAACAACAAACAGTGAATACTTGATTCTAGCACATTGAGGAAATCTTTTCCAAGGTTTGAACGTTTAAATATTCTTTCTTTCCAGTGTTTTAAGATAATACCTTGCATTTCATTCTACATTCCCATGCATGAACTAATAAATATATATTCTGCTCTCACATAGCTGAGGTAAAATGACATGCGGCTCTCAACTGACAGACCCGAAAGTTACAAGGGGAGGTGCTGGAGTATAGCGGCAGCCTCAGAAGCAAGTTCGATGAAGATCTTACTATTATTGTCGAAGACCCTTAAATTGTGCTCATGTCAAATCTTCGACCTTCAAATCATCCCAAGTTGGAATTATTTTGTCTTTCTTAGGTCCCCGAAAACTTCTCCTCTCCCAAGGCATGAAATCGAGGGGAAAGTGAGCCAGCCTGAGAGCACGAGAAAAAGTGATTTGAATGTGTGGGAGTGTGATTCGTTGTGAGAGTTGCAAAGGGGGTACGCAGGCGTGACTTGTACATTCCTTGCAATTGCTTTTCTATGAATCAGTTGTGCAAAGAAACTGCGCGAATGCACTTTTCTGCCAAATGTAATCGACCTTCGGATCGATTAACCCACGAAAATTGTCCTATACTATCTTATCATGTCTTGTCTAGTCAGGGGCGTATAAAATATAGTAAATGGGGGACATTTTGTCCCCCTTTTTTTTTCAAAAAGAATCAAAAAGTAATTTTATATTTTGTTTTGTTGTTAATTTTTATTTTGCATTTATTTCAAGATTGATGAAATTTAATATTCTACCTATAAATTATTGAATTTGTGTTGTTACTTATTTTAAAGGAAATAATACATGTTATCTCTTTGTTAACGGGTAGCTTCAAGTGGTTTAAGCAATCGTATAGTTCTTGATTGGGTGAATACAACTCCAATTTCATAAGGTAAATGATTTAACTCAAAACTAAATATTACTTTAATTGGTCGATTTTTATTTATTATAAAATACTACTTTTATTTGTTTCGTATTTGTTGATCTATATATTTTGATTGTCTTATGTTAAAGATATTTTATATAATTATATTATACCGTAGCGCAAGGATAAGCCTCGCATCCCTCAAATTGTAGCTGAACCTCCTAATTTAAATTTTAAATTTTTTATGTTTCTTATTTTTAAAATCCTGCTTACTCCCTGTGTCCAGTGCGCATCCTTAGAAACACTGCCATTAGTTGATTACTTGTTCATTCAGAGAAAACAAAGGAAAACAAACAACACCAAATACATAGCAGATTTAGGAATTAAGCAGAAACAGAGGGATGCAATGCAAGTGAATTGTGCTAAAACTTTCACTCTTGACGCAGCACATCGACGCCTGCAGTGCAAAAGAGGAGGCGATGGAAGATGAAACAAATAGCGGAGCACGAGACCTCTCTCATCTTCTTCACTGTCACAAGACTCTTCTTCTTCATCTTCTTGTTCTCACCATTGACGTTGACTTCATTCTTCTGCTGGAGGCAAGCAAACAAAGCAGTCCCCTGCTTGAGGCAGCGCAGTGTCTTCTCCGGCTTCCTGGAGAACGTGTAGCTCCTCAAGTACATCTGCCTGCACGAGTAGCTGTCGACCTCCACCAATGCTGCACTCCATCTCCTGCAGCCATTGTTGTCGTCGTCAAACCTCCCTCTTCTTCTTGCCACCGACTTGGCGAACTCCGCGTCGGATTCCGGCCACTTGTAGAGGTTCAAGTAGGTCGCCCTCACCGGCACTCGTGCGTTCGCAAAGCTCAGGGAAGACTTGCACCCTGAGCTCATCTTGTCAGCTCTTTTACTTACCAGAGGAAGTGGAAGTGTTGAACTCCAAATCTCCAATCTACTTGTGGAGTTTAAAAGGAAGAGTTAATGAGAATGATGCAGGTGAAGTCTTTAGTTGCAAGAAAAGTGAATGAAAACTGCAATGCTTTTAATCTGGACCGGGTTTTGGACTAGTTGGGTTACCGGTTTAATTTTGGTTTAATCTCTGTTGGTAAATAAATTATTAATTATATTTCAAAAAATCATATCAAAAAGTTTTAGTTTTGCTATGTTTCATCAATTAGTAATCAAGTCAAAATTTAAGCAAAATCCTCATTGGATTTGAGAATAATTTGGTAAGCTAGTTGAACCGGCCGGTTCAATCTAGATATGAAGTTGTAAAGAGAGTCTAGAGATGTAGGTGTTTCTATAGAGCCTCACAGCATATTCACTTTAGCCCTAATAAGTGTTAGCTTAGGAATGATGAAGCATCATATGCAATGAGTGAGATGGGTTTTCTCCATTTAAATGATTCTTGTTCTTCACATCATTCAACTTAGATGAATTTGGAAAGGATATGTTATGAATTAAGTTTGAGTACCTTAATAAGACCCTAATCAACCTTAGCTAATCAAGTAATTAAGCATTTTTTGATAGGTTATGAATATGGGTACTCATCGATTCATCACTCGTTATCAAGTTCAGGTTGAGTTCGTGAGAAGAAGATAAACATCGAGTCAAGTTCGAATATGCGGGTAGGCCTCTAAGCAAATCGTGCTCTGATCTCAATCATCACGATTGCAAACCATGCTCTGATACCAACTCCTGTCATGGTTTTCGAACCACGCTATAATACCAACTCCTATCATGGTTTGCCAACCACGCTCTGATACCAACTGTGGCGGACGAACTGATTTAGGCATAAAATCGTTCCTGTGGCTCCTTTGCTTCTCATGCAAGAGATAAGTCTTTCATCCCGGATTGCTCTCTCCAATCGTAGACGGCGGGACATGCATTGACGGACACAAAAACCTCACGCCAGCTAATCAAGGTCTTTTAAGCTTAGTTTCTTCCTCCCACATTGATCGATGATTAATAGTAAGATAAGGGTGTGGGCAAAGCTTTCAGTGCCTCAGTAAAAGCACATGAATTTGTCATTATAATCACCACTCGCTGCCATCAGTACATGTAGAATTTTGCATTGTGCTCAACATCACCTGAATTTAAAGTATTCAATAGGCAGTAGGGAAGGAGAGTGGGGTAGAAAGAAGAAGAGTTAATTACACAGCTATTTTTGAGGAGTGAATTCACATTTAAAGATGAGTAAATTAAGATTCAAAACCCTGAGCTAACTTATCCATATTTGCTTATCATATGACTTAGAAGCTGAAGTTATATATTAAGAAAGAACCAACTTTACATATTAGAGTACTCAAGATTAATTAATTATTATGTTAATTAATTGTTGTTGGGCCTTCATGGGCTTCGGTATTCAATGGGTGGCCCATATTGTTTATTGCTGGAACCAAGAAAAAGACACTGTTGTTGTCTATCTTAATTCTTAAGTAGCAAATTTTTATTGGTAATTAATTGAAATCCCTCAAGTTACTTTCGGTAATTAATTAATGATTCCTGGTCAATAAAGTAGAATTT
Organism: Canna indica; assembly: GCA_034359265.1. Classification (NCBI taxonomy): domain Eukaryota; kingdom Viridiplantae; phylum Streptophyta; class Magnoliopsida; order Zingiberales; family Cannaceae; genus Canna; species Canna indica. The sequence continues at coordinate 72,251,502 of CP136896.1, forward strand.
AAATCCCTCAAGTTACTTTTGGTAATTAAATAATGATTTCTGATCAATAAAGTAAATCTAAATCCCTCAAGTTTTTGACCTCTAGAATTATATGGCTACCTCTTCACTCCACTATAAATCTCAAGTCTCATTCTACTTAATAAATAGTCGAAAACCGACGTGTTAATTAAGTAATTATATCTACATATAACTTTAATTTAAATAATTTTAAAAATCATGACAAAAATTTATTATAATTAATTTAAATTAAATTATACTTTAAACAGAAACTTTTGTACCTAAATAATTTAAAAATAATAATAAATATCTGAAAAAATATGTGTAGATTATAATAATAAATATTAATTTAATTTAATTTATATAATTATAAAATTAAAATATAGACATCTTTTTAAATATAATTTGGATTTTTTTACTTTAAATTTAAAACCAAAATAAATCAATATATACATAAAATTCTAAAAAAATACATGTGGAAATAGAAAAAGTGAAAATAATCTTACATGTCGAAAATTGACGCCCGGATCTTGAGTTCAAAATTCTAAGTGAAAATTATTGATTAATAGGAAAAGAATATTAGCATAATTAGAATACAGGGAAATGCAAATGAAGTTATATATAGATGATAATCTTACATGTAATAGGATCAATATGAAAATATCTTATCAGAAAAAGAAGAGAGATTCTTGTGAGGCTATTCCTTAAAATATCATGCATGAAGTTTGTTATCGAGCAACTTCAATCTCTTCATCATCTACTATATATTGTGAAGTTATTTTCTTCACTATTTTAATCATGAAAGAAACGTTAAGATACTTAGGATATTTTAAGTGAAAATCTCACACCAAATGAAAATTTTGATGCCCCAAAGAAAAATATTTAATGCAAGTATAAGTTACTTCCATTCTAATAAACAAAAAGGTTTTTACTTTTTTTTCACGTAGAAAGTTAATTTTAGGTAATTTATGAACATGTTACTTGTGTGATAGTTTGATTCTAGAGAGCATCAAAGAAATAGAATATGAAAGAACACAACTATTTTCCTTAATTCACTTTCTTATTGTAGATTTATTTTTAATATTGTAATCACATCTAAATCGCTAAATAAAGAATTAACATACTTCAACTATATATTATGTTAAAAATTGTAATGCTAATTTCAAACCACAATGAAATGACAGTGAACACCAAAAATTAAAAAATCGAAAAAAAATACTTTAGGAAGTTGAGTTCCAGTTTATCAATCTCGTTAGCAAATAATTTATGTTGTTTCAATCTCCGCTCATCAAAAATAGAGAAAAGTTGGTGCATATAGAATGTTGTAGAGAACATCAATCTAAATTTAATTCAAATAAGCACAGAATACAATGCAAATTTTTCATGCATTTAAAACAAATGATATATATATATATATAATTAATGACACGCGAGGGAAAAATATAAAGTGAAAAAATTATAACTGATGCTCCAAAAATAGGAGGTAGAATAATTGATAAGAATAATTCATTTATTTCTTTTTATAAATATTAAATTCGTTAAAGCTTCTCTTTTATTTTTGCATCAACATCAAACTACACACGTGGAGAATGAAAAAACAAAAATATGTGCAAATTGGGAAAAAATGCTAATTTTATTGGTCAATAAAAAGGATGAAACGCTGAAGAGACCACAAAGCCAGAGACACAATCGAAAACCTTCAAAGCAACCGATGAGTTCCGTCAATTTCATGATGATCTTGGGCTACATCACCGGGATGACGGATTTGCACTCCAAACGTATCACATTCTTTGCCTTTGTCTTGGTCAATGCTATTGATGACACCATCGAGATAAAATTAATTTGGATATAGAGCAAGAATAATATCAATCAAAATCGTTTTATAAATGTAGAAGCGTAGCCGGAGAGTTGGAATCAGCCAAGCTTTTCTTGGGAATGAACTGAACGATGGGATTTGAGGAGAGTTGGAATCAGCCAAGCTTTTCTTGGGAAGGAACTGAATGATGGAACTTGAGGAGGGAAAGACACTAAGCATCTGTATTAATTGAGAAGAGGGTGGAATGCATTGCATTCAAACATTAATTAATTGTGATTAAGAGAGAGTAATTGAGAGAGAGGAAAGGAGATGAGACGTCTTAGAGTAACTGGAGAGAGAGAGAGAGAGGTGACTGAATATAAAGAGCAGTAATAATTGAGAGAGAGGAAGGGAGATGAGACGTAGAGTGATACGTGATTGAGAGAGTAATTACAATTTAAATATAAATTAAATTTATAGTAATTGAATGGGAGAGAGAAAAATAATTAAATGTGATATTTAGAAAAAATTTAAAATTAAAAAGGAATAAAATTAAAAAAATAATTAAAAATACCACATCAGCCGATTTCCTTGAGAAAGTGCCACGTGGCATAGGTGAATGTTATATATATATATATATATATATATATATGCAACCACTAAATTAATATTCACGATGAATATTGATGACCACATATGTGGGAGTTTGAACTGAGTTGACGAATATATTTAATTTTTCCATTTTCTTTCAAATGGAAATAATTTGATTTATTTTTTTTGAAAATACGAACCTTGTATTTATCAGGAGAATTGAGAAATACAAGTACGAGAGTGAGCTAAATTAAAAAAGCGAACAAAAATTTGAAAATATTAAAACAAGGGAAGAGGTTAAGATGAGAGCTTAAACAGCATTGCCATGTCCATGGCCACAGCACAACTTTGATGCGAAAGAGAGTCAAAACAACGGTCGTTCCGCTCTAGCCATATCTTTCATTTCCAAATCACGAGAGCTTTGAATTTGAGGAGTTTGACTAGAGGAGAATTTGAGCAACTCACTGCCCAAGGTTCGAAAGACAAAGGGAAGAAATCCATATTAGAGAAAGAAAGCATTTGTTCCCATCCTAGTTTGGTGAAGGAACAGTCGAGAAAGAGATGGTCGTGAGATTCAGGTGTGGATCCACAGAGCAAACACAAAGGGTTCAACTGAACAGCATGCCTGATTAATCTGTCCTTGGTATGCAACTTGCCCATTAAGACGAACCAATTCATTATTGAGACGTTATGTGGACAACTGGCTTGCCAAAGGTAAGTGTAGTGAATTTCCTTGATGCCACGATAGTTGAGAATACGATAGATAGATTGTGTTGAGAAGTCATTGGTGGTCGACCACTTCCAGTGAAGATCAAATCATTTTCAAAGCGGTATAATTAAGAAATCTTGAATGTCAGTCATGAGCTGAAAGAGGTCTTCATAAGGAATGTAGTTTGTGAACTGTTTGTTCCATCCACAAGGGATACCTGGCGAATCATAAACTTTAAGATCCGCAATGAGGACATCTAGGTCGCTTGCAAGCGCGAGCAAATGAGGATATTTGCAACCAAGAGAGGACCCCTCCAACCAACGATCTAACCAGAAGCGGATCGTAGAACCTCTCCCAACAGTGAAATTGGTGGGGAGCTTAAAAATATCCCAATAGTCACATATATATACTTCTCCATACCGGCGAGAGTGAGATTCTATCTTGATTCCTTAAACCAAGGAAGAGGAATAGAGGGAAGTCACCAAAGTGGTCCAAATAAGGTTTTTTCGAAGGAAACAATCTAATTAATTAATTATCTTAGGGCTCATTTGGTTCGTAAACTGCTTGTCACAAGACACCAGATAGGGACAAGGACAGGACTCCGGGTGTCCTGGGACAACAATTATACAATGTTTATTTCGTCAAGAATAGGACAACGTATCCAGTCATATCCTGCGTTTGTTTCGTTATAACACGGTTCTGTACAAGTCAAAATGACACAATTACCCTTTTATATTTTTAATGGACAAATTAAATTATATATATTTCACAATTAATATACAAAAATAAAATACCAAGTATCACATATACAATCTAAATATATATGTTGAAATCTTGCATATATAACAAGTATTTTTTCAATTAAGAATAAAGAACAATTTGATATTTGTAGTATATTTGGTACACAAAATTTTAAATTAAGTAAATCAAACATACATCAATGGATAACAATTAAGGAGATGTATTATTCTTGAGCATTTACAGTGGAAATTCTTTTTCATTATTGTAGACAAATATTATATTGGAAACTATCATTATCTTCTTTGGTTCGCAAAGTAATACAAAAATGGATATCTCACAAGAAATCAAAAAATTACATGAGGGAAAATCTAATCTACCTTGTAACAATACAATAGGACTTCAAATACTTGTATGGATTATATAGAACATATATCATCCTTAACTTTCCAAGTCAATACTTCTGCATCTGGCCTTCTCTCTTGGATCTATTCTCGATATCTTTGTTGTAATCAAGAAAAGAAAAGAAAAGAACTTGCAGATGCTGCGGCCAAACCACTCAAGACTTACTTTAAATACATTAATCATTGGAAATTTGAATGAGAAGTAATAATATTACAAAAAAAGTAATCAAATCAATTCATGTCAAGCGTCAAGCTCAGTAGGAAAAAACATCACATACTTCTAAAATTCCTAACAAATAAATCATGGCTCATCATTGTGCAGCCAAAACACATAGCTCCGGGCATTGACATATATAACATGTTAATGTGCCTTAGGCTTGAAGTAATAAGCAAACTTAGAATAGCTGGTATATATAATCACACTGACTGTTTCCTACAGGCTGGTGCATCCAGACTATAATATATGGATCTCTTCTATCAGACAACAACGTGTACTCTATATTAAAGAATCATTCTAAGTTTTAACTATTGAACTATTAGTTTCACTTACATTTTCAGAATTCGGATATTACACAATCAATGGCATAGTTGTTTTGGCATTAATCAATAACATAGGTTCTATTAAACTTCTTCTATTCCAATCACAATAGGTGTCATTTTGGGCTAAGTAATGGTGGAATACCACAAAAGTTCTATGCAGTTAAACTTCATTGACAGTGAACTGGATATCCATCAAATCAAGCTTTCCATACCTAAATCCTAGTCTACATGATCACTTATGAGGCTTAAACATCCAAGACTCGAGATGACTATTAGAGAATCCCCCTATAACCAACGACCATTTTCCTAAATTCAAGTGCATAATTGCGTATTGCTTATTCTTGATTTCTAAGGAATCAAAATGGAAGAAAATACAAAACAACCAGAAGCTCAGGCGACTCAGTTGGTGCTGCTGTGGGATTCACCGTTTCCAACTGGCTGACTAGCTCGAAGATCTCAGCCCTAGTCTCGATCGACGCCCTCGCCCCAACTCCGTCCCGTACCTCGGCGCCCCCCTGTTGTTCGTCTTCCTCTTTGGGGGGATCCGGACCATCCGGCGATGACGGAGACTTGGGCTCTCGATTGTGACCTTCTTTCATTCCTCAGGGAACTTGGGGTGGCGGCCTTTACGTCGGACGGCGAGGGCGACGACAGCGGCGCCGGCGGAGGTGGAGGAGAGGAAGGGGACAGCGACGGTTTTGGGACGGAGGAAGAAGAGGAGATGGGGCGGCTTGCTAGGATTGGGAGAGGCGGTGGCGGAGGAGGAGAGGGCCGGGAGCGAGGAAGGCGGCCATTAATTTCTACGATGCGCGAGGAGGGCGGTCGCCATTTGCTAGGTTCTTCGTGGGCAAATGCGTCATTTCAGTAGCCGTGTCCTGCGCCTGAGAAATTTTTCGATACACCAAAGTGGATAATTATCTTGTCCCGTGGTTAATTTTGTAAAATAAACGGAGAACACGAGCCGGTGTCCTGTCCCCTCATTTTTTAAAAAAAACAAACGGGCCCTTAGAAACGGATTGAATTGAGCTTTTTCTTTTCTTTTCCTTTCTTTTTCTTTTCTTTTCAGTACGCTGTTCAATCGATCAGTTTCAATTTTAACTGATATCTATGTATAATATATTGCTGATTACTTGTTATAATATAATATCTCTTAATAAAATGTACGTAATTAGGCAACCTAATTATATATCACCTCACTCAACAGTCAACAGTATATATATGTTGGTGCTGGGAATGTGTAGACGTGTCACACGACCCATGCATGGTACGTACGTAGCACTTCCCACTTATATCAATAGGTTATCCTTGTCATTAATTTCAAGTATGCCTGAATATATATTTGTTTACGATGATTATATATACTCAATGAGTGAATCATTTTTCCTCAAACTTGAGCCCTAGCACTAGATGATTCTTAACAACTCTGATGTGGATTCAATTAAACCATTTTCCTTCTACAATATACAGCAAAAATTATCTATATATGAAGGTCCTTAATTGTCGTGTTAGGCCATTTCATTAGCTAAACAAAGCACTTAAACACTATTTTCAAGACAGAGAAATTAACTTCGAAGTATTTATAATCACCAAATGATTAAAAGCTTCAAAAAAAAAAGAAAAAATGGATCCGAACCTGTGGTAATTAACTAATTAATTAGAAGTTGGTTGATAATAACATTAATTAATGTATGCATGCATGATTCTTTTTATAATTCTCGATGAATTACGAGAAATAATCTTTTGCTAAGGTGTAGTGAGAGTGACGTGCAGGTTTTTGTGTTCCTTAATTGTGGTGTTAGCTGTGTGACAGTGTGAGGCCATTTCATTAGCTAAACCAAGCACTATTTTCAACACAGAGAAAAACCTCGAAGTATAAAAAATAAACTATAATCACCAAATGATTAAAAGCTTCAAAAAAAGAATGATTAATTAGAAGTTGGTTGATAATAACAATGTATGCTGATTCTTTTTCTAATTCATTGCCTTGGTTAAATTCTCGATGAATAACGAGAAATAATCTTTTACAGTCAAACGACACAATTCTAAGCAAATAATTTGCTTGTTCCTTTTTAATTTTGCAATGTTCAAATGGTATGCTACCAGAACTTCGTCAATTACAATTATTTGCTTGTTTCAAAAAATGGTAGAATGTAGCTTAACATCCGCACCAACTTGCACACAACTCGCTCATAAGTCTTATACACCCTCTCCCCTCATAAATGCATTTTTAATGCCACAAGAAATAGATAGCTTCAAGAATTACTTTTATTATTATTCAAAAAAAAGAAACACAACTCTTTCTATTTTTATTATTATTCAAAGGAGAATTAAATGACCGAAACAAGCCACCATTTTGTCTTCTACAAGAAATCAGAGCGACGCCTCTCTCTAGTCAGTATAGTCCCCAACTTTTCTTGTTTCGAGTAACACGATATCCCGGCGGCGGAAATCGGTATAAAAGGAGCGATACGATGTCCCGGTTTGTGGACAAGATATCGTCGCTCGATCGGCGATCATCGCGGATGGCAGAGGCCGAGGGCATCGCCCGCGACGGCCTGTTCGTCCACCACAGCCCAAGCGCCGCCGCTGACGGGGGTGTTCACGCCTGCAGCCAGTCCACCAGCCTCGGTCAGCTCTTCAAGCGCGTTGATGATGCCGACAACGGCGCTGCCGATGGCGGACGTCCTGCTTCCCACGTCCTCGAGCTCGGCGGCGCCCGAGGCGACGATTTGGCCTCCCGCCCGCTTCCTTTCGTTCTCGCCTTCGTAGACCTCTCTTACAGCGTCAAGATGCCGCAGAAGTTGTCACTCTTCCGCCGCAACCACCTCGCCATGGACCCCGCTGCGGAGGTCCCGCCGCCGGAGTCTTTGTCGAGGACGAAGACGCTGTTGGATTCCATCTCTGGTGAAGCGAGGGAAGGGGAGATCTTCGCGGTTCTGGGAGCGAGCGGCTCCGGCAAGTCGACCCTCATCGACGCCCTCGCGAACCGCATCGTGCGCGAGAGTCTGCAGGGCTCGATCACTCTCAACGGCGAGAAGCTCGAGGGGAGGCTCCTCAAGGTGATCTCCGCCTACGTGATGCAGGACGACCTCCTCTATCCGATGCTCACAGTGGAGGAGACCTTGATGTTCTCCGCCGAGTTCCGGCTACCGCGGTCGCTCTCCGCCGCGATAAAGAAGAGCCGGGTTCAGGCGCTCATCGACCAGCTCGGCCTCCGGTCCGCCGCCAAGACCATCATCGGCGACGAGATCCATCGCGGGGTATCCGGTGGCGAGCGCCGCCGCGTCTCGATCGGGATGGACATCATCCACGATCCCATCATCCTCTTCCTCGACGAGCCAACCTCCGGTCTCGACTCCACCAGCGCCTTCATGGTCGTCAAGGTACTGCGGCGTATCGCACACAGCGGGAGCATAGTGATCATGTCGGTGCACCAGCCGAGCTACCGGATTCTTTGTCTCCTCGACCGTCTCCTCTTCCTCTCCCGCGGCCAGACCGTGTACAGCGGACCGCCTGCCGGCCTCCACGGCTTCTTCTCAGACTTCGGCCAGCCAATCCCCGACAACGAGAACCCAACTGAGTTCGCGCTCGACCTCATCCGCGAGCTCGAGAGCACAGAGGACAGCGCCAGGTCCCTCGTCGAATTCAGCAAGTCATACCAGGAAGCGCAGCTAGCCATGGCGGCCGCCGCCGACAAGAAGCCAGCACTATCTCTCAAGGCCGCCATCAACGCCAGCATCTCGAGCGGCAAGCTCGTCTCCGGGGCGACGGAGGGGACGGCATCACCGTCGGCATCCTCGTCTTCGATGCAGAAGCACGCCAACCCGTTCTGGATTGAGATGGCAGTGCTCACCAAGCGTTCGTTCACGAACACGAAGCGGATGCCGGAGCTGTTCCTGATCCGCCTCGGCGCGGTGCTCCTGACGGGGTTCATCCTCGCCACCATCTTCTGGCGCCTCGACAACTCGCCCAAGGGCGTGCAAGAGCGACTCGGCTTCTTCGCCATCGCCATGTCCACCATGTTCTACACCTGCGCCGACGCGCTCCCCGTCTTCCTCCAAGAACGCAGCATCTTCATGAGGGAAACAGCCTACAACGCCTACCGGCGCTCGTCCTACGTCCTCTCGCACGCCATCGTCGGCTTCCCGCCGCTTATCATCCTATCCATCGCCTTCGCCCTGACCACCTTCTTCGCGGTCGGCCTCGACGGCGGAATCCAAGGCTTCTTCTTCTTCGTGCTTATCGTCCTCGCCTCCTTCTGGTCCGGCAGCGGCTTCGTCACGTTTCTCTCCGGTGTGGTGACGCACGTAATGCTCGGATACACCGTCGTGGTCGCCATCCTCGCCTACTTCCTCCTCTTCAGCGGCTTCTTCATCACCAGAGACCGCATCCACCACTACTGGATCTGGTTCCACTACCTCTCGCTGGTGAAGTACCCCTACGAGGCGGTGATGCAGAACGAGTTTGACCACGCCAACAAGTGCTTCGTCCGCGGCGTGCAAATGTTCGATAACACGCCGCTCGACGGGCTGCCAGAGGCGGCCAAGATGAACGTGCTCAAGTCGATAGGCGAGTCGTTAGGTACGAACATAACGAGCGCCACCTGCATCACCACCGGCGTCGACATACTGAAGCAGCAGAGCATCACGCAACTGAGCAAGTGGGGATGCCTCTGGGTGACGGTGGCGTGGGGATTCTGGTTCAGGTTCCTCTTCTACATCAGCCTCCTCTTGGGAAGCAGGAACAAGAGAAGGTAGAGATTATTGCATGCGCTGCAATTTTACTTGTTTTTGTTGTGATGATTGTGTAATTCTCGATCACTAGCTTTCAAATCAGCTTAAACATAATATTTGTTCGATGTAATGAGTTCAAAGTTTTAATAAAATTAGAAAATTGCTTGTTTAATAGTAATGCTCAAATTTCACAACTCTTACTCCAAAAACATAATTGAAAACAACATAAAATACAAAATAGATTTATGTGAAGAACCTTATAATCGAAGAAGGATTAAATCACTAGGAATGAATAATAATAATAATGGAATGTTATAATTACAAATATGAAAAAAAACTAGAAATCCTTGATTAATTATAAAATCCACTGACTTGATTTTTTTTCTTTTTAAAATACATAACCACGACTAAAATCATGACCGCATACATAACAGAAACCACCGTATTCTGTTACAATACGGTTATAACACGTTGATTAATTATATTAATTCAGGGTCTATGAAACATTTCCTAATTAATCTTATTTCATTTATTAGAGTTTTTTCCCAAAATATTTCTAAAATATTATTTCTTCACTATATATATAAATAATTAAGGTAAGAGGATATGATCAATTTTTTAAAATTTTTTATATATTAATTAAAAAGCATGGAATATGGGGATACAAGCATTAAATGCACGAGTTAGTTACAGTTGTGTCTTGTTAATTATCATACATGATTCATTTAATGTATAAAGATGTCATGTTAATGTTTTAGCATTTAATTTTGACGTATATATAACCGAATAATCGGTTCTAGTTTTGAGTGAGTTGTAATGATTAATTGTGCAATTATGTAGTGTACGTCGATGATCTAAATATCTGGACTAGATTAAATGGTCGTCAAAGTTGGTGATGTGAGTTGGCATTTGAGTCGCTTGATGACGCTACATGTGATTTCGCTAGAGCAAGAAACCCTCGTCATTGGGCAATCTATACAACACTAGTTGGGCAAAATTGATGACAACTAATTAATTTGATTTACTTGCACATGAGTTAATTTGCAACAAGAAACCACCAAACCCGAATAAATAAATGCAAAATTGACTGATTTGGCAGATATGTTTGGTCATGACTTCCTACATGTGTAAGAATTGACATCGACCATTTCTTTTCCATGATACTTCATGCGAACGAGTCACATATTTGACTCATGTTATTGATTACTTAACAGCATACTCCTTGTTACAATTGTTATTACTACATTTCATAATTTCTATCTATATATAATTACCCTCATTTCATTTGCACGAAGAATCCTTCATAGCATGCTTTGTGCAGAAAAGTTAATATAATATGGAAAAAACACTAAAATGCCTCTTATGTTTGTCAAATGGTACTATTTTGCTACTGCAATTAATTTTAATTCAAAAATATTTTAATATTCTAGAAAAGAATACTAAAATGCACCCTTATCGTCAATATATATACACTTAACAACGCTTATGTGGTACATGAGTGAGCGCTTAGATGTTGTCCTTGCGGAGAAGCTTTTACCATATCAGTTGTCACGTCAACTGGGATCCACCAATCCACTAACTTCCTCTTCCATGTGGATGTTGGGTCTCAATTGATGTGGCACATGGAATCTGACATGATGGGTTAGCTAACGTGGCTCTAACATGACAAATGCTTTTTCACATGAACAACACCTAAGCGCTCACTCGTGTGCCACATAAAACTCCAACCGCGTCAGATTTCATGTGCCACGCCAGTTGGGACTCACCATCCATTAACTCTCTCTTCCACATAGTGGATGAGTGAATCTCAACTGATGTGGCTCTGATATATATATGAAATCTGACATAGCATAAGCTTTTTCACATAGACGATACCTAAACGATCACTCATGTGTCACATAAACGTCATTAAGTATATATTAACGATAATAATATTTTAATACATATATTCCCATAGAACGTTAGGTATTTTTTGAATTAAAATGAACTGTAGGGATAAAATATCATCCGTCGACCAACATTACGAGAATTTAAGTACATTTTCTTTAAATACATTGATCATTGTACGGCACGTACAATGCTATGCGCTGGACTTGACCTAAATTGAGCATTCCATATTACCTGACCCGCCCAAGTAGACTTGATTGTTGGGCATTAATTGATTGACCTACCACCTCAATGGAGTAATGTCTGTTGAAGCTTTATATTAGGTCATTGCTATTCTATTTGTTTCGTTTATTGATTGCGCTTGTTGCTCTTTTAACTCGATTAATTGTGCCACTTCTTGAGAGATATTATCACCATCATATACGGTGTGGCATGCAGTGCTTCACCGATTCCATGGGAATATGGGATGACTTAATTAGGACCGATTCTCACCGGCTCCAACTACTAATAGTACGTAATTAATTAATTAGTCTTATAATGTTTCTTTTACCAAAATAAGAACTTATATTATTAAAGCACGACTAATATCGGCAGCGAAAGAGTCGGACAACAAAATGTCCTTCAACTCTGGAGGCCTAATAGAGGACCATATCATTCGGTCCTTACAAATACGACCCCTATTTGCTACCCAATAGGCAGCTTTGTTACATTCCCTATAATAAAATAAAAATCCACGACAGCCACACTGAGAACGTAACTGATGGATATCCGAAATAATTACAGCAATTTCTCACGGGGTAGTTACTTCAGCATTAATAGCCGATATCATAATTTGAGAGTCTGATTCCACCACAAAATCAGGAAGCAAATTCTGGATAGCAAAGATAAGACATTCCTTGATCGCCAGAGCTTCAAGAATCAAAATTGAAGATTCAGCCAAAAATACCGACTCTCCTCCAAGACAAGTCCCAGAAGAAGATCGAATAATGAATCCAGCACCACCTGCACCATTAGAAAAAGACGCATCACAATTCATTTTTAATAAATTCGGCACCGGCAGAATCCGTTTTCTAAGGAGGTTAAAGTGAATGCTATGACCCTCAAACTAAGTAAATGATAAAGGGGCATAAGCCACAATTTTAATCACTAGGTAGAGGGGACAGGTTGTCTAGTCTCATGCACTAGTAAATTCCTAGCATACCAGATGAACCAACAGATGATAGCCACATATTCTGAAAGATGCAAACTCCCCTCTCGAAAAGTGCACGGGGCAGAAAGCCAACCCCTAGTACTCCAATCTGAGCGGTTGGCAAAATTTAATCCTGTCTTTGCATAAAGCAAGCACCAAACAGAGCAGGCAAAAGGACACTCAAATAATAAATGAAAACAAGATTCTTCAGAAGATGAACATAAAGGACATGTATTGACAGCTAAAATGCCTAAATGGAAAAGACGTTCAAAAGTAGGAAGCCTTAAATGCAAAAGTTTTCAACAAAAAATATTAATCTTGGGGGTTACCCTCAGGCCCCAAAGCACTTTCCAAGAGGGAGCCGGAACCGAAACCTGAAGGTCATGGTTTATTAGGAATCTATAAGCACTCTTGGCGGTAACACTACCCCCCACAGAACCCTTCCATATATATTTATCATCCCCAGGTAGCAAAGACAACCGAATCTTAGAAATGGATACCGTAAGCACCGGGCCAAACAGATCCTCACAAGCCAACATGTTCCATCTTTGATTATTCAACAAGCTCACAACCTAAAGAGAATTTGAAATTAAATTATAATCAATAAAAGTCGGTTTAATCGAGATCGGCATGTCAAAAATCCAATTATCATTCAACACAGAGCAAGAAGAACCAGACAAGATTAACTTATGGCACCCAGCATTAAAAGCTTCAAAAGCCGACTGAAACAGCCTCCAACTCCAGGAGGAGGTAGAACGCTGCTTAACCCCAATCCGCAATCTCGGATACTTGACCGACACGAGGTTAAACCAAGGAGATGGGGATTGGTTTAAATACCCCAGAACCCGTTTAGCTTGGAGAGCCAAACATTTATCGGCCAAGTCAGAAATGCTAAGGCCACCAAACTCTTTTGGCTTAGTAACAACCTCCCAGGCCAGAAGGTGCATAACAATGCCGGAAAGATCAACCCAGAGAAATTTGCGAATAATTATTTCAAGACTATTAATGAATTTAAGGGACACCCAGGATACACTTAAAGAATGCAAAGGGATGGCATTGAGCACCGAGTTAATAAGAACACAATCGGCTTGGGATAAGAAGTTAGCATTCCAAGCACTCAATTTTGACTTCATTTGATCAAGGATGAAATTCTGAGCATTGGCGGGCGGCCTTCTCGGAGCTACCATAGTACCAAGGTACTTGAAAGGGAATGAACCAACTCGCATATTGAGCGACGAGTGGATGAGATTAATTTGTTCCCTGGTCGCAACTCTTAGAAAGTAAATTTCAGATTTCCTAAGGTTAATGGATTAGCTAGAGAAACTTTCGTAGGTTTTGAAAACCTCCTTAATAATGATCAAACTCTTTCGAGTTGCCCGAAAGGTTAGGACGTTATCGGCAAACATTAAATGACTTATCTTAAACTTGTTCTTGACTTTAAAGACCTGCAATTTGTCAAGCTCAACGGCCTTGTCAATGAGAAATTAAAACATTAAATGAAAATAGTGAGCTACTTGATGGAAAATCCCCCAAGGAGAACGAGTTGCCAAAAGCTTGTTCTTTCAAGTAAAAAGGGCACTAATAAGTGCACTATGATTTGCCCTTAATGGGCTGTAATAATAATAAATGGGTGTCATAGTAAATTAATAATTTCGCAATGATCCAACATTTTGAAAACATTAAAAAAAAATACTTACATAAGAGGGTTTTATCTATGATGGGTGGACTCACACCCAACATGTGTCTATATTTATTTAACTTTTTCTCTTTTTATTTAATGAAGAGATAGAAAGAGATAAACACAAGTTGAGTTATGAGTCCACTGGACTCGAGTCCAACATAGAATAAATCAAGTAAGAGATGAGTAAAGTTACTTGAATATATTATAGATCCAAAAAAAGAGAATGGAAAGCCAAAAGCTTAATCTTTCAAGGGAAAAAATGGGTCATATGTGCGGACTTTAATGAGGTATAATAATGAATGGGTGGTAGGGAGGTTGGGGGCCTGCTTAGACTTCTCAACCAGTCCAATGTTTCATTCTGCACACATATCGCGTGGCCCACGATAATTGAGGCAATTTTTTAAATAAAAATTTATTCTAATCTTTTATAATATAATTTAGAGTAATTAGTAAAAAAATATGAACTTTGATTATTATTTTTCTATTTTTAGCACGAACTATTTCTTTAGCATAAAAATACATAAATTTTTGACATATTATCATGTTTGACATAGCCTGTTAATTTTAACAGAGAAAATTAATGTGTCACGTTAATGATGACGACATAACAAATATATATCCTGATTATCGTCTCATCCACCGGTAGAATGGAGTCTTCAAATCGAATTATGATTTTATATATCGTTAACCTCTCATATACATTAATTCGGGATGGGTTAATTCCGGGCGGGCAAAATACCATGACCAACCACATTTTCTTTATCTCATATTTCTATACCCACTTGGCGTTCTCGAGATGGCAAGGCAATTTACTGTTCTAATGAAATTTCAGAAGCAAAAAAAAGAAAAAGAAACGTAGCCAAATGAATTAAAGCATGTATATATTTCACGTATTTTTAGAAATTGTGATTTGGATCCCTGCCCTTCCAATATTTTTTTTTTTAATTTTATTTTATTAAAAAGCCTTTATCCCACATATGTGGACTTCATGTCTACAAGCATAGCAAGCAAACACCTCACGATCAAGGAACACAAATAAGTCGACACCAAGACAGCCCACCGCAGAAGAAGAACAAGCAGAAGACATGGCCGGCAGAGCCCTCCATATCTCCACTCCATTCCCCTCCACCATCAACCCGATGCCCGCACTCCTCACAAGGAAGCCGCTCGTTTCGGTCCAACCTCGCGCCGCCGACGACGAGGACACTGCCGCAGCCGAGCCCGACGCTTCCGCGGAGGACCCTGCCGTCGACCCCTCCTTCGAGAAGCGGCTCAACCAGATCCGGGTCAAGTACCGGAGCGGCACAGGGAAGAAGGCGGAGAAGCGGAAGGCTCGGAAGTCGCCGGGCGGCGCAGCCGGGGGGAAGAAGAAGGGCAGCGTGCTGCTTCCGCCGGTGCCGCTGCGGGAGGCGATGGCGGCGGGGGGTGTGGCGGTGGAGGCCGGGTTCACCCCTTACAGCGAGCGGCTGAACGGGAGACTGGCCGGGCTCGGACTGCTGGCGCTGCTACTGGTCGAACTGGGATCCGGCAAGGGGCTGCTGCAGTATCATACTCCGGCCGTCATCTTCATCCAAATCTACACTGTCGCGGCTGCCGGAGCGCTCTTCATCAAGTTCGAGAAGGAAAAAATTAGCATCTGGCCGGAGAAATCAATTTCCACTTCCTCCACTGTCGCCGGCGAGTGACAGGCCATGCTTCAAATGTGCTTCTTTTTTTCAGGTGTTATTACGGGTAAACTTTCAACGCGATGCGTTGCCTATTGTGTGGTTCATAATCGTGTGCTCTGCAAAAACGAATCTAGTACCGAATGGATAAAGTATAAGGTGTGAATTCCGAGTTAAATTAACTTTAACTTACCAATAAATCAATAATCGATCTTTATTGGCACATGCATTCAACACGGAAACAGGAATAGGAGGATAACGTCAAGATGCTAATTAGCCGATGATTTTCTTTTTACCAGAAAAAGACCACTCATATATTAAAAAGAGTAAGCCCGCGCTGACTTCCCAAAATGTCTGTAAACAAGATTGCCTCAAGCTCCGGCCTAACTGAAGACCAAACAACAAAACGGTCTTTCAGCACAGGAGCCTAATTATAAAGCCGTCTCAACAAGTTAAAAAAAAGGTTAAACAATTACATAGAGAACTCAAATGTAAAATGTAGGATACCAAAGTACGGATGCTCCAAGGAATGGCCAAGGTGCCACCCAGCATCAATCAATATTTTACAATCCGACTCAATTATAAATGGTCTCAGGTCCAACGCAGATGCAATAATCAGAGCTTCTTTGACCAGACATAAAACTGATGATGGATGGGTGGTAAATGAGCATCAAATATATATTTTTGACATTAAAAGACCATACTTATAACTGCAGGACCAAAAACTTCAGTTAAGTACCAAGTCAATGATACATCGCTTTGAAAACTACAACAAAGTGAAACTAAAACCACTGCACTGTTATGATGATTATATATTCCACCTTTCATATAATTTGCCAGCAATTGCATGAACCTTCAAGAGATGCCAGAAGTCTGAGCCATGTCTATAGAAGTGCAGAACCATCCCAAGCATATTTTTTTTACCAAAAGCAAACTTCAATTAAATCCGACAAGAACCGGGCCCAAAAAAGGTCCCAGTACAAAATGAACTCCAAGTCCAGAGACCGAATAGAGTGCCAAACAAAAGAGTCTCTAGAGACCCTGGCATGGTTTGCTACTCAATGGGTAGCTTCATTACCTTGTCGGAAACAAAATACAAAATTGACAACATTACAAAAAGTTTTAAGAACTAGAATGTCGTCAACCGTAGATGAAATGGACCAAGGAACCATCGTAGCATTGTTAAGAAACTTATAGAATATGCTTTTGATATAGGCTAAAGAAACTTATAACCTCATCAAAATTGTCTCCTTTTCGGCCTGAAATTACGGAATCCACGATAACCACGCCATTTTGGTTTATCATTATATCTGAAGTCCCTATTGTTGGCTCTATCAGAAAAGGAATTGTCATCGGGAAGAAAATTAATAGGCTTATAGCAATCATTGTGAGTAGAATAAGGAATAGTATCCTCTTTGACGCCTCCTGAAAAATTGACAGGATGAAGTTCAGGCCTATCAACAAATTGTTCAACACAGTGCAAATGTCCAGGATGTTCAGCAATCCTCGAAGTCCTCTCCAGAACCAAACCAGGTGGAGGCAAACCAAGATCACTGTGAGTGTAAGGAGGTGCATCATACCTTGTAACTAATGCATTTCTCTCAACCTTGAGTACCGGTGGTTGTCCATGTCTTGATAAGAATACATTCCTCCTCTCGATGGGTGAAAAGCTCTGTTGTCCCGGTGAGAGAGCAGCTGATTCATATTGCACACTCGAGTGTGAATGCAATAATTCATCTTCCATTTCACTAGGCACACTTATGACTTCATCGTGTTCTTGTAGGATATTGTTATGAACTCTTCGAATGAACATATTGGGGCTAGCATCTCTTGAATGAGGATAATACCCAGCATCTCTAATGCCTAATAAAGGTTTTGCTTTTTGCGGCACTTGCAACTGTCTCCTAGGTGATAAACGAGATGTATGATACTGTTGATTATCCATTGGACGCGACGGACAATGGTTCCCTCTTGAATTATTAAGATTCGTTCCATATTGAGAGTTAGAATACCTATCAAAATATTGTTTCCTGACCCTTCTAGGGTTCGTATATTTTGAATTATGTTTACCTTCCTGTCGATGTTGATTATTGTATCCATCGAATTTTGGGTACCTATAACATAACAGAAAATGGTAAATGCCCAAGAAATACTAGAAAACAGAAAGAACACTGAATTGAGAACTATCACCTTTTGGTTTGATGGTACAACTGGTCTCTCCTTCGCCGATTATTTATGAATCTATCTCCGTCCAATTCTGCTGCAACAGTCCTAGCAGAGGCAGAGTCTCTCTGACAGAAAGAACTAAAACTAGATGAGCTTTCCTTCTTAGTTTGACTGAACTTACGCTCGTCATCAATATTCATAACCTTGTCACGTATGCATTTATTTGTGAGGTCATTGACGTCCATCTGTGATAGTTTTGGATCCTTGACAGAGACATTAGTACCTCTTATGTTCAACTGGGGCATGACCGCAGAAGTATTGCTAGTTTTAGCAATTGCACTAGGTGTTTTGATGGACTTTAGCTTTATCATTGATCCCATCTTCCCTAGATTATTCAATGCTTCATGAGAAGGTTTGTTAAACCTCCTACTGAATGAAGCTTCTAATACTTCAGTAGCTAATGCCTTGTGCAACTCTGCTGTTTTGCAGTGTGTCTCTTTTTTATCGGGGTATATATTGCTACCCAAGTTATCAGCAATATGACCACTTCTTTCCTCTTCAGCAACCATTTCTTCATCCTTTGTATCTATATGTCGTCCATTCACTAAGGAGTCTAAGGGAGCATCATTGGGACTAATAGAGATAGTAGGCACATTTCCATGTAAACCTTTCTCTTCATGCTCACACAAATTCTCCATTGAACATTGAAACGCAAGGTCTGCAAGTCTGCCATCATCACCATCAACAAAATCACTTGCACATCTTGTAATTTCATCATCAACACGCCTTATACCTTTCAGAGCATCCTGGCATTGATCAGTGCCTTCCTGACCCTCACCACTAGGTACATTATTTTCACGAGGAATCTTATCTTTGAAACCACTTAGACCTCCTAGATCATATTGATGTTGTTCATTGTGCTCCTGACTCTCATCTCTTGGTACAATATTTTCATCAGGATCCACTTGAATATTGCTTCCATCATCGCAGTTCATTTCAACATTATCTTCAGACATACCATCATTAAGCACCAATACCTTAAAAACAGCATCAGTATGCAGAGTAAAAGACATGTCAACAGTCTTGTGGATTTCAGTCTCAATTTTAGTGCATGTTTTTGTATCACAAGTATCAGGTCCAACAATATCCAATGATTTACTTGAACTTCCTTCTCTATGTGGATGAGTGCAAATGTGAGGAAGAATGTTTTCAGCATTACAAGACATATTAGGAACTGATACTGTAGCAGGATCCAAAGGTACACAAGTGCCTTCACCTGATTTTATATTAGGAACTGACACTGAAGCATGATACATGAGTAGAGAAGTCTCTTCCCCTGATTTTATATTAGTATTATCAGGCATGACTGAGTTATCAGCAGGATGTACATTCACAGCAATTGCAGCTTTATAATCCAAATCTAGAGTTTTACTCATAATAGGGGTGGATTCAGTGCAACAGGAAGTTAATTGATGATTCGGTAACTTCCCTTCAACTTCATTCAGTGATTGTTTAACCACTCTACCTGGAGATGATTGTCCATTAGCAGATGTAAAATTTGCATTACCAAGTGTTACAGAGTTATAATCAAGAAGCATGTTCAAGGGAAAAGCCCCTCTACAATTCAAAGCTGCAGGTTTGACCTTACCAGGGGTGAATTTGGTGCGACATGACATCAACTGATGGTTGTCCATCTTGGAATTTGTTAATTCTGCTTCAAGTTTCTTGGAATTTTTAACCAGAGAACTTATATCACATTGTTGGGATTTCGCATCCCCAATATCTGACATCAGACTATTATGTTGAGAAGTTCTAGCTACCTTCTGTCTGCAACACTTAGAGGATTCAGGTTCCACAGGTTCACAAGATGCATCTGAAAGATTACTTGTTAATGACAAGCTTAGACGAGGGGGCGATTTGTTACCCCAGTTAATTCGCAACTCAGGCCTAATAGGTGGTGTAAGCGTCAACTCTAAGCCATCCTCAAGGTCCCTCTTGTCATCAGTAGGCAATCTCGAATTTGCCGATGGAATATTGTATCTTAACTCAATTGAAGATGTTCCTGAATTCAAATCATTATCGGTGCTTCCTAATGTCATGTCGACGAGCAATTCTTCAGTTTTTTGCTCGTGCATGACCCCACGATTTAACTTATCATCTAAGTCATGTTCTTTGACTACGTTGGTGTCACACTCCTCCATAGGAACATTTAAGTCCAAGTTTATCTTCTTCACAAATGAATGAGCAGAACCATAATCTAAGTTCAAACCATTGCATATATTTTGATGCACAAGTTGATGTCCATGGGAACATTCAAATCGTGATGATGACTTATTATCAATGTTTACATATTCCAACCTATCCAATCCCTTGAAGGTTTTGTGGAGGGTCATCTCCTCTTGACTACCCTGAGTGTTGCTTATATGTGATGTATTAAGATCCTCCGAAGGATAAGACCTCTGATCAGATTTCATGGATAATGATGAAGACTTCAGGTATTGTGTTGAGGTTCAATGTCAGTGTAGCACCATCCTCTAAACAAAAAATTCTGCTGCAGAGAAAACTTATCAGGTTGCCTACTACAAATTTGTTGCATTAAACATATCTCGTGGGGTGCAAGAGATGAAGCATGAATTTAACTATTCATTTTCATGATTGGCATGACCCAAAATAAAGTTACTAGAAAACTATCTTCAAGATCAACTTCAATCTACCAAACAAATAATTTAAAATGTTACAAGATATATACAACCCAATAGACCATTTCAAACTGTTGATAACGATATCAGCAAGGAGCACTTCTTTTTTTTAGCTGTATTTTCTATATTATGGTTGACCAAAAGGTAGTCAGTCCTATTTCTTTCTAGTGTAGTGCAAAACAGAATGGTCTAATACTCAGATATACCTTTGAAGAATCATTAACGAACTACGACCCCAGCAAACTTAATGAAAACAAAAGCATGAGAAGTGTGAACAAAAGAAAGCTGACAAAAGCACCACTAGATAATGAAATCAGCACCACATATCTTACTATATTATCCAAGAAAATAAAGACAATCAAGGAGATGCTATGGTCAAAAGTGCATAGTGTAAACTAGTTCTAAAAAGATTTTGGCACAACGAAAAAAGGAGAAGATGGTCCAAATCAATGACTTTACCTTTTAGGATATTTGTACTATTGGATTACCAAGTTTACGCAACCAAACCTGTAAGTAGAGTTGGCAATGGACCGTGTCCGCCCATGGGCGGCACGGACCTGGCACGAGAAAGGGCCATGCTTGACCCGGCTCGAAAATTTTCGAGTCGGGCCAGGCACGGCACGGCACGTATGTGCCCAAGGGACATGGGTTGTGCTCGGCACGGCACACGGGACAAGTTAGGTCTAGCCGCCTACGCCAAACTAGGTCCACATGTGCCAGATGGCCCAGACCTAATTTTCGAGTCGGGCCAAGCACGGCACGTATGTGCCCAAGGGATGTGGGTTGTTCTCGACACGGTCTGCGAACCGAGCATGGCACGCGGGCCAAGCCTAGCCACCTACGCCAAACTAGGTCCACATGCGCCAGACCTAGTGCAGGCCGAGCAAAATGGTAAATAAAATGAAAAAAAAAAGAAAAAAAAATGTGGGTGGTCCCAAGCCCGAGCTCGACGGGGCGGGCCCCATCTCGAGCTAGGCCGCCCCTTTGAGTAACCGGCCCGAGTATTGTCCGAGCTGTGCTAGGCACAACCCGGTGGACAATGGGTTTACCCGATCTCAGGCTTGGGCCGGGCACGGCCCATTGCCACCTCTACTCGTAAGCATTATAATTTCAAGCTTTGGGATAAGCAAAATCACGTTCCTTGATCTTCTAGAGCAAGCTCATCAAAAAAACATAAAAAGGGCAACAAAATCTTCCTAGAGTCAACAACATGCTACCTTCATCTACATTAGCAACTTGCAACAGCATAGCTGGATGACTAAATGTGATAGATATAAGAAACTGATTTTCATGTTTGATTTATCCAACCACTCAGATCTATAACTTATTCTATAATAAAAAGCAACAAGAATCTAAACCCTTCTTCCTTCTATGCACCAATACACTTCTACGGGAGACCGAGCACGCCGATCACCCATCTACCTCGAGAGACTATCCGATCATTACTTTTCCTCGAACAAACCTTCGAGAAGATGAAACTGTAAAACTAACCTTTTCGGTGTAGATTCCCAAACACACAAAAAGTCACGATCCTAAGATCATTCGACCAAGGGACCAATCGTCTTACATCTCACACTAGAATAACATCATGAACTAGAGATTAACGAAACTTAAGTTAAAAGCATTCTCCGTTCGATGCTCGTTCCGTGCTTTAGCTTCAAGTATTTTTCCGCAACCAGAATATTTCATCAAAAGAACCAAAAGAAAACCCTAAATATACACACAAAAATAAATAAAATAAGAAAACTATAGGAAGATGTTTCTATTACCAGATCGTGTATTCTTGGAAGGAATCCAAAGAGAGGGAGAGAAAGCTTAGCAGACGTATGGGAGAAGACGTACTGAAGAAGGCAAATGGAACCGAAATGCAAACCGCCCCTCTCTGCGATCTGCAGACGTTCAATTTCTTGCCCACGCCCGCGCTTTATGTAGTTGAATCGGGCCATTTAAGTGTGTAACCGAAACCACCTCATTCTCGAGTGATCGAGTCCAATCCGGAGTATTGGAAACCCTCCGCTTTACGTGTCGCATAACGTGGGTCTTTATCAGCTAGGCCCTCAATTCTACTACCGTAGGCGTTATGTAATGTAAATAACACCCTTTATGTCGCTTTCGGACAAAGGGATAGAGACTTGAGACTTCTTCCCTCTTGATTCCTAGCAGATAATATTAAATAACGGCTCGATCCTTTGCCAATGGAGTTAATAATAATAATTTAATGAAAAATTGCATATTACAAATTTCTAATTTTTTAAACTTTGATTCTATAAATTCTATTTTGATATTTCTAGTATTATAAATTTGTTCTGTAGCATAGATTTGGTTCTATCCGTGACGGTCTTTTAACTCTCCGTCAACGTGGACTAACGTCGTTCATATACGTTAACAGATTTGATCCTATAAATTTTATTTCGAAATTTTCAGTCCTATATGTGATGCAAGCACGGAAGCTAGCAAGGAGAAGAGTTCAAGGCCTAGAGATAAGTTAGAAATTCCAAAATGTCCAATCACTAGATTCAAGTCCAAGAAAATTAGAGAAGCTTATCAAACTTATGTGCAACGTTTGGTGAGTAAGGAACTTAAAGATCTAATTCAAAGGAGCTTGCTGGGAGATGAAGAACAAGTCCATTATGTCACTCTTATTGGGCTTGTAATGAACGACCAAGATGATTAGTTGTTGCTCAAGTTGTCCATTTAATTTTCATTGTTAAAGACCTTAAGTTATGACATTTTATGTTTTGGATAAGTTATTTTGTTCTAAGATCGAATACTTATTTGTTTTTGGGCCTTATGATGCTAAGTCCACTAGTCTTTATGTTTTTAATTAGGTCTGAATTATTTAGCAAGCAAACTTGTTTAAGACTTGTTTTACCATTATGGAAAGTCTTTTATTTAGGTCTAGGTTTTGAGGTCTATAAATACCTCATTATTATGTATTTTTGACAACTTTTGAATACATTACTTTGCTTATGCAAATTGTGAGGAATTGATCTTCTCATTTTAATCCAAGAGCTTGTTAACTTATCAAGTCTTGTGTTTGTGGCGTTTCTTGATTCTTGTTCCTTTGATCTAGGTTGCTAATTGCATATCAATTAGAGGTCTAGTAGGAAAACTCAATCCCATTATCTAGATTGTCTTCTACGTTGTTAGATGGAGGTCTAGTATGGTACATATCTTTAACTTCTTATTTTACTTGTTTTTCTCATTGTTTCCTCATCAAACCCCCATCCGGCCATACCCATCTTCACATACCCTCTTCCAAAACCAACCTAAACCTCAAACTCTCACCTTCTCCTTGCTTTCCCCATCAAGATCCGTATCATTTGGTATCAGAGCCAAGGTTCTTTACACCTTTTGCTCGGATAAATTCGCACAACCAAAAGCCTCTAGGAGCAGGAGCAGTATTTCGAGCATATCTCCCCAAGAATAACTCCGATCAAGGCGTGTGAGTACCCGTTGGAAAGACAAGAGGAAGATCTACAACTTTGTTGTTTTGCACTCTTTCAGAATCTATTCGGAAGCAGGTCAAAAAACCAGCTCAAAAAGAAACTGCGAAGAATCAAGTTAGTTTTTTTTTTTTTTTTTTGGGTTTGGCCTATTTGTTCTTGTTGATTTCTTGTTTTGTAATTATTTCAAGTTGAAGAAGAAGAAGAAGAAGAAGAAGAAGAAGAAGAAGAAGAAGAAGAAGAAGAAGAAGAAGAAGAAGAAGAAGAAGAGAAGAAGAAAAGTCGGATTTGTGAAGAAAGAAGGCAAGAAAAAAAAGAAAAAAAGAAATCTGTGGAGGAAGAAAGGAAAGAATAAAAAAAAAGGAAAGGAAAAAAAAATTGTGGAGAAAGAAAGGAAAAAAAAGAAGAAAGATAAATTTGTGGAGAAAGAAAGAAAAAAAAAGGAAGAGAAATTTGTGGAGAAAAAAAGGAAAGAAAAAAATACGAAAAAGAAATTTTCTACTGTAATTCTTATATTGAATTACTCTCCTACCAAAAAAAGGAGGGTTTATTCTCCTACCATAATTTATATCTTGAATTACTCTCCAACCAAAAAAAGACTTTATTATCCTACCATAATTCATATCTTTCATTTTTCAAACCTAGCCATATTTTGTCTTTTCTAACCATCCTCTATTTCCTATTTTCTTGTAGTCAACCCTTACTCCTTGCCCAACCCTTCATTGGTCTTTCCTACTATTTGTTTTTCTTAAGTGCTTATAATTGTTTGCAATAGTTTTTTTAGTAAAAAGGTGCTTGTTATTGAAAAATTGCTACTTGTTGCTAGTTCTTGTGTTGTTTGATAAGTTTGAAAGAATACTTTGAGACAAGATCTAAAGAGTGAAAAAAGGCAAGAGTGGTGAGATCAACAGAGGGTAAAAGCCATTAAATTGAGGAACACTAGTGGAGTGTTACATTTTTCTTGAGTGAAACACGTGAGGGAGTGTGGTGAGGTTCCAATTTGATCTTTTTTGGAAACTAACCTTCGTTTTGCAGCAAAACCATGTCTCATTCTAGTGACAAAGAAAGAGATAATTCAGGTATGGAGCAAGGTAGACCCGTGATCACTTTAGAAGCATTGGCAGGCCACATAAATCGGCTTAGTGTGGTGGTACAAGACTTGTATGACCGAATGGAGAGGAATGAACAAAGTTCTAAACAACAAAATAGTGCAACCGCAAGAGGAGGTGACAACATGCCTAAACGGGTTCATATGTATGAGATGGATGCAGAATCGAATTGGGATGAAGATGAGGCCGACATGATTAGGCCTTGGAGAAAAGTAGGTATAAGAGATACAAGAGACAATAATTTGAGCTCTATAAAGATGAAGATTCCCGAGTTTAAAGGAAGGAATGATGCTGATACATACTTGGAGTGGGAAAGGAAGGTAGATATGATATTTGAGTATCACAATTACACCGAAGAAAAGAAAGTGAAGGTAGCTACCGTTGAGTTCACCGATTATGCCTTGGTTTGGTGGGACCAATTCTTGATTTCTAGAAGAAGAAATAGAGAAGGATATGTTGCTTCATGGGCTGAGATGAAAAGGATTATGAGAAAGCGTTTTGTGCCTTCTTACTACTATAGGGATCAACACCAAAAGCTTCAAAAGTTGTATCAAGGTATCAATTCCGTTCAAGATTATCACAAGGAGATGGAGATGACCATGATCAAAGCTAATATTGTGGAGGATAGAGAGGCTACCATGGCAAGATTCCTTAATGGTTTGAATAGAGAGATAGCAGATGTTGTTGAACTACAACACTATGTGGAACTAGAGGATATGGTGAACATGGCTATGAAGGTTGAAAGGCGGCTTAAGAGGAGAACTACCACAAGGGCAACCATGGGTTCAAGCAACACATGGAGTTCTAAGTGGCCTAAGCAAGATGGGAAGCCAATAACCAAGCCTAGCTTTAATGTGAGAGATTTAGCCAAAGTGAAAAGTGACAAAGCCGAGATCCAAGCTACCCCAATTACCTCCAATTCAACACAAAGGCAGCGAGATATCAAGTGTTTTAAGTGTTTGGGCAGCGGTCACATAGCAAGTCAATGTCCAAACAAAAGAGTCATGATACTCAACAATGAAGGTGAACATGAAAGTGATGATATGCCTCCATTGGAAGATATTTCAGATAATGACATGGAGATGGCGGCTAGAGGTGAAACTTTGGTGGTGCAAAGAGCTTTGAGTGCTCAAGTGGTGGAAGATAGCTCGGAGCAAAGAGAAAATATATTCCACACTAGATGTCACATTGGTGGTAAAGTATGTTCTTTGATTATTGATAATGGTAGTGTTACTAATGTGGCTAGTACTATTTTAGTGAAAAAGTTAGGTTTGAAATGTAAGAAGCACCCACGGCCTTACAAGCTTCAATAGTTGAATGATTGGGCTGGAATTAAGATGACAAGGCAAGTGATGGTTTCTTTTACTAGCGGGAGGTATTCAGATGAGATTCTTTGTGATGTGATACCTATGCAAGCTAGCCATATCTTGTTGGGGCGTCCATGGCAATACGATAGGAAGGCTATCCATGATGGGTTCCATAATAGATACACTTTGAGCTTAAACGGTAGAAAGTCTACTTTGGCACCTTTGACACCAAAGGAAGTGTATGAAGACCAAATTCGGATGATGAAGCACTTTGAATAAAAGAAACAAAGAGAGGTTGAGAAAAATGTCAAAGAAAGTGGGGGAGCAAAAAAAGAACTTGTGGAAAAAAGAGATGTAAAAGAGGCCAAAAATAAAAGAATAGAAATCAATGGCCCAATTGTGAGTGATAACAAAAGAGAGATAACAAAAGTGAGGCAAAGTTTCTATGCAAAAGAGAGGGAAATAAAGCATGCTCTTAATGGGCAGAAAAAGCTTTTCTTGATTATGTTTAAAGATGTTTATCTAACTTTGCATGAAGCTAATCAAAATTTGCCTAGTGTTGTTCTTTCTTTGTTACAGGAATATGAAGATATGTTTCCGGATGACTTGCCTAATGGATTGCCACCCTTGAGAGGCATAGAACACCAGATTGACTTTATGCCCGGATCCATAATTCCAAACCGACCAGCATATAGAGCAAACCCGGAAGAGACTAAAGAACTTCAAAGACAAGTGGAAGAGTTGCTTGACAAAGGACTTGTGAGGGAAAGCCTTAGTCCATGTGTCGTTCCGGTTCTCTTAGTGCCTAAAAAGGATGGCTCATGGCGCATGTGTGTTGATTGTAGAGCCGTTAACAAGATTACGGTAAAGTATCGCCACCCCATACCTAGGTTAGATGATATGCTTGATGAGTTGCATGGTGCTAGCATATTTACCAAGATTGACTTGAAAAGTGATTATCATCAAATTCGCATGAAACCAAGTGATGAATGGAAAACTGCATTTAAAACTAAATATGGTTTGTATTAGTGGTTGGTAATGCCATTTGGTTTAACTAATGCACCTAGTACATTCATGAGAATGATGAATCATGTTTTGCAAGATTTTCTTGGTAAATTTGTTGTTGTGTACTTTGATGATATCTTGATCTATAGCACTTCATTAGATGAGCATGTTATGTATATCAAATCTGTTTTGGATGTTTTAAGAGAACAAAAGTTGTATGCTAATGCTAAAAAATGTGATTTTTGCATGGACAAATTTGTTTTCTTAGGATCTGTTGTTAGTGCTAATGGAATTGAGGTTGATAATGAAAAGGTTAAGACTATTCAAGAATGGCCTACACCTATGTCCATTAGTGAGGTTAGGAGCTTCCATGGCTTAGCTAGTTTTTATAGGCGGTTTGTTAAAGACTTTAGCACCATTGCTGCACCCTTGAATGAAATTGTAAAGAAAGAATCTGGTTTTAAGTGGGGCGAGGCTCAAGAGAATGTCTTTAACTTGTTAAAAGAGAAATTATGTTCAGCTCCTATTTTGAAATTACAGAATTTTGTTAAAACTTTTGAAATAGAATGTGATGCTTCCGGGTTGGTATAGGTGCTGTTTTGATGCAGGAAAAGAAGCCGATTGCCTACTTTAGTGAGAAACTAAAAGGAGCTCAACTTAACTATTCCACCTATGACAAGGAGTTGTATGCTTTGGTGAGAGCTTTGGAGGTGTGGCAACACTACTTGCTACCAAAGGAGTTTGTGATTCACACCGACCACGAATCACTCAAGTACTTGAAAGGACAAAGCAAGTTGAACAAATGACATGCAAAATGGGTGGAATTCATTGAAACCTTTCCATATGTGATCCAGTACAAGCAAGGTAAGGATAATGTAGTGGCTGATGCGCTATCTAGAAGGTATGCATTGATCTCTACTCTTAGTGCTAAATTATTAGGCTTTGAGCAAATTAAAGACTTGTATGTCAAAGATTCAGATTTTTCTAGTGTGTATGATGCATGTGAGCATATAACTTTTCAAAAGTACTATAGACATGATGGATATTTGTTTAGAGAGAAAAAGCTATGTATTTCATCATGTTCGTTGAGAGAATTGCTTGTGATGGAGGCACATTGTGGGGGATTAATGGGACACTTTGGTGTGCATAAAACTCTTGATATTTTGAATGAACATTTTTGTTGGCCTAACATGAGGAAAGATATAGAAAGAATATGTTCTAGTTGCATTGCATGTAAACAAGCCAAATCTAAGTCTATGCCACATGGTTTATACACCCCTTTACCTATTCCTAGTGCACCTTGGATGGATATTAGTATGGACTTTGTTTTAGGACTGCCTAGAACTAAGAGAGGAAAAGATAACATATTTGTTGTTGTTGACAGATTTTCTAAGATGGCACACTTCATTGCATGTCATAAAACAGATGATGCAACAAATATTGCAAATTTATTATTTCAAGAAGTTGTAAGATTGCATGGTGTTCCTAGTACTATTGTGTCTGATCGTGATGTAAAGTTTCTTAGTCATTTTTGGCATATTTTGTGGGGTAAACTTGGTACTAAACTTCTTTATTCTACTACTTGTCATCCACAAACTGATGAACAAACGAAAATGGTTAATCGAACACTAGGAGCTTTGTTAAGGGCTGTTGTTGGTAAGAATTTAAAGACATAGAAAGATTCCTTACCTTTTGTTGAATTTGCTTACAATAGAAGTGTTCATTCTTCCACTACCTATTCACCCTTTGAAATTGTGTATGGATTTAATCCATTGACTGTTTTAGATTTAATGCATTTATCTTTGAATGAGATTAAAAGTATAGATGGACAAAAAAAGACAGAATTGGTGAAATCTATCCATGAGAAAGCAAGATTGCAAATTGAGAAGAGGAACCAAGCAACTGCACAAAGAGCAAACAAAGGTCGCAAGCTAGTGACCTTTGAACCCAGTGATTGGGTTTGGGTTCATACGAGGAAAGAATGATTTCCAACTCAAAGGAAGTCTAAGTTGGATCCTAAAGGAGACGGATCATTTCAAGTCTTGGCCAAAATCAATGACAATGCTTACAAGATAGATTTACCAGGTGAGTGTGGTGTAAGTGCTACTTTTAATGTTTCTGATCTTTCTCCTTTTGATTTTTCATATTCGATGATGAATCTTTTTGACGAGGGAGAGAATGATGCAAGCACGGAAGCTAGCAAAGAGAAGATTTCAAGGCCTAGAGATGAGTTAGAAGTTCCACAAGGTCCAATCACTAGATCCAAGTCCAAGAAAATTAGAGAAGCTTATCAAACTTATGTGTAACGTTTGGTGAGCAAAGAACTTAAAGATCTAATTCAAAGGAGCTTGCTAGGAGATGAAGAACAAGTCCATTATGTCACTCTTATTGGGCTTGTAATGAACGACCAAGATGATTAGTTGTTGCTCAAGTTGTTCATTTAGTTTTCATTGTTAAAGACCTTAAGTTATGACATTTCATGTTTTGGATAGGTTATTTTGTTCTAAGGTCGAATATTTATTTGTTTTTGGGCCTTATGATGCTAAGTCCACTAGTCTTTATGTTTTTAATTAGGTCTGAATTATTTAGCAAGCAAACTTGTTTAAGACTTGTTTTACCATTATGGAAAGTCTTTTATTTAGGTCTAGGTTTTGAGGTCTATAAATACCTCATTATTATGTATTTTTGACAACTTTTGAATACATTACTTTGCTTATGCAAATTGTGAGGAATTAATCTTCTCATTTTATTCCAAGAGCTTGTTAACTTATCAAGTCTTGTGCTTGTGGCGTTTCTTGGTTCTTGTTCCTTTGATCTAGGTTGCTAATTACATGTCAATTAGAGGTCTAGTAGGAAAACTCAATCTCATTATTTAGATTGTCTTCTACGTTGTTAGATGGAGGTCTAGTAGGATACATATCTTTAACTTCTTGTTTTACTTGTTTTTCTCATCGTTTCCTCATCAAACCCTCATCCGACCATACCCATCTTCACATACCCTCTTCCAAAACTAACGTAAACCTCAAACTCTCACCTTCTCCTTGCTTTCCCCATCAAGATCTGTATCAATATGTTTGCTCCGTAGCACAGATTTGATCCTATATGTTTGTCCCGTAGCATAGATTTGGTCATATATGCGACGATCCGTTAACTCTCCGTCCACGAAAAAATAAACAACGTTATGTCCATATTGACGGAGTTAACATACCGTTGTGGATATGATCAAATCTATATGCCGGATTGACATATAGACAAGTTGGTATGTTAACTCCGTAATATATATAAATTTGTTTCATAACATAAATTTGGTCATATTCATAACGATTCGTTAACTCCGTTAATATGAATAGAACGTCGTTTATTTTTTCGATGATGAAGAGTTAATGGACCATCATCTATCAACATATATGAACGTCGTTAGTTCACATTGACGGAGAATTAATGGATCATCACGGATAAGAACAAATTTGTACTACGGAGCAAATTTATATGACTAAAAATATCAAAATAAATTTTATAGAACTAAAATCTAAATTATTAAAAATTTATATGATCAAATTTGGACTTCTCCCAATTTAATACTACATGCGATTTTTGGAATAAGTAGGGAGAGGGTTCGGGATATCTTAGAATGAAGTCAGTCATGCTTATTATTGAAATATCGTATTTGACCCGACTTGGTCCAAGTCAGAATGATCCAGTTCGGTGCCGACCCGGCCCACATTTTTCTCTCAATAAATGTCGAAATAAACAAAAAGGCCTAATCACGCCTCATAGTCGGCTAATAAAAATGAATGCATCAATCATTTGAAAATAAATAATACAAAAAAAAAGATAGGATATTTTGCTCATTGCAACAATGACCTAGCAATGGTCAACACATCATATCCCACGCAGCAATATAACACTTTGGTATATTTGCTTTGCATGATATAATTTAGATGGAATAGGATTTAAGATAGAAATTCAAAAGAATTTCTTGAAATCTTATCCTACGTTTATTTTGGCATAGGATACGAAGCATGGATAGAATATAAAAATTCATATCATGTGAATTTGTGCCCTAAATCCATCCCCTCCCTATAATTTTTAAATTAGGCCAGCGGTGGATTTGTGTAAAAATAAATTCACTCAATATTCTACTCGATTCATATCAATTGCTGCAGCAAATAATGAATTAAATTTTCATTGAATTTTAAAATGTAATTCAACTCCTTAATCCATCAAAGTAAACGAGTCCATGTTGTCACAAGCAGAAGATTGACAATATTATCCCTTGAAAAGCATATCAATTGTCCCAACTTGACTGTTGACGTATTTTTCTTATTTTGATAGCATATATAATGAATTAATTAATTATCCAATACTTTAAATGCTGAAGTGTCGGGTAAAAAAAATTAATTTTGTTCTTGTCGGTATTGAATATAATATTAATTTTATATTATTGTAATCTTTTTTTAATCTTTTTTATATAAAAAAAGTTAAATAAAATAAAAGATGAATTCATATTTATTATTTATTTAGTGCATAGATTAAAAAAATAAAATTAAAATAATATAAAACTTATATTATATTCAATATATATCAAATCTTATTTAATATTCTATTTAGTAAAGTAAACAAATTATTAGGAATAGTTTATTTTATAGGATTATAGGAATAGGATAAATGATGAATTTATGTGTATATTATTTGTTTAGGGTATAAATTAGAAAAATAATAATAATTTTTTTTTTTTTGACAAAAATAAAAATGATAGTTGACAAGGTTTAAATCCTAAACATATAGTAAACATTCAAGATGTTGGCGAAAAAAAAAAAGTTCTCCGCTTGATTTATTTATAGATTAATGGATTGACCCTATTCCTAGAGGCAATGGAAATTGCTATTTTATTTTTCCGCTTTCTTTATATATTTTTGGATTAATTAATAAATCTAGTTTAAATTGTAGGGATTTTAATAAATTTAGTCCACCTTTTAATTTGTCATAATTCTAATCAAAACTTTTAAATTTATAATAATTATAACTCGTCGTAAAATACTTATTACATTAATCGTTAGTCGCTGACGTGGTTGCACAATCAGCTTTAAATATATATATTTTTTATTCATTTTTTTTAGTTTTATCATCTCAGCATATTAAAAAAAAGATTAATTAATGAATCTAGCTCAAACTATATAATCATATTTGCTTTGCAGGATATGATTTGGATGAAATATAATTTAAGGTGGATAAGGGTGGGATAAAAATCCAAGATGATTTTTTAAAATTCTATCTTATGTTTGTTTTAGCATAGGATAAGAAGCATGGATAAGATAAAAAAATCCATATCATGTGGATTTGGGCCCTAAACTCACCCCCTCCCTAGGATATCTAAATTAGGCCAACGGTGGATTTGGGCCAAAATAAATTCACTCAATATCTGATCCGATTCATATCCATTGCTGTAGCAAATAATGGATTGAATTTTAAAATTCAATTCACCTCCTTAATCCATCGAAGAAACAAAGCCTAGGAGTTTTAACAAATCTAGCTCATCTTTTAATTTGCATTAATTCTAGCCCAAAATTTTGAATTTATAATAATTATAACCCGCCATGAGATACCATTTACATTAATCACTTATGGCTTGGCAGGTCGGTCCTCCATCTGCAGGTTCTCCTCCATCTGCCTCAGGTCGATGGCTTGGCATAGAGCAATCATATAGGTGGACATCATTAGCTTCAAGATTTTAACTGCTTTCGCGCTCTTTCGCATCGAGATGAGGCCCAAGGAGTTGATGTCTTGGTTGTGTTGCTCCACGCTCTAGACGTGGGTGGTCACCGGGTTGGCCAAGTACTGGAGCTGATTCTGACGAGCTATTTCTGCGCTCTAGACGTCACTACTAGAAACTTGGTCTTCAGCAACGGCTATCAGGAATGGCCGCTCAAGCCGTTGCTATTTGCAACGACATTCTTACGGCCGCCCGAGCCGTTGCAGATATGTTGTATCTGCAACGGCGTTCTAACGGACACGCTAGCCGTTGCAGATTATTTTAATTATCCGCAACGGCTTTCGGACGGACACTCGAGCCGTTGCTGATATTTTAATTATCAGCAACGGCTTTCTAACGGACAAGTGAGCCGTCGCTGATGATAACTTATTAGCAACGGCTTTCTAACGGGCGAGTGAGCCGTTGCTGATAAGTTTATATAGGGCACGCAGTCACGCCCGACTCTTCCTCCTCCCGCTGCTGCCGACTTTTTCAGGTATGGCTCGCCGGTCGGCCGTCTCTTCCCGTTGCGGCCGGCGCCGGGAATTTGTAGTATAATAAATGTTTTTTTTGTTGTTTTATAATTGTTAATTAATTGTTAATTAATTATTTAGATTAATTGTTTAATTTATTAGATTAATTATTAGGGTTTAGATTAATTTCGGAATTGTCCACTTCGGACGCGCGCCAGAATCGTCCACTTCGGACGCGCGTCGGAATCGTCCAATATGGACTCGAACTATCTCGAAACATTTAGAAATTAATCATGCATCCGACGAGTTCATATGTTTCACGTACGCATCGACGAGTCGGATATGATTTACCAAAACCTTAGATCCGTTCGGGGATTGTATGTTCGTGTAAAAGAAGTAGATGATCTTTTATACGACGTATAATTCTTGAATTGTCTCTGATTGGACAATTTGGGAATATAGTTATTTGTACTGCACTTACGTTTTTATTTTAACTGTTAACTAATTATTCTAAATTTCGGCAACATCTCTCTTGTTCTCCGATACGCGCCCAGATGATATGCGTATTCGGAGAACTGTAGGGAGATGCTGCCGAAATTTAGAATAATTAGTTAACAGTTAAAATAAAAACGTAAGTGCAGTACGAATAACATAAATCCCGAATGGAATAGGACAATCTCACCTAAAGACATTAACCAAAGAAATTGTCATTGATTGACAGAATCATGTCGGCTGATCGAAGTTGGATGTATCGACGTCTTGATCGTGGAGCTTTAACGAATGAGTTTCGATTAGGCGTAACGTACTTCATAAATTTCGTCTATTCGAATCGAAATTTCGTTAGCATGGGTGATCAAATCCGATGTCCGTGCCGCATTTGTTCAAATGGACGATTTTTGGATCGGGAGACTGTCACTCTGCATCAATATACCAAAGGATTTGCAGCAAGATATTTTCTATGGACTTGTCATGGGGAGTCACGCGAAATCGGGACGTCGAGCAATCCTGTCGTTCAGACATATGGTGAATCTTCCTCTTCTAGTGCTTCTTCATCCAGTCAATGTAATCCCTATAGAACTATGATACTTGATAGTCTTTGGGGTCAATTTCACCTGAATGATAATGTTGATCGGCCAGTTCTTCAGACATCAGTCCCACCAGATACTACAGCGGTTGATATCACAGAAGTACAAACTGCGGTAGAGATTGAATTATCGAATAAAGAAGTTGCAGAATTTTACGAGATGTTGAAAGCTGCCGATGAACCTTTGTATGAGAATTGTCCTAAATACACTAGGTTTTTAGCAATGACACAGCTCTTAAACATCAAGGCCGATTGTAATATCAGCGGAGTTGCGTATGATCGGATTGCTAGATTGATTAATGGAATGCTGCCTACTGATAACAAGTTTGAGCCAACTTTTTATAAGACTAAAAAACTAATTAGAAAATTGAGGCTTGGGTACGAAAAAATACACGCGTGCCAAAATAACTGCATTTTATATTATAAAGAAAATGTGCAGTTGGATAAATGTCATGTATGTCAGCATCCTCGTTACAAGGAGAAGAAATCGGTCCGACAGAAAAATATCTCGTTTAAGGTGCTTCGGTATTTTCCACTAACACCGAGACTTCAAAGATTATTCATGTCGGAAAAGACAGCCCCCTACATGAGTTGGCATGCAAGAAGTCGTGATGATACAGTAATGACTCATCCATCTGACAGTGAAGCATTGAAATATTTGGATACATGTTATCCTTCATTTGCTGGGGATACTAGAAATATCAGATTGGGATTGTGCACAGATGATTTTAATCCGTTTGGACATTCTGCAACTCCTTATTCAGTTTGGCCAGTGCTGCTGACAGTTTATAATTTGCCATCGTCAATGTGCATGAAAGATGAATTTATTTATCTTTCGATGATTATTCTGGATCCTAAGGGTCCGCGAAAAGAAATTGATATATTTCTCAGACCCTTGATAGATGAATTGAAAACATTGTGGACTGAGGGAGCTGACACTTATGATTGTCATCGGAAGCAAAACTTCAATTTAAAGGTCGCGGTCTTATGGACAATCAATGATTTCCCGGCGTACGGCATGTTGTCGGGTTGGAGCACTCACGGCCGACTCTCTTATCTGTATTGTATGGAACACTCTAAATCAATCAGTCATCAGAACGGATGAAAAATCTCATTCTTTGATTGTCATCGTCGATTCCTACCGGTTAATCATCAGTATCGAAGGAATCGTAATAAATTTACTAAGGGCAAAGTCGAAAGAGATGGGCCACTACCAATGTTGTCTGGTGAACAAATGTTAGCACGTGTTTCAGCACTTCCAGATATAGTATTTGGTCGCAATGAAAGAGTGTCAAGTTTTGGCCAAACACATAACTGGGTGAAAAAAAGTATCTTTTGGGAATTGCCCTATTGGAGTTCATTATTGATTCGACATAATTTAGATGTCATGCACATTGAAAAAAATGTGTTTGATAATATTTTCAACACTTTGATGGATATTTCCGAAAAAACAAAAGATAATGTCAAAGCCCGACATAATATAAAAATACTTTGTAAAAGACCAGAGTTGGAGTTACAAGAGGTCAACGGACGATATCTGAAACCGAAGGCCCCATATGTGTTAAATAAACAACAGATCAAAGATGTTTGTCAATGGGTAAAAGAACTCAGATTACCCGATGGATATGCTTCAAACTTATCTCGATGTGTGAACGTCGATGATTAAAAAATATCAGGTATGAAGAGCCATGATTGTCATGTATTCATGCAGAGATTACTTCCGATCGCATTTCGAGATCTTCTACCTGATAATATTTAGGGTCCGTTGACTGAATTAAGTATATTTTTTAGAAACATCTGTGCAAATGTCCTTCGAGTCGAAAATATGTCAACACTTGAAAATAATATTGTTGAAATCATATGCAAGCTGGAGCAGTTTTTCCCTCCTGCATTTTTTGACTCGATGGAGCATCTACTGATACACTTGGCATACGAGGCACGAGTTGGTGGCCCCGTTCAATATCGGTGGATGTACTTATTTGAAAGATACATGAATCGTCTGAAGAAAAAAGTAAAGAACACCGCAGCTGTTGAAGGATCAATATCTGAATCGTATATCATCCAAGAAATTTCAACATTCTGCTCATTTTACTTTGAATCGACAGTACAAACAAGATTTGATCGTCTTCCACGTAACGACGACGGGGGTGTTCGACCTTTCAGATGGACGTTTAAATATATTTTGTCACTCTGGTCGGGGGTGTTCAACATTAAGTATCCGGCTCGAAATAAAGATAGAACGGATTGGCGTGTAGTCTGTAAGACAAAAGGTAGAGGAAAAATTGATCCGATAATAGGAGAAAATGAGCTGATACTTGATATGACACATGGTTTCTATCAAGAAGATGATCCTCCTGCTGTCGATCGTATTATTCCAATACTCGAGGAAGCAGACACAATGTTAATTCAATTAGAAGTTGAATATGCTGATGATGACGATCATGAAATTGAGGAAGCTGGAGATGAAGAAGATGAAGAAGATGAAGAATTCGAAGACTATTATTCAGATGATGAGGAATAATTGTAAAGTATATATTTTATTAAATATATCTCTACTATTTATACAATAATCTGATTATATGTCTGTTCGACAGATATGTCTGGTCGTGGTTATCTACGCGGGAGAGCTTCGGAGTCTTCGATCGGTGAGACTCCAGCACTTACTCATGTTGTTGATCCTCATGCTGATGATACTGCCGAGGCTAGTACATTCAGACGCAGGCGGCCACGCGGGCCGAACAGGTGGCTGCCTCCACCAGCCACAGAGTCACGTAGATTGATTAGCGTGATTGGGGAGCGGTAATATATCATGAATTATTAATCATTACAAATTCATTATATCATAATATAATATTAAAATTTATTTTTGTTGTGCATGTTCGAGCAAGAAGAAGTGCCGAGGAGCATTTCTTCTACTATTCGACGATACATGCACGGGGCATGGCCTACGTGGTCTCACGTGCCTAGCGAGCACGTCGACATGTTATGGCGCGAGTTTGAGGCATGTATTATTATTTTTTTTACATGCATGATGATTAATATTGGTACTGATATTATTATTTTGCAGGCTCGCTATACATGGGTCGAGGACCAAAGGCCCTTCATTTACGCTGCCTGGGAGGCTATTTCCCGGGCAAGGTACAACGGGCAGCTGGGGCAGGCTCGGTCCCAAGCGATGGCCCGAGCTGGGACCACTAACATCGCGGAGACTCCGGGATACGGCCCCGGTTGGATTACTCCGGATATATGGGACCAGCTCGTGGGAATATGGTCGACGGATCGATGGCAGGAGGTTTCTCGGAATGCGGCTAGAAATCGCATGTCGGGGGGAGCAGCGCGTCACACCGGCGGCTCTGTTGCATTTGCAGTGCACGCGAACCGTATGGTAAGTATATCTTTTAATTATATATTTTATTTGTTACTATGTGTACTAATTAATGTATTTGTTTTGTAAATGTAGACGACAGTGTCGGATGACGGGAGTGTCCAGCGACCCTCCCCGATGGCGGTGTTTGAGCGGACTCACCGTCGAGCACATGGGACGGGGGAGTACATCCACAACCGCGCTGCATACATTATGGTAATTATATATTTATTTAAATTATTCATTATATATTTATAATTTAAGTTTTATGATAAATATTAAACAAAAAATCAAACTCGAGTATGAGACCTACAGCCAGACGGTGGTGCAGCGCGGGGGTACCCCGAGGACTTTGACGCAGCATCGTGGGTCGAGGCCGCAGGTGGTTGGGACCATGGCCGCGTATATGACTTCGCAGATAGTGCTCATGCGCGAGCCGTGCTAGGGCCACTTGGGGCACCGACCCCTCCGGTCGCTGGTGAGCGGCCGTCCACCTCTAGATCCAGTTATGATCATAGTAGCAGAATAAGGACTCTAGAGGACACGGTCGCGCGTCAGACTGAGTTGATGGAGCGTCAGAGTCAGATGATGATGGATATACAAGCTATGCTACGCAACATGTCGGGTCATCCCGAAGCAGGCATCTCTTCGGTATCTTCTAATCCATCGTCCTCGAGTCGATCAGTCCACGCCGGTGTACACTCAAGCACTCCAGACCCCGCCATATGATCCAGGTCATCCTC
This sequence comes from Canna indica, assembly GCA_034359265.1. Taxonomy (NCBI): domain Eukaryota; kingdom Viridiplantae; phylum Streptophyta; class Magnoliopsida; order Zingiberales; family Cannaceae; genus Canna; species Canna indica. Next base: position 72,290,578 of record CP136896.1, read on the forward strand.
CATCGTCATCGTGAGATTTTTTTATATTGACTTTGTTACTGAGATATGTAACTTGTTTAACTTATTTTGTTTGGATATTGATACTTTAATTTTGCATTTGAATTGTTTTTATACTATCGTGGATAATTATCAATATAAATATAATTGTTTTGATGTATATCTTGGTGTGTTTGTGATGTGTGAATAAATGTATGTATGAGTGTATGGGTGTGTGAGTTATGTATCAGATAATGTATCAATGTATCAATGGAAATTTTAAATTTTAAATTTTTTCGTAACCAGGATCACATCATCAGCAACGGCTTTCCCACGGCCGTCCGTGGGAAAGCCGTTGCTAAAAGTGTATCAAAAGCCGTTGCTAATGACCTACAGCAACGGCTTAGCGACGAGCTTTTACTAACGGCTTTGCTACGGACTCACCGGCCATTGCTATTAATGTTATCAGCAACGGCTCCGTGTTCGTGGCAACACCGTTGCTGATAATATTGTTAGCGACGGCCCGAGCGACCGTTGCTGATCCGTCGCTAAGTTATCGGCAACGCGAGTTTCTGTCACGGCTCTATTGCAACGGCTCGACCGTTGCTGATGCTCTTCAGCAACGGCTCAACAACAGCCTCAGCCGTTGCTGATGCCCATTTTCCTAGTAGTGCGTCCTGATTGTGTTGCTCCGCGCTTTGGACGTTGTGTTGGCGAGCTGATTCCGACACCAACTGCCAACATAAGATCGGCTATTGGGTTTTAGGGTTTTGATATATTTTTAATATGCTGAGGTGGCAAAATTAAAGAAAAAATGAATAAAAATATATTTTTTTAAAGCTAACTGTGCAGCTCATCTGCAACTAACAATTAATGTAACATGTATCTTATGGCGGGTTATAATTATTATAAATTCAAAATTTAGAGCTAGAATTATGATAAATTAAAATATGAATTAGATTTGTTAAAATATTTATAGTTTGAACTGGATTCATTAATTAATCTAATATTTTTTCTAACACCTTTTTCCTCCCGTAGCATAGAAAGATAAGATATTTTGGCCCATTGGATACTAGTAAGATCTCATCGAACGGTAGACGAGGGTCAATCATGTTTTATGACCCTGCTCATCACCGTCCAATATATTTCAGCACGACGTCGCGCGGTGGAAAAGCAGCAGGAAGAAAGGTCTCATGGCGTCTCCGTCTCTCTCCACCGCACGCCTCCCCCATCTTCGCCCGAGCGCTATACCCGCCTCGGCCGTCGCAGCTGCCGCCTCGGTGACCTGCGGACCCCGCGATAACCGCGGAAAGCTCCTACGCGGTCGGAACCTCAGCACCGAGGCAATCCTCGCCGTCCAGGCGCTCAAGCGCGCCGCTGCTGCTGGCGACGAGGCCAGGGTCGACCGCGTTGTCTCAGCTGACTTTTCGCGCCTAATCAAGTCTGACCTCCTTGCCGCCCTAGCGGAGCTGCAGCGCCAGGACCAGTGGCGTCTCGCCTTCAAGGCCTTCGCCGCCGCCCGTCGGGAGCCGTGGTATCGGACTGACCTCGCTCTCTACGCCCAAATGGTCTCCACCTTGGCCAGGTGCGGGGCGCAGAATGAAATCGATGCATTGGTCGCCGAGCTGCTACAGGAGGAGGGATGGTTCTCCCAGGAGAATGACAAGGGGATTTCTCGGCTCATTAGGGCTTTGATGGCGGCAGAAAGAGGGAAGCTTGTGACGAATGTTTACAGGGAGTTGAAGAGAAAGGGGTTTGAGCCGGATGATTTCTTGTTTAAGTTTCTCATAAGAGGGTTGAGGAGATTGGGAGAGAAAGAAGCTGCCATTGAGGTGGAGAAAGACTTCGAAGTATGGGATGAATGCGGAAGTTTACCGATGGAGGCGCTGCCTGTTTGATGAAATGTTTGGCTCAACATACCAGGTTAGCTTTTTTCTTGAATCTGCCACACTATTTTGTTTAATTCACTCATGAAATAGTGATTGCTTGGACCAAAGTTAAAGCTGTCCTGTTGGACGGAGATTGAAGCAAGATAGATGATGTTTCTTTATGGATATAAATGTTTTCCTCAATGTGTGCTCTGAATACTGAACTAGAGATGTATTTGATGATTGAAAATGTGATTTGGTACATTACGCTTGTTATGGATCAAAAAAGGATCATGGAAGTGGTGTCTGGGAACCCAACAAAAGGAATGTGAAAGTAGTTCCAATTCCAAAATAGACTTTAGATTGTAAAATACAACAAAGAGTAACTGGGTTTTCAATTGCCATCCACTTTAGAACTCAATTATTATTAGAAAAAAACTCATGGACGTTTTATTCAACAACCCAGAAATAGAATTCATATGTCCCAATTTATCAAACTCAATAATTGAAGTTTAAATTAATGCTTAGTTTATATAGTAGAATAGAAATCCCTTCTTACAGGAAGTGATTGCTAATAGACTTTGAGGACAAGCCCTGGTGTTGCTGTAGTTGCACCTTTGATATAGATAAGCAAGCTTCAATTATCCCACATTCACACATTAGCAGGAATGTCAAGCTCATTGATGCTGTTTTCTCTTTGAAGGGTATATATATTGGCTTTGAAGCAAAAGCAATTTCATGTACTACCTATGTAAGGCGAGTAAATGCTCCAAATCCAAAATACTACCAAATGTCTTGTTTTATTGTCTATGTTTGTACTCATAAAAGTGTTTCTATCATCAACTAAAGAGAAGTTTATTGTATCTTCACCAACTTTCCTATGAACACTCGTTGCATAAACTGTTCTTGTAATTGGGAACTGGAAATTTTTGGCACTCTAAACAGGAGATTTTCTGAACAATATACATATGTAACTGGGACATGTATGGATATGGTGAGAAGAAGTTCATGCAGATCTATTTAAAATTTCAAACAAAAAGGTCCATCAAAGTAGAGTACTTCCGATATTGTGCTCCGAGTGTGTGAGAAATGAGATGGAGTTCATGTACTAATTTGACGAGCTTTTGAAGAAGTTACTACTATTTCACACATGGTTTAGATGTATCTAATTTCCTTGTGGTAAGTAATCAGATCTTTGTATTGTTCAAGTCAGGAGTTTGTACATGTGAACTATTCAAGTTGGTTTGTCTGTTGCAGTTTGTATTGTTCAAGACTTGGAACATGGTATTTCATCATATACTGCCCCATTATGAGCGTCATCTGGTTTTCACATGTTCTGCTCCTGTAATTAAATTCTCAGTTCACTTTTTGTATATGCTAACTCGGCATTCCAATATGATTTTGATCAGCATGCATTTTTAAGGATTTCAAACTGTTTCAATTTATACTGGTGCAGCACAAGATTCCTGCGAAGTGTATTATTGTAGTTGCCTTAGTAGATATGTTGTTTGAGTTAGATAACCCTATGCATTTAATTGGTTTTTCACATTTTCTGTGCAGATGCTTCTTTGTGTAATGTTCCACCGGTGGAATGAATTAATCTTCTCTGTCTGAATCATATACTGCTTCGGTTAGTTCATTTTAATTTCGGAGCTGAATGCTACTACGTGTAATTAGAACTGAATTACACTTCCCACTAGTAGCTGCAAAGTCCAGCTTTCATGAATTGCCATCTTTTCAGGTGAAGTTTTGATGTCAACTTTCAAGAGCTTTCCTGACTCCAGATCTTGGTTTGACACTCCTTCCTTCCCGGCCATTCTGTTAAAATCTACATAATGCAGCTTTTACAAGACTATAATCACAACTCTCTCTTTTTTCTTTCTTCTGTATCCTCTTCAAATCACATACTATCTTCCTGCTGCCTCTTCTCTATTTTCTCCTGATCAAAGGCGAGGTGAGTAGCAGAGTAGGAATGACAACGTGCTGCATGCGTATTGTTACAATTAAGTTGTATTTATTTACTATCATGAATATATGCTAATTTAACTCATTTGGTAAAATCATTCATACATGATGCAATAATATTTTTCCTCCACACCTCATCGGGCAATTAAGCTCAAATGCGATCACATGGAATGCAGTTAATTATATTGATTTAGGGATAATCACGTTTTTTATCAAAATAAAAAGAGACAAATCTATCGTTCAATTTCATGTATGCATTTAATAACACCTCAACTTGTCAAATGAAGCTGCCCATTGGGCAGCAACTAGGACTCGCGTGAACCATGATGTATTGATTTGGTCATCCATTTAACCTCCGGAAGTGGAGGAAATTTTGTATAATGATCTTTTTGGCCTTGGTTCAGGAATTAATAAATTTATTTTGATGTTTGGCAAAAAAAAAAATCTTGTCAACTAGTGATTCTTTAGTTTGCTTGCTTTGGTGACATGATGACAACTCAAGCTTTATTTCTCTCTAAGGTGGCGTTTGGTGTATTATTTTTTAAATTATCAAGCAATTTAAATTACCTTTCAGATAGATTGTCACTAAAAAGATTATCAGTAATATAAAATATAGTGTTTGATATGTATAAATAATATTATATTATAATATTATATCATTAGAGAAGTCGTTGAAGGAGCAAAGAACTTATAAAAAACTAGAATTTAAGAAAGTATTTTTATCCTAAAAATTAATTCAAGATTATCACTTTGATGGTAATCTAGAATATCAAGATAATTTACATTACCTACACAAATAAGACACCAAATAAGATAATATATAGAATCCAGATAATTTAAAGACAAATCCTCCTCGGAACCAGCTGGGTTGACGATGGTTGGCAATCTCAAGTTAATTTATCAAGTTGACTGCAATATTGATATCAACGCCTCGGGTTGATTGCTCACGACATATGTTCTTTGTAAAGTACAGGTTAAAAATATTAATAGTTCGTATAAAGAAAAGGATAAAGGAATTTTTTTTATTTGGAACCAATTGCATCTTTGTGGATAGAAATGTGTTCTTAACACAGAATATATATCATTTGCATACATGTACATTTATATATTTTAATATAAACATTAATATAAAAATAAAAGATCGAGAATTGCAGGTATGAAGCCAAAGAAGCTTGAATTGTATATTTTTTTATATATAAAAATTCCTTAAAGCTTATAAAATATATTAGTAGATGCAAAAATTATTAAACTACTTGAAATACTTGCAGAATGAATTCCAAAACAACCTTATGGTTTACACCTCGATTTTCCAGAAACATTTACTTCACATCAACAATCAACTAGTGGTGGGCATTGTATACCAATTTCACTTTTTATAGGAATTTTTTTTATCAATTTAATAATTTTATCATTTTTTAGTATATTGTTATTTTTAATCTATTCTTAACATAAATCAGTACTTGAGTGAGATTGAGGCAATATTACGAATAGAACTGGTATGAGCAGCCTGCTCATACAAGTTTGTATGAGCAGGCCGCTCATCGTCCGCCACGCCAGCCCAGCACGCATCCCTTTGAGTTCGGGATGCGTGCCCAGCACACAGCTCAGACTGCATCACGAACTTGGGCACGCATCCCCACGACTTCTGGCTGGCGTGGCGGGAAGATGAGCGGCCTGCTCATACAAACTTGTATGAGCAGGCCGCTCATACAAGTTCTATTCCAATATTACCAGTGTCAAAGAAACGAAGCACCAAAAAGTGCAGAATAACAGTAAGATGGGAAAAGGAATGCAAATTTGAACAGAAATGGCCGGCATACACCTACTGAAATAAAGATAACAATAAATGCCAAAGCTTAATGAAGAAACAGACACAACAACAAATATGAAAAGTCGTAATTGACTTTGCCTCCCGCGTCGTTAGAAGAATGCACTGAATATAAAAAGTCAGATCTACCAGGGAAATTGAGATAATTGTTCGATAAGATAAAGAAACAGTTGAACAACAGCACACTTATACACACGGGTTACGCAGAACAACCAATTGGCAATTGACAATGAAAGCTAAATCAGTAAAGCTAACATCTAAGTTACACGATTGACCTCCATCTCTTTCTACTTTTTCAGAGTTCTTGACAGCAAGACTTTTAGAAAACAGGAAGATCTAACCACCAAAACCATAGAGAGTCCTCCCCTGCCTCTTCAGAGCGTAGACGACATCCATGGCGGTGACGGTCTTCCGACGGGCGTGCTCCGTGTAAGTGACGGCATCACGGATCACATTCTCAAGGAAGATCTTCAGGACGCCACGGGTCTCCTCGTAGATGAGACCGCTGATCCGCTTCACCCCACCCCTCCTCGCCAGACGGCGGATCGCCGGCTTGGTGATGCCCTGGATGTTATCACGGAGCACCTTGCGATGGCGCTTCGCCCCGCCCTTGCCCAAACCCTTGCCACCCTTCCCTCGCCCCGACATCGCGTCCAAACAGTCGAAATCGACAAGTTTCTGCGGGAATTAGAGGCGCCATGAGATCAATTTCAAAAGCAATCAAAATAAAAAGTTAGAAAACAGCGATCGATCTCCGATCGGAGATGGAGACGTGAGATTGCTTCTTACCTTTGAGTAATTGAGTCAGGCTGCAGGAATTGGCGAGCTCAGAGCGATGGAGACTTGGGTTCGAGGTGGGGTATTTATTGTGCGGAAACAGACGAAGTAGCGGAGCAGTAGTGCGGGCTTTGTGGTAATAGCAGCCGTTGATTTTGGTGAGGTGGACGGATGTAAATCGACGAAATCGGTACCCACGGATCGATGAAGTGGCGCACTGGCTATTGGGTTTTACTAGTCCCGCGCCAGCGGGTTAACCTGAAATTCCAAATTTTGGACCAGATTTTAGCGCGACGTGTTCGCTCTAAGTTTAGGAGTTTATTTTTTAATTGTAATTAACTCGATTAAAAATTAAAAATTAAAAATTAAAAATTATTATCCAATACTCATTTATTTATCTAGGTTAAAAATTAAAAAATATATATTATTTTTTAATTAGTTCGATTTTCGGTTCGGTTCCCCGAAATTCGAGAACCGAATCCAAATAGAAACCCAAAATTCGAGTTTTGTTCGGGTCAAGAACCGAACCTGCATCCGTTAAAATCAAACCGAATCGAAAAATTTGGTTCGGTTCGGTGTGAACCGAACAATGGACACCCCTACAGAGAGTTAACAGACCGTCGTGAATATGACCAAATCTATGTTACGGGACAAACATATATGATTGAAAATTTCGAAATGAAACTTATATGATCAAATTTGTCAACTTGTATAAACGACGTTAGTCCACATTGACGGAGAGTTAATGAACTATCACATATAAGATCAAATCTATGCTAATGAGCAAATTTATAAGACTGAAAATATCAAAATGAAATTTATATGACCAAATGTTATAAAATTAAAAACTTATAGGACCAAAATCGAAATATAAACGCTAATACTCTTAGATCCGAAATCAAAATTTAATAATACTCATTCTACCCTTTGCAAAAGTATTTAATTGTCAAAATTTCAAAAAAAAGCTTAAAAATATGAAATATTTCTTGATAAAAATAAATTTTAGAGATCTAAAAAAATAATTGACGAATATATTAGAAACTTTATTCTGAAGTATATATATAATTAAATTTAAATTCAAAATAATAAAATATTTTGATCCAAAATAATAAAATATTTTAATCCAAAATATTTTTTAAATCCTAACACCCATTTTATCTCAAAAAAATATTTCGTTAATTAAAATTAAATTTTTTAAAAAATTTGAAACTACTCTATACTGTGGACACAAGTTCTTAACATTTTAAAGATTTTTTGAACAAATCATATAAAAGTAATTTTATATTGAAAAAAATGAATTATTTTGGTTCAAAGTATTTTTTTAGACACCGAGCATATGTTTTATACCATGAAAAATTATTTTATAAATTAAAATTACTTTTATAGATTTATGAAGCTATTGAAGATTTTAGACAAAAGTCTATAATTCAAAATATTTATTTAGATCTTAGCATTGTTTTTATATCATAAGAAATATTTTATTGATCAAAATTATTTTTTAAAGGACCCACTTGTATGTTTCGAGGTATTAGACGATCTTTAGTATTTAGCCTCCGCCTATAGACAAACCATATCATCAAATAGATGTTCTCGGGACAAGCCGAATGTCAAATATAATATGTCGTGCCATCAGATATTCCATGAAAATCCCACAAGTAATATAAGGAGTGAGTAATGAAAGTGTCATGAGTAGTCCATATCCAAGAAACGAAATCCTCATCATTTATGTGCAAAACAGTATCTGGGTCCTTTGCCGACCTTAGGATCATTGTAGATGGAACAAAACGTGATATTCCATCCCAAAATTGAATCGTCAGTTGCCACTCCCTTGGCCTCTGATGTCGTGCAATAGTGCGACTGCAAACAAATATGGGTACTTGTCCTTTAAATTCGTGCCACTCAACCGTGGAGGGTGCTAGAGGCGTAGTCGGTCTCTCGGTCCCACATGTAAAATCAATGAAATGCTGAAGATATCATATGACGATAGTGTGGACGAAATGGCTACATTAGAGGGGGAATAGTGTGTTTACTGTACGATTCGCCTAAATTCACTTTTAATCGTTTACTTAATTAGTTTAGGTAATATGCAATTCAATGATTTTATATGTAGAAGCAATAAATGATTTAGCAATTAAAGCAAATAAGAAATTAATGAAAATACAAGATTTATAGTGGTTCAGCCCCAATGCCTACTCCACTACCTAAGCACACCGTTTAGGATTTCCAAACTAGTTTTACTAGATTAATTTAAGTTTCCCTTGCATACGAGGACTTTTCACCGAAGAGACACACTCTCGACCTAAGGCACTTTCACACTTGGAAGTCATCGCCTTCTTATCGAGAGTCCTCTTCTACCTCAATCCTAATGGACAACTAAACTAATCCTAGTAAAATACTAAGTTTACACAAGTGGCTTTACACCTAACACCATGTGACCACTTCCAAATTCAGACCTAACAATCATAGGTATGTCACACACAAATTCAATTAAAACGCGTTCAAATAACAATAAAGATTACAATGAAAAGAGATAATAATAAAACAAGAATAGCTACTCTTTTCAATCCTTGTAGCCTTCAACTCGTCAAGATGTAGAGCTTGATGAAAATCCGAGTTGAGCCCAGCTTGTGCGCTTGAACAAGATGTCCGCGCAAGGAAACACAGCGCACTTCAATCAATCGTTAGAAGGCTTTAATCTCCTTTTAAAGTGCTAAAAAATCTGTAGGAGTCAAGGAAGAAGGTTAAATGAAGTATATGAGGGTGTATTTATACCCTCGTGAAGAAACAGTTGCTCAACAGATAGAAAACTATCCGTTGCAGACCGTCGATCGAATGGTCAGTCGACCGACTGGTCGACCAGTCCTTCGACCGTTGCAATTCTCCATGTGGTCGGTCGATCGACGGGTCGACCGCCAGACGCCACTGTTCATTCTCGACCTTCGATCGACTCATCGGTCGATCGACGCGATCTCGTGTCTCAGGTATCTGCAGGTCGATCGACAGCTCGGTCGACCGCCAACCTTACTGCCCATTTTAGGCTTTGGTCGGTCGACCGCCCGACGTAAGAAACTTGCGATTTCACTTTCAGTCTGGTCGATCGATTGGTCGACCACTAGGGCTACTGCCCGAGAGCTCTCATGTGAACTTTGAGCCCGTCCAATGTGACTTTGGCACACACGTCGATCTTCGAGAAACTTTTCGCGACGAACTCGAGCGCGACGATCAATGTCCTTCTGATTTATCGATTTCTCTGATTTTTTCGATCGATGACATCGAACGCTAATTGATATGGAACCTGAAATATATTCTCAATGAAATCATTAGTCTCATGTTTGTTATCATCAAAACCAATATTAAGGCTAAGGTTGAAAACCTAAAGCCAACAGAGAGAATACCTTTCCAAATTGACGATATGTGTAAACGAGTTCTATGGCTAGAGTCAATAATGCGGGGATAATGTCGTATGAGCAAATCTGACCAAGGTGCCTCCTCCTTTGCCCAAAACTTCCATAGACATCTTCAAAGCCTCGCTTTGTTATGATACTCCAAAATGAGCAGTCCAATTCCCTCGTCCATTTTGCTGTTAGTGAGCTAGTCCTAGGATGTCAAGCATTTACCGTGAAGGCTCGCCTCTCTAGATCCACACCTGAAGAACATCTTCCTTCAACGATCAAGCTAATGCAACACCCATTTAGGAGCTTCAAATATGGTTAATGTGTAGGACATCTGGTGAACATGCTATTAATGATAGTCACCGTGCAAGCTCTTGATAGACTATGACCTTGCCAAGGTACTAGTGCCTTGTCATATCTAAGGATGATCTTGTTCAAATCCTCCTTCAGTAAATAACCACATTTGAGGGGGAGCCTAAGGTAGTCGGGGGGGGGGGGGGGGGGGGGGGGGGGGGTCCATTAGCCGTACATCCCAGGACACATTGACTTTCAAGCTAAGGAGAGCCTGAAACACTTGAAAAGCAACACAATCCATTCGGAACACAGAGCCGTGGCTTCTGCAAAACAACACCAAATCGTCTACAAACAAAAAGTGACTAACGCCCCGAAACCATGTCATGTAAGACCCCTTTAATTAAGCCATCTTTTCGTGGCCTTGCTGAACAGCTTTGAGAGCGAATCAAACACAATATTGAAGATGAGTGGAGAAAATAGATTTCCTTGACGAAGCCCTCGTTTGTGTGCCAACATTTTACCCAACAAACCATTGATAAGGATAAAGGATGTTAAGAACTCAAGAGATTTGAAATACAAGTGATCCTTGTGGAGGAGAATCCTCTAGTTGTAAGAAGTTGTTCAATAAAAGTCCAGTTTATCAAGTCGAAGGCTCTTTCGAAGTCAACATTGACAAAGCATATGTCTTGCCTCTTGTCCTTACAAGCCCACATTGTTTCTACCCTTTGGTAAAGGCCCCTTGCTTTTCATCGTAGTAATTATACGAACTTTTATTTGCCAAGGACATGCCTCACACCGTAGTAATTATGAGAAATGAAAAATTAATTAATCTAACTCAACATTTGACGAAATTAATGAATCTAATCTAATTTTTAATTTGCATTAATTTTAACCCAACATTTTGAATTTACAGCAATCATAACCCACCACCGACTTGTTGTTAATTAGTTGCTGACTTTGCATCCTAGAAAATTAAAAAAAAAAATTAATACCAACTACGAAATAATTATTTCATCCACCGGTGAATGACACACCTCGTCATGTTCGCAAGTTGGCATACCTTTGTCTCGCGATCTCGTCTCCCTTATCTACCAGCAGAATCTAGAAATTGATGCTTACTTGAGTGTTCGAGGTATGTTAATCTTTCATGGTTGTATTGGTTTTGCTCGATTTTTGGGACATGATGCCAACCACTAAAAAGAAGAACGCATAACACACTATCTCCTATGCCTTTGATATTTATTCATTTTTAACATATAATTTCAAGCGAAAATATTTGCATATAAGCTTGCATTCGATATACATGATGATGCATGGATAAATTTTTCCATGACCTATTGATGCAAAGGAGCAAAAAGATTCGCCCGCAAGAGTGAAGATATGAACAAATCGATGACTCCATATTGCAAGTGAGTCAGTTGGCACTCTGAATGGCAATTGAACCGCCAAATGCTAAAGAATAGGAAGTGAGGTGATTGAGCTCAGCACATGAAGACTTGGAGGCATGCGTTTCTTCGCCTCGTCGCATACGGGCATGCGCTAACGACTGACTCGCAATCCTTGCATAGACATAGGTCCTTTCACAGGAGTAGTAGCATGCATACTTCATTGTCTCTGCATAACCTGCAAGCGCTTCACGGGCGCTCGCGCGATGGAGCAGCTTGATCTTCCACCTCAAAGTAGCACGACTGCGCATCGTTCGGGAAAGGGAGTGTCCATAGAGATAGCAATGGGTCATGCTTGGGTCGGCTCGAAATAATAAAAACATTTAATGTTATGGTCAGTAATGAGATTTGAACCACCAAACTTAAGCTTTATATGTGAAGCACTAACCACTACACCAAGCCTCAACGTGTGTTTTATATATTTTTACATAGTAAACTAAACATTGCACAAGCTGCACCAAGCTGGCCTAGCCAGGCTAGAGCAGACCAGGCTAGGCCCGGGCTTGGCACGGCCCACGTGCCCAAGGGGGTGAGCCTAGCCCGCCCCTTGGGCATAGACGGGCCCGGCCCAAAATTCTTCAGGCCCGATCAAGCCCGACCCAGAGTCGGGCCGGGTCAGGCTTGACCCAGAGTCGGGTTGGGCATGTGTCGCCCACGGGCAGGCCCGACCCATTACTACCTCTATCGTCGTTGTCGTTGTAGCCTCCGCGACTGGCTCCGAGGTCGCTACCGCCATTCTGGAATAGGACCCGCTCCAATCTTGAGCGCAGGTGGTAGATGTCTGCCTCGTTGTTCTTGGCCATGCCGAATTAGAATTGGTTTTCTTCGCTCACCTACCACAACTTCTCCTTCAACTCGGCATTCCTTCATCTCGTGCTTTCAAGCTCGACGTCCTCCTCCATGAGCCGCTTCGCCACCCGTTGCTCCCATGACGAGAGAAGCCTACGTCAATGCCTTTTTAATCTTAATTATTTGTTGTTTGTTTTATTTTATTTTGTTTTTTAAGTTTTTGTTGTTGCTGACGTGGCGAATTAATATTAAAAAATAATATATACGTTGCTAGCTAGGATGCCAAGTCAACAACTAACGACCAATTACCAACAAGTCGACAACGGGTTATAATTGGTGTAAATTCTAAGGTTTAGGTTAAAATTAATGCAAATTAAAAGTTGTATTATATTTGTTAATTTCGCCAAAATTTGGATTTTTATATATATACTTGTGTGAAATTTGGGGTGCTGCAAGTCTATGCGTCTCCTGGTTCAACACGACTCTAATAGAAATTCGAGGTGTTGCAAGTCTCTGTGCCTACTGGTTCAATGCGACTCTAGTAGTGACTTGTAAAGATACTCCCACACTTAAGTGAGAGAGAATTTCAAATGGTGTGTATGAACTTGGAACATAGAATATACCTTGTTGTGTGTCGTGTTTGTTTTGAGGCAGGTCCGAGTACTCGGTGAGAATATCTCCTGGAATCTCACGAGAATATATTTTTTAATAGATCGATTGCTATCCCTTAAATTGTAGGTTTATTATTGTCGAATCCCTGATGATAAATGTATAATATGTTGATATTATTGTTTGGTTGGGTGGAGCTCTCGGGGTAAGTTGAAGCTTGTTCGATCTAAGTTTGGTTCAATGAGTAGGGTTACTTTGGGGGTCGGGCCAACTGAGCTCAAAAAGCTAGTCCAATTCAATAGTATATATATATATATATAAAAGCAACCTAAAAGTTTCTAATGAGTCACCGGACCGAACTAAAATTTGCTGCAGAAAATAATACCTTAAATTAAAATTTAGAAACTGAACCTTTTCATGATTGGCCCAGAACTCGAGTGTCTCACATTGAGCCCACTTAGTTGCCGTATTTGGTGGGCCCATGACGGCGTTTACAAGACGTAGTGATAAGAGAGCCCGCAAAACACGTACATAAATAAGCAAGTTTTCGTCCGTCTCTCGTCTTCGTTCCCGGCTTCTACGGATCTCGATCGCATTCCTACTCCCGCAGTCTCCGTAAGCCTCTCTTATTCTTATTCCGCTTATAGTAGTTTAAAACTTTAAACTCGATCTGTACACTGTATGCTTTCTTCTTGATCGGGGTCCCTGACGAGTTCGCTGCCCTTTGCTGGGTTCATTTTAGGGCTCTCTTTGTCATTCTTCCTCCCTTTTTGCAAATTTGTTGGACAAACAGGAATGTGTTTTCGTTGTTTGGGATATTGGATTTAAGTATAGGTATTAGTATGAGATTCTTGGATCAGATCTACGATCAAGTAGTTTGATCAAAGCAAGATATGATCACATTAGTCTTCTTATAGTCTACACGAGCAAGATTTGATTAGTTTTAAATTTTAAGCATTTAGATCCCATCGAGAGTAAGGTTTTATTACATTAAAGTATTGTTCTTGTCGCCCGAAACATACTTGTAGAAAAGATCTTAAGAAAAATGTTTCTGACTGCAGTGAGCAGAGGTCGCAGAAGGGTGATGCTAACTTAAAAATTAAAATTATATCATATAAATAATTAATAAGATTTTATTTTTTGGGTTTAGAGTTTAAAATTAATAAACAAATATAATTCATTCCAATCTTTTGCTGCATGAATCAAACGTGCTAATGGATTAGTAATGATTTCAAGTTCACTAGTTTCCAGCTCCTATAGCAATAATCCAATCCTGATCTCGCCAATTAATCAAACACTACTTAAGTCTTCCAAAGTTGCTCGAAGTCCTTGTGGGAATACTTATTCACCTTGTAAAGATTAATGCTTAAGCATATCTGATTGGTAAGCGGGTTTCTTAAAACCTGCGGCAGGGAGCAGTTTAATTTTCCATTCAGTGAAGGTGGTTGTTTTTTTTTTAGTTTAGAGTTTTAGCTTATATCAAAATCGACAAGAGCTTTCAGTTTCGAGACTACTTTCATTTGGGTTTTTAATCATGCTCATTTGATATCCATAAACTAGAGACTGGATACCATCACACCAGCTTTCGGAGGAATGTTTTTCTCTAGTAGATAAGCTGTAATAGATTTTTTCAATTTTGAATGTTTTATGCAAGTCCGGTGAGCTACTTCAAGTGAAGAAAAAATGGGTGGTGGGAAGGACAAGTATGACGGGAAAGACAGCACTGATAAAGGATTGCATGGGCATGGATATCCCGGTTATCCACCTCTCCAGCACCAGGGGCATACCCTCCACAAGCTTACCCCCAAGCACCTGCTGGGTACCCTCCTCAATATGGGTATCCTCCTCAAGGATATCCACCTAATGCATACCCCCCTGCAGGTTATCCTGTTTCATCTGCTCCACATCAAGGTATGCCTCTTGTCATTGCAAATGCTAAGTCGGTCCCTGCTACATGCATTTTTGTCTTGTTTGTGTAAGTGAACTCTTAATAAGCTGATCCAAGAACTACATAATGTAAGAAGATGACGTGCATAAAGCTTAAATTATTCTGTCAATGACCGTATTAATACTTCTGAGTTCTGACAAGCACATTTGGAATATATATATATATATGTGTGTGTGTGTAACACTATTTTGCGAGCAAATTCTGACTCATTAAATGCTATTATATTAACATGTTTTGAATATTTTGATATGTGGTTAATTTCCTTTGCCTGCTTGCAGGTCATGGATCTCACATTGGTGCAGCACTAGCTGGTGGTGCAGCTGCTGCAGCAGTTGCTTATGGAGCTCACCAACTAGCTCATGGTTCTCATCACGAAGGGCATGGCTCCTACCAAGGACATTTGACTAGTCATCATGGCAAGTTTAAGCACCATGGAAAGTTCAAACATGGGAAGCATGGCAAGCACAAACATGGGAAGCATGGAAAATTCAAGAAGTGGAAGTAAAATGCTATTTCTGCGACTGGTGAAAACCTTATTAATCTTATGATGTATGTTTTATCTCTGCAACGCATTTGGCCTTCTACTTCTAGTCTGTATTGACGTATAATAAAGATTGTTGGGGAATCCTTTCTGTAGATTAATATATCTGAATTTGTGGGATTTGAGTATTGCACTGTTATCCTGATCGGACGGAACATTTGTAATAAAAAGGTGCTTATGAATCTATTAATCAGAACAGCAAATTATTGACCGCTTCTCCTCAACGTTCTTAGTTTGAATGGTCTTGGTGTAAATATTATGTGAGTTCAGTAATTAGGACAGCGAATTAATTGTTGGATTTCCTTATCTTCTTACTTTGATTGCTCCTGCATATTTCAGTTACACAAACCCATTTACCAGGTACACAAACTCAACTGGGTAATTAAATATGATTTGTTCGTCGTTATCCCTATATAATATCTACAGAATATCATAATGTCAATTGTCAGAAAAGAAGATAATAGCAGGGGGCGTTGATAACAAATCTCCAACTATATGCAAATTAATTCTGAGGTTACCCCTTCCCAACACTATGCCTTTCTTTTTACAATGATTCAAACCAAAAAGGTTATGGTGCCGTCAAAAAAGAAAAAGAAAAAAAATTAAATCATATTTCCTAGGCCCAGTTCATCTTCAATGTCATCACCCTCTTCAAAGAGTTGCAAAAAGCGTGCCTGGTCTTTTTCCTTCCTTTTCTTTTGCCAAAATTTATACAAGGCCACCAGGGCAGCAACCATTAAAATAGAAGCAAATATGCTTACGACTATGGCTATAATAATTGTTCCTCTCTTGCCAGAAGCCTCCTTGGAGTCTGAAGCTTCATTAACATCTGCAAGTTCATGTATAAAAGTAGCAAATGAAGTTAATTGATTGTGTAATGGGAACACTACTGCTAACAGCTACTCATACTGTGAAGTAATTGTTCGAATAATGATTAAATCATCAGCACAATCCCAAGTTCCAAGATTATGTAGTATGTACTGCTCAAGATAGAGGATAAGTAGAAAACTGGAGATTTGAAATAAAAAAGACAGGAGATTCATGACATCTGAAACAATAAAGGAGGTAAAGCACTCACCATTAGAAGCAATGCACTGAGGGCAGACAAATGTAGCATTGAATTGTTTATCCTTGAGATGCACATATTTGCCATCAATAAAATTTCCAGCACAGAGCTCCCACTCATCAAAGACATCATCAGCTTTGAATGAGTCTTCTTCGTAAAGACCACATCTCTTGCACTTCTTTTCTGGAAGTTCCGTAAGGGGCTGCAAATGGCATGAAATGGAAGGTCATCATTGCCTTGATAAATTTTGTCCTTGTTTAAACACTTGCATTGGATCATTCATTTTGGCATTAGTCATAAGACTGACATAGCAGAATTTGTTTTTTTCCCCAAAAAACATTTATATCAATCATACTGTAATTTAGTCAGCTGATTATAAAGGAATGAGACAGGTTAGAGTCCTAAGATGAGGACACTAATCGTGAAGAAAGATAAATTTTAGTTCTAGACGTATGTCTGCACCATGATGGTAGCCTTTGAAGGTTCTTAAGCAGCACGAGAAAAGTCCTAGCAGTTAGCAGATATGAATTTGGATGCAGACATTAATTAGATGGATACTAAATTCTGTAAACATACTTGTCTATAGACATGGAAATCATACGGGTATAGATTTGAATTGAATTGTGGCAGATAAGGATGGAATACTTCAATTTATATATCACAAATGAATAATTATGGTGGTAAGGCAAACATATCAATCATACTTTTATTGGATAAGAAACTGTATAGAAAAAGGTTTACAAAACTAAGAAAGAATGAGAATGAGTATTTACATGTATATATTCAATATCTAGGGCATATTAGAAATATTCTAAAACTGCAAAGTATTTAGAAATCTCGATGTGAACAGAATTGAATACCAAATCCATATTTGGAAAGACAATAAATTTGGATACAAACATATGTAGGGCGTATAGTTATGGTAACAGTAATAACTCAACTGATCCATTCAGATATCAAAACATACTTTTATTTATTGAACAAAATAACGTTCAAGCATTCATTATTTTCTTGGAACGATGACAAAAAAACATCAGCACAAAATGAGAAATGAAACAAAATTAGAATAATAAAATGATAAAATATTGAAAATTAATAATAAAAATTCCATTTTTCACAAACCTGCCAAGATTCTTCACCATTGAAAGTATACAGTAAGTCTTTTTCCTTTACATCAGGCAAAAAGGTCTTGTTTTCTCCTTGACAACGAAAATAAACTGTTGGTTTTGCAGGTAGCCACTCATGAGTAGTGAATATCTGAATTGAACCAAGGGTAACAATCCTTGATGAAAAAGTCCCTGAAGGAACAGAATCAAAACCAATTAACAACTCAGTATGACTAAGCAGCATGCGTCCACGATAACTTCTTAAGGCAAATGAGATAAAGAACAATAGATATCACTAGAATTGTTAATTATATATGTGCAGAAATATAAGTCTTGAATTTCACTATCTTCTCCACAGGCGCCATTTTTTATCTAACAAACAGAAGAGTGAAGAATAACAAAATGGATGAACAAACAATAGAACCCTAATTTGAGCACCTGCGTGCAAAACTCTATCCTAACTTGCCATTTTAACCAGTTCCATCAATCCCCAGCTTTTCATTCAAAAATCCAAATGAATAAAAATTTAATCAACTTTATTTCATAGATTAAGCTCAAGATAGCACCAAATAATTGGTTGACTATCATTTTGGAATTAAAACCAAAAAAAGAGAGTTAAACACGGGATTAAGTTCACCTCCGAGGATCGAAAACCACGATCTTACTCGAATATGAAAGAAGATGAATTGAGTGGCAAGAAAATAGTAGCAATAACAACTGGAAACTGTAGATCATCGTGAAAAGGATGAAAAAGAAAGTAGAGTCATCTAATTTTACCAGGAATCGAACAGAGCAAGAGGTGACCGAAAAAGAGAAGGCTGTAATTTGAGATCGACGAACTCATCGGTCGTCGAGGTCGCCGCATGACGTTCGAGCCAAACGGATCGAGAGAACGGCGACGGAGAGGGGAAAGGCGAACGAGAGAGATGGCGGTGACGAGCGCTGCGGACGACTTCTTCGAGCCATCGTAAATAGAACCCGATACTTTTCTTGCCCCGCTTGGCGCTTCCGAACAACCCGATATGCACTCACTTCGCTATTGGTTCCGCTCAGGGACCCGTTAAACTCCTGCAAGTCTGCATGCGACCGAATTAAGAACCCAACCGTTAACCCGTATTACGGTCCTACGTTGGATCGAATGGATTGGTGTCACTGTCGGATCTCTTATAATATCGACACCCGAAATCCAAATATGCTTTAACAGGTTGCATTTTTTAGCGTCATTTTTGTATACAACTAATTAATTCTATCCCACTTGACTCTTTCCTTCTATCTTTTTCATTTTAAACATTATATATTATTTGATTTATACACTGTCAGACCAATTTTGGTGTTCTTACCTATCAAAACAAAAGGTTGCGCCCAACAGTAAAAATATAAATTGCACTATTTAAAAATATAAATAGGATTTATATAGCCTTAACATATATAAGTTATTTTTATATTTAAAATTTATTTTAATAAAATAAAATGATATAATTTAATTATTTTGATATTATAAAATTCTAATATTAATTTTATTAAATTACATTATATTTTAAAAGAATAATTACCTAAATATATCATGAACTATGCACTTTGTCTTATTTATGATAAATTTTAAAATATTATCAAATTGTATTTCGAACTTTGACATTTATCTCAATTACATCATTCCGTCAACAGCACCGTTAAAATGATGATGTGGCACTCTGACGTAGATTAAAATAATATTTTTTATTTAAAAACTATATATAAAAATCATTTTAATTTATATTAAATAATATAAATTAATATTTTTTTATTTTTTATTAAATAATCACTCAGAGCCATGTCGAGGGTGAACATGGAGTGATTTTTTAATATAAAATATATAATAATATTTTATATTATTTAATATAAATTGATATAGTTTTTTTATATTTTTTTAATAAATAATATTATTTTAATCCACGTCAGAGTGTCACATCATCACCTTAAACGGTGCTGCTGACGGAGAGTTGACAGGAGGACGTAATTGAGACAAATGTCAAAGTTCGGAATATAATTTGATAATATTTTGAAATTGATCACAAATGAGATAAAGTGCATAGTTCGGTATATATTTAAATAATTATCCTATTTTAAAATAATATTTTACTAATTAGTAAATATGTTGCTATAATATTATATTTTATATAATATAATATATTATATTATATTATATTATTTTCGGAAAATGACTCTTTATATCGTGGAATATAATATATATGTATTACATGCATCCCCATGTTGCCTTGTCAATAAAACCAACATTGCATAGTATGGCTACTACAAAGCCCCGCATAGAAGCGAGCATTGCATTCTTAAAGTGAACCAAACTAAGACTAAAATAAAATTGAGCATTTGTGGTATAACCGTATAAGAATGAACTTAATATTTTTACTTTATATTCAATTTTAATAATGTCTGGTTCGCTCCTGTGCAAGATCGACTCCATAGAAATTCCATTGGAGTCGAGCTTCCTCTTTTGATTGTCCAATGAATCTTGTGGTTCTATAGTAATTTTCTCATTTTATTATCCAATCAATGAAATCCTAATTCTAATTAAATATTATTTTCCCTTTTTCATACGTATGAGAGGAAATAGAGAAAATATTAAGAGCCGAGCATTGGCAGCTATTAAAAGCCGCTGGCGGAACGGACACTGTAATATAATTGACCTATAAAAATATATATTTAAAGATAAATTAAATTTTTATTTCTAAATTTTCATATTTAGAAACTGATAAATACAAAATATATTTTTAATTAACATCTAAAAATAATTTTAGAATAGGATAAGTTAAGCGACTCGTGTTTCTATATCTTAGAATCAAATTAATTAAGTGATTGATCTAAAGACTAATTAGAAATAAATTAAGTATGTATTAATCTCTGGATGCAAAAATTTAAAAATAAAAATATAATTTATTTTTAATTTTGTGTTTTTATTACTCAATTTTATTGGTCAATTGTACCGTAGTGAGAACTAAAAGAAGATTGGAAACATAATATAATAATATCATAAGAATGGGCAGATTCAGCAGTTGGAAAACTCGAAACACTGCATGCGTGCAGACTCACGTACTGATCGAGTTACAGAAATGACTTATTTGATTTCTTCATCTTTACACCACATCCCAATGCACGAGAGCAATATATATCCTTCTTAAATCAATTAGGTTCTTATAGAGAGGCATGCAGTGATGCAGTACATATATAAGCAACTAATCTAAGCTATCCTATTTAATTAATTATTAGCTTCTCATCGTTGATGCTTGCAGTGTTCTTCGTCGGGAAGAGATCAAGCGTTTTGAGAGGCCTTTTGCAGCAATAGTAATTCGGAGGCGCCATCGCTGCCATCGATATATGCTTCGGAGTTGCATCCGGCGATGCTTCCTCGCTGCTGCCGGTCTCCATCTCGCAAGGCATACCTAGCCTTCCGTTTGCCTCCTGCAATTAAAACAGCATTCACCTTAATATACAAATGAGAGCAAAACCAAATATTTCACACGTTGATATATAGTTCACCAGTAGTTGATTATAATTAACTCGGAGAACAAAACCTATAACATGAGAATAAGTGACCTGACGAAGGAAGGTCGTCGTCGTAGTCGCGTATGCATGGCGGAGTGCAAGTGGAAACACCGGAGATTCCTGCAAGCCGCAGTAGAAGTGTTGATGATGATGATGATGAGGGAGTGAGGAGTAGAGAAGGTGGTAGTGGCGACAAAGCCTTCTGCGGAGCTTCTGCCTCTCTCTTGCCTTGTGATTTTGGAACCAGTAGAACACATTCTTGCCCTCTATTCTTCCGTAGCAGGAGAGGTGGGCAGTGATTTGCTGTATCTGAGAAGCGTTTGGGCTCCTCACGCCACTCTTATACATCTCCTCCAGTTTCATCAGCTGCTCCGGCGTCGGACACCACCTTGCCGAAGGCGCTACTTGAGGCATCAGCACTCACTCTTCCTCTAATTCTCTCTCGTCTTTTCTTCTTGGTAATGATCGATCTTTAGATCTAGGTCTGGGCTTGCAGTTGCAGGTATATATACAAACTACAAAGGAGTATATATATTTTTTAATGAAGGATACAAATTATATATAGGTTATATATATCTGGCAACTCTGCCGGAGCATTGAAGAGATGATGAAAGGAATGACACGCAGCTTCTCAGTTCGTACACGCCTTTTTGTCTACCATTTCGAACGGTGATGACGAGATCAGCAAAACGTTCACTCCATGCAGCAGGTGCTTTCTAATTTGCTCACTCTCGAACGAACTCCTCTTAATTAATTACTACGTACGCACTAAATATTGGTAAGATTTGAATATAATTGTAAAGAGAGGTTATATTATTTGTTATTTATTACATTATGACGTGACTTGTCGTCTTGTCTTTAATATCATCTCGTAAAAAAGCATTAATTTGCAACGAGCTAAGAAGATGGACTCGGAGTCCAAGACGAGTGCCTGCAGACTCTGATCGTCTATTAATTGAGTGACAAGATGTTGTATTCAGCGACTGTCATCGATCGTTAAAGCAGTGCTATGTATGGATTTCTATAACACCGCAAAAGCCAGAAATGCTGCAGCAGACTGATAAGCCCACAGTGCTACGTATGAATAATATAGCAGCTTAGAATGTAGCTTATATATACTTTGATGGCTGCTACAGACCTTCACTGTAGTAGGTGATCAGCTCACAGTGCTATATGTGAATTATATACATTTTTTAGTGACAAGATCTTGGTTTCAGCTACTGTCTTTATACAAAGAATTAATTCCGACAGACGGTGGCAGCGTAGAATGCATGCAGACCTCCACTGTAGACCTCCACTGTCCCACATACAGATGAATAGTCCATAGCGCGGTGTTGACCACTGCATGCATGCATGCCGAAACGGATCGAATTGCCATGGAAATCGCGAGGTTGGATTAGCGCGAGCAGTACGTGGCCATACCGACCGACATGACCCATCTCTTGAATCATCTCATTCTCCTCTCCCGCACGCCATCTCTCAAATCAGCCATGTTTTATTTATATATATATAATGCATGTGACAAGACGTATGTTTCAGGGATGTCGGTGTCGCTCCTCTTCCCTTGCGTAGCATCTCCGGTTTATAAATGAAAGGAAGAGAGCTCGCATGCAGCACGGACTCCATACGACAGTGTTACAGCGGCCACGGTAAATAAAATTGAACCAATTCACATGATCATCTTGTTAAATTGAACCAAGTGGAGATTTGATTATATAAATTTTTAATATTTTGAATTTTAATTTTATAAAATTTATTTTGATATTTTTAATTTTATAAATTTGCTCTGTAATACATATTTGGTCATACTCGTGATAGTCTGTTAACTCTCCATAGTCGTTCATACACGTTGGCAAATTTGGTCCTATAAATTTTATTTCAAAATTTTTAGTCCTATATGTTTGTTCCGTAACACACATTTGATCCTATATATTTGTCATGTAGCACAAATTTGATCAAATATATAATATTTACCTCATGGCACAAATAAACGACGTTATGTCTATGTTAACGGAGTCAACGGGCCGTCATGAATATGATCAAATCTATGTTACGAAGCAAACTTATATATGTTACGGAGTTAATATACCAACTTGTCTATATGTCGGTCTGTCATATAGATTTGGTTCTATCCACGACAGTCTGTTAAATCTATCAACATGGACATAATATCGTTTATTTTTTCGTGAACGTAGAGTTAATCAACCATCGCGGGTATGATCAAATCTGTGCTACAAGGCAAACATATAAGATCAAATATGTGCTACGCAGCAAACATATAAGACTAAAAAATTTGAAATAAAATTTATAAATCAAATCCGTAAACATATATGAACGACGTTAGTCCACATTGACGAAGAGTTAATAGACCGTCATAGATAGGACTATATCTATGCTACGGAGCAAATTTATAAGACTAAAAATATTAAAATAAAATTTTTAGGATCAAAATCCAATAAATTGAACACTTACGATCAAATCTGCACTTCTCTCCGATTAAAAATAAGTTACCAATAAACTCAGGTTCAATTGCACCCATACAGAACTGTTAACTTTAAATTATGTTTAATGATGAAGTCAGGCTTAATGTTTAGCTCACATATAGGTCAAAATGAAGGCCATGGATGAGGTGGAAGTTGAGCTTGAGTTAAGCAAACATGTAGAATTCAATTGATCTTAGAGACGACAATTATATCCGCATCGATCCCCATCTGCATCGCATGGATCGGTTTTGTTTTTGAAAAATCGAGTATATACGTACAAAATTTTTATCCGCACGGATGCAAATCCGCATCATATTAAATTTGTATATGCACCACATTATTTGCACATATAATTACTATTTATCCTATTTTTTATTGAGTATATTATTTTATTAAAATTTTACTAAAATACGATACGGATACGAATACACTGTATACATGTCTACGTTTGAATGCGATATGGATGTGTGAATGTAAAATATAGTATGAATATGAATAATACAATATAAGCGTCATATCCTATCCTTTGCAATCCAAAATCAATCTCCAACCTGCTGGTTAAAATTTCTTCCTGACGTAGCTCTTTTGTAACATTGTATGTGCATGGTTTCAATTGAATCATCAGTGAAACGAAAAATTATGTCAATATTGAATCTAGTATTGAGTTCGAGAACAATATTTTTATTGAATTGAAAAAAGAAAAAAAAATGGTGAGCCCAATAAACCAAAACAAAATATTTGAATTGAGACAACTTAAAAATTGACGCCAACAGTTAGTGTCGAATTGTGGTGATATTCAGCATTGTTTTAAGAGTTAATTACATGATATATTTTAAATTTTAGAGATTTTCTCAATTTTATCCTAATTTTTTATATGTATCAATTATATACTCAAATTTTTATTTTGTATTAATTATATCCCGGTATGAACCAACATCTACCTTTGCTATTAGAGCGTTGACGTGGCGTTGCTGACGTGTATCGGCAAAAATAAAAAATTCGTTAATATTACATCATTAATCTGATTAATTACATAGTATATTCCAAACTTTGAAGGTTTTCTCAATTGTATCCCAACTTTTTATTTATATCAATTGTATACTCTAAATTTTATTTTGTATCAATTATATCTCGAGGTCAACTAATAGTTAATTTTGTCATTAGAGCGCTGATTGGTGTTAGTTAACGAATATCAACAAAAAAAAAACATTAATGTTACATTATCAATTTTATACTATAATCAAGTGTTGATGTTGATTAATAGAGTCAACATCAACACTTAAAAAGTTGAGTTATTATCCCCTAATAATTAACCCGACTTCTTAAGTGATAATGTAATTTTTTTAAAAAAAAATCTACATGAATATATCATGTAATTAATTATAAACAAGAGTTAATTATAATCAAGTGCGGATGTTGAGTTACTTAAGAAGTCGAGAAATATAAATAAGGGTTAAGAAGTCGAATTTCTTAAGTGCTCGAATGTTGGGTTGTGTCATGTTATTAGGGGATAATAATCCAACTTCTTAAGTGCTGATGTGGACAATTTATTAATCCACATCGGCACTTGGTTATAATATAAAATTGGTGATGTGAAATTAATGTTTTTTTTATTTTTGTCAATACACGCCAGCAACACCACGTTGACAAAATTAACTTATGATTGATGTCGGGATATAATTAATATAAAATAAAAATTAAAGTATACAATTGATATAAATAAAAAAGTTGGAATACAATTGGAAAAACCTCCAAAATTTGGAACATACATGTAATTAACCAAATTGATGATGTGACATTAACGAATTCTTTATTTTGTTGATACACGTCAGCAACGTCACGCCAGCGCTCTAATGGCAAAGTTAATTATTGGTTGACGTTAGGAATATAATTGATACAAAATAAAAATTTGAGTATATAATTAATACAAATAAAAAGTTAAGATAAAATTGAGAAAACTCTTAAATTCGGAATATATCATGTAATTAATTTTTTTTAAAAAATTATGGTTCTTTTATATTTACTGCTGTTATTTCCTCGATTGATATCTATCCATCATTTGCAAATTTCTCGCTATTTAGCAACTGAAGTTGCCCATCACAATCCATTTGTCATTGAAATTGATGCTCCTATGATATACAAATTATGCTATTTTCTTTCTTTTTTAAAAAAGCTGAAACTGCATAGATTATTTGAATTGTTCCCCTTGCTAGCAACCAAGGAGAATATAGAATGAGGGTTATAATTCCATGTGTTACATGAAAGCCACTCATAGTAAGAATGTAGCTTCAGAGGCTAAAACAATTATATAACTAGACTGTAAATATCAGTAATACAACCACAATGAATGGGAGAAAATCAACAGGCAAATTATACATGTATACAGCAGTCATATTGTAATATAAATTCATCCCTAAATCTTTACAAACAACTCAGCTCTGCATAATAAAACCCTAACCAAATTCGATAAAGAATATAACATGGTCAATGTTTTCTTATACTCTGTACAAGGCACCATCGGCGGAAAACGATTTATTTGGCCTTAATTGATGGCAGTAAGTGGAACCCTTGAATCCCTAGACTGAAACTGAGCCTCGTATGCTCCCGATAGGTTTTTTACATCACCATTTGCCAGCTTATGAGCAGGCATTGCCTCCCAAAATGACTTGAGTAGGTCTTCAAAAGCTGGAGTCCGTAGTTCCTCAATGGATGAAGCGGTTGGCAGATTGATAGGTCGTCTCTTTGGAGTGGAACAGGATGGTACATCGACCTGGTCAATTTGTCACACAATTGCTTGTTATATATAGATATCAAATATAAATTTTTTAATCCAATATCAATAGACATGATACTAACAATGTATTCTTCTTCAAGACATTTCCCTGTGTTGTCTGTAATCTCTACAATCTTGTGGTAGTGGCCACTCTTCAGTTCTCGCAGCTCACCATGGCATGGAACAAGCATGCAATTGAAGTTCGCACTTGCATCTTGGTCCAGTTTGAAAGAACCTGGAAATGATGGATGTTATTAGATACTATAATGTTATGAGAATGGACGGAAGAAACTTTGCAGTAACATCTTACTGTTGATCGAGGATACAAGATCCTTGTTTGAAATATCAACATCTCCAAGAGTTGTTGAGACAGCAGAGGACAGTTTATCACGAAGGAGCTGGTTGGCATCCAATCCACTCCTACAAATGTATTCAAATAGCTTATAGGTCAAAAACAAAATCTGCCTATCTCAATCCAAATGGTAAGTTTATAGCTCTTTTTTGCTTCAGTCACCTGATGATTGAATCTACTGACGCTATATTTCCTTTACCAAGATTTAAAAGGGAATTTTGAGCATCTTTCCATTGTTGTGTACCCATTCTAGTCTTTGTCTTGCTGCAAATAATTTATAGAGACAGGTTAATTAAAGAAACAGGTTTTCCATGGAGATGAAAAAGAACAAGATGAAAGCAACGAAAGAAATCCTGGGGCAATTATCTGGACTTACCAACTTTTGAAACCTTCTTCCAGGCCGCTTCTGCCACTTTCAACTGCTGCAGTATCCTCAAGATAGTGATTTTCAGTTTCTTCCATGTATGTTTTCCACTGTTCTTTTACAGAACAAGTAAAATCATGAGCAGTCGACATTTCCATTTGTAGATTATTTGTTCTCTCTGCAGCACTAGCACGGAGACTATCAACAGCTGTTTGTACCTGAAAATAGGCACAATATCAAACTGCTTCCCATATTTATTCTTTTGTACCAACTACAAACAAAGTTCTCCAAATAGACTCAGTGAACAGTATTTTTCAAAATTGTCGAATACGGAATATACAGCTACATACTAATGTCATTTGAGATATGAAAAATTGTTTTAATCATTAGGTGCACGACAAAAAGGAAAGAACTACCTATTGAAGGAACATTATTTTAACCTTATTATTAGCATGTATTTGCAGATTCATCATGCAAATAGGACTCTTTAAACAAATACCATTCAGATTTAGCAAATAGATATTGGATACATGACAATGTTTCATTGTTAGCCTACTGACTTCTTGCAAAACTTAATGGTGATTGATTATTAAAAGTGCATATTCCTAATGTGACCCAAGACAATATGCCTAAAATCAATAAGCTCTTACTAAATCTTAATGTAGAAAACAAAATTGGATAGTTCTTTTCCGAGTGCATCCATGAAGAAATCGTGAAGACTAGAAGTTGTCTTTATTTGAGCATAAACATCCAGAATTAGACAATGCTTGGCTGGCTTGAACCATAATATCCCCCCTGTTATACTTCATAGTTTATCTTCAAATGTTAATAGTTAACTCAATCCCAAAATTTAGAAATTAAGCAATAGATATGGGTACACAAATTTTCATCATGTCCTATAAGTCTTATGATCATTTGGCATCATTGTGATAGTTGATACTGTAAGTGCGATATTGTAAGTGCGGCAACTAACCTGAGAGCCATTGAAAAGAACACCATTAAAAGACTAAAGTTGTCCAAGGCCATGGCCCGAGTGAAGAGAATTTCAGTTGCATGCATATTGTGAATTTGTGATAGTTGATATGGGTACTCAATCCCAAATTTAGAAATTATGCAATAGATATGGGTACACAAATTTTACATTATGTCCTATAAATCTACGATTGTTTGGCTTTATTGTGATAGTTGATATTGTAAGTGCTGCAAACTAACCTTCATAGTTAGCCTTTTCCATTAATTCCTGTTCTTCCAACCAATTAATATGGGTAGGTCTCGCATATAACCATCCAATTTTACACGGAGAGCCATTGAAAAGAACACCATCAAAAGACTAAAGTTGTCCAAGGCTATGGCCCGAGTGAAGAAGGAATTCAGTTGCATGCATGCCCAAACCATTATTATGCACACTAGATGTGATAACTGATAAAGATAAAAGTCATTCATATTTCATACTTAACAATTGTGTCGGATATTAATGCAAATCCTACATCATCATGGTTGGGGGGGGGGGGGCATATCTTATCACTTCTTAAAAATAGTCTTTTCTCTTGATTACTTCTGGGATATCATATCCCTATATTATCAAGCAAATCTAAATCTTCTAAAATGGCATTGGCATATCAAGAAGGATTTAAAGTTCTTTCAAATACATCGGACTTCTTACTATATGAATTTCACAAAGGAAACAAGAAACCATTACCAGTGTCTTCTTCCTAGCACTTGAACTAGCTAGCATTGCTGCCACCTTTTCCAATAATTGCTTCTCTTCATTAGCAGCACATTCCTGCAGGAATATGAAATAATTTAAGAACATTGCATATTTGATGAATTTACCAATCATGACTATTTACATGGGAATTACCTCAAACTTCTTCTCAAGATCATGGAGTTGTTGGTCTTGTAAAATTTGCGATTCTTCCATGATCTTGGTTAATTTGGATGCATGAATATCCAAGGTTTGAAAAAAGTTAGAAGTTATCTTAGATATGGACCTTGTTGATTCAACAGCTCTATGATGACCCTGTTGTGTTCATAGAGAAAAACCATTATTATGCATCATCAGCTTGAAGCCATTTGCTAACTGCAGAACTTGATAGCAACCTACCTCACGTTGCTGCTGAGCAAATGTAGCTAACTTGTCTTCTTGTTTACACAGGCATAGCTGAAGTTCATTTAGTAGCTGATCAGCCTCCACAGCAATTCCTTTGAAGCACTGCATGAACCATACAAGCATAAATAACCGATCTCTAGCAAGAAAACTAGAGAAAATTCACATGCATAGCCTAAAAACAGCAATTCAATTACATCTTCAAGGGTCGAAGAATGCATTAACACTTGGGAATTCAATCTTCCAAGGGTTTCTTCTGAATTCCTGTCAAGCTCACCAGCTAAATCATCCAAAGCTCTAACGCCAGAGCCATACATTTCTTTGAGTCTTTCAACATGCACTCGAAGTTCCTCCGTTGCCTGTGCATCAAAGGTGTTTAAATAAAACATTTTCCAAAGGTGCAGTGCTTGCTAGGTGCATTTACACAATTAATTAAGAAAATATCAGCAATAAACAAAATGCTGAAAGACTAATATAGTACTGTTGTACCTTTGCCTTTGTAGAGACAAACGATTGCATGTCCTCCTCCATTTCTTTTAGTTGGGTTTCTTGTTGCATCACTGAAGCTGAGACGGTTTTATGCAGGATGTCCAACTGTTGAGTTAATTGAGACTGGAACTTTTGGACAAGTATCCTGTTTCCTTCCTCAATTTTATCTTTACGTTCTGTGAGCCAAATGCAAAGTTTTATTTTGCCAAAAGAATCATAGTACTTAATAAGATGAGAGGAAAAGGAGGAAGGGACAAACCTATTTTAGAAAACAAGCCAGAAACATCTGCGGCAGCATTTTCAAGCTCTGATCTAAGGTCATAAGCACGTTCAACGAGTGCCTTCTCTGTTTGCACATTCAACCAAAGTTATCAGGCACAATTCTATAGAATAAAATAGCTTAAAAGCAGCAATGAAGAAATGGTTTCCTGACAAAAAAGAATTGCTTAAAACTATTTTAAGAACAGCCATATACCACGGTTATAAGCACATATGAAGTAAAATAGCTTAAAAGCAGCAATGAAGAAATGGTTTCCTGACAAAACAAGAATTGCTTAAAACTATTTTAAGAACAGCCATAAACTACGGTTATAAGCACATATGAAGTAACTCAAAGCACAAACTGATATGAAATTTAAGAACAATGAATAGACAAACATAGTAGCAATTCTGCCCAGATAATAATGAAGATATACTAATTTAAAATAATGCATATAGTCTATGTATAGAAAGTCCAAAACATGAGCATAAAATGAACTTATGTTACCTGACTTGAGGAGATTAGATATCAGAAATTCCTTCTCTTTTATTGTAGAGTTTGCTTGTCTGTATCTTTCTTCTAGGTCCAAGAAAGCATGCTCAGTGTCCACCAGTTTTTTCTGCACAAAATTAAAACTTATATTGATCTCTTGCCAGAAATGATCTAATGCAAATTAATACTTAATATATCTGTTAACACAAGGTAAAGCTTACCTGAGTTCTCTCTAGTTTGTCACTTAAATCTGCACTCAATAGCTTTTGAGAATTGTAAAGTTCTTGAAGCCCAATCAGTTGCTGCACAAATCATTTAAAACAAGACTCAGATTTCTATGGACCAATAAGATACTATAATATTTAAGTTAATGACTGCACCTTGTCCTTCGAGTCCAAATCAAGTTCCAATTTTTCTATCTTCTCGGTCATAGCCTGCACGGAGAAGTTGCAAAGCGCATGAGAAGAAGTGAAAAATAAATGCAAAATTGATAGTGTGTGGTGCATAACATAAGAAATAATCAAGGTAATAATTATAGAATGACCTTCTTTTCAGCTTCTTCAATCAAGTATCTATCACGTGGAATGTATATGCCATTCTTCTCTCGAGCAGCAAATACCTCTGTCATATTTTATAAATACAGTAAAATGTCACTTGATGTTCTGAACAACAACCCATAGTGCAAATTTACCAATAACTATAATTTGAATAATAATTCTCAGTTGACAACCACAGCAAAATTATGTAACCAAATAGCTTGCAAGACTTAACAAGTATACAAAGGAAATATGTGTGGATATCAAGATCTCATAATCAGCATGTAAAGCAACCAAAATACAAGACTTTCAGATACCTCAATAGTAATGCCAATATGATGATGATAAAAAAAAAACAACTACTCCATTTGCCTAGCTATCCAATATAGGCAAGAAGAGACAAGAGGATTTATAAAATGGCAGAAAGAAACATAATGGATAACCTTGTTTAAGACGGTCAATTTCTGCATATAAATCCTTGATCATTGCAGATTTCATCATCTTCTGGTTTATCTGTAGTGCAATAAAGAATATTGGCTTAGTCTTTGAAAAGATAATTTAATTTGGCAACAAAGTAACTGAAAACTTCCAAAACCTCGGGCTTATTCTTTATGTTCTTGGCTCGGTGTGCATAATCTAAGGTGCTCAAAGTCTCTTCCAAACAGAGGATGGAAGGTGAAATGGTAGCAATAATACATGTTTTAGTCTTTCCACCTAACGAGTCCCTGAGTAACCTCGTCAATTTGCTATCTCTAAAATCAAAATACAGAATATTCAGCCTACGGTATATGAAAACATGAATGAAACAAAAGTAAAACAAAATAGTGGTTATCAAGAATACCTATAAGGAATATGGCCAGAATGCTCAACAAGGGCATTAATAACACGACCAAGTGTGAGCAAACTTTTATTTATCTCCCCAGCTTCTCTCGCTCTTCCCTGCAGTGTTAGATATTCAAACAGCCAATTAATAAAGCTAGACGAACAACAAAGCAAATTGGGAAAAGGAATCACAATAACAAACAATAGCCAACTTTTCTCATAAATATTAACTAAGATGACTTTTTCTGAACGTGTACTCACATCTCTAGCACCTGAGCGTGAAATATTTTCTGAACCAGCAAGATCAACAAGGTTAAGCTTTCCGCATTTAATCATTTCTTCACCTTCAGGAGTAATTTCCTTAATGTGAATTGTAATGGAAAAAATGGAGTGGGATCTGCTACTTTGCTTGTTGAGTAAAGTTTCAGCGGTGCGCCTTTTTGCAGACCCTTTGTCCAAGATTTTGTAGATTTCACCAGCAGTATAGACTACCTCCTCTTCCAGTCCTCGCACAAAAACACCACCTTTGCCATCTTCCATAAGAGCAATAGGTTTCTTATTCTTGTCCTCGGAGAATTTTGATTCATCTGGGGCCAAAAGATCAGTTATCTCCTCATTATACAGCTCAAGAAATGTGACTTTCATGCTGTACTCAGCACATTGTGCCTCAAGTATCTCAAAGATTTGCCGCACTGCTCTTGGGATAACTCCAGCATCACTTGGGAATTCTCCATTCTGCTAGTATAATTATATAACTTAGTGAATTCCTAAAAGTTCAGTAGTGCTTCTTTCATCCATTATTCAAGGAACTAATACTGACCTTAAGTTTCCTTCCTCCACCTTCCATAGTGTAGGTTTTTCCAGTGCCTGTCTGCCCATAAGCAAAGATGGTGCAATTATAGCCCTCCAGAACCTCATTCACTATTGGAGCAACAGCTTGGTTAAACAAATCCTTTTGCTTGGAAGTTGGGCCAAAAACCTATGCAATTATCAAACCAAAAACAGATCTAACATGTTAAGAAAGACAGAAAAGGCACATTAGTGAAATATTGAAGACGGGGCTTAAATGACCTTATCGAAAGTAAAGGTTCTGTCAATCTGCTTGTTAGCAATATTCTGGGCAGCTAAAACTTCTCGACGGTGCTCATTGCAGGATATGACCGCCGGTGTGTTCATCCTCGCCTCATCATCACTCAATGGTCTGAATTTGTTCAAGCAATAGATTCAGTGAAGCAAAATCCAAAAAAAGAAAGAAATACCAGCCTCAAATCTTGAGCGTACAATTAGTTTACCTGCATCTCAGGATGACTTGGACATTGACCCCCTTGTCCTTATCAAACTTGCCGCTCAAGTTTCCATTCCCATCAATCGACCGGGGATCTCTCCCGTGCTTATCAGTAGACCTCGGGGTTTGTGAGGGCGACACCGGAACAAATCCTCCTTTCCTTTGCGAGCTATCCATCTCTCCACTACCTGGGTCATCCAAATTCCGAATCCTTAACACCTTGGACCAAGTTTCAGAAACAAATACCCTACTACTATTAAATCCAAGGAGCTACATTGTTCCAAGGAGACCTTAAGCAAACAATTAAAGACTCGTCTCCCGAAATTATGAAACAAAACCCCCAAGATCCCCAATCCCCAGCTTCAATCAGACAGAGAATAATCCAGAAAACCCCAAAAGGTAGCACTTTTCTTAAAAAAATTAAAAATGCAACGAATTACAACCAGAATCCTCCATCGCTGAGCAGGACTTGAACCCGGCAAAGGACAATGTCGAAGAGACGAATAACGCGAAGGAGGGGACAACGTACCACAAATTGGAAGGTGAGGATGGGCAATCCACCGCGATGCACGAATCTGTCAGACGATCCAAAGATCGGGGGATCTCTGGCCGGCGGCAATTGCCGAAGAAAAACAACGAATCAGAGAGAGAACACGTCGTCCTTCTCTCTCTCCGCTCTTCCGGCTGCTTATATCCGATCTGGGGATTTATCTGCAAAAGATCTCAGGGTTTGAGTGAGATTTTGCAGTCAAAAACAGGATTCTAGAGAGGCGACGGATCGAATCACCGAGAAGATGAGCGACTCAGAAAGGGGGAGAGCAGAAGAGATGGATGAAGAGTTAATAAGCAAAAGAAAAAAGGCCAATTAATAATTTGTGGGGAAGGTGGGTTGGTTTGAATTGAGACGACAGACGTCACTAACGCCGTTAAATAGCCGTTTATGCCGTCATCCGACCGTTAGAAGCCGGCGGGGACTATTAGCCCAACCATATAATATTAATTAAATGTAAAAAAAGTAATTATGAGAATAAATCATGGCCTGCACTTTTTAAGAGCAATTCTTTTACGATTTTTTTAATTAAATAATTTTATACTCCTAAATTAATGGAGAAGTATAAGCTTTTAAAAAATGGATGAGGATGATTTTTGAACGTTGGGGACTAATTCTTTCTGGCATTAACACTGAAATTATTCAAACTAGTTTTGTTTGGGGTCCAATGTTTGACTCGAATTCAGATTTTTGTAAGTTAGGGGGAGTTTACTGAGTAATTATGGAACTGTTCTGTCTTTATTTGGGAATGTTATAATTATAGAATATAGACGAAGACATTCTACCAAATTTAGGGACTTGGTTATCAACTCAGTTAAATTAATGTCTTTATTAAGGCACTGCACCTTTTTCTAAGGAATAATTTTTAGAAATCGGAATAATTTAATGAAATTTTTCGGATTCAAAATATAAGGATTGAAATTCTCAAATTCTAAATCTAAAATTCATAATAATCATATTACCCCAGTGTAAAAGTTTATAATGCATTAAATATTTTTGTCAAAGTTTTTAAAAATTATAATTTTAATAATTTAATTTCTTTTAAATGTCTAAAAAGTATTTTTGATCGTATTAGAGACTAGCTTTTGTTAACATCTTTAAAATTAAATTTAAATTAAAAATAATAAAATATTTTAGTTCAAACTATTTTTTAAGACACTAACATCACTTTTATGTCATAAAAGTTTTTTCATAAATTAAAATTATTTTTTAAAAAAATTTATAAATTTATTCTAAACTTTGGACATAACACTAAATTTAAATTAAAATAATAAAATATTTTGATCCAAAATAAAATTCTAGATCCTAGCACTACATCGTAACAGTGGAATTAATTACTTGAAAAGATAAAAGATTAAATTGGTTCTGTAGTAAAATATATGTTCTTAGGTAGACCTGATAATTTGTGTTGGGCTGGAGTTATCGTGTCGGACTGGCTCGATTTGGCTCGAAAAAATTCATGCTCGTCCCGACCCGATTCGATAAATATTCAAGCCTAGAATCATTGACCCGGCACAGCATGAAAAAATAATGGGCAGGTCTGGCTGGTTAGCCTCATAACATGAAAAAGAAATAAAAAATAAATGATTTGGATCAATTTGTCGGGCCAATTCGACCTGATAGCCTGATAACTAACGAGTTTTAAACTCGTTAATACGTGACCCACACATTGTTATCAGGCTATCGTGCCGAGCCGGTCCGATAGCACTTGGCCTAATAACGATCCGAGCACAATAAAACATCAACTCGAACCCAAAATTATCGGGCCTCGATGAGCTGGGCTATCGGATCGGGCGGAAAATTATCGGGTCTATTCTTAGGTGATTTGCATACATGTGTAAGTGTCGTGTTTTTTTAATTATATTCACGTTAAGATATTTAAATATCAAAGTAAGAAATACATCAAACCAAAATTAACTTTTATTATTATTATTATTATTATTATTATTATTATTATATTTTATTTTACTACGTAACAAAGGTGAGAGACCACAGTACCACACTTGTCTATGCAGGCATCAACTCGGGTCCCGTGCTTTGTTAGGGGCGCGCCCACTCTTTTTCTTTTAGCAAAGCTAGTGAGCACCTTTACAACGATACCCTCACAACTTCTTTTTATTTTTTAATTTTGATCTTTATGTATATAAGCTATAGTATAATGACAAGCTATAAAGGTGCCCTCTACTCTATATGATAATTTCAAATACTGTTCATTTATTTTATAAACATAAACATAGAAAATTGTTAAGAGATAAATGAACAACAGTTGATCCAACAATAAGGAGATAACACTGATTCCTTCCCCTCCATTTCACGTATACATTCCATGTGACAATGGCCCATAGATTCTCATGACTGCTACAAAGTTTTGGATGCATTGTGCAATAAGTATTTGTTTATTTTCTTGCATTTTAACTATTTATTTAGTTTCTTTTATCGTGCAAGGTATAAAGAAAATACGTACATGGTACATAACAAGTAGTCATTCACAACTGATGAACATTATGGGACTATATTTTAATTTAAATTATTTATTTATCTATTTTTGCATAATATATTGCTGTTTTCGCAACATAAACGGTTAAAAAATTATATTTGTTTTAGATATTATATTTATATATTTGATATTTTCAACGCATCAACGGTTCCTTTGTTTCAGTGAATAAAAAAATAAGATAATACATTAAAAGAATTATATTATTATTCTAATTTTATTTTCGTATAATTTATAGTAAATTATACTGATCGCTCCTGGGGTTTAATAAAATTACACTAATATCTTCTTCTATTTATAATTTTATCGTATAATCCACCTGAGTTTTATAAAAGATTACACAAATATTCTCTATCACGAAATAAAATTACATAAATCTTCAATGAATTTTATAAAATATTACATAAATTTTTCCTAAAAAATACTCAGATGTGATGATTATAACCTGGACAAATAGATGGGAGGTCAGTATAATTTTACTAAATCTCAGAAAAGATTAATATAATTTACCCTATAATTTAAACATAAAAAAATAATGAATTAAAATTTATTTCTTATATACCATTCTTTATCCCATAAAACAAGCGTGTCGTAAATATTTATACGTGTGTGGTTATTAAATATTTAAAATTAATATTTATAATGACAATTAAATTGTGTCAATTTAATTCAATTTCAACCACCACTATACATACACGTCAAAAGGGTGTTTTACTTAGAAAATAACTCCAATATTACTTCATGTGTTTTTTTAAAGTAATACCCTGTTTTTGTTATAAGCACCAAATTGACCCGAGGGTGTAATTCTCAAAATATCCTTGAATGTGAAATTTAGGAGTGGTAATTTTGTTTGCATTCATCAACTAAAAATTACATCCATATCGTATTCGATCCATATCTGTAAATAAAAATGAATATAAGCGAATGTAAATTTAAAAAATTTATATCCACACGAATGCGGTGCAAATACAAATATAAATGTGAATCCACACCATATCTGCATCATATTCGCATCGTATATAAAAAATTATTATTTTGCCCCATATATAAATTACTTAGTATATATTATATAAGATTTTATGATAAATTACATATGAAACTCTAGTAAATTACTAATTATTATAATTTTTAATAATATAAACTATTTTTTTATTAAATGCAATACAAATGCAGATGCGTCGGGTATCTGCACATGAATGTTGTGCGAATATGAATATCGATAGCAGATGTAATGCAAATACAAATGTATGGTGCAAAGACAGATAATACAGTTTTTGCACCGTATTCGATCTGCTGTCATGCTTAGTGATTTTTTTGTAATATAAGATTGAATTATTTTTAACTTATAAGATTGAATTATCCCAAAACATATTTTTCACGTTAAACTTACATACGATAAGAAATGAAGGGAGGATAAATTATCTGATTAGTTGTCATTCCTAGTGAAAAATTTCATTTAATATAAGATTGAATTGTCCCAAAATGATCCCCCAAACATATTTTTCACGTTAAGCTTACATTTGGTAATAAATGAAAGGATGACAAATTATCCGATCCGCTATCATCCATAGTGAAATTCCATTTAACATAAGATTGGATTATTTTTAACTTATAAGATTTAATATCCTAAAAAATTCCAAAACATATTTTTCACGTTAAGTTTACCTGCGGTAAAAAATGAAAGGAGAATAATTTATCCCCTTAATTTTTTAAAGGATAAACCTAAATTTGGCTCGATGTTTTTCACGATTTTTTATTTTTGATCCTTATAATTTAAATTTTTTAATTATTGTCATCGTAATTTTACTATGTGATGAAGTTAAATATCGTTGTCACCCCAATAACTAATGATAATATCTTTAAACTTGAGTGGCAAACACATTACTGATTTGTTAATTGAAATTTATTTTATCTTTTACGCATTTTTTATATCATTTTATTTATTTTTCACATTAAAAATTAATTTAATTTAACATTTTAAAACAACAATACCACGTAATCGTACCTCTAACCTGTTTCTATCTTTTCTTTTCCAAATCATAACCTAAAAAATCAATGTCAAAGTCATCTCTAATGGCAATTGCGTGGCTTCAAGAAGGAGAGAGATGATATTAAATTAAAGAAGATGTCATAGTTCTACGATTGTGGTGGAAGAATAGGCCCCATGGTTTATATTTTTATATCTTAATCCTCTTTTATTTATTTACTTATTTAAATTTTATCTCTAATTCAGTCAAACTCCGTTTGCGAATTTTCTTATTTTATTACAACAAGGATTTCGAGTATTCTTGTGATTCTTAGCATCATTTTTTGCACAAAATTTATTATGATTTAAGTTTTTTGCATTTCAGTTATTATTCTTCAATTTTTGGAAGTATTTATCATGTTTTTATATTTGTTTTAAAAAAATAAATTAAATAACGTGTCAAGAAAAAAAAATTATTTGACATAATAATAATCTATTGTCACGCAGGATTGAAGATAATATCGTTAATTATCGTAGTGATGATAGAGACTAATTTTCTCATGAATTAAAATTATAACGATCGAAAATCAAAAAGTCGATGAAAATTGGGTTTATCCAAATTTTTAACTTATAAACTCATGTACTTGTGTTTGATACACATGCGGTATATGTAGGTTTTGTATGTTCCACGTGTCACCCACTGATAATGAGGGTTTAAGAAGTAGTTCATTGTCTCAAATAATTAGAAGCTCAATGTTTAAGTCAACCTACAGTAGTAAGTGTGGCAGATATACAATAACAAACATAAAATATATGCACATTGATGAAAGATCTTGTGCCGACAAATGGCAATCAGTCCAATCAAATTACTCTTGTGAACTAGCTTTGTTGATCAATTCACGGGCAGACCAGATCCATTCATTGGGAACATAGTCACATATCTTCTTTTTCCCCTTTCATATTAATTTAAATCCCTTGGATATTAACATGAATCTAAATGATGAAAAGAATTATAATTTAATGAATGATGCGATCATTCAATCAAATTGCAATAGAACTTTGATTTGCTCCAGTGGATGATGGTTTTGCTCTATGGAAAAATAAATATTAGAAAAATAAATTAAATTAGAAGCTGTATGAGGTGGATCTCCAAACAAGGTCACGTGTGACAGCCAAACAAAAAGCTTCATGTGTGGGAAAACGATGCGTCCAACTAGCTAGGTTTCCTCTGCACGCAACTCAGATGGATGCCTCTCCCAAATACTTGTTTTGTCTGGTCCAAAACTCCAACTATCCTCAATGAGCACTAATTTTTCCTACGTGTAAGTACTACTCCCTCCCTCCTTTTCATAATAAGTCATTTTTAAAAATTTTAACACAGATTAAAAAATATATTTAATAATTTAATATTTAATATTTTTTTACCTATAGTATGTGACCCTTAATATTCTCATATCTCAATAAAGATTCTATTGATTGATCTTTAATATTATCTTATATTGTATATCATTGATGGGATAAACTTTAGTAGAGGTTAAAATTGGTAAAAAAAAAAATACTATATTGAAAATTTAAAGTGTCACTTAATATAAATTTTTAAAAAAAAATCTAAAAAATTATTTATTGTGGAACGGAGGGAGTATAATTTTAGAGCAAATATATCGACAATTTTAATGTCAAACCAATTATAAATCATAAAATGACAAAAACTATAACATGCAACGTAAAAAAAAAAAATCGAAATCAATTTTTATAATGTACCATTGATGTCATTGTATTTATATGTTATTTTAATAAAACAAAATATTATTTTATTTTAGTGGAATAATATACAAGACAATTTTTTTTATACCTATTTATGTTCTCTCATCAATTCTTCCTCATCGCGTTCGGTGCCTTATGAGCGCATTATTGTCAACAATCTCAATGAATAGAAACACTCATATATCTTCTCTTATTTTTTGTCGATGCCAACACCTTGAAAACCTTTGGAATTTATTTTATTCCCCCTATAAGATCCTAGGTGCAGTATTAGGGATCCATTAAGATTACGGTTTGGAGGAAGAACGAATATGAGAATAAAATGTTGAAAAAGATATTGGAGTTTCACTTTGATTCTAATTGGGTAGGAATCAATACAGAGGAGGAAGGAGAAGATGTCAAGCGGTAGATGATCATTGTTTTGTGTGTGTTCAATAGGGACGATAATGGTTCAGTTAATCGTATTTTTTATGATTAATCGAAATTGAATCCATTCGATTTCAAAAACTAATATCTGATATCGAAACCAATTTATTATTGATTATCCGACGAATAAACGATATTTGTTCAATTTCAAAAACTAATATATGA
Source organism: Canna indica (assembly GCA_034359265.1). NCBI lineage: Eukaryota > Viridiplantae > Streptophyta > Magnoliopsida > Zingiberales > Cannaceae > Canna > Canna indica. The sequence continues at coordinate 72,331,043 of CP136896.1, forward strand.
AATCAGAACCAATTTTATTATTGATTATCCGACGTTAGTTTGGTACAAATAGATACAAATACCTTATTAGTAGACGACTGACTAGGTGATAAATAAACAAATAATAGACAAATAATCATTAATTAAATTATTAATTATGTACAATAATTAATTATAACGTATTTCAATTATTAATTATTCATGAATTCATAACCGAAATTGCACCGAATTTAATTAAATTTTTTTAATTCACTAAATCAAACCAAAACTAAATTATAAATTCATTATCTCAAATTAAATTTTGTGATTTAATTATAATAAAAATATAATATTATTAAAACAACGTATACAAACATCAAGAGTACAATGTCAAAATTAATTTCGATTGTTTGCTATTTTTTCAATAGTTTCGGTTTTTTTTTCATGATTCCGGGTTGATAAAAAGTTGTAAAAAATATTATTTTTTTACATTTAGAACCTTCGTGGTACAATTAGTACCTGTGATTGGGCCAAGCATATAAAAAATCAAAATGCCCAAATTAAATTAATAATTTTTTATATAATATTATTATTTATCATTTTTTTTTAAAAAAATAGTTTTTAATTTAATTTGACTATTATATTTTATAGAAAAAATAACCCTTCCACTCAAATCAAGATTTTTTTTACTTATATTATTATTTTTTAAATATTTAACATTATGATTATATTTTATTTAGTGTCTAATAAAATTTGGTATTTTAAATTTAATTTTTTTAGTTTTGAATTTATTTCTTTATTCAGTTCGATTATAGTATTTTAGAAAAAAATTAAAAATTTGAACCAAATGCAGATAATATTATTATACATCATATATTTAACATTATTTATATTGTATTAAATTTTCTTCATTAATTTTCTTTATTTTACTATAAATATTTATTTTAAAAAAATACAAAATCTAAAATAAAATTTATATATAATGACTATAAATTAATTTTGATGAAATTAGAATTATGATTATTCGAGGTGTTAAAAAGTTTTTCGTGTATTTTTTTAAAGAAACAAAGAATTTGATGAAATCAGATACGAAATTATTGGATAAATTGATAAAGTGAGAGTTTTGATGTATTTTTTTCATTAAAAAATTATGTCTTCATTGTTCTCAATCCCAAAATTTAGGAATTGAGATATATTAGGGAGACCCATTGAAGGTTGTGATAGATTTGTTAAAATGATCAAAGTTTGAGATAGATATATTAATTTATCTTATTTATATAATATTATAATTTATATGTTGACGTAACACGGTAATAAAGAATATTTTTTAATTTGTTGGGTCAAATGCCACGTCAATCTTTAACGGTTGCATTGATGAGCATTTAATGTTGGGATAGAATTATTATGAATCGAATTGTTTAGGATATAATTAATACAAATTAAAGTTCAAACTAAATTTATGAAAAAGATCAACGTTTAAGATAAATAAATTATTTTTTTCGATAAAAAATAGTGATATTAGTAACAACGGGATATTTTGAACTTTGAATGTGTTCACCTAACTTGTTATCTTCTATGTCGGATTGACATTTGTGGATGATAAAATTCATCTAATTGTCACGTGTGCTATCATTGTTATCTAGGGATGTCAACGGGGCGAGACGGGTACGGGGGGTGCCTATTCGTTATCCGTCCCGCGAAATAAACGGGTATCCGTTACCTATTTATTTCCCGCGGGTATAAAAAATGGATACCCATTTAATTACCCGGGGGGGACGGATACCCACGGGTATTGACGGGTACCCATGACACTTTAAAAATATATAAATTATAATATTTTAATAACACTTTAACTTTTCAAGTATTTTGCTAACAACTTCAAGTATAACAACTTCATTTTGATAAACACACAATATTTTGATAACAACATTATCGTAAATTTTCAAAATATAAAGTATATGAGTATTGAATTAGGTTATGAATTTTTTAGTATATGTACCGAGGATAATATTATAATTTACTAATTTTCGCGGATAACAGATACCCGCGGGTACGGGTAGTATAATATCCGTATCCGTCCTATATAATAAACGAGTAAGAAAAATTACCTGTGAAATCCCCGCGGATAAGAAACTATCCCCCATACCCATCATGAAACGGGTAAATACCCGTCGGTACCTACCTAAACGGGTAATATTACCATCCCTACTGTTATCATGTTAATATAATATTGAGTTTAATCAAGCTAGTCAAATCGGATCGAGAGTATAATTACATTTGATTGGGTTAAAATCATGTCAATTAATTGAGTTAAGTCTAATTAATTATAACTTTTAATTCACCAAGTCAAGTAATATCAAATCAAACTCGAGTTAAATTCAATAAGATGTGGTTGGGTCAACCTTAGGTAGAGGCTTGATCGATTGCATTGCACTGCGTTTAAAAAGGATTTGTAAGCACCGAAAAGTATCGTTTAAAAATAAGCGCTTCATTTTAATGAATATTAGTATATGATAGGATGGAATAATAAATAAAAGAAAGATTTGAATTTTTTTTTTAAATTTAATTATATATCAGATATAATTGTTTATATATTTTAATTATATTTTCTTCCAATACAATCATCGAATAAATAATAAACTAAAATTTATTTCTTATCGTACGATCCTTTATTTATAAAATAATCTTGTTCTGAAGGTGTTTTAAGATTGGGCTCTCACTTGTACCACAAAGGAGTGTTATCTCTTTTAATGGGTTGGACACGCGGAGAATGTAATATTTGACAACAAATAAGTGGGCTTGTAATTGTTGACAAAGTTTGGATCCGAGCAATGGCTTAATGGGTCTACATGAAGCCCAATTTTATTCAGTCCGATTGGAGAAAGACTTCGGATCCGAAGATATATTGCGCTAATATAAATGAAATAATCTAAACCGTTAGCATCGTTTTCGCTTTTGAAAATCCAACGATCCAAAAATAGACAGCTCATCGATCAGCACGCGAACCGCCTTCGCCAATCACCGCCATTCTCCTTTTTCTTTATAAAGCCTTCGCCCCTCATCTTGATCCTCCTCGACCACTTCGCCTTCGAAATCACGCTTCTAGTCTTCTTCTCGATCGCGATTCCTGATGGCGCCCAAGGCCGAGAAGAAGCCGGCAGAGAAGAAGCCCGCAGCCGATAAGCCGGCGGAGGACAAGGAGAAGAAATCTGTGGCCGAGAAGGCCCCGGCGGAGAAGAAGCCAAAGGCCGGGAAGCGCCTCCCCTCCAAGGACGGCGGTGCCGCCACTGGCGACAAGAAGAGAAAGAAGGCGAAGAAGGGGAGCGAGACGTACAAGATCTACATCTTTAAGGTGCTCAAGCAGGTCCACCCGGACATCGGTATCTCCAGTAAGGCCATGTCGATCATGAACTCTTTCATCAACGACATTTTTGAGAAGCTAGCTCAGGAAGCCTCCCGCCTTGCACGATATAACAAGAAGCCCACCATCACTTCCCGTGAGATCCAGACCTCCGTTCGTCTGGTTCTCCCCGGTGAGCTTGCCAAGCATGCGGTGTCTGAGGGTACCAAGGCCGTGACTAAGTTTACCAGCTCTTGAGCGGATGGTCGGTGATTTGATCTGTATTGAACTTCTGAGAAATCTGGGAATCTGTGTTTTTCTAACACTGGCTGGTTATGTCTTATTTCTTTCTGGGTTTAGTGTTTTGGTGGAAGTTCAATGCAGATGTAACATAGTAGGTTGGCTAGTTTATCAAATTAAAAATGAGAAATGTGTCTTTTAAGTAGCACTGTTAGATGGTTTGTCTTTTTCTGTTTGAAGTGGTAGTAGAATGTGTATCTAATTTAGTTGCAAGATATTGCTTCAAATATTCGTGAAGTGCATGTCCTAATTATAGTCGTTGGACTATCTGTTTATTATCGTTCTTTTTTGCATGTAGAAGATTGATGGTATATTGCTATCTCAAGTGTTTCATTTATTATGGTGTAGAAGAGCGCACGTTGAGAACTCCACTGGTTCTTTGGATGCATCTTTGATTTATTATTGTAGTTTTAATTGATTGATAATTTATTATCAATGTTATTGATTTTAGTCAGTAGTATTTTAAGTATTGTTTGTGTTCTGTTGGAACATGTGATCTGTAAATATTATTTTCTCCACGAAGTCACTTTTGCAAATGTGCTTGATGTTTGATTCACATAATCACCTGCAATTTCACTTTCAATCTCCGTATAGAATTTCAGGTAATTTTACTGAAGGTTGATGGTGTCTGTTCCACCAGTATTGGTACTTCTAATGGTATTTGCTGCGCAATCCTTTATCAGTTTAACTGCTATTGGATTTCAAGCTCGTGGCAGTGCGATTTTTAGTACTACTGATTTCTTCCTTTCTTCCTTGATGAAATTGTTATTGTTGGTCATTGAATAATAGAGTTTTTTTGTTGTCTTTTTCAGCAATGTTAACATTTTGGATGCTGATTACTCATTAGTGGACAAGCTTTCATGCTGATTAATCATGATGGGTTTGGATAATCATGCTGGTAATGCAAAATTATTCTTGTTGACATCGTTTCCATATAATGTTTTGTGGCTTGTTACAAATGAATTGTGATTTCATCAGTTCATGTATCGTTTGCTACAAAAATGTAGATATACTGTTTGAAATCATATGCTTAGGGCTGTCTATTCAAGTCAACCCAACTGGATCTGATTTCAATTGGGTTAGATTTGGAATTTAGAGAAAAAAATTATTCGAATTAATGTGAATTTGATGTGGACCCAAGTCGAATATGATTTCATATTTTATGAATCACGTTGAATGGAATCAAGTACTATTTTAAAGAAGAGATGGCATGATTTCAATTTGTTTTTTTTCAATTTACATCTTGGGTAATTAGTTTGAGGTTTGAATCAATTTTGGGTAATGGGTTCTGGTTAATGGGTGTGACTAGGTAAGTGGGTCAATGAATGCTTAAGTCAATAGAAAACCAAATGAGGGCTTTAAAATATAATTTAATAAGAATTAAGGACGTAAACTTATAGATCCAATCAGATACATTTTAATTTGAACGGGTATGGCCCAAATTATTCGAATTGAGTCGGATCATCAAAATAGGTATGCCTCATTGATTACAGTTTTGCACCTAGTTTTGTATACTTTTGTTGATGCATATTTGTTGTTCTCCATATTTTTCTTGTATCGGAAGACCGCTTGAGCTGTGTAACAATCATTTTTTTACTACATGTGGAAGTTCAAGGTAAGGCGTTAATTAATATTTGACCATTAAAAGCACAGGTTATGTTTGCTTCATATGATAGAGAATAATAGGATAATATCTGAATTTGTATCCATTTTTTGTTTAGTGCATGTTAGAAGAAAATAAGATTTAAAAATATATAAATTATATTATATCTAATAAATATTGGATTTAAAAATCCTCTTCAATTCTACCTTTAATATCCAATCCAATCGGAAACAAACTATTAGGTTATGATATTAGGTTATGACAATACTACCTTTAGTGGTCTTGTGTTATAGCATTAAAATGTTTTGATATTAGGTTATGACAATACTGTTGAAACACAACATAAATTTTTCTCCTCTCGAAAAAGAAAAATAGATCTTTCATGCAATAACTACAAAAGGGCAAACTAGAAAACAGCTTGTCAGATTGGTTGAGCACGCCCTGATATTCTAGGCTTGATGTTATCAAATTGTTTGCTAATGAGTTCGACTCTTTATTGTTGAGGGATTATTGTTTACTGTCCCTTATATTACCTTCTGAGCCGCTACTTAGTTCTATTGACCTTTTTTTATTAAGTAATTGTTTTGTATAACCAGTATGTGTATCAAACCACTATTAAAATCACATCTGGGTGGGCTGTGATCTGATCCCTACCTGTCGCGATTTCAGTAATTGTTGGTGTTACATATGTCTGTTCCACTAAGTAATTTCTCTTGATCATAATGATTCAAAACTAAGCTTGTACCATTTTAATCTCACTTGTGGTTCGGACAAATAAGGGGCCGTGCATTTGCCTCTTAGTGTAAGAGGAACTAGTATTACCATTAGTATTTTTATCATTTCAAATGTTGAAATGATATGCTTTCAGGATATACTGTGAAGCACCGTTTTGCAATTTATCTCCAGGTATCCTCATTGCTGCCATATGGGGCTCAGAACTATAACGTCGAAGTTGATGAGTTGCAGCAAAAAATTCCTCGGACATATATCCACGAACGCTATCAACAACTGATTAGCTGCTGCTGCTGCGGTTCAGTGTGTCGAATGGAAGAAGTTAGTTGTAGCATGTCTTTCCTTATACTCGACCTTCATTTGTAGAGCAAAGCCATCAAGGTATAGAATTTGCCACAATGCCACCCTTTATCTTCATGTCTTTACAACCTATCCCTGTTGATAAGGCATTTCATAAAGCAGGTATAGAAGCTGTGACCTTGTTTCCAATATGAGATTGAAGTGATGATAGAAAGCCCTGCCTGAAGCATCTGCAATATTGTAAAAATAAGCAAAAAGTGGCAGTCCCCGTGTAAGGGCCTGCTACTTAAGTCGGCATTGGATATCGCTTGAGCATTTTTTTAAAACATAACATGGATCAGAAATTATCTAGATCCTAGATCCATAATAAGAACTTTGAAATTCCCAGATCTACAATTATTCTCTTTGTCTCCAAAATATCTTCCAACTATTTTCTCAAGATCTTCAATTTCGAGTTCAGTCTCGTATTTAATTTCAGAGTTTTACACTAAAAATTTCTGTTATATTTAGAATTTATCTTTTATAATAATAACAATAATAATATATCGAGTAAATTATATACATTAAAAAATAATAAATTAATTTTATTTATTTTAATTTTACATTTTTGAAAAAAAATAGAATTTGCTTGTAAAAGTTTAGAAACGAATAGAACTCAATAGCATTTGGGGGATTTTGAGAAAAAAAAATATAGATTCGAAATTTTTTGGATCATTGTTATGAATTCGGTTTAGAAAAATTGCTCAAATTTCTTCATCCCTCGGATTATTGGGATCGTGATAAATGGCACCTAAAATATATATTGAGATAAAGGTTTTTGGATCCCATTCCGGAACTTGAATTTGAATGCGGTGTTCGCAAGGTGAGTGATAGGAAATCAGCTCATCAATATTCAAGGGGCTCTCGTCTAGCAATTCTTTGAACCTAAAAAATGAATATAAAAATGGGACGAAGATACAAATTGCAAATACCTGAATGAAGGGATTTAGTGCTTTTGTAATACTTGTTTTTGTATCTGATAGATGATCGGGTCAGAAACCTAGAAGAGGATTTTAGTTCATCACAATTTTATTTGTCATAGATGATGGAAAAAAGAAACGTAAAAGAGAACTTGAGCGGTCAAGATTTGTTAACAGTTCATGTTATATAAGATTTAAATTCGATGTTGACTTCGGAATCTCATCACTACTAGCAGCAAACCCTAAATATAACCAGAAAATGCTATAGTATGTAGTCATATAGTATCAAAATCAAAAATAACTTAGAAACCTTATAGGAAATAATATTGTAAATTGAAATGATTATTCCACTTGTAGGTGTGATGAACTAAAATAGTATTGTGAACTAACTTTGGATTGAAACAAATGAAGGAACAGGCAAGGAGGGCATTTATGGAGTATCTTTTCCCTTAGCTCGAATAAGTTTCCCACTATGGAGGAAATCATCATTCCTCCCATTTTCTCTCCTATCCATTGATGGAGAATCACATGTTAAGTAATTAGATGAAATCAGTGTATTTGATACCGATTTAATTTTAGAAATTAGATGATAAATTCGGTAACCTAAAATCTGAAGTGATATTCTCTAATCTTTACTCTTACATAGCTGACGAATAAATACAAGCAAATCGTCATCTTCTTATCCATCTAAGCAAATAGTACACAAATGCTCGCTTCCCCGCATCAAGCCGCCTTCTTTGGGGACTTCGTACCCTTCGACGGCGACTTAGGCTCCTTGGCCGCCTTCTCCGATTTCTTCGGAAGCAGCACCGGGTTGATGTTGGGGAGCACTCCTCCATGGGCGATGGTCACGCCCGCCAGAAGCTTCCCCAGTTCCTCGTCATTCCTTATGGCCAACAGCACATGCCTGGGTATGATCCTGTTCTTCTTGTTATCCCGCGCTGCGTTGCCGGCCAACTCCAATACCTACAGGGGTGACGACGACCAGAGGGGATAAGGAAAGAGGAAGAGTTTGGACTGGAGGAAAACCTACGGATTCGTGAGAAGAGAGCTTACTTCGGCGGCGAGGTATTCGAGGACGGCGGCGAGATAGACGGGAGCGCCGGTGCCGACGCGCTGGGCGTAGCGGCCCTTCTTGAGGTAGCGGCCGATACGGCCGACGGGGAACTGGAGGCCGGCCTTGACGGAGCGGGAGACCGGCTTCTTCTTCGGGCCGCCGAACTTCCGGCCGCTGGCTCCCTTCTTCGTGCTTTCCATATCGGTCGAGGAGGGCGAAATGGAGACTAGGTTTGTGATTACTGGCGCGCTCGCGGTGGTGGTGGTGGATGAGGAAGACGAGATCGGGAAACTTATTTATATCCATCGGGTTGGTCGTAGGAGCAGCTCGCCTCGGATCGAGTTATTTTAACCGTTGGATTGGTATTCGATCGACGGCTTAGGTAGATCCGTTGGCGATCCGTAGGATTTATGTCTCGACCAATGAGAAAGCGCTATGATGGCAGTTTGCTTTGGGGTGTGCAATTTTTAGGAGAGGGGCTCCCTCACTGCATGCACGTGCGCCTCACTGTATACAGCCGATAGTATAAATTTTAAAATACAGCCGATAGTAAATTATATAGAAAAATAAAAGGGTTAGTTAATAAATATATCACGATTTTTATCGAAATTCTCAAATATATCACACTTTTCATTTGTTTTAAAAGCAAGCTTTAACTATCGATTCGTTTTGATTATATCACACCATCAAACTCGGGTTAAGTTTTTCGTTAAATTGCTGACCTAGCATCGATGACATGTCAACCTAAGTCCAGTCAGCCATTAATTTAATATATAAAAAGTAGGTAAGATGATGTGTATCAGTAAGTACAGTAATTTAATAGGTAACAAAAATACTGTACTTACTAATACACGTCAGTTTACCTATTTTTTTATATTCAATTAATGGCTAATTGGACTTAGGTTGACACGTCATCGATGTCGGGTCAATAGTTTAATGAAAAACTTAATCCGAGTATGACGATGTGGTACAATTGAAATGAATCGAGAGTTGAAGCCTGCATTTGAAACAAATGAAAAATCATGATAGATTTGAAATTTTTGGTAAAAATCGTGATATATTAATTAATTAAACCAAAATAAAATGATTATGTAATTATATTATAGAGGTAGATCTAATACAAACAATAATATTTTGATCTATTAATTATATTATACAATTACATATGAAAATATATATTAATTATATTTTAGTAAATTGTATATCAAAAAAATTATATTACACATATTTCACAAATAAAAAATAATTTTTCATATATAATTTACTATATATAATAATATATGAACAAATTATATTAATTATTTATCTAAAATATATATGACAAAGATAAAATATTAATTTATATACAAATAGTAAGTATTTATGTCAACCAAATATATTGCATGAAAAGTGCAATTTCTCGTGTGATTATTTCATATCAACAAAACACAATTTTGATAATTCCCGATAAATGCATGAGAAATTAATTCATGAGAAGTAAAATTTTACGGAGGAAATTATTCTCTATGTCAACCAAACAATGTCATATTATATTAATATTATTCTTTATTATAATTCATAATAGACATAATGAAGATATGAATTTTACAGTTTTAAAAGATAAAATATTAATTTAAAAATATACAAATATAATTTTAAATTAGTTAAATATTTTTTTTATGTAATTCAAAAATATAACAAATAGGTATATTATGATATATTATATTCCTAATCTATTAGGGATAGTCATTCGTTGTGTTTAAAACTGAATCAAATATGATAATAGGAATAAATAAGGAATAGATTCCTCATCTATTACCAAACATACCATAGTTTAATAGATGATGTTAAGCACAATATTAAAGATAAAGCAAAATCATTTTAGATAACATTTGTAGGAGATAATTCAAAATTTTAGATTATCATTTTACGGTAATGTATAATATATCATATTTGTTTATAAGTATAATTATAGTCTACCTTGTCATGTGAGGAAAATTCAATTACATACATGGGTTAATATAAATTTATCAGTTTTATTGTAATCTTGCAAAAAATTTTTTAAAAAAACAAAACTTTGGCCTCAAGACTCAAGAGCATGCTTCTTCTTCCTATGGTTGCAGGAGTTTAGGGGCACGGTGGATGGGGAAGAGAACCCACTAATCTTCCTTGCATACAAGAATAACTGAGCTGTAAATAGTATCTTTCCAATACGTGTGAAATGTATTTGTAATTTTGTACAGCACATATACAACTTGTCCCACTTCCTCCTAATACTCGATCTCAGCACAACTATAAACTCATGACTCCCTAAAGAGATAAATACGAGATTGGGCACTAACAAATAGCAAGGCTCATAAGAAAAAGATAACTGTAAAACCTAACAGAGGATATGAACAAATAAGAATTAGTGATTTAATGACAACTTGGACAGGTTCTTCAGCCCATCAATACTTGATCGACCATGCCTCCATTTCCCATGGCTATGCCTGTGATACACCTTTCCCCCTTCTGCCTTCGTGAGCTCCACGCCACCACGCTGACCTGGCAACGTCAGAGCACCCATATCACACAGACGAGGGATTGCCTTCTCAAGTATAGTTGTGTTCTCGAACATTATTAATGGATAGTCCTTCAAATATGCCTGCAACTGTTAATACAAAAATTTCCAATTACTAACATATGATTGAACAATCCAAGTCTTTCACTTAATTGGATATGATTAATCCGCACTTCTAGAGCAGAGGGTACCAAATAATAGAAGTAGAGGATGAATTTACCTTTTCCTCCATCATTTCTGAAAACCCAAGCTTGTCTATCCATAGAGATTGAACATCCTTGGTAGTAGGAACTATAAGATGCTTGACATCCAAACGAGACAGTATTTGCTCAACTATTGAATACAGAACCCGGAAATAACCCTGACCACAAGGAATTATCAAATCACTGTATTTTAAAAAAGAATTTTGTTCAAACAACTTAAAAAATAAACTGTGTTCCCTCGTGTGTATATGTGGTGCTTTTGCCATGGACCGTGGTTCTAAATTCTTGGGAGAATCACAACACTTCAGAATGACAGAATCAATGTAATCTTTGCAAGATATCTGGGAGAATCTCGTCTTAGTTGATCCAGGGATTAAAGTGCAGAGAATATTTCCTCACCTTTCCTCGGTAGTTTTCACAGGTAACAACCAGAGGCAGCTCTGCAACATTCTGACCAAATGCTCTAAACATCCCGGCTGATACAATGACTGACCTGAATTTTACAACAAATAATTGTCAATTGCTAACTAAAGCTTCTGTTGACAAACAAAATTAGACTATAACTATCTGGCGAATAAGATCGCTCTTTGAAATATTCTTTTTGAAATAGGTTTCTGACAACATAGAAGGCATGCACTAAACATAAATAAAAGAATGAAAATATCTTTCTATATGCAAAAGAAAATTATTACTTTACTGTTATGGTCGCACAATATACTCCTTCAAGCAATTTGCCTACTGCATCTTTACTGCATACACAAAAAAAATGAAATACAACATAGGATTGTGCAGGAAACCATAACTGCAGATACTATACATGACAATCAACATCAATAAATAGAAGCAGTAAGAACTTACGCATGAACCATTGCGGCTATGAAGTCCTCCCCATCTTCAACTATAGGATCAAGTTCTTCCTGTTTTGTGAGAATAATTTATCATATTAAAAGATAGCTAAAGATACACATATTGGCATCACAACAAAGCATAATTTGAAGATACATTAACTGTTTAATCCAACAGCCCTTACTAAAAAATCTGCTTAATCCAACGAGTTCCAGCACCAGTGAGAATTAGAAAACACAATAAACCAGCAAGAAACACAATGGTTTGATAATTGTCCTATGGGCATCATTCATCAACACCTACTGAGTATTTTATAGTCCTCATTCTTTTACAATGGTACTCAAGGTCCATGAATATACAAATATAGGAGTTTATTGAGGATGTCTGTTTCTAAACACTAATTTGCCTCCACCAGATCAATAGGTACTATCGTTTGTAGATGAGGGAGCACTCAGATTAGGTGGTGTTTATAGATAAAGAAAGACACAATTGCAAAGTTCGTCCACAATGATGCTTATCAGCGGTGAGTGAAGATCAGAAGAAATGCTAGTGAGACAATTGTTGCAAAAAAGATGTAAGGAAGTATTTGCAAATTAGGAAAAATGGTAGGTTTTGGTTACTAACCCTTGGCTTTATAATGTTTGTTTATTCATCTCCCATCACCTTTTATTTACCAATACCCTGCAATTTTTTTTAAGCCATATAATGATTGAATTTCTTTCTTCCAGACATTTTGTACTCAGATACACCAATCCCATGGATGTACACATAAACAAGAGATAAAGAATCTGGAAGACAGATTTACATTTCTTTCCAAAGAAAAAATAGAACTTACATGGAAAACTCCAACAATCTTACTGAGCAGTGAGTAATCTTTGACATAATTTCCATTCAAAATTTGCCAGTGGATGTCAGCTTTAAGGTCATCAGCTAAATCGTTCATTGGACTTTTTAACATACTCAGTAACTCATCAGGAATGGAACTTTCTCCATCATTTACTAATCCTTGCAAAATAGCATAAGTGGAATCACATTCTCCAGAACAAAACCACTTGCAATCAACTGGAACTTCCTGCAACAAAGTATTAAAGAAGAATGTGTTCCATCAAACACTATTTTTCATGCATTAATTGTTGCACCAACATAATTAATGAGGGGACAAAAGGAATCTGTCTTCACCTTTAGATCACAAATTCCATGATCCTTTAAACAACCAATATGATACTCCCTTTCACACTAAAAGCAACAGTCATCAAATATTCCTATGAGCACTTATGTAAAAACAAAGCAAAATAAGAAAAAGAAAGTGACATACTTGTGTACAGAATATTATTGTTTTTTCTCCAAAAACATCGAGGATGTAAGAGGCATCCCTGTATATCACATTGTACGAGTCAAGGAATATGGTACAAGATGAACAAATCATTACAAGTTAGTGGGAGAAAAGAATGTCTCAGGCAATTTAATATAGATAGAGACATACTTGCAAAGGGTACAACAAAGAAATTCATCTGTTCCAGCCTTCAATATTAGTCTAGAGCGACATTTTGTTGATCTGATAGCACCTGAAGATGTGAATGCAGAACCAGATCTACACTGGTGATGGATGCAACGGGAACAGTACCTTTTACCATTAGAGACTCCTTGTAGTTTCAGGCAAGCTGTATATTGTTGAAAGATGATAACTAGAAATAAGCATGTCTGCCAGTTTTCTGAAAGAACAGTGTATATATGCAAAGCTGTGAAATTTATTGTCATTCCTTTATCTGAAATGGTAAAGAAATGTACTAATTATACAACTAAGCATTCCAAACTTTGTTGAAATAGCACTAATCATACAACTCAGCACTCCAAACATTGTTGAAACAGCACTAATTGTACATTTAAGCATATTCTATTAGTAATGGAGTGACGGGACAAAAACTCAAATAGCTAACTGATATAGATGGCATATAAAATGCTTGTTTAAATTCACCTTTGTGAAAGGACTTGGTGCATCCATCACAACAAAACAGTTCCCCTCCAGTCCCACAAATTGTACACCAAATTCTGCTGCGTCTTAATATCGAGTTTTGACTATTAAACAGGGCAATTGACAAGTCGTGAAGTGTTGTCCCATCAGAAGTATATATGTTCTTATAGCTACACAGATATGAAATATTTTATTAGGCAAATAATTCAGAAATTGTCTGCTTCTTCGTTTCGTTCATATAGAATTCCAATGGTTTACTCACGGTTGGCGTCTTTGAGGGAATCCAGCATGAGCTTCAAAAACTGAGGGTTTCATCTAATTATAATGGATGATGTTTAGAATGAATATTCAACATACAACATTCAACGTGACACAATATGGAAACAGATTTACCTTCTGGTTGCAGCAATCACACATAATACCATCACCAAATTTATAGCCCGTCTTTATTGTCTGAAACGAAAAGGGCTTATAGTGTAATTGCAGAAGCATAAAAATTCATCTCCTTTGTAAAAAAAAAAGCACAGAAACGGAAAACCACCACCTCTCCCTTTATACAGTAAGTCAACTTAAATCCATCTGGAAGACCATTTTCCTTGAAAATCAATTGGTGTAAATCGCCATTCCTAAACAAAGAGAAGTTAGATAAAAAATCTGAAGATAAAAAAAAAATCGCCATTCATTATGCAGGATTAGAGCTAAATTGATGCTGCTTCCTGCTTCTATCCCCAAAGAGCTGCTTTTGGAGCTTAACAAACAATTTAAAAAACATGAGACAAAACAAATATTTGAGAATTACGTAACAATATCACAGGCATTACTCAAAGGCATTAAAACCTGAAGGTGAATGTTTAATTAAGCAAAAGAATTTTCAAACTTATTTTCACATCTCATTGTCATAACGCAAAGTCTTGCCACAGGATGCAACCAGTGTCCAACTATTTTGATTTAAATGTCATAAAGTGTACTTGAATACTTTGCTTACATGAAGGGCATAGAATTCGCAAGAGAAGTACTTGAAATCTAATAGTGGATAGGCAATCAAGTCATCGTTTTCATATACATAAAATAAAGCATTTCTCAGAAAAAGACACATAATTTGTTGCACCTTGACTTAATTAAGTACAAATTTTAAACGCTTTCAAAACTAAATGCAACCCTTCTTTGTTTAGCAACTTATGAGTATGAACAATTTTCATATTCATAAATAAAACATTTCTCAGAAAAAAAAGAAGACAGAATTTGATACACAATCACTTGATTAAGTATGATTTTTAAACACTCTTTCAAAACTGAATGCAACCATTCTTTGTTTAACAACTTATGAGTACAAACCATGATAACAACTCTCACCGTTTAACTGAATGATTTGCAATTTGCATCTCTGGCTGATTGAGTTGGGCTTCATCAACATCTCTGATTATCTCTTTCTGATCCATGTTCAACATAAATAATACTAGAAACAGACAAAAATCTCAAGACCAAGAAATCAATGACAAAGTTGAAATCCAATACTATTAAAGGAAACACACACAAGAGGACAATCTACAATAAGAGTTGACCTAAGAGAAACTGGAAAAGGTCAGAGTGTCAGACAATTGTGTTACCTTTCCAATTTTCAAAGTGCACAATTGAGGGTTGAATCTGAAACTCTTCTTGTAACACCTTATCAAGTGATCCAAGCTTAATCTGCCTTTCCTTTAGATTCTTTACTAACTTATACATAGTAATCCCACTCTTCAAGAAAATGTAATCATTTGGATTGTTGGAAGTCGCCCCAGCATGCTTCTCAAACGCAAGAGCACTAAGTACCTAGTTTCCAGAGTCACAAATTTAGAATGCAACTATTTCACAATTCAGCAATCTTGTGAAGTCTGCAAGGTTTTACAAATTTATTAAATAATAAAAAAGAAATTGGTTATCATAGTCTACCAGCCAGGTCGGTGAATACTATGATGTGTTGAATGTGTATCTAGCATTCTAGCTTATAGTTACTTGAGTAATATAGGTTGGGGAAATAGATAAACTTATAAAATTATATTAATACAAGATAAATTGAGTAGTAATGTTTCTCAACCTGAATGTTGAACTGGTTGAGCTAGTGGTTCCAGTTTGACAGGTCCAACTAGTCCATATAAAAAACTTATGAGAAAATGAAAATTAGAAATCTTTGTTCAATCAAACATGTTCTGATTGGATCGACCAGTTTTCACCCAGTTAGATTGGTCCTTGATCAGCTCTTCATCAATCCAGTTTTGTTAGAAAACCTGGACGAGATCTTGCCATTGCAGTCAAGCCAGCCAGGTGGTCCAGTTAGAAAACACTGTTTTGTAAAATATAAAAGAGAGTTTGTTCAAATAAGTCTACAGAATGGTATATACACTTACAACTACATTGGTGTTTATCATCAGACCAAGCTTAATGCAGTGATGATAAAGGCAGCTATCCAACAACAAAAGAATATGTGGCCAAATAAGTGATTTTTCTAGAAATTATCTATAGTAGCTTCTAAGAATCAACTAATACTTTTTGGTGAAAAGGATGGAAAAGATGAATTACAGCAACTAACTTTTGAGTTTTGAATATTTTAAAAGATGAAGTATAGCAACTAACTTCAGAAAATTTACATGAGAAGCAACCACAACGATACCCAAGATTGCTTATAACTCCATCAAGTTTTCCCTGTAAAAGTAACCAACCATTTATTACAAAACACTGTCAAAGATTTCTGAAGAAAGGAAACAACATAGCCAGATGATTGCATCAAGGATATGATGAATCAGACCTCATCCTTCTTGTACACTACAGAAATTCCCTCTAGGATTCCAGTAGACAGCAAACTTTTGACATCTGAAATGTAACAGCTTGGTGCATATTTTAAAACTTTTGTCTGTTGATTCATATTAGGAGCTAGATAGGAGCTCTCCTTCTCTTGTATATGCATTTTGAATCCTGCCACTTCATTATGTCTTTGCTTTGTATTATCTGAAGCTATGCCAACAACAGTTTCGACTCCTCTCTTGCTACCGAAATGAAGAGGCCTCTTAAAATTGTTTATTAAAGTAGAGCAAGGAGGTAAATCATCCATTGATTGTAATGCAGTATCACCCATTTCTTTCACCACTGGCGTTTCCTTCTCTAGAGTACTAAAAGGAACATATACAAAAAGGACAATGAAGTTACTATGCTAAGTTAGAGTATAAGAAACGAAAGATCAAATATATGCGGCATATATTGATAGGCTACCTAAGAAAGCATATATTATAGAATTGCCTGCTATTCATAGTTTAAGAAATTGATTAATGTCCAATTTGCATTGCAAGTAATAATTTTGTTTTGAAGTAATAAATATATATATGATTCCTTGATGCATCACAAAGACAGTGATAAGTTGGTGTGATTACACTAATATACACAAAAGAGTCCTATAATTTAATTAGATTTCTTAAAACATCATATTTTGCTTAATCAAAGGAATTTAATTGAAGCATGGTTTGCTGGATTAATAAAATGGAGACTTGGAGAGTAGACTCGCTTCTACACCATGAGGTGTCCAAGTTGATTGCTAAATAGTTGGGACTTCATGGCTTGTAATAGTTGTTGAATCCATGAAATGACCAATTATAATAAAGTCTTTGCTTGCATATCATTACAAAGTTGCCAATTTAAGTAGGTGTTATTTTCCTCCTTAAGAAAGGATTCTTAAAGAGAAATAGGTATTTCATACTCTTATGGCAATACAGATCAGAAAAGAAAAAATAAAAACACATCTCCCTGATTTCTGTATGCATTTAGTTGATAGTGAGAAAGACAAGCTAAGCTTTTTCAGTTTTTCCTCCTTTTACCATTGATCAAATCTGGTGGCATAAAAAAAGATAAAAGTTTTTCTTGCTTTTCTGAGTAATAAACTAATACTATCAGAGACATCCCTAAGTAAGATAGAAGAAGAAATGCGGAATGCTTGTAAATTTTAAAAATGTCCTCTATTGGGGATTCCTTTCCAAATTTGAACAACATGGATTCATTGGGAAGAGGCAATAAATTGTATTAAATGAACCTCACCTTAGCATTAGATGATCTTGAGTATCAAGCTTTGAATCAACATGCTGGGTCTTATCCACATTTGTGGCAATAGCTCTGTCACTTTCTGCTGGAAATGATGCTGGAAAAGAAACCAACTCTCAAACAGTCAAACTCAATAATTGAATCAGAAGAGTGAGCTTGAAATTAACTGAACTAAAGGATAAACTGAACAGGCATAAAAAGTTTTTCACCTTTCCACTTCTCAAACTGCTCCATATTGGGTGGCAAGTGAATCGCTTCTTCAATGACTTCATCTAGTGATCCGAGAGTTCTACCAGCCAACTTTTTCGATAATTTGTAGATACTTATACCACTATCCAAAAATATATGATCATTTTGGTTGTTTGCAATCAACCTAGCATGTTTTGCAAACTTGCTAGCAGCTATCACCTGATATTAGTTACAATAAAATGAGATAATATTAAAATCATGGATCAATTCACTCGATCTCTCAGAAATAGGGCCCTTGTATAAAATATTCAATGAGAAAATAATTCATATGAAATTAGCTACTAGATCGAAGGCATATAAAAACTTGTACAAAATATTCAACAAGTCAATCCAATGCTAACCTAGAATGACTACGAGAAACCACGGTACTTATCACATCCAAATCCAACAGTATATTTAAGTAAACACAACAAGAACAGGGGAAATCTCATGGTACAGAGGTGCATGCATATGTATATTTGGCACCAGGCCTTGTGAGGCACAGCCAGTGTACTAAAACATTGTACACCATCGCCAATGAAGGAGTTCCAAATCTACAAGCTTGGTATAGTCGATTAAAGAAGAGCAAATATCAATCACAAAGCAAAGACCTTTGTATACTTGCACATGGAGCAGCCACAGAGATACCCGACATCTTTCACAAACCCCTTCAATGATACCTGCCAATATAGCAAGACCCGATGTGACGCCATAGCATAACACCACAAGCGGCGGAAGAGATATTCGAAAACCTAAAAGGCAAATAAGATTTGGAAGTTGGAACGCTCGTTACCCCGCTGAACCTGTACGTCACCGGAAGCCCCTCGAGGAGCCCGGTGGCGAGCAAGCCTCTCGCGTCAGCGAGAGGGCTTGTTGGCGTGTACCTTGTCGACGCCGTATTCCTCTTGTCCCCAAGCGAGAAATCGGAGACGTGCTGGTGCGTGGAGTGAGAGTCTCCGTCGCGGGCACTGAGGAAGCTCCGCTCCATGGTCCTGGTCCTTTTCGAGGGCTTAATTTTGAATCTGCCTTCAAAGTACAAATTACAATTTCACGGGTTATGTTTTCATTTTTTTTCCCGTTATTTTGGTGACTTCCAATTTAGGGCAACAAAGAAACAAAACTATCTTAATGTTTTGATTAGGGGGGTTCACATATCGGATCGGATCGGATCGGATCGGATTTAAAAAAAAAAATCGATCCGATCCAATCAAGTGTAATCGGGTCGGGTCGGGTTGAAAACTTTTCACCTCTCAAACCCGACCCGACCCAACCCGACCTTGGTTGGGTCGGGTCGGGTCGGATAGTCGGATTTACCCGTTTTGGTAAAAAAAATGAGTTTTTAACAATAATTTTTAAAAATAATTAAAAATAAATATTTTTAAAATAAATATTTTTAAAATAATTAAAAAATATAAAAAAATTCGGATAATCGGGTTTTAAATATTAAAACCCGGACCCAACCCAATTATAATCGGATTTCAAAAATTTGAATCTGACCCGACCCGACCCGATTGGTTCGGATCGGGTCAGTTTCTCGGGTTTATTGGGTCGGGTTTGACCCATGAACAGTCCTAATTTTGATCGAAGAAAATAAAAAGTTAATTAATAACAATATCCTAAAGTTTAATCGAATTAACAAAACTATCGTGTGCTTTTTATTTGACTCAATTTATATACTCACTTCCAAATTTGTATCAATTTTATTTCACCGTAAAATGCATGTCAATTTAGCATTTAAACACGTAAACAAGATTAACATTATCAATATAGTAAATAAGATTATTTAAATTAACATTATCATATCATCTGTTATCACGTCAAATAAATACATAAATAATCACACTACACTCAAATAATAGTATTTATATCGTCGAGTCAGGCTACAAATACCTTATGGAGAGGGAGACGACGAATCAAGCTCAGAACCTTCCTCACCCACCCCAGTGGTGTAACATTTGGAAGCTCAAAGCTCCCCCTAAATTGAAGTTCTTTCTTTGGAGGGTTGGGAAATCCTAAGCAGGATCAACAGTCAGGCAAAACATATCCATGAGCTCTTCGGCTCAGTGCTCTCTAGTATCTGAAAGAATATAAACGATTGCTTCTTTAACTCCCTCACTCGGTCAACAAAGGAAATCTTACAGTTGGCGATCAACATGTGGAAAGAGTCCACTCTAGCTGGTTAAGTTTGGTTTTGTATCCTTTCCTTTGGAAAGTGATGTTCGATGCATGAGTGTGATGCATCTCAAACTATGTACCCCTCATTTTTATAAATGAACCCCCTATCTTCTAGAAAGAAAAAGAATCACACTAGATGAGGATAAAATGTGAGGTTTTAGGTTTTAGGTTTTAGGTTTTAGGGTTGGGTCTGTTTTTTTGTAAATTATATGAAACTCGCATTGACTATAGGCGTTGTGCGCAAAACTTACCTATACTTGCAAATATTCTCGAAACCCCCTTCACTTCGATAATGATGCACATAGGTCACTTATGTTAGTCTTGTTGTTAGTAAGTTAACATTTATACACATCGCTCTCGTCGACGTCACCCACCCAGCAAGCCCCCCATCTTTGTCTACATCACCAACCAGTCCCTCAACGACACCTCCGCCTACGCCACCATGCATGAGGACGTGGTTTACGTCGCAGAGGATGAGCATGCTCATCTTGCTCCCTTTCCGCAATCACGTCATTGTTGACAGCAAGATGAGCTCGGACCACCCCGCAATTCGGATGGTCAAGCAAAATGTCCTCTCATTCGCTTCGTTGTTCATGCTAAGCTTGTTGGCTTTAGGTTTTCAACCTTAGCCTTAATCTCGATCTTGATGGTTTTGATGATAACAAACATGGAACTAATGATTTTATTGAGAATATCTTTCAGGTTCCATATAGACTAGCGTTCGATGTCCTCGATCGGATAAATCAGAGAAATCGCAAAATCGGAAGGACATTGATCATTGCGCTCGGGTTCGTCGCGGAAGTTTCCCGAAGATCGACGAGTGCACCAAAGTCGCTTGGACGAGTCCAAAGATCAAGTCAAAAGCTCTCCAAGATGATGCTCGTTGAAAGCCGGAACTCGAAAATGAAGCACGGAAGAAATAGGCTGAAGAAATAACATTCAGCCTAGGTTCGGTCGACCAGTCGATCGACCGACCGAAGGTAAAGAAAGTAGCAGAGCTACTTCGATCGACCGAGCGGTCGACCGATGGAAGCCCAAAATGGGCAGTAGCTCGGGCGGTCGACCCGTCGGTCGACCGACCTACTAATACCCGCGACAAAAGATCATGTCGGTCGACCGACGGGTCGACCGAATGGAGCCAGAATTTGCCCGAAGCTGACGGTCAACCAATCGGTCAACCGACCTGCATATAAGCGCGACGCATAATCGCGTCGATCGACCGACCAGAGAGTAATTCGAGCGGTCGAAGGACCGGTCGACCGATGCTTCGACCGGCGGCTGTAACAGATAGTTTTTTATCTGTTGAACAGTCGTTGCTTAAAGAGGGTATAAATATACCCTCATATGATTGTTTTAACACCTCTTCCTTGATTCCCACAGTGATTATTGAGCATCTAAAAGGAAGATTCGAGCCTTCCAAAAAGTGATTGCAGCGCGCCCTATTCCTCTGTCGAGTTCTTCTTCAAGCGCCGCCTGCTGTTGCCTCAACTCGAAAATTGTTCAAGCTTCACGACTTGACGAGTTGGAGGATTCAAGGCTTGGAAAAGAGCACGAACACTTGGTTTCACTTTTTGCTCTTTCCGTTGTATTTTTAATTGTTAATTGTTTCTTAAATTTGTGTTTGTGAAGACATGGGTGTTAGGTCTTGTTATGTGAAGTGGTATCCTTGGTGAAAAGGAGTAAAGTCACTTGTGTAAACTTAGCGCTTACTAGGATTAGTTTTAGTCGTTGTCCCTTAGGTTGAGGTGAAAAAGAGCTCTCGGTAGGAAGGCAGGATACTTTCGGGTGTGGAAGTGCCTTCGGTTGGAGAGCAGAGTCTTTCTGGGGAAAAGTCCTCGTTGTAAGGGAAATTAAATAATCTAGTAAAACCTAGTTTAGAAATCCTAAGCGGGATGCTTAGGTAGTGGAGTAGGCATTGGGGCCGAACCACTATAAATATCGTGTTTGTATTGTTTTAAATTATGTGTGCTTAATTGCTATATCTTGCTTCTGCATTCCATCGCATAATTGCATCGTGCCTAATCGAGTTAAGTAAACGATTAAAATTGAATTTAGACGAATCGTTTAGTAAATACACTATTCACCCCTCCTCTAGTGTCGTCATTTCGCCAACATTTGGTATCAAAGCGGGTTCGTAGTTTGAGATTTCACCATCTCGTCTACACCTAGTCTCGATCTAGAAATGGTACTAGAGAGTATAACATGTGCACTACCTATGTTTGATGAAGAAAACTTTGGTGTATGGAAGAGTAGGATGTATACCTTTCTCAAAACACAAAGTTTAGATTTATTGTGCATGCTAAATAATGAGTATGTTGAGCCAACCATTGACATGAATGATTGAACTCAAGAACAAATTAGATTATTTAAATTGAATGCTAAAACAACGCATCTCCTATATTGCTCATTTTCAAATGAAATACTTGAAAATGTCATACATTGTTCATCCGTATTCGATATTTGGGCTTGTTTAAACATATTTTACGATTATGCAAAAACTGAGGAACTTATTACTTTCAATGAAGGAGGTGATGACAATTGTCATACCTCTAGTCCTAATGAAGTTTTTGATGCCCAAAGCTCATCTAGTCAAAGGAACACCAAAAATCGAAGAAGAAAGCTAATGTGTTTCATTTGTCAAGAAAATAGACATAAAAAGAAAAATAATCCCCACTTGAAGAAAAGGACCAAGAAGAAGAATGTTTCCAAGTCTACCTCGGAATCTAGTGGAGCATCTTTCTCTCGTGATGATGAAGTCACATCTCAAATATGTCTCATGGGTTTTCGAAATGAGGTAAAATCTTCTACTTCTAGTCATGATAAAAATCTTGATAGTGATAGTGATGATAATAACTCTAATTCTTTAGGAATGTCTTATGATGAGTTATTAGAAGAATCTAAGAAAATGTATGTCATCCTTGTAAAAAAGAACAAGGAAAATAAAAAATTGAAGAAAGAAAACTTAAATCTTAGTTCTCAATTGCATGAATGCAAATTAGAAAATGAGAAAATGAAATATAGTTTTTTTAATTCTTGCCATGATGATATTAAACTTGAGATTAAGGATTTAAAACATAGAAATGAAGAATTAGAAATTGAGAATGAAGAGTTGTTAACTAAGATTATAAAAATTAGAAATGAGAATGAAAACACAAAAAATAATGTGAATCTCAAGGGCAATTGTATAAGTGTTTTCAAATTTGAGCATGATATTTTGAAAAATAAAAATTGCTTGTTGAAATCTCAAATACAAGCTTTACACAAATTCATAAATGACTTAAAAAATGAGATTGTGTTCTTGAGTAAGAAAACTAGTAACTTATCACATGATTCATTTTTTAGAAATCCTAGAAATAAGAATGTTTATGTAAAGAATGCTAAGGTTCCTCATGCTTCTCATATCAAACATTCCAACATCAAACCTCATGCTCCAACGATGAATAATAAATATCATGTCCATGTTAAAAATGAAAAGAAAAAGTTTCATGGGCATTGCTTTTGTTGTGGTGTATATGGCCATGCTATTCATGATTGTGCATTTAAAAGAAATTCAAGTGTTGTTATAACACTTTGGATTCCTAGGCCATCTAACCCCTAATAATCCAAAGCTATTTGGGTATCAAAAGTATCTTCTTTTGTAGATGGAGCTACCACACAAGGTTGAGATGAATGTAGTTGATTGAAGTTGCTTGAGGATTCAAAGATTGAACCATCTCAAAGTTGCAACTTCAAGTCATTTAGATGCCTTTGGTAAAGGTGGCATCAAAAGCACATTGGTATCATATCCTATATCTCATTGCTTAAAATTATAATTGGAGTTTGATATGTACCTAATATTAGTTGATTTCTCCGCTCTTAACATCTTTCAAAAACGTTTTTGATTTTTGATTTCCGATCTCTTCGAGACCCCGGTGGCCTGTAATGGGCCTAAGCGACCTTGCGGTTTTAAATCGTAGGCTACTTGTGGCTCTTGGTTTTCAACCAATAGGAAGGGTTGGAGATCTTATGTTTCAAATGTATTATATTTTGAGATCTCTTGATTCATTTTGTTATCATGAAGATTTATATCAAATGAATCCATGCTATTTAGTGAAGTGAAATTTGATAAATGATAATTGGTTTTTCTCTTCACTATTTAGTTTGATAGCTTGTATGTAGATTTAATTTCACAGTCTACTTAAGATGTATACTTGCAAGTTATAAAATTTTAGGAAGACTAATTAGGAAAAAAAAGATTAGTTTGGCAAATTATCATGAATTAGGTATAACTTCAATTAATTCAAAATCTTAGTGTTATACCTCATTGTTTAAGCTAAAATCATGTCCTTATGCTCATGACTTGAATTGCATGCAAATCCTTGATTTCTCATGAGTAGGTAAAAACTTAGCACTTAGGCAAAATTCATCAAATGAAACTTGTTCTAGGTTGACACTTATTATAAGAGACATTTCTTTAAGTCCAAAATAATTAAACATGTTTAGAGATCTTACTCTTTAAATATTTCACAATTTAAGATCTCTTAGATTCATTTAGATATCATGAAAACTAATTTAAAATGAATCTTTTACTATCTAGCATAGGTTAAGATTTTATTTGAAACTTTGCATTAAACTTGTGTTATTTAGTAAATTAACTTGCTAGTAGTCTTATTATTTCATTATGATACTAATGAAGTCTACTTGCAAGTTAAAAATAGGAAAGCTATGCTATCTAGAAGTAAATGAAAAAGGAAATAAAAAAGTTGGGCAAATTTTCAAGAAAAAATGTATGATTTTGATTTTGCAAAAATCTTTGAAAAATAATTGAATTTTCATGTTTAATGATGTCTCTATACTCATGATGGATGTTGCATGATAAATACATGAATTTTCATGAGTAGACAATTTCATGATAACTAGGTAATTTTCATTGAATGAAATTGGGCTAGTTTGATATTTCTTATTAGAGACCTTAGTTTGAGTAAACATCAAACAAACATGTTTAGATACACATATCACAAAAGTCTAGAAAGTTAAAATTGAAAATTCATGTCTAGATGAACAATGTGATATTTATATCACATTAGGGGACTTAAGCTTGAAAAGCTTGGTCCAAGTCAATAAACCACAATTGGTATCAATTGACTTGGATATTTGATTTTAAGTCCAAATCTTCATAAACATGTTTAGAAATAAGTATGACATGTTTTCATGCACTTAGAATGAAAATTCTTATGGATATGGATAAAATGACAATTGAGGTTAATTCATGAAATTTTCTTTTTGAACCTTGTTGACCCAAGTCAACAAGTTGACTTAAAGGTCTTATTCATGATCCATATTTGAGAAACATGTTTAGATTTACTCATGTTTAGATTTACTCATGTTAAGTATTCATAGGTTTAAACTTGAAAAATCATGAGTAAATGTTAAGATTGAAATTTAGCAAGTTTCATGAAAACTAATTTAGTTTTGAATGAAATCATGTTAGGTTGATATCTTGATTTAAGGACAAAATTTTTATTTCAAACTTGACATATACTCTTTACATGACCATCATGTGGTGTCATGAAAGTTTGAAGGAAAATTGAAAAATTGTTAAGAAAAACTGAAATTTACAAAAATACAATTTCAACATACATTTAGTATAAATTTCAATTATTTTTAGTAAAATCTAGAAAAATCTTTTTTAGGTGATTCTTGAAGCAATATCTTCATTGAAAAATCTAATTTCTTTAGTAAAAAATTTAAAACATTTCATCAAGAATCAAATTTATAATGAATTTTTGAAGTTGGATTTCAAAATGCAAAGTATCATCCTTAATTGAAATATCAATCTTCTATACCTTAATTTTTCTTCAAAAATTTCAATAAAAACTCATGTACACAATTTGGATTCTAATTCTAATATCATTTACACATTTTCATGAGTAAAATCATTTCTAGAAATGATTTTTATATTTTGGGTGACAGCTAGGATCCATTTGTTTATTTGAAAATAATATAAGATGAAAAATAGACTTTGATTTTTAAATTCATTTTGAGTTCAAATTTGATACATGCATTTCAAATGTCTATTCAATAATTGGTATCAAAATTTTCATCCCACATTTGGTATCAAAATGAGCATTCTATATTTGGTATCAAATCTTTTATCCAAAAATTAGTTTCAAAATCATTTGTCAAAAATATAATTTTGATTAAACTTAAAAGGGTGATTTTTGAAAACTAGAAGTATATGTTGACTTAAGTCAACAAAGTAATTTAAAAATTTCATTTTAAGCCCAAAGTTAATTCATAGTCTTACACTATCTCATGTTTGATGTTTAGATGCCTATGTTTAAGAAAACATGAGTAGATAGCAAAACTTGAGACTTAGCATTTTCATAGTTTTCATGCTTATTTCAAATGAAAATATGCTAAGTTCATATTTAGATCAAATGACATTAGTTTCAATTCAAACTTGATATACATGCTTTAAATGATTATATCCTTGTATTTTTGAATGTTTGAATGAAATCTAAAAATGTCATTCATTTTGAGAACATACATGATTTAATTATGAATTCAACTATTTAGTTTTTGTTCATATCATGTATGATTTTGTTTCTCATTAGATATTTGTTTTCTATCCATTTGGTTGAGATTTTCATGTTGCATGAAAAATCTTTAGAGTCTCAACTTTATGAATCTTTAATTGTGTTTCATCCCTTTAAGTAGATAGCCTCTCTTGCCCTTTTTGAGTGATGTCAAAAGGGAAAGAAGAGTATAGATAAAGGGGGAGAATTAGTATAGGTCAAAAGGGGGATAAGTGTATAAGAAAAAGGAGGATAAAAATATAGGAAATACATGCATATAGATAAGTGGAGTTTATCTTATAGATATGCATGTTGATAGAGGGAGAAATCCCTTAGTTGATATCCTTATGCTTTAATGATATATTTTCTTAAGGATGTTTGTCATCATCAAAAAGGGGGAGATTATTGGCTTTAGGTTTTCAACCTTAGCCTTAATCTCGATCTTGATGATTTTGATGATAACAAATATGGAACTAATGATTTCATTGAGAATATCTTTCAGGTTCCATATCGACTAGCGTTCGATGTCCTCGATCAGATAAATCGGATAAATCGGATAAATCGGAGAAATCGCAAAATCGGAAGGACATTGATCGTCGCGCTCGGGTTCGTCGCGAAAGTTTCCCGAAGATCGACGAGTGCACCAAAGTCACTTGGACGAGTCTAAAGATCAAGTCAAAAGCTCTCCAAGATGATGCTCGTTGAAAGTCGGAACCCGAAAACGAAGAGCGGGAAGAAAGTCAAACGAACCCAGAACCCGGAAGGAGTAGGCATTGGGGCCGAACCACTATAAATATCGTGTTTGTATTGTTTTAAATTGTGTGTGCTTAATTGCTATATCTTGCTTCCGTATTCCATCGCATAATTGCATCTTGCCTAATCGAGTTAAGTAAACGATTAAAATTGAATTTAAGCGAATCGTTTAGTAAACACACTATTCACCCCTCTAGTGTCGTCATTTCGCCAACACAGCTCTCTATTTCCTCGGCTCATGTTCTGCATTCAATTTTCCTTCGTTTGCCTTCTCAACCTTTTATGTAGTAGAATGCATAGCTACTTCCCAAATTGTTATCTCTTAGGAGGAGGAGGACGACGACAACGAGGAGGAGGGAAGCAACAAAATTGTTGTATATATAAAGGTTATAAAGGTTTTAAAATTGTTCAGTATCTACCATTGATTGCATAGCAGAGTTCGGGGCGGTGGGGAGACAGGGTAGTGCAGTATTTGGAGAAAATGGTGAGCAACACGGAGGAGACGACAACGGGGATAAGAGAGATGGATGGAGAGCAAGACTTGTATTGTCGACTGACGTGTACATCAATCCTCACGTGTGATATGTGAACAACTCGAATGGTCGAGCAACCGGTGATAAGCATATAACTGCACATGGCAAATCAAGGAAAAAGAATGTCTCAAAAGGGGGGTTCGACGCACAGATGTGTATAAACGTTAACTTACTAACGACAAGACCGACAGAAGTGGCATTTGTGCACCACTATTAAATTGAAGGGGATTTTGAGAATATTTGTAAGTATAGGTAGGTTTTGCGTACAACGCCTATAGTCAATGGGGATTCCTTACAATTTATCTTTTTTTTATTAAGCATGTATTAATTTGATATGACAATACTAATAAAAAAATAGGTAAATAGCAAAAATCTTTCCTGAACTGTGACTTATTTGCAATTACCTCTCATGAACTTTGAAATTAGACAAAAAAGTGACTAAACTTTATGAAACTAACAAAAATATCTCATATGTTAACTCAATGTTATTTATTTAACATAATCTTTTTTGAAATGACACATGACAACTTTTCATTGGTCCAAATATAAAAAGATAAATAAAAAAATTAACTGAAAAAATAATAAATAATAAATTAGGAAATATTAGTTGCAAATTTATTTCCCAATTAACTTTACTAGTAATTAATATTTCATCATTTCTAATTTATTAATTTTTTATTTATCTTTTTATATTTGGACCAATGAAAAACTGTCACGTGTCATTTTAAACAAGATCATGTTAAATAAATAACATTGAGTTAACAGATATGGTGTTTTTGTTAGTTTCATAAAGTTTAGTCATTTTTTATCTAATTTCAAATTTTATTAGGGTAATTGCAAATGAATCATAGTTCAGGGGAGATTTTTGCTATTTACCCAAAAAAATATATCTATGATGCTTATTAGATTGTCATCTTAGTATATATCTAGTTCTACTACTGTTGATAGATCTGTAGAAAGTAATAATAAGCTTTGTGTAAATAATTGTATAGCTGCTGTTTGTTCCGGAACCTCTGTTATGATTGCTGATATTAATAAAGTTGATCATGCTCATGAAGAATATATCACTACTCATTTTGCAGGCGAGGGGATTATGGCCAATGGCCCGCTGCCCCCTCTACCCTCAGGTGAGTAGGGAGTGACTTCATTTTGAGTATGTTTTTGGAAAAAAATATTAACACAAATTTGACAATGTGATAAAAAGACTAGAGATTGGAATATAATGATTAGTTTACCCATAAAAACTAGATACAAAATATTTTTTTAAAATGGCAAAAAATTATGTCTTATTTGGTTGACAATATATAATAAAATTAAGAAAATCCTACTTCGAGAGTAAAATAACTTACCTAAATTCTAAGTGGATTCTATTTTCTTACGTTTTGTGACATGTATGAGTACAAAATTCCCTTGATTTTTTTTATTACGACGACAATAACTAAGCCTCATCTCATACTAGATGAGGTCAGATATATGGATTATATGTCTCATATCTCTCTATCCAATATGAGATCTGCCTCAATATCTAGTATTGTAGATTCCTAGACACTATTTTTTCTTAATTTTTCTCCTATATGTGTTACCTGCACCTTATGCTAGATGATGGTTGAGTGCATCGACCACTTGTAGTTTGATGAGGGTTGCTTCTTCCTTGATTCGGGCGAGCTTTCATTTTTGACGAGGTCAAATTCGTCCTCATAGGCTTCTGAGTTGTTTTGCTCGATCGAGGGTTGTTCTCTGGAGCCTAGGCTCCGCAATCTTTGTTGGGACCACGACTTTGACTTCAAAGACGAGCATGTATGGAGTTTTCGGAGTAGACGACTGTACCATCACATTGGTTATGCAGCAGTTCCCGCGATCGATTGCTTGTTCGACTGTTTGGACATCGATAAAGGTGTCGGTCGGTTGGATGTTCGACCGGCTGTGGTCCTGTTGGATTACTCACCTATTATTTCGTGACTTCTTGGTACTAGCAAGCTTGAATAACAGGTTGACTCGGGTGCTTTCCTCCTGGGGTATGTGTCGGATCACACAATTACCAATGTTAGTCATCAACGAATGGACTAAAGATATGTATCTTTCCGGGGAGGGGTCCCGTGTTGGGAAGTTGTCATTAACTTGTCCTATGGCAAGTTGTGAGTTTCCCTCGACGATCACTTTCCATGTTCCTATACCACTAGCGAGCTTTAGTCCGACGACCAGTGCTTCACACTCAGTTGGGTCATTGCTCACTTCCTTGACTGTGGATTCGGCAACGGGGTAGGAGTCCTTTAGGTAGACTTGGTTTAGGTCGGTGAAGCTCACACACATTTGCCACTTGCCTAATTTTTCCTGACCATCATGGTGAATCTAATTTCTCTAATGAACTCCGCTTTTGATGGTCCTCCAGTCTCTCCTGGAGATGCTTGTCGGTGGTAGGATCCAAGCTTTCTTTCTTTTATGTGCCATGGGGTTTGACTCAAAAGTTGATGACGCGCTTGTGGTAGATGCCTTTGGGGTCAACCCTTGACATGTCGACATGTGTCCATGCAAACGGGTCGACATTATTTTTGATTAGAGTATCGAGTTGAGTATTGAGCTCGGCTTGGAGGCGTGCTTCAATGAACGTCGCTTAATTGGTTGAGCGACGATCTGATCTATACGGGCTCCAGGTCATCGACGGGCTAGGCCCGCTTGGATGTCTCATCTCGAATCCAGTTCGAATATTTTTGGCTGCTACTTTGTGTGGAACACCGGGTGCATATGCTAGGATGGAATGCTAGACGCTTCCCCTGATTTAACCGGCTTATGCCTTAAGCACTTGTTGTAGCACAGACGGACTTCTTTCTGGTCAGCGCAAACCATTCCTACCCTGTGATATATATATAAGTCGTTGGAAATTTTTCATCAAAGTCATTAATTGTCAATATAATTATAATTCACATCTTTTTTTAGATTGTTAGATTATTAATTTATAAATGTGTCAAATTTAAAATTTACTACGTAATAAAATACATATATAAGCAGTTAGATATTTTTATCAAAGTATCTAAGAGCCAATATAATTATAATCAAGTAAATGAATAGAATTGAGATATAACTTTAGTATGTTATAAAAAGACTTATGATTTTGATAAATACTATTAAGTATTTATGTATGGTATTATCAATAAATCATAAAGCTTTTATGGTTTTCTTAAGATTTTGAAAAGTGTATATTGCATGATAATATTGTACTTCGGAATTATAATTTATGTATTTTTATGCAAAATAAACATGTTTACAATATACCAAATGAGTGGGTTGAAATGTTTCTATTGGACGTTGTTGCCATGGCATTCCAATATCTCCAGCTAATGGACAAGTTGTGATGACTGATCCTGCGAGCATTTACAGCATGTCTTCCATCATTTGTCACCACAATTTGATCAATTAAATTGTGTTTTATTTCCCTTTACAGAACAAAAGACTTTTTTAAATATTGAAAGCATCTTCCAAGCCGTGCCACAAGATTTCGTTCCAGCTTGAAAATACTATAATGATATGTTTGATTTGTTGAATAAAAAATAATTAAATTAAATAATAAAAAAGAGATAATTAAATATAATTTTTTTAAATTCGATGTACATTCGATATAAATATTTTTTATTTATATTTTATTTTAATTTATACACTAAACAAATAATGAATATTAATTCATTCTTTATTTCATCATCTTTTATCCTATGAAGCAAAATATATTCTACGTGCACTTAAAGTTTTGAAAATGCAAAAAAAAAACAGCATTTGAAGAAATAAAATTAAAATAAATTAATACTATATTTAATATTTCGCTGAATAAAAAATTACATGTAACTATTTATTGTTTGTTATCTTATAAATAAAAGCGGCCATACACATTATTATTATTACTATCACAATTAAAGCAGGAACTTAAGGGGCGAATATTTTACCCTTAGTTTTAGGTCTCGTTTGATTGACATAGAAAACAATTTTTTAAAAAATTTATAATTTTCATGAATTAACTTCCCACGTGTATTTTTTGGGAAGTACCTAGAAAGTGTTTGATTGACAAAAAGTTAATTAATAGAAAGTTTAATTTCTCACCTACAATATGTTTAGTTGATATGAGTATATGAAATGATCAATATACTCTTCTTTTTATAAATTAATATTTTAATTTATATATTAGTATATGTAAAAAAAATTATTTGTAAATAATATATATATATATATATATATATATATAAAATATAATATAATATAATATTTTCATATATAATTAATATAATATATATTTTATTATATAAAAAATAATTTTTATTTATAATTAATATGAAAAATTATATATTTTATTAAAAATAAATTAAAATAAAATAAAAAATTTGAAAAATTCAAAAGTTATTTAATCTAATCTTGATAATATAAATTATAAATTTTACATTAAATTCAAACCGTGAGATTAATATTAATTTTTTCTTTTAATTATAATATAGCAATTGTAATTTACTTAGGTCATAAGTTATTTCACGTGTTCTGAAAAAAAAATTACACTCGTTTAGAAAATTTTGTATAAAATATATAAAGTGTGTCAATTAAATAAAAACTATTTTAACGTTTTTTTGAAAATTACAATTTTCTGCCTAAAAGTTGAGTCAATCAAACACGTCCTTCCTTATACTCAAAAGTGCGGAAAGTAAACGCCGTCACTTTTTGGTTCCCGTTGGCATTTGCCGACGTGACAGCCGTGTCCCGTTTTTAGTGGACGCACGTTGCGTCATGGAGAAGCGGCCAATGAAGACCGTCTACCGCACCGTTAGGTAGAAAGAAAATAAAAGCAAAAATATCATTTACACTTGTACAACCTGTTTACCCGTTCGTTGATAGGAAGTGATGTGGGACCCACGTTCCCAGTGCGTAAAACATGCGTACATGTTCGTGTTCAGTTGGAGCCGGGTGGCCGGGGTATATCTGGATATCTTTCTTCTTTGTCAAAAAAAAGGTCCTCGAGAGTCGAGCCATAACCAAAGCCGATACCGTGAGGGCTCTCATTTCCATTTGCTCTGGGCTTTCTCTGCGAGTCTCTGATCTCAGCGCTCCCACTTCTTCTCCCTCATCCTTGTTCGAGCCCTCGATTTACTCCGTCGATCTCGTTACGGTGTTACTGTAATCGCCGTCGACCCTCAAAATGGTATGCAGTTCCTCTTCTTCTCCCCGCTTTAGTGCCAGCATACGTGTAATTGTGTTCTTAGCCAATTTCGTGTAAGACTCCTAGGCTCGATCCCCTGCAATCTGTGATGGACCATGCAGACTACCCAATTATGCTTCGATTGCGATTGTGCTGGGATTTTTTTTCCTGGTTCTGTGCTTGATTGCTGCTGCTTGTGGATGGATCTGGCCCGATTTATGTTGGATTGCGATAGTTTGACTTGTTTGCTATCATTTAACGTTTTCGTCTACATTTGATGCTTCTGTTATTAGTTCTGCCTTGATCTTTTTGAGTAGATGGATTTCCGTGTTTGATGATCAGATTCATGCTAATTTTCATCTTTTCGATTCTCAAGGGATCCGTTTTGTTTAGGCCATACTTTAGTTCATTATGAAAAGTGCGAGCAGATGTGTGTATATAGTGGCTTAACCTTTGAAGTTTGCCTTAACTATTATTCTGTCCGCTTGTTCACAAATTGAGGTAGACAAAATTCTGCAAGGGTATCGATTTTTTAAAGTTTGATGCATTGACTTCAAATTTATGGGATTATTGTTGATGATGATATAAGTTTTTTTATCTGCAATGTTCAACATCTTCAATGTCAGGCAAACGCAGCATCAGGAATGGCCGTCAATGATGAGTGCAAGCTCAAATTCTTGGAGTTGAAGGCAAAAAGAACATACCGATTCATAGTATTTAAGATTGATGAGAAGCAAAAGCAGGTCATAGTGGAGAAGCTTGGCGAGCCATCTTTGAGCTATGAGGATTTTACTGCAAACATCCCTGCTGATGAATGCAGATATGCTATATATGACTTTGATTTTGTAACTGAAGAGAACTGTCAGAAGAGTAAGATCTTCTTTATTGCATGGTAAGTTTTATTTAATAATCTGGAGTGTCCACCGTTAGGCAAATTTTAGTTTAGATATTGCAGCTAAACTGTATATCATCTTTCTGATGTAAAGGTCCCCTGACTCTGCAAGGGTGAGAAGTAAGATGCTTTATGCAAGTTCCAAGGACAGGTTTAAGAGGGAGCTGGATGGCATCCAGGTTGAACTACAAGCTACTGATCCTACGGAGATGGGCCTTGATGTTTTCAGAAGCCGAGCAAATTGAGCATTTCTAATAATCTAGTGGAGGTATACTTCCTGCTTGCTAGTTGATCAGAATGATTATGGTTCTGAACACCGGCAAACTCACTAGATATTAGGTTGTCCAATGTTTCAGGCTATCAAGTTACAATACCTCATTGTGTCTTTTAAACATCTTTCAAGTTGGGTATATCTCGTTGAATTGCTTATTTGTCGGACCTATGCTATCACTCTATCAGTTTCTCCTTGTATGCTGATTTTTACAAAGCTAAAGCTGTGGAAGTTTGTTCGTTACCCTGTTTCAGTAACTTTCAACAGAAGTTTGATGCAAATTTATGTTTCCATTATGCTAATTTCTACTGTTGAACTAGAAATTATCTGTGTTGTCCTCAAATTTGATACTTGTTACATTTATATTCTTAGTG
The DNA here is from genome assembly GCA_034359265.1 of Canna indica. Lineage (NCBI taxonomy): Eukaryota > Viridiplantae > Streptophyta > Magnoliopsida > Zingiberales > Cannaceae > Canna > Canna indica. Next base: position 72,365,867 of record CP136896.1, read on the forward strand.
TCATGCATTATCAATCTAGAAGTTGCTCTTGTGTTTGCTTGTAAATTTGTAAAAAAGAAGTCATAAAGGGACTTGTTAATGATCTTATTTATTTGCCTATTATTTTTTAGTTTTTACAATTAGTATGGAGGTTGCTTTAATAGATACTGTTGTTTCAGTATTTAAGTTTGCCAAATACCATCGTCTTTGTAGAAAATCACATATTTCCATCATCATGAATGTTAAGACACAGAGAAAGGTACTGAGGGGCATCATGGTGGAACTTTGCTTGAGAACAGAATGGGTCAGGTCCAAAGGGGTTTCAGCATAAACTACCAAATAATTGATCAGATAGCTTAGTCTTCAATTCTGATGACATTTTTGGTCTTCATAGTTCAATATATAGTTTTTCACTCTTGCTTTCGTTGGCTTTGATGGGGGCATTGCCTAAACAACTTTGTTAATTAGTCTGACAAGTAACTGGATATGATCAAAGCTCTTCCAGGGAGAAGCTTAATTTGTTCAAACAATGCCGAGCTGGTAGGTCATCATCATCATATGTTGGATGTTAGAACTAGGCATGTAATACTATATTTAAAAAATAGGCATATAATAAACCAATAGTATGGTGGGAAATCATGTTAAATAATTCAACCTCCTGCTGCAATCGCAAGTGTCAATAAGGTTATTGTATTCATAGGGGAGAATTTTTGGGAATTAGGTTTTCTCATGTGTTTAAAGAATAATAATAGATGTTAAATTTGATTGGATGATCAACTTTTTGAGAAACTTAATCAGTTAGGAAAAAGATCAATTTATGCATTTATATTCTTAACCCTCATCCTTACATGTAGGCAAGTAAATTTAACTAATCCAAGCCCAACAAGTGAATTGACCTAATTGAAGTGGTTTTTTATATAAAAAAAAATTAATGCTAAGAGGATTTAAACTCAAGATCTCATTCTCTAATACCATGTTAAATTTAAATGAATGACCAACTTTTCTAGCAACTTAAAAGCGAACATTTATCCATTTATATTATTAACAAGTGGGTTGTGGAACTCTCATTCACTTTGAACTCATAGTTTTTGGGTTGCCAATGTACTGCCATTTCAGTTTAATCTATGTTTGTGTGATTACTGTGTGATTATGATAATTGCACTCAGGGTATGTGCAAAGGGTGTTGTTTTTTTCCCTTGAAGAATTTTGGTTTTTATTATCATAAACGATTTTTATAGTCTATTTTACATCGACAGTGTTTGAGATTATCCTAGTTCATCTGGAATCAATTTTCATAAAATTTTTCACCAAAGAAATAAGTTCTTAAGAATTGAAGTTAGAGAACATCATATTCTTATGCTAGTTTACTGACATTTTTCCTCGTGTTTTCATTCCGGGTATGTTAATTAATTGTTTGTCCACGGATAAGCATGAAGTGGATGAGAATAGAGGTGGCAAAATGGGCCGGCCAGCAGTTAATGGGTCAGGCCGGCACGATAAGGTAGTGTGTTGGCCTAGCCCGGCCCGCTAACTTCGTGGGCTGGAAAATCTTGGCCCGTAATTTTTTGCGGGCTGTGTCGGCACAGTCCGTGAGTCCGTTTATCAATTAAAAATTTGTAAAAATTTATAAAAAAAATTAATTTAAAAGGTTTGAGAGACTAAATAAACATCACGTGAAAAACTTCATTGATTAATTTCACCTTCAATTTTAAAGCACTAAACTAGATTTGAAATTAATTTTTTTAATACTTAGCAAGCCAAACGGGCCGGCTTGGCTTGATAAATTTATTGGGCCAAATTTTTTTGGCCCGGTCCATAGTTATCGTGTCGTGCCTAATTTTGCCGTCCCAGGAAGAGAATGATACATTCAACCATTGGATTTTAAAATATCTTTATTCTGAAATTAAATTCTCATTCTCAATTTTTTATATTCCAAGAATAAGAATTCTTTAAATCAAAGAATGACAGTTCCGGTTGCACATTTTTCCGAGTGATATTGTGCTCGGTTGTCTATTGTGGGCTACTGTAGTTGAACCACTTATTTTCAATTAGAACTCCTACGCATAGCCTCGAGGCCCTTAACGTTTCGGTAGAAGGCAATCGTGCTTCCATAGAACGTGGACCTCCGCAAGCAGCATATCGACCTGAACCGAATGCGATAATACTTTACACTTTAGGTACTTAAATAAAAAATATATTCCACATAATTTGCGTCGCTGTTATTTCTCATCTTCACTCCGCGACTACGAATACAACTTGTATGGAGCCCGACTCCATAGCAAATCTTATGGAGCCGGGCTCCACAAGTTGCTTTGAGATTTGTGTTTCGTGAAACACATATCTCAAAGCAACTTAAAAGCAAGCTTTGAGATGTGTGTTTCAATTGTGGAGCCCGGCTCTATAAGATTTGCTATGGAACCGAGCTCCATAGTAGTTATTTTTGACTTTCGTCGGAATAAAATTAGTATGGAGCTCAGCTCCACAAAGATTCTTATGGAGCCGAGCTGGAATAGTGAGACACTAATCTTAAAGCAGTTTTTATTTTAAAATTTTTAACCACGTGACTTTTCACCTTCTCACATCACGTCTATTTTTTCACGTCACATCAAATTTAAAGTAGGTAATTGTATGCATGAATCTAAAATTTTTGTTAATGAATTTGGAGCTCCTACCAATGAACCTGGAATGACTAACTGTGAATCTAGTTTGTGTAACACTAAACCAAAGAATAACAATGATGAATCTTTTTTTTTCTTGAAACAAAAAATAGACATAAGGTAAACACCTCTGTATGCATGAATCTAAAAATTTTATTAGTGAATTCAGGCTTCCTACCAATGAATCTGGGGTGACTGATTATGACTCTAGTATGTATAATACTGAACCAAGGAACAACAATGATGAATCTATTTTTTTTTCTTGAAATCGAAAATAGACAGAAGGTGAACACCTCTGTATGCATGAACCTAAAAATTTTATTAGTGAATCCGAGCTTCCTACCAATGAACCTGGGGTGATTGTATGTGAATCTAGTTTGTGTAACACTTAACGAATGAGCACCTTTGTATGCATGAACCTGAAATTTTTGTTAGTGAATTTGAGCTTCCTACCAATGAATCTAGGGTTACTGACTGTGAATCTAATATGTGTAACACTGAACCAAAAAATAATAACGATGAGCCTATTTTTTTTCTTGAAATCAAAATTAGACACAAGTTGAACACACCCATGTATGTATATATGCATGAATTCGAAACTTTTGTCAGTGAATATGAGCTTTCTGTCAATAAATTTAGGGTGATTAATTGTAAATCTAATTTGTAACACTGAATCAATAAAAAATAACGATGAACCTAATTTTTTATATATATATATATATATATGTTCAAATAAAAATTGGATTAGTAAAATTAATTATGACGTGACGTGAGGAGATGAAAAGTCACGTGGTTAAAAATTTAAAAATAAAAATTATTTTAAGATTAGTGTCTCACTATTCCAGCCCGGCTCCATAGGAATATCTGTGGAGCCGGGCTCCACACTAGTTTTATTCCGACGAAAGTCGCTAAGAAAAAATACCGGTTATAAATGGCAAAACCTGGACAGTCCCTCAGCTACTCAAGTTAGTTTATCCATGCAATTTCCTGTTGCTGTGAGTGTGTGTCGCAGACTCGCAGATAGTGTGTCCCGAACTCCCTCGTCGACGCCCATCGGTGCCTCGGGAAAGATCACATGATTGGGTTTTTGGTTCTATTCGGAGCTTAACATCGAAAACGTCGTACTTGACTTCAACAACGTCGTCTCCGACATGCATAGATCGCAGCAGCATGCAGATGCAGTCGCTGAAACGGTGCCAAGCGTTGCATATTGCATACGCGGCTGCTCTAGAGAAGTCCCAATCAAGCTCGTGTTGCCTACCCTACTACCATTATAGAATTTTTGTCCCTGCTTTTATGATTTTATCATCTCCCTCTTCGTCGTCCTTATAAATCACCCGACTACTCTCTGGAATTAGAACAGGTTCGTGGAGAGAAATTAAGATCGATAAGCAAAACCGGAAACACAATATCACATTCAATAGATTCCCCTCAATAAATTTATGGGCTCAACAGGCGATGATCACTACCGCCTCAGCGTGCTCATGCTGCCATGGCTCGCCCATGGCCACGCCTCCCCCTTCCTCGAGCTCGCCAAGAAGCTCTCGCGCCATAACGTGCTCGTCCACTTCTGCTCCACTCCCGCCAACCTCGTCTCCATCCGCGACCAACTCAACTCCAAGGCATTCCCCTCCATTCGCCTGGTGGAGCTCCACCTTCCGTCCCTCCCCGGCCTCTCCCCTGACCTCCACACCACCAAACACCTCCCCTCCCACCTCATGCCGGTCCTCAAGTACGCCTTCGACCTCGCTGAGCCTGACTTCGCCCGCCTCCTCGACAACCTTCGCCCGGATCTCGTCGTCTACGACTTCATCCAACCTTGGGCTCCCCTCGCCGCTCGTCAGCGCAACATCCCAGCTATCCAGTTCCTCACCACCGCTGCCTCCTTCTCCGCCGCCTTCTGCCACTACGTCAGGAGACCCGACGAGGAGTTCCCCTTCCCTGCCCGGTGGCAGGGCCTGAAAGAGAGCCTGGATCAGCTGGCGAGGATGAAACGGGTCGCCAACGGCGTGTCCGACAACGAGCGGGTCTTTCAATGCTTGGAGCTTTCGACCGTGTTCATCTCCATCAGGGCGTTTCGGGAGATCGAGTCCGATTACATCGACCACCTCTCCCGCGTTCTCGACAAGGAGATCGTGCCCGTTGGGACGCTCATCTCGGACGATGATGACGGCGGTGGACAGGTGACGAACAAGGATCGCGAGAGTGAGCGATCGATCATGGCGTGGTTGGATGCTAAGGAGAGGTCGTCCGTCGTGCTTGCCACGTTCGGCAGCGAGTACTTCATGTCCAATGAGGAGATGCGGGAGATCGCGCGCGGGTTACAGCTCAGCGGGTTGAGCTTCATCTGGGTGGTGAGGTTTCCGAAGGAGGAGGATAGGGTTGCCACGGCCGTCGACGGCGGTAGCTCGTGGACTACTGGTCTGCCAAGCGGCTTCTTGGAGATGGTGGCGAACGGGAAAGGCGGACTGGTGGTGGAAGGGTGGGCGCCACAGAGGAGGATCCTGGGCCACCCAAGTGTGGGCGGCTTCCTCAGCCACTGCGGGTGGAGCTCGGTGCTGGAGGCCATGAAGTACGGCGTGCCCATCATCGCGCTTCCGCTGCAGCTGGACCAGCCAGGGAATGCCAAGCTGGTGGAGGAGATCGGGGTGGGGATGGAGGTGAAGAAGGACAGGGGAGTCCTCGGCAAGTTTTCCGGCGAAGATGTGGAAAAGGGAATTTGGGACGTGGTGGTTGGCGAGGAAGGGGAGGGCGTGAGGAGGAAGGCGCGGCAGATGGCGCGCGTCATATGTCGGAAAGGTGACGAAGAGATCGAAGTGTTGGTGGAGAAGATGACCGCTATTTGCGAGGCAGCAAACCGGGATGGAGTGAAATATATGATGTAATGTATAATGGATATTGTATAACGTCTGTAAATAACGTATAACCTGAAGTTTATTAGTTTTTAGCATCTTGTTAAATCGGTATAACGCTTTTAATAAGCATTTCTAGGTACCATTACAATTATAATAACTACAATATATGCGCGCTCTTATCTGAATTGAGACTATTACTTTATATTCTTTTAATTTCAACTTAAATTTAAATCGTCATTTACATTTATGGGAAAGCTTAATTTAAATGAGTAAAAAAATATCGAATTTAAATTTGAAGGTTAATTTTGAAAAAAAGTGTTAGAATATTTCGAACCGAATAATCTGATTTAGATGCAATTTAAATGAAAAACTTAAATTCATAATATGCAAGAAATATTCGGGTTTCGAATATAATTTTTTTTCCAAATCGTACTAGAAAAAGAATTAAATTAAATAAAACAACTTTAAAAACAAGTTAATAAAAAGGAGATATTTAAGAATTAAGGCACAAGTATTGAAACAAATTAGGAACACTTTGATATAATAACTTAGGAATAGGATACAAAAATGCAATAAAAGTTAACATAAAAATTTCAAAATCTGAATATGAATTTTTAAAATTTTCTAAAATTAATAGGACTTCAAAATTTTTAAATCAGTATCGAATTAAAAAAATCTAATATATTTTTATATTGAAATGGTTCGAGAATTTCATATAAAACTCACTTGAAAGAAATCATTTGGTCATAAAAATACTATCTTAAAATATTTTTAAAAGAATTCAATAATTAAATTTTTAATTTTTTTTTAAAATTAAAAAATATTTTTATGATGTGATCATTTTTAAATTTTATAATATTTTGAAAAGTGATTATTTGATTGTAAAAAATAAATAAATTAATGAATATTTTTTAATGATTTTTTACAAAAATTTTAAAATATATTTTCATAATTAAATGCTTACTTTTCTGAAATATTTCAAGAGTTTCGATAAGAGATAAATTAGGATTTTTTGAATTCAGTTCTTATTTTAAAAAATTCAAAAATATATTGGATTTTCTAAAAATTTAGTTGATTTATATTTGGGTCTAGGAAAAAAAAGCTGGAAAGTTTGCTGGGTTAAAAAAATATTTTTAAGGAATAGGAATCCGTCCGGAGGACGTATCCACCGTCCACTAATCTAGTGAGTCAACGATCCTATTGTTTCCACGTCATCGATCCGGAATGCCTACACACTGTCCAATGAAAAGATGGCAGCTCTATCTTTAAATAGGACGCCTCTGTCTACTGCTTTCTCACCCACCACCAAACCAAATCAATCCTTTTCCCTCTGCTAGCGCTAGTCTTCGCCTCTCACTCGATCGCAATCCCAAATGGCGCCCAAGGCCGAGAAGAAGCCCGCAGAGAAGAAGCCCGCCGCCGATAAGCCGGCGGAGGACAAGGAGAAGAAGTCCGTAGCGGAGAAGAAGCCGAAGGCCGAGAAGCGCCTGCCCTCCAAGGACGCCGCCGCCTCCGGCGACAAGAAAAAGAAGAAGAGGACGAAAAAGAGCAGCGAGACCTACAAGATCTACATTTTCAAGGTGCTCAAGCAGGTCCACCCGGACATCGGTATCTCCAGCAAGGCCATGTCCATCATGAACTCCTTCATCAACGATATCTTTGAGAAGCTGGCGCAGGAAGGTTCACGCCTCGCCCGCTACAACAAAAAGCCGACCATCACCTCCCGGGAGATCCAGACCTCGGTTCGCCTCGTTCTCCCCGGCGAGCTTGCCAAGCACGCGGTGTCAGAGGGCACAAAGGCTGTCACCAAGTTTACCAGTTCTTGAACGGCGTTTTGGATCTCACTTCGAGATCTGACGATCCAATATTTATCTTAAATTGTTGCTTTACTGTTAGGTTTGTTTGTACCTGTTATTTTGATGAAGGTGATCACCGATGTAATATATATTTCTGGTTGTGAAATGAAGGATCATCTTTATTTCAGGTATCAATCGTCATGAAGCAACCTGGGCTTCAGATTTGCGCCGCAGTGTTGTCTTCAGAGTCTGCTTTCTTGTTGTTCAATCTGTAACTTTATGACTTGTTGACCATTTTGCCCTAATTGAGTTGATTCTGATCCAGATTGAAGGTAGTTTCATGAGAAGTAAGCTTTTTATGCTTTTAACTGACGAATCTTTCCATCAATGTTTAACGTCTTACCTGATTGCGAAGTTGCAACACAAAATATCCGATATTAAGTTACGACATGCGAGTCAATAATAAATTGGGTTAACATATTGAACATAACTTTGTTACAATTTTACGACATGGTTTGCCTCTTCAATGTAGTGATTTATGGTAGTGGCTGAGCAAATGTAGCAGTTTTGTATTTTACGACATGGGTTTTGCCTGTTCCGTTGTATTTCTGGGTATACCAGTCAATGAAATTTTTAGTACTTTTAATTATTAAGTGTTGGTTTTCCCCCATTTCTCCTGCATTCATTACAGTGTATCTCTGTAGCATCTTCCATCATAAAGTTAATGAGACTGCTGCTTGCTTCAAAAACATGGTTGCAGTGCAAGAGGACGGTTGGGAAATAAGGTGAAGTGAGCCTTTTTAGCAAGTTATTGCCCTAACATTTGTTTCATAGCAGGTAAGCTCATCCCTATTCCAATTTATAATGTTTTAGGTTGGCTCATTTGTCCAACTGAACCAAAGAGAGAGAGAACGAGGAGTGGCTGAGACATTCTTCTCTCCATTGCCTTCGGTCACCTAATCTTACGCTCTCAATAGTTAAAACCTCTCCTCTTTGACGCTACGTTTCTGAAGAGTTGTGCATCTTGTACTTCTCGAAGGAGTTGAAGACTTGATTGACTATCCACATTGCTTCACCTTTGGCAGCTCAATTCCATGGCCCTCTCTTTTCTTGTATCAGTGCTCCTCGAGATGCTCCACCACCGCCGGCCGTTGATCCTCTACGCCGTAATCTGGACTGTTCTCATCACTGTGATGGTTGCTCTAGCCGCGTTCTCGCCGGAGCTGGCGTTTGTGTGGGCGGTGTCGCCGTCATCGACCTTCAACCGGGCATGTGGTGCTGGCATGGCCAGGCTCCCGATGGACGGGTCGCCGGACGTCGCGGTGTGCTTGCCCGCGAGCCTCTTCGAGCGTTCCTGCGTCGATATCGTCGTTCCTCCGCTGTTCGCGGTGTTAGTGGTCGCGAGCTCCGCTTGCGTCGTCCGAGCAATCGGGTTGTGGGAGGAAGAAGAAGAAGAAGTGGTTGACTAAGAGAAGCAAGAGTGTTTGGAAAATCTGTCTCCACTTAGTCTGCACACTGTTATGCAGCGCAGAGGCCTTTCGGCAACAACATTGTTCATGGAGGATATATTATGACTGCTTCATCTCAAAGGTTTAGCAATGTCTTCCATCATTTCAATTTAATCTGTATAAAAACCCAGATTTTCGATGGGCACAAGCTTGTTTGCTGTGTTTCATATTCAGCTGTGCATATGGACAACATTTTAGCCAAAGAAAGCTTCTTATGGTAGATGAACAAATTGGCATGGTTGCTATTCCACCTCATAAAATACCAGCTTCAAGTTATTAAGGAATACACATCTCTAAAGACAAAATTGCATGGCGTTTCCCATATTATGAAGGGCACAGGGCGAGGCTAATCAATTATGATTCAACCGCAGTTTAATCACTTTGTTTGCACAAGCGCAATAGAAAAGGTATTCATGATTTTTCCAAGAACATGTATAGAATTAAATCCTAACGTTGGATGCATAAAAAGTAACTCAAAGATTGGACTTGAGGTTTCTTGCCAGGAAAATGTTAATTGACAGCGGGTAGATCTACTTGTTGCTAATAGATCAGTAAGAGTCTCTTATTCCTATAGAGGACTCGTCAATAGCGTTCAAACATATCCACACTTTCCCATCTTTCTGAATGAATGGTCTCAACTCGGGAGGAAGAACAGGTAAAATTTGCAATATTGAAGCTTGAGTCCAAAGATATACTTTTTTGTTAACCAGAGCTAAAAAAATGTAAACACATGAAACCAAAATCTTCTCAATTTGAGTGGTTCTCATTAACAACTCCTTAATCCGTGAAGAACACATCGAATAACTTTCAAATTACATTTTGCCTGCAAAAGGCAGAAGCGACAAAAAGTTATTTGAATAACCTAAATCAAGAATTACAAAACTTACATCCACATCAGCAAGTACATGTTTATCTTTAGCATTCTTCGCAAGTACTTTAAGAGCACCTCAAAACTTGCACTCCACCTAGCAATTGCCAGCACAAGCATGTCATCGGATGAATCCAAGTCACAAACATGGTCATGCACACCAGTCTGATACATGTGTTCTAGTAATTCTGAAACTTCATTTCTGATCACGATGTCTTTACCAGCAATGGCGGCAACAAAGCTTCGGATTGTGGGGGAAGGGCTTTTACATATGGAACTCTTAACCTTTTGATGTAGTTTTCCAGGGTATGGGCAGCTTCATCTATAGCATCATTAACCATTGTATCTTCGGCTAGTTTTACAGCTGCCTGCTGAGATATCTGATAGGCATCTGCGGCAGATTGAAGCTTACTAGCAATCTCTTCCTTCCCCAGCATGATAAGAGTTGCTATCAGGGATTGAAGTTCGCACTGAGCACTGTCGGTGAGTGACATGCACTTCAAGTAATCCACCAGTGCCAGCTCCTCTCCAGGGCTGTTGAGAAAATGCCAGAACAACGAAAATTTAGAAAATTGAACTAAAGAACATAATCAGGAAATCACGACTCCACATTGCTCTATCAAGTAAAAAAGTCATTTGCATCTATTATATCCAATTAAAAAACAAGATAATAAAGAAAATATCTGAACTTCAAATGGGAACATTTGTGAACTGGCACCTTCCAGGGCGAATCCTTCCACCTTTATGTCTTTGACGTCTTGCATCACGAGCTTTACTTGCTTTACTTGAGCTGATGGATGCACATGAATCCTTTGCTGTCCTGTTAAAATTCAAGCATGTTCTTGGTCAAAACTGTTATGAACTGAATCACATGTATGCCGAAAACTAGGATTTATTCTAGGAGTAATCATTTGACAGAGCAATGATATGCATCTTAACTAAAAAGATAGGACCAAAACATTTAATAATAATTAACTAATTATTATTGATTGTTATTATTAATTTATTTATAATCAACGATTACTTATATAGCTAGTACAGTCCTCAGAAATTGCAAATACTAATTTGTTAAGAAACTGATAGGATTGAAGCTATAGCGTACTCATTAACTGCAATCGAAACATTTTTGAGATTTGGGTCACAATTAGTATCCATTAAACAAATTGTCAAAATCCCCTGATTGCCAATTCATACTTATTTTAAATCCTCTTTCATTTGATTGGACTTGAGCGAATAACCCAAATAAATTCGACATTATCTTTCTTGACCCTGAAGTAACTTTCATCAACTAACACTATTAAAACAAGTAATTGATTAGATACATTGACTTTCAATTTTAAATATGAAATACTCACTAATCCATTTTGAACCAATCTAGTGAGATCCATTCTTTTAGTATAGCTGAAAGATGCAGATACTAGGTATCCTATTATAATAAGAGAAAAAATAGCACTGAAGTAAATTACAGTCACTTCTAGGATATCAGTAACACCAGAATGCTATATCTAGTACACACAACTTCAAAGTGGATAACTTGTCAGATTATTGTTAAAATGAATGTGTATGCCCACAAAGGTGCAGTTAAAGACAAAGAAACTTATGGGCAATGTTATTTTAACAAAATAGTATAAATGTTTTCTGTGACAACCAGTGGAGACAAACAAAACAGCTAAATTTCTTATTACAAAGTCAGAGTGACCTGTCCAAGAACATAGTAAAAACAAAAATAGAAGGAATGGGAAATGCCTGAATTGTTCTTGAAAGACATACCTAGTGGTATATGCACTCATGTCACTGAAAGTAGTACTGCTTTCTGACAGAGTATCATAATCAACATCACTTGCAAATCTTTCCTCTGCCTGAATTTTAGCAGCAAATAGTATTCTTCTCTGACGTACAGCTAGGTAGCGAGCAGAATACTTCCCAACTTTCTCTAATCCCTCATTATATTCAGAGGTCAGCGTGCTTGCACACTCTAAGCAAGCATCGCTCAAAGAAGAGACCAAATCTTGTTCCTCTTGCATATAGGCGATTCTGAGAGCCTCTTTCCACTCCCGGGCCATTATTAAATAATCAACAGCTCTAGCAACATCTTTTAAATACTCGAGCGCAATTTTAGCAGCCTCAGCTGGCTTCCCAAGTGCTTGAATTTCTTCACAGAGTTCATTTGCCAGTAGAAGAACCTCTTTCTTACCAAGTTTAAGAAGACCAGCTACTGTAAATACACCTCTCCAATCAGCACAACCACGATATGCTCTTAAAGCTTTCTGAAGTGATAAACAGCATAAATATATCCTAGCAGCATCACCAAAGCATTTTTCAGCATTAAGATGGTCACCCCATGCCTCTAAGATCTGTGATCTTTGGACATGGTCAGAGAATAATTGAAGGCCAAGTGGAAAAAGTTCAGGGTTATTCTTCATGAGGTTCAAGCAATCTTCATAATAATCATCACCTGCAGAAACAATATGTTTTAGAGCACTCTCATACCTACGCAGTTTTAGATCAATTGTATATCTCATGACAGAAGGCGGCAATTCTTCAAGTCCCTTGAGATAAGGAAGAAATTCCTTGGGATCCTTTTGGGAGTTTAATGCCACTATGGCAGCAAGGTTAAGATCATACAAGCCTAAGGCAGCTTCATATACAGAATCAGAATCCGTCAACCACAGTAGATGCTTTAGAGATTCTTCAGCAGAAGGGTATGACCTTCTCCTGGCATCATCAACCCCTGATAGCTCCAATTCTCGAATTACTTTTATTCTATTTAGTGCTTCCTCCAAAGCTGGAGGCTCACTACGAGCTAAAGTGGTCAATATACAGAGTTCTCTTGCCGAGCTTTCTGGAATTTGTTCCTCAAGAGCTCTCCGCACAGCCAACAGAACACCAGAAACTTTGCTCTCTGTAGCAGAACCCTGAAGATTTTCAGCAGGTTTAGTTGAGGACTCAATAGATGAAGGAAGAGATATATAGGACTTATACAGAGTGTCAATCACATTCTCATTCTTGATCGAAGAAACAAACTCTGTTATGTGGCCAAGATTATCTACTTGGAGAACAAACTCTTTGGCTGATTTCAGAAAAGCCTTCCAGCCATAGTAGTCAACAATAACATTGAAATCTATCCTATGTCTTCTTACCATAAGCATTGCATCCTTATAACGCCCCTGAACCAAAGCGTTAATGATCGACACAAGAACCAATTTTCTTGGGTAAATGCATTCTAGGCTACCCCGATTAGTTTGTACTAAGACAGCTGCTTCATCGCCATGGATTACACCAATCAGTTTTGCTCCTCTTTCCCATATATGCACAAAATCTTTATTTTCCTTTGTGTGATTATTTGAATTACTGTAACTGTCAATTAATGTTTCTGGATTTCCATGCAAAACATCATCCATGCTGACAATAATTAGCAGATCCTGCTTGGTGATAAGAAGCAAGTGTGTAAAAACTTGTTCAGAAACACCACCAGCAGCAGAATAAAATGAGAAACTACTGCAGTTTTTGCATAGTGTTCTCTTTCCTAAATGCAGCCTACCATTGTCATCAAGCCCAAAAACCAAGTCTCTTAGAATGCCATTGTCATGAACAAGTACTGATTTCATCCAAGGGCATGAAGATGAAAAGCCATGCTCAGAGCTAAAATCATGAACTCGTGACTTTTCACGTGTCATCGAATTAGTAGAAGAATACTCAACAACTGATCCTCCATGAAACTGAACAAAGGCTGAAGATTTCTTTGATGGAATGGGTTCAATAGCGATAATAGGTTCACCAAAAGATACAGTCTTTGAGATCTTTGCCAGCCAACCTGAAGAACTTACTGATTCAGGCACTGAATTCTCAGAACACACAAGTTCGATCTCCTGTAACAAGTAGCCATGAGTTAATTTCTGATTTTGAGCAAGTACATTCTCCGCAAGTGGCGATAAGAAATTATGTGATCCTATAGAAGATACACCAAGCAGAGTGTGTGAATCCAACCAAGTGAGGTGCATAAATGTCTCCAACTTTAAATTATCATGACAACCTTCAATATCAAATACTTTGCCTTCAAACTGATCCCACATATCTATGCTAGGAAGCTCCACTACACATAAACTGCCATTAGACAAGTATGTAGCAAAATAATTCTTTGAGCTCTTAGAAAAAAGAGAAATATCTCGAACAGCACTAGAAAATTTCAAATCCAAGAGAGACATGGGAGGTGGTATGAGGGAAAGTGAAAGAGGAGTCACTAGTACATTGGAGTTATTGATAACTAATGCTACTGATGTCTCTGAAACAGCAGTTGTCCACATAAAATTGTAGGCTATGATCTTGCCATGCAAACTCCAACTAATCAAATGCAATGGCTTTAATGGATCCCAGATGAACTTCATTCCTTCTTTTGTTGGGTATCTTATATCCTGCTTTAAGTACCAATGGTTGTTGCTGAAGGACCAAATTTTTATAGTATCATACTCATCACCTACAACAGAAGCAGCAAGAATATCTGAATTGCAATTCCATTTTAAAATTTCAACAGTTGCTTTCACTGGCTCATCTATAGAAAAAGAGTTCCTCTCTAGACCATTTTTCTCAAACAGTACTATCAGAGGACACTTATTTTCACTTTTCCTGTCATATGCAGTGGCCAGTTTAGCCCCACCTGGCATCCAATCTAAGGATGTTCCCATGAAGTTCTTGAGTTCTGAAGAAGAATGTAAAACTCCTGATTCTCGTTCCCAAATCCTAAGTTTTTGCAAATAAGAATCATAAATTCTGCTGATGGTAGCATAGTACCTTCCATCACCTCGCCAAGAAATGGAGCTCTCAAAAAGACTGCTAGAAGAACCATCATTTTCATTTATGTCCACATTCTGGCAAGCAACTTAGTCAGACATATGTATAGAAAAAACCTTAACAAATAAATTGCATGCAGAACAAAAGTGCAACATGCAGGTATAAAATAACGTACCAGTCTAATTCAGATAAGGTACTGTTATAGTATTATAATAATGCCAAAAATTGGTAAAAAAGATGCTACACACCAAAAGACAACCAAAAAGGGACAGAAACATTCAATTTTCTGAAAAATATAAATATCTACTGACAAGAAAAGTTAAAGAGAGCAAACTCAATCTGAACAAGTTTTGCCACTTATTAGATATATACATAAGAATCCATGTATGGAATAAGACAGGGTCAATGGGCATATATGTGTGCTATTTATGTTTTTATATATTCCATTTTTTTTTGCAAATGTAGATGATGAATACAGGGTTAGCTCCCAAGAACTTTGATAATTGATACCAACAACAAAGGCCCTTACTATTTGAGCTACCAACACCTTCATGACTTAAGTATGCTACTTATCACCAAACAAGTGCTAAAATTATGAAAGAATATACAAATTAAGGGTAAGAACTCACAACTTACATCACAAAGTTGAGGTTCTAGTGAAGTTTCATACTGTACATCCCAATCATGAGTCATGACCAGTAACTGCCCATATCCAGATGTTACAGCCAGAAGTGCTCCATCAGGACTGGAAGCAATACTCTTTACTCCCCCTTTCACCTCGCCAACAACTTCAGTAGTTTTCATGTCAACATTATATAACAGTAAGCAACCACTGGAAGTTCCCAGAATCAGTGCTTCCTTCTCCATCAAATAATCCATGGCAGCTATGCGATCCCCAGGTTCCAAGGGTAGCAATTCGACATCTGATGATGAATTCTAAATAAACCACAAACAAAAAAGAAACATAAAGAGGTCATTGTAGATCAGTGCAAAATATTGTAACTAGGCACTACAGGCATAAACTCCTGAGGTTAATTTTTAGTGTCTCACCGCTCTTTTGATGGGACATAATGGCAAATTGTATCATATCAAGTTTAAATATGCTCGCAGTTTTTACAGAAATCAGGAAGAGCTTTTAGGAACCCATAAACATATATATTAAAAAGAATGCACTATCCGTCTAGGAGCTTATGGATACCTTCAATTATAGCTAAAAATGAATTAATAAAACAAAACATTTCAGTTTATCAAACAAATATGAAAATTTTCTGATAAGATATTGAGGGCACAAAGTAAGACTTATCTAGCAAATTGAAACAAAATGATAACCATCATCTGCAACAAAGTAGCTAAACAAGATATTTAAAAGTTTGGAGGAAAATAGGAAGGTGCAGTTGGAAATGCTATAATATAAAAGCAAAATATACTTCAGGCATTATAGATACCAAACATAAATGAACCCGAACTACATTAGGAAAGTTCAAAGATCAATAAGAGTAATTATATGCAGGGTCAAGTCTTGTTGCAAGATTCTGTAGATGGCCCAGTTAATTGACAAAATGGATGAAGGATTATAACAGAGGTGCATGGATTAAATATATACTCCCTTCCAGAAAACATGGTGAAGTAGCACGTGAAGCAAACATTTCCACCGGGGTTGGTTTTGCAGGATAGAAAACTAGCTTCTGGCTCAGATCAAATCAGTAAAATAGTACTATAACTCAAACAAACACGCACTGGATCAAGGTTACAATGAACAACTTCGAGGCTCACTTTTGCAGCATAAAAAACTTCGATAGGCTCGCATAAGGAAAAAAATCAGTAATTCGCCATCCCATGAAGTTCAAGCCCAAAAATCAGTTTTTTTCTGAACTCAAATATGTTCTCTGTTGTAGCTCCACCAATTACGATACTGCGTTTGCATTCGAACCTGAACGAACGCTTCCAAGCAAAGATATATGGAACTTACGAGAATAAAGCAAACACCATGAAATAAAACGTAAAATCTTAGAGATTAAGCCTCGAAGAACAACGTTGAAGTAAAAAAGAAACGGCGTGTTGATCGAACGCTTACGGGAGATAGGGGAAGCTGGACGGTGTAAACAACATTAGCGGAAGAAGCAAAGAAGACGCGGTTGCGCTCTATGTCGAAAGCGGATAGCAGAAGCGTTTCTCCCTCGAATTGCAACTCGAGATCCAGCGTCAGTTGCGAAGAAACCTTCAAGTTCTTCATTTCTCTTTCACTATCGTATTTTCGGAGAGGGTAGAAGTCAGAAACCCGCCACCGAGAAGAAGAAGGCGTTCGCTCTCGTTCTGCACACCGGAAGGCGGCAGCGAACAGGTAGGGCTTTCAGTTTTGGGGAGGAGAGGGGCGCGGCACGTCGAGGGTTTTGTTTTCCCCAACG
Organism: Canna indica; assembly: GCA_034359265.1. Lineage (NCBI taxonomy): Eukaryota > Viridiplantae > Streptophyta > Magnoliopsida > Zingiberales > Cannaceae > Canna > Canna indica. The sequence goes on from CP136896.1 coordinate 72,382,723, forward strand.
GGCACATTCACGCAACCTAAAGCGGGCTCCACTAATTATGCCCATATAAGTGAAAGCAAATTCGTCCATTGAGGCCCAAAATATGCTCGTCTTTCGGCGGTGCCATCAAGCAAAATTGAACCCAAGTTTGCCGAATTCTGAACTTGGTCCTTCGAGTTTCCAGAGCCTTCGATTTTTTGTCTAAATTTGATATTTTATTGTAATTTAATTGTCACTATCTTTAAATTGATATAGTGTATTGAAGTAGAGTGGATTTGAGCTTGAACCAAACGATGTAAAACATGAATTTGAAATTATAATTTGCCTGAAGTTGGGGTAACGCGGTTCGACGCGCTTTATGCTTTAGTGCGACTTCAAATTGATCTACAAAAAATATTTAAACGCTCAAATAAAAAATAATTCTAGTGAGGATAATAGAAATTAGAATATTAGATGTACATGAAGAGCATCATATCTGTATATAGTGTAGGATGATAAATGTATGATGATAATATCTTCTAGTAATCTCATAGGGATGTACTCAGACTGAATAGACGCTGATCCTGGAGATGTCGAGTTCGTAATTGATGAATTACTCGTAATTAATAAGAACAGAAATATCCTTGCATGATCGGATGGAGCCTCCGAACTGAGTTGTATCTACTTTGACTTAAGTCTGATTTATGAGTATTGACACTTATGAGTCTAATTCGATCCGGCCCTAAGTACTAATCCAATCAATAATCAAAAGAAAATTTATGAATAATAATTTAGGAAATTATTGATGTCATCAAATGAAGGATTCTTCATGTACTTATTTTCTTGGGTGGACAAAAAAAAAGATAGATTCGATTCTTCATGTACTTATTTTCTTGGGTGGACAACAAATTGATAGATTCTTTTTAATACTAGCAAAAAAAATAAATCAAAGCATTCAAGAATAAATTAATTCATCCGTTTGACAATAGCTATTCAATATATAATATTTTTTTTTATTATTTCAATAGTCTCGATAAATTTAAAATTAAAATCAATTATCAAATTAAGCATCAAATTAAATACAAATAAAGAACTTCCGATTTTTCAAAAATTAACCTTTTGTGGCAACCTACATGTCTTGAATTATAGCATTGGAAAAAAAAATCACAAAATAGGTGAGAAATACTATTGTGATTCATTTATTTTACTAGATAAATAAGATACCATAAGATAATAAATGAGACATAGTAATTAAATATGATTTTTTAAAATATGATGTTCATATTACATTTTAATCTATATACTAAACAAAAATGAATTTAAATTCATTTATTATCCTATCAAAGTATCAAATGAATTAAAATTATAATATCAGTATTATAACATAAATGAGATATCATATCAGTATTATATTCTTACATTTTAATCTATATACTAAACAAAAAATGAATTAAAATTCATTTATTATCCTATCAAAAAATCAAAAAAGCTTGAAATTAGAATAAATTAATGAAATGGGATCTTAAATTGAGATTTCAAAGACTATTTTCCCCACTTTATTACCCGCGTGTTCATTGGTTCTAGCTTTGGGTTCCCCTTCAAACAGTGCCTTTGCCGAGTTAGCTGACGCGTTTGCCTAAAGTATTTTCTAAGGAGAGAAAGCTGTTACAGCGTCTCCAGCTGAGCTGTCGCCGTCGCAACCTAACAAAAAAGTCATGGGCAAATGGCCATGTCACCACCCACTACTTACGCCGAACGCTCGAAATCCAACCGTTCATCAAATCGCTTGCGATCCCACCTTGCATCTTGAGACCTCATTCCGTTCCATTTCAGTCGCGGGAAATAAAAAATAAACGTGGTGTCGGCTATTCCCCGCAATTTGAGCCATTGTATCGTCTCTGAAAGAGGAAAGCGGTGAGAGGAGCTGAGGAGGAGGAAGGAGAGGCTTGCTTGCCGATTTCCCAAAGCCTCTCCCCTCCCCTCTCAGATCGATCTCATCTTCCTATTAACTCTCGTTCTCCGATCTGATCCAATACTCTTCCTTGTCGGAATCGGCGATCGGGATCGAGATGGCGGCCACCACGGCAACGCGACGCTTGAGGGATCTCCAGGCGCAGCCGGGAAACAAGACATGTGTCGACTGCACGCAGAAGAACCCGCAGTGGGCCTCGGTCTCCTACGGTATCTTCATGTGTCTCGAGTGCTCTGGCAAGCACCGCGGGCTCGGAGTCCACATCAGCTTCGTGCGCTCCGTTACCATGGACTCATGGTCCGAGATCCAACTGAAGAAGATGGAGGCCGGTGGAAACGACCGCCTAAACGCCTTCCTCGCCCGCTATGGCGTCTCCAAGGAGACTGACATCGTTGCCAAATACAACACTCGAGCCGCCGCTGTCTACCGCGACCGCATCCAGGCTATCTCTGACGGACGCCCTTGGCAGGACCCGCCGGTCGTCAAGGAAGCCCTTAATTCCGGGGCCAAAAAGCCGCCTTCGGGGCGTACTGGTAGCGTAGGCGGAAGTTTCTCGAGTAATGGTGGTTGGGACAATTGGGACAATGATGACTTCCACTCCTCTTCTTCCGATATGAGGAGGAATCAATCCACCGGTGATGTTAAGGCTGGGAATGTTGGAGGGGCCCAGCCGCCGCCCAGATCCAGATCGACAGAGAATATCTACACTAGATCGCAGCTGGATGCATCAGCAGCCAACAAAGAAAGCTTCTTCGCTAGAAAGATGGCAGAAAATGATTCTCGCCCTGAAGGAATCCCGCCATCAAAGGGGGGGAAATATGCGGGATTCGGTTCAACGCCGCCTCCTTCTCACAGGAACAACCCGCAGGGTGATGTGCTCCGAGATACTGTTTCGGTGGTTTCCCAGGTGATGAACACGACACATTAACATGCCTATACTTTAGCTTTGTTATTTCTAATATTATATGCCCATCTACTAAAACTCTATAAACGCCTTATACTTCATCTCAGTATGAAAATTGATCCGATAGAATAAAGTTCCAGAGCTCTGGAAATAGCGGTCAGTTGGTCTATTATGTCATTTGAACATAATATATGATGTCAAACGGTGATTGTTCTTTAATGATAAGTACATAGACACGGATCACTTTTCACTGCAAATTATCTAGATGCCATTTTCTGCACTTAGTAACATTTTAAAGTTGTTCCGGAGCTCCTTTGGTCTAGTGACCTTATATACACAAAGGATGGAACAAATTAAATCGTTTGCAATGGACAGATCTGTTCATTTTATTTTGTGTTGGTTATATTAATCAATCTTTTGCAATCAATATTATGAGAAAAAAATTCTGATTATTTATTTGTTTTTATAGGGTCTTGGCCGACTCTCCTTAGTTGCAAGCTCTGCTGCACAATCCGCTGCTAATGTCGTACAAGCTGGCACAAAGGAGCTGACTTCCAAGGTAGTGTTCATTTTCTTGTAGAAATTTTGCTGAATATCCTAGTTAATGGCAGCAAAAAAAAAACGAGTTAGGAGGCCTATCCTTACAAACAACATTCATATTCCACAACATTTGCCCAAATAATTCTCTCATTTCCGCTGCGTTTGGAATCTCACCATTTGTTCACTAATCCAGTTTGCTATATTAGTATTATTTTCATCCCAATATGGCAATATCCAATCACTTATAAGCTTAGCTATGGTAATTATACTACCCTAAACAGAATTTACTGGTGGAAAAGCATCCAGGTAGCCAACTGGAGATAGTTTTCCACTGCAGCTTTCTTTTGTTGTTATTTTAGTCTTAGCTAGAGGTGATTTTTCTATTTTTTCTACAGTTCTGTAAAGTTTTGCTTTATTTAAGATTTGTCACCCTAGTTGGTTTTAGAGCCCAAAATGAAGTAGGAAGACTTACCAGTTCAATTGTGCAAATTCAGCGAGGTGGATTGTATTATATAGTTTTTATGAGTCTCTCAGATTTTGAGCAAATTTAAGTAAATATTTTATATGGCAATGTGGTATCGACATTTCTACATTTCTATTTAAGAGTGCAACCGTGCAAGTATGTATTTTTAGGAGTGCAATTATTATTTATCCCCCTTCTCCTACTTGTCTCAATCTCTTTCTAGTTCATTTTTTTTTACTTTATCCAGTTTTTTGCCTTTCTTCTTAATCATCATTGTAGTATACTAGTAGTATGTGTTTCGGCTTTATTCAAATAAAAACATCTTTTTGGTATGCATTTGTTTCTTTTGCCTTGTTCTTTAAAGATAGTGAGGGATGTATTAATTTGGTGTCTAATGCAATATTGACTTGCATAATTCCATGTACCCAATTGTGAATTAATTTTAAAGGTCAAAGCATGAGCAGTGGTGACTCTCGAAGTATTGAACCAGTTGGTTCATTGGTTCACTTGTTTTCAACCTGATTCATCCAGGTCTTGACCACCTTGATCTTTTCACCCAATCAGTATTGGTTCACAGTTAATCAGTCAAACCGGCTTGTCTAGTCTGGCTTTAAAAACGTTGAAACTAAGATATGGAGAATTTGCGGTAATAATTGACTATGCAGTCACTTAGGTTAAATAAAGTAAACCATGTTGAAAGCCTACATGAGAGAAGATTCTTCATTCTGGGAGATATTAGTTGTTTAGTCAATAACTAGAGGAAACTACAATCTTGTTCCTACGAATAGTTGGGATGTGATAGATATCTAGATTGATTCTGCATACTATAATGTTTGTAGAACTCAGAGTCAATGAAAGAAAATCATTTATGATTTTATGAATTTGTCTGATGGCCAATATTATTTACTAATGCATGTGCATATATTCTATCTCATGGATTATAATTAATATTTATCTTAATTCATAATTATTTAACGCAGATGAAAGAGTCAGGATACGATCAGAAAGTCAATGAAACTGTGAGTGTGGTGACCTCAAAAACCACCGAAATTGGGCAAAAAACATGGGGAATAATGAGAGGTGTCATGGCAATAGCGTCACAGAAAGTTGAGGAATACACCAAAGAAGGGACCAGTTGGAAGATGGATGATTGGCCACGACAAGAGAATGAGAGAAATGGTCACTATGAAAAATTTAGTCAGAATAACAATGGTTGGAGTTCCCCTCAAGACAATTCAAGCAAACATTACAATTCTGTCGGCTCCTGGGATGATTGGGACGAGAAAGAGACAAAAGAAGAGCCAAGGACGGCCACACAGAGCAGTGAAAGCTGGGCAGGTTGGGATGATGTGAAAGATGATGGTTATGATAATTTCAGTAATGGTTCATCGAACAAGGTTGTCCATCAAAATGGAAAATCTAGTTCTCAGTGGACTGGTGGTGGTTTCCTCTAAGCGTCTGATCCATTCTTTTTATCATATTTCCCCTTATCATGCACTGAATATGAACAATAGCATGCATTTATTTCAGACAATATAGTTGATAAATTGGGGCTTAGTTCCCCTAGTATTTTTTTTCCCTATAAATTGTATCTGCATTTGATACTTTTTGCAATTATGATAATAACTTATTTCTAATGCTTCCAATTTTATAGCGTTTTGAAGATAAGATTGCTTGTGCACTGGGTCACCACTTTGACTTTTTGATCCTGGTTAGCACTTTTGGGCTAATAGGGCTTTTGGACTTAATGCTCACATTTGAATTTTGAAGTTGCCGACATTTGGTTGTGGTTAAAGTAGTGTTCGGCTTGCATCCAATATATCTCTTATTTCTTTTGTTGGTCCTGATTTCAACATAATCGAAATTGGAGCTTCACGCTTCTGATGATCATTTAAATGTTTTTATAATTAGACATCGGACCTTACTTATGCAATACCCTAATTTATTTCGATATTTATTGTATATTAGATGTTGTATTAATTTATATGATTTAATGAGTATGCTATTATCAACTTGGACTTAAACATTTTAATAAGTGCTATGTGTAATACTTGAGTTAGGTCTTTGACGAGGAAGTTAAGACATAAACGAAGAAGATTGTATATACTTCAGTTTAGTTTCATATCAGGTTGGGGGAGAGCTCTTACTGAGCTAGTCCTCGCTCATGTCATGATTAATGTAGCGTGTCATAGTAGAGCTAGGCTTGGAACATAGATTTGAAAATTCTTTTAAAAAGAAGACATGAAATGAGTGGACATATTGAAAACTAGTTACCCCAAACTTTTTCACAGTTCCCAAGGGTACCTCTATATTCTATCCCCATTGCGGATGAAAGTTGTCAATTGGGAGTTTGGGACCCTCACATAATTGTCGTGGAAGCAAAAATGGCCAACAACAAAGGGAATATCATGGGATGAGGGCTAAATTTCACAAACTATGTCTAAGCAGGTTGCCTGAAGACATTGAGCCTTGCTTAAGAAACACAAAGGTCATGTAAAAATGGGCCACTAACGACATGTTTCTCTACAAGTTTATTATATAAGATACTAAATTTTAGAGGTATCAAAGATTCGTAAACAAGATACATATGATAACAAACTTGTCCAAAAGCAATTTCGATAATGAGGATGGCGGTGAGAGGCATACTCCTCAAGAAAGATAGGATGTGTAAATGGAACACTACTTTGGAACATGAATTTACAAATTACGCTAAGGAACAAAAATTGTCATTATGCGCTCATTATGATTTGAAAGTGGAAAATATGACATAAACATAGTAGTAGATGCTTTGAAAAGCGCAAGACATTCGGAAGTTGAACTTAAGGCCGACCCTTTCATTAGGCCAAAAAAGCTATTGTCTTAGGGCCCCAAAAATTATAGACCTTCAAATACTTAGGTTCACCACTGAATATTATATTTATTTTATTATAAATTAAGATCTCAAATAAGTCATTTAATTTTTTATAATCATCTTTATCTATCGTTTTTATCAATTAGTCCACTATTACTTTATCAATTTTTCACTTTCCTATATTTTTTCTCGATCAACATAATTTTTTCTCACTTTTCGTAATACCTCATTACTCCCCATATCAACTAAAATTCAATCCTAATTAATTCCCTTAATCCCTTGATTAATTTTATCAAAAAAAAAATCTTGACTAATTGAACATTAAACGCCGATTAAAGCTAATTAGGCATAACAAGTGCATACACGTATCTTCTTGTTAAACAAATTAAATAAACATCTAAATTTTCACATATTATTACTTTAATCAATTAACAAAAGAAAATAAAGAACAATTAACAATTATACATGCAAATTCTCAATTAAGTGACAATTCTCGTGTCATCTTCAATTAAGATCAACGGCCCAAGAACGGCCCATCCATTCTAAAAAATACCATCTTAAGATTTTATCTTAGAGCATAATACTAGCCATTGAAGGAGCCATAATTTTCAATACCTTACAAATGTACATTGTAATAGACAGGATAACCACCTCGAGTATTTTGCTTGTTGTTTTTGTTTTGTCTATTTACACTCATCCCCCTTCATCCTTGTATTTCTTATATCTTGATAAATACAAGATCCTTAAAAACGATATAAACACATAAAATGCTGTGAATCCGTCATCCAATATATAAGCGATATAAACAAATATAAAATACTGTGAAGCGTCACAGTAATCCAATGTATCAGTGATATAATGGTTCAAACTTTCTATAAACCTCCTTCGTTTCGTCTCCTCCTCCTGTTGTGTTCCCGTCCGTCCATCTTCTAAACCCAACACTCTTCCCTTCTGTGTCGATCCCTTTGTCTGTCTTTTTCCTCTTCCACTCGTTGCCAGGAGCAGGCCGTCCACAATGGTCGAGGGCCTGGATATGTCCCTCGACGACATCATCAAGAAGAACAAGACGTACAGCGGCGGTGCCCGTGGCCGCAGAGGGGGCGCCGGACCATCCCGCCGCTTTTCCAGCCGCGGAGGCTACCGGTTCGCCCCTTACTCGACGGCGAAGGTATGCTCACTGTCTTTGACGATCTCCTGACTCTGATCTCGTCCTCCTCAACCACCAGATCGAACCATCTTCGATTCTTGGGGTTCTCACTTAGTTCTTCTGCTCAGGCTCCCGGCACGGTTTGGAAGCACAATATGTACTCGGATCGGACCGATGGTTGTTCTGCCACTGCGGCTAGGGTTTCCTCGAAAGAGGCGGGCACGAAGCTCATCGTCTCCAACTTGGATTATGGAGTGTCGGACGTGGACGTCGAGGTAATGCTTCTTTCCTTCTCTTCTTATTCTTTGTAACTGCTTACCTGTTTAATTTTCTTTGCGCTTCTCTATAATTTTGATTAGTTATATTATGTTCGACAAAAGATTTATCTCGTACCATTCAATTGATTTTTTAAACTTGTTTTTCAAGTGATGTTTTGATTACATGAATGGTGTGCAGAATCATAATTTAAGGCCACATTTATCGCCTCATCCACAACATTACAGTCACGGTTGAATAAGAAATAGGCCACTTTATAATGTGGAACGAGACATCACTGGGTTCTCCCATCCAGTTTGAATCATAATAATTGAATGCGGATGATATTATATTTTATTATTGTTTCAAAGTATATTCACGATATCACATTCAACTATTGAAGATATTTTCGATTTTCTTTTTAGAGGCATGGTTCAAATATATGGATTTGGCTGGACTTGATCAGAGTGTGGGTTTTGGCTAAATATTTTGGTAAGCAACTAAAAAAAGAGAACTCAATAGATTAGTACTGATTAGCAGAAAACAGTTTTGGCTAACTGGAAGCTGCAGCAGTTGAGCCCCTATTTTTTCATCCACAGCTACAGTGGATCAGGAAAAAGATACTGTAGGTTTTACTGGTAGGATATCATCCTGACTGAATTGATCTATTATGTCATCAAACTAGAGTTATTGACCCTGACATTGAATTCGTGAACGAGCCATCATATGAATTATTACTTTTTGAAGTAATTTACTAATTTTATTCTTTCCCTTTTTCTTCTCTTGGGAACTAAACAGGTGATTTTTTTGTCGACGATCAAGCAGAATCTCACTAATAACTTTTGTCAACAGTCAAGTGAAGCCGCCTGAACGATTTCCATTGGAATGATTTTTTTTTTTGAAACAAGCAAAACTTCATTCCATTACTACATGGTGTCATCAACACAAGTAGGGACATCCCAGATTCTGCTACACCTCTCCTCCACAGAATACTCTGCGGATTAATCATAGTTAGATGCTTAATTTTAGAGCTCAATTTTGTGAAGTACTTGGGTTATTTGTGGATGTTAATGGTTTAACACAATTCTGACAAATTAGCACTTTTTCTTGGTTTCCAATATATAATTTCATTTTTTTTTCTTTGGAAATAGATTGTAGTTAGCACTATATAGGCAACTTGGTTCCCAGAAGAACTAGTGTGAGGAAGTTGTTGTGAAACAAATGGCTGTTGATCATAGTTGAACTTGTTTTGGAAAATTCTTTAATGTGTTTCAAGAATTGAATAATTGTTATCCATCTTAATTTGTTTCAGCTTGATTTGTTCAATTTAATTGATTAGTCCTGTTCTAGATTGTATGATAGCAGTATCTTACATTGAAACATAAGTAGCATCTTATTTTGTTTTTGCATTCCTAGGGCTTGTTCAGGATCTTCTGAGAAAGGGTAGGGGAGGGAAAATAATTTCTCTGTTCGGGAAGGCAAACACAATAAAGAGGGATGTAATGAGGAAGGATGGATGGAAAATTTAATCCTCTATTTTCCCTCATCTTATAAATAAAGTTGCTAAACAAAGTGAAATAGTTCTCTCTCCATTCCCTATAATTTTCTTGATCTAACCTATCTCTAAACCTTCATAATTAAGGTGTGTGCTCTTGTATCTTGTATTTGAATATATGATATTTTGGTTCATCCAATCCAGGATATTTTTTCTTCTGTTGGCGATCTGAAGCATTGCTCCATTAACTATGACAGAACTGGAAGATCTATGGTATTTCACTTGGTTTAGTCATGTTTTTTTTGCCATACTATCTTCACTAAATTTTGGTTGATATGCTTTCTTCAAGGGGTCTGCTGTAGTTATGTTTTTAAGGCGAAGAGATGCTTTAGCGGCTATGACGAAATTTAACAATGTAAGCCTTGATGGAAAACCAATGAACATAGAGATTGTAGGATTTGATGCTTCAAAACATGCTGCTGTGCCTCAAATTGCAAATCGGGATCGTAGGAGATACAGTGGTGCTATCCAAAGGTTCGCATTTTCTGCTCATTATAAGTTGCTTGCAATAGTGTACATCTGTTTGATTAGCCTTTGCTGATTACAGAATGTTTACAGTTAATTCTAGTTCTAGAAATTCCTTAACTATTAAATAGCCAATCACAAGAAATTTGGCTAGCCTTCCTCGAAGAAAAAAGACATAATTAGTTTGTGAAAATCACTCAAGTAATAGACCTTCGTCTTGTTAAATATTCGATAGCATCTTCCTTGCATAGAGTCCAAATAATATGTTTTGTTTTATTGAAGAATAGCATCTTTCCTTCCATAGACAACTTGAATAATATATTTCCTTCGATTTACTATTTAAGTATACATCATTTCCTTCTTTTGATTATGCAAGTACATTAGGTCATTGCAACTCCCACTCATGACAATCCTAAAAAGTGTGTTTTTCTTTAACTTTTGGTTTTGCCAATGTTGATGGGCTTGCGGAGACATGATCATTGATTACATCTTTTTTTGGCGTTCTTGCTTGAGCACCTACAATTTTTTGGTTTTAAATTCGTTTCACTTGTTATTTTTTTTAGTTTTGGCGGAGGTTTGAAGTTGCTTTTTGATTCATGAGATAATCCATGTTAGTATTCAATCTTTTCCAAAATTTCAAGACTACATTAGCAATGTAATCATAAAAGCTGTTTTTTGGGGGAATTTTAGACCAATCAAAGTTTTGGCCAGTACCACTCTAATTCTTTAATGACTCATTTGTTTTGAAAGATAGGATTCCAGTTGAATAGGTATGGTTGAAACTAATTAAGATAAAAATCTCATGGGTTAAGCATTCTATATTATTTAGATCTCGGATAAGAGGATTGGGTAAAATCAAATTTTCAACTGTTATGTTGGTTTTGGATCGGATAAGAGTTGGATATTAATAATTTAATACTTAAATTTGATTTTTTACTAGCTTTTTATTTTAAAAATTATAAAATTAAATTTAAATAATTAATATTAACATAATAATATGAAAATTTTGATAAAATGTTCATGAAAAATTGAATTAAACTTTTCTATTACAAATATGAATTCATGAAAATTACATAAATAGATTCTCCAGTGGGTGATCTTTTGAAATTTCTTTTCATAATAAGAGAAATAATTTTGAGTTTATTTCAATATAGGATATTCTTTATTTTGAAATAAGATTTTGATTTTGATTTTTTTTTCTTGAAAAAAATAAATTTCTTCCATTCATAGCAATTCTCTCGATTTCAATTTCCACTCTCTCATCCTAGTCTAATCGAAATTAAATCGGATTAATTATCCTTTTTTGGAATTCAATGTGCTACACAAATAATAGATATGATTCTTCAAATCTATAGAAATCCTGTCCGTCATTCAAATTTGCCGAAACGAACATGTCCTAGTATATTTCTTGTCAAAAATATCTATGATCTCGTTGATAATGAGTGAGATCAAATAACTTGATTAGGATAGTTGATAGGGAAACTAGGTCTTTGTGGGCACATTAAATCCAATAAACCCTACATGTTCTCTAGATTGTGTTTAGCTTGTTGAATCGACGAAAGAGTCCCATCCAAGACATCGTCACGAGTGGCTTTCAATCCCATCCATCATTCAAATTTGCTGAAACAAACATGTCCTACTATTTTTCTTGTAAAAAATATCTATGATCTCGTTGTTAATGAGTGAGATCAAATAACTCGATTAGGATAGTTGATAGGGAAACTAGGTCTTTGTGGGCCCTCAAATCCAACAAACCCTACATGTTCGCTAGATTGGGCTTAGCTTGTCAAATCGGCGAAAGAGTCCCAACCAAGACACCATCACGAGTGGCTTTCAATCACATTCGAGCTTAACTGGCTCGAAAAGCCCATCACCCATGACTTAGCTGAGCTCTAGATAGTCCCCATCGGTCTGGTTGGGCACGTGTGCAACGCTTGCCGACAACACGACAATGCTTCAGAAAGGCTAAAATGTCCCTTGAAGAAATGATCGGAATGGCCCTCCAAATTTCTATCCCGGATATGGGGATCCTTCTATCAATTTTTCCTCCGCTTCATTTTATTTGGTTGAGATGGACCTACCTCTTGTCCTCATTTCTCAAACTACTGATTTGACTGTCAGAGGGTATTCACGGATCCATCTTGTGGCATACTTCAGCGGGTGTCGATCAGACTTGACTCTGAATCAACCTTGCTCGACCAGTTCGACTGAGGCGATCCAATGCAATTGTTGTGGACATGGACCTCATCAATGAATCATACCACATAGGCCCAACAAAAAGAAGATATGTAGCTTTATTGATAGTAAATTATCGAAATGTTCACCAAAATAGGTCAAATTTATTAAGAAAATATGAATTGCCCTTTGTGTTACATTCAAATTGTAGTTAGGAGTGCGCTTATAATAATTGTTGCAAATTTCTAAAAGAAACGTACAGATGATTATTATCTCGCACTTGAACAACATATCATGAGAACAGGGGTTCATGTCTAGTACTAGATTACTTAGCTTACTAAGTTGATACTGGTACATGTATTTCTCGTGTAATTCAACTATATTATCTTTCACATTTCAGTTTGTGATACAGCTTTTAGCAGTTAGCAATTCGAGATCTTTTAGAGGTTTGATCAAATCAAATTGCTAATTTAGGTGTTTGATAATCAACTATTTGGATTCATCACAATTTGTTAATTTCAGAAAAGTTCAACATGTAATTTTTTTCACAATATAAGTTTAAATCCATTTGATTCAGGTGGATGAATAATTATTCAAATTATAATCAAATAAATAACAAATCTACTTATAAAAATTAATATATAAAAATAAATGAATAGATAACTCTTATTTGCTATTGATGATGATGATGATACATTTTTCATATTATGTTTTCATTTTAAAAAATGCCAGTTTTTCATGGACTGATCAACAATTTCTTCAAACAGGAAATATGTATTGAAGATTGTATCTCGACCCAAACTGTTTTTTAGCATATATAATGTGATTGTTTCTTCCACATTCGCATCCTAAACCTTTGTTTTTGTAGCATTTTTTTTCTTGCCTACACTAATTCAGTGTTGCTAGATGACTTTCTCCTAACATGTGATATCGTTGCCCAATAGTGATCTTACTGGTGTGGCAATATGCAGCAACGGATTGCGTGGTGGGCGAAAGGGAAGAGGCTATCGTCAAAACGATCGTCGTGGATCGGCTATTTCGGCTGAAGCACTTGATGCTGATTTGGAGAAGTACCATCGAGAAGCATCGGAGACCAACTAAAAGCTATTGGTCTACTTGTGCTCAGGTTTGTTATTTTCACAATCACAGAACAGGAAAAGGCTGCGATGCGTACATGATACTTTTTACTCGAACGAGAACTCCAACTGGTGCAATATGTTTTGTTTGCAAAGTACTCCCAACAAAACGTGTCATGCCTGATTTTGTTGGGCCTCGTTGCTTTGAATTCTCGTGCATTGCACCTCTTGTGTAGTTGCAGTTGCGTGGTTTTGGTCATAAACTAGTTTTAGCAGTATCTGGAGTGACCATGTTTTTATTTTGTTGGTCAACGTACCAGTAATCAGGATATGTTTGAATTTAGTTAAAAGTTTTGAGTCTATACGTGGATTAAGCTGTAACCAGAACGATCCAGCATAAGATTAAAACTGCAAGACTGCAAATCACATTTTGTACATCTCAAGTTCTTTTAGATTTTCTTATGTTCTCCCAACACGAAACGAGTACCTTAAGTATGTAATGAACAACTGCACGGACGCATGTCATGATAAAATTCCAACAAGAGGACGGCCAGTACCAAGGATATAGCAGCCTAAAGAAGAGGCTTATGACGTGCCGTGGATATTGGCCAACCTGCACCAACAGGTGAGAGAGGAAATACATGAAACAGTTAGCAATACATGTAAACAACAGATCCAAAAATGATGATTTGATAAAACAATAAAAAAATTATATAAACATGTAATATTAAGCTTAATGGCAAGCAAATACTATGTAACCTCAACCTACGTGTTTTATATATTTAAAATTGACCCGTCAGAACCAGATCTATCTGCAAATCAAAGTACTCATAACTGGTTATAGATTATGTGAATTGATGTTACGCTTCATGTATGCCATATACAGTATTATCAATTTATCATAGAGGTTTTATCGTCAGTGTATGCTTTCATGTATGCTATACATAGTAGTTTGTTTTCTTTGCCAAATGACAACTCACCGGGAAGAGCAGATTCAATGTATTCCAGGCGGCATGTCGTACTGCTCTCGTTGGATACATAGGTCCTCCAGGAGAAGTAAAGCTGTACAAGCATGCTTTCAGTCTAGTACTTGTCGTCATTCTCAATTCTAGTCCTGCAAGATTTTCCACATCAAATGTAGCTAACGCATCTGCTTATTTCTGTAACTGAAGGTCAACATCATAAAAAATAGGTACGCCATCACTCAAATATAAGTATAACCTTTAAGGGCACTCATACGGGAAATATAATGTAAAACTACCGGCTCCACTTTCAACTTCTGAAGCTGAAAAGTAAACACGATGTCTTACAATGTGATTACTGCCTACGTAAGCAAAATAAGGCTTGTAAAATAGGTGATTAACCTGATCCGTAAGCTCAATCACAAATATATCTGCTGGACCTCCAACCAAGAAAGCATTTGGGAAAGTAGGAAAGTTCTTTAGAAAAATTTCAAGCAATTCATCTGCTGGTTGTAAAGTTGAGAACATCAAATAATGACTGTGACACCAAATAACGTTGTAGGTGTTGGCGAAAGTTAATGAAAACACACCTAAATTATAAAAGAACAAAAATCTGGAGAGGAGAAGACAGAGATCTCGACGGGCCTGGAAAAGAAAATAATGCTCAGTATAAACCTTAAGACAATGATCTTGATGCACTAATAAGAATGGTTGACTATAGTAGTTAAAAATTTGAAAAGTAAAACCTGCAAGGAGATCTTATTGCTACGATCTGGTACAAGAGCAACCTCCTCAAGCAAATACTAGAAACAAAAGGAAACAAACAAAAAATAATCAAGTTCGAACACAGATATTGACTGACAGCATCATTGGAGAGAAACCAGGAGTTTTATCTTACAGTGAACAAGGATAAGAATCTTCTTCTGTTTGTTTGGATGTCAATCCTGTCAAACATAATGTGAATAAGCAAAGCTTCAAAATAATAATGTCAACAAAGAAAAAGAAAAAATTAAGCAAACACAATAATGTCATTTTTAACTTGACTCATGGCACTCAATTTATTTGGAGATGTAGGATCATAAGCTTATTCAAGTCATGAGGCATAAGCTGTGGCTATAATGAGATCCAATCAGGTATAATAATTGTATTAACCAGATACAGTCTACTACTAAGATCAAACTCGTCAATATCAATTCAAAACAACCTGGATACAACAAATAAAGTTTAGAACAATAACCATTAGCATTTTTTACTGCTAAAGAACCATATTAAACACCATTCCGAAAGGACCGAAACACCCTTCACTTTGGTCCTAGTTGTAATTTCGACTACAGAACTTCTATTTGTAGAAGGTCTCCAAGCAACTAAGTTTGAACTACTTATGCCAAACAGGAGGGTGGCATCCTAAAGTACAAGTGAAATGTTTTGCCTAAACAAACAATTTTGGCATTTGTTTAGTAAGAAAATCGTTGACATTTTTTAACATCAGTTCCAAGTTTTCCTTCATCCCTCTAAATATATTAGCCTGTTTCCAAGATTCTCAAACCATGATATCACCATGCTCAGCTGTGAGCAAGATCTTCAAGGAAAGATGACTCTGAACTGAAAGATCAGATAGCATAGAAAAGCTTTGAATCAGAAAAGAGATCAACAGTGAAAGCCATCTCAAATACGCGGAGATGCAGTGTTTCAAGAGATGCACATACGTCTCAACATTACCATGACAAAAAGGACAAGGGGTCCACAATCTGGATTCCTTCTGCAGCAGGATTCCTTGTACTTGTGGTAATAATAATACAATTCTTTTCAGAACCATTTCCAATCAAATTTGTAAGGTTCAATATAACAATTACCTTGTGATATATGCCATTCCAAATAAATGACCAGGTATTTCTGTTATGGTTTTCAAACCAAGCCTTCCCAGAGAAATTTCTAGAAACAATATCAACCCATTTTCAATTTTTCTTTTGGATGTGATCCCACAAGTATTGTTATAAGCAGCCAAGTATTATTTCTATTGAATTAAAGATATTAGATATCTAAAATTTCAATTAATTGTCTGTCTTTTAACAGCATACTTGTCCTTTTAGTATTTCATAAAATAGCATTATATCATATTACATATTTAACTATAGAGCAACCTACTCAATTCAAGACTTCAATTTCTACTTTCGGTTTGCATAACTCTGGTGTTGGTAAATTCAAATAAACTCGGATATTTATATCCGAAAACATACACCATGGAGATCTATCCTATATATGACTAGTAAAGATATAAAGATGATCCTAACATAATATAATTACAGAAAGCCAATACATAGACTTCTTATAGTATCAATACAGTTGACTACTCGTGCATATTTTTATTACATTGCTGGGATTAACTTTTACATTGGTCTCTCTAACCACTGCAAAGATCAGAGTAAGATGTTTGCACTCTTTTATGTGCAACATATATGAGGCTATTGGGACATAGATGCTTAAGATTGTGAGCACATTATTATGCAGTTACGCTACTTGTATGAGTGTTAACTATAAAATAGGCATGACCAATTGTGTGAAAAAAGGTTCAAACTTACCAAAAAATGTTGGTAGCGCCTTGAACAAGAGCAGATCCATAACGTAGCAATGCTTCAGTATTTTCAATAGAAACTTCAAATAACTGAAGCATAGAAACCACAAGAAGAACAGAAACCACAACCAATCAGACTACATAAACAATTTCCTCTAATATTATGTATATAGATAACATATTACAATATAAGAATATAACTGTTGCCTGAAATAGGTATATCCTTATTACATAACGGGTTGAACTAATAGGAAACCTTTAATGCAGGGGCAACATGAGAAGTTTTTTTTTTATAGCATTTATTCATATAATCATATGAAAATGAACAATGACACAACAATTGCTAGTTCTTTATACTTCTATTCGGTTTTCGCAAGTTTTTTTGAAACCAAATATGTTGGTCATGTTGTAGATGATCATTGTTTTTTCAGGAAAATTTGAAAGGAAGGTGCAACACAAGGACTTCTAGGGTCATCCATCTTAATACCACCGTCACCCAACCCAAGCACGCTTAACTTTCGACTTCCCAAGGGTTCACCCATATGTGGCAAAGAACATTAGTGAATAATTAGAATTTGATGAATTTGATAATTACTAAGTACCTTCTCTCAATACACTAATGCTCATTTTTAAAACCTGCTCTTGTTACACAGATACAAAGTGACTTATGTTGAATATATATATATATATGCATGTTTCTCGAATATATATGCAAAGCTCTCTAATGATATATGAAAATTTACATACTGATACTAGTAAAATCCTGACTTGAACAAGAACATATGTGAAAACTACTTTGTGCATGCTTCACAAGACAATGTGCATTTTCTTGGTGGTATGCTCACCCATAACATATCTTTTCGATAAAAAGTCTCTAATCATTTTACGCTTTCCTCTCTCTGATCTTAAGGAAATCTTAAGGGGTTCCATATTTTTTCTGAGGATATATCAATCATGCTTTTGTTTTTTGTCACAAAGAAACTGGAATTCGTAGGCCTAACTAATTTATATCTGAGGTATTGTGATGGTTTCTTGGGACACCTGTCACCTGCTACATTATGCATTCCAAACATGAATGAGACCTTGAAGAGCTGGTATGGCAAAAACCATAACAGATCATTTAGATGGGCCAACATCACAAAATGTGTAACTGTAAATATTCAAAATTAATAAGCATATAAGGACGAACATATCTTATATGAATTTCAAAAGAAATTCTACAAGTAATACCTAATTACCTACCCACTTGTGGAACAGGAGGGCAAATATATGTGACACAAAAGACTGACTCCATAGTTGGACAATTAAATCAAGAATGCGCTTTCCTTTTTCAGGTGCTCCAACATAATAATCAGCAAGTAAATCGTAGAAACAGATGCTATTCTCAGTTGCATCATCTGCAGAGTTAACTTGATCTTCATCCTTGTTGAAAATTATGTCTGCAATTCCATCAACAAAAACTTTTACAGTCTAGATAGACACACCTTTGCTTACAACACTGGACAACCACAATAATGTGACTCCAATTCACATAAACCAAAAGAAATGTGCTATTGCTTCAACATTATAAGAATAAACAAGAAGGCAACATACGAAAGAGTAATAAGAAATTGGATCAAACAATTGCAAAAAGCATGCCTATTTCAAACTTGTTGCTCAGTTTGCAAGTCAAGAAGCATAACTTGTATATATTTAGATGCCATAAACATGATAACTACTAATTAATCGAGAAGATAGCTGCAACAAGTGAAAATTTTGATTTGGCAATAAGTTCACATTTTTTGTTTTGAATTTTGTTAATCTCGAGATCAAGGTCCTTAAACTCATACTTCCCAGTTCAGCCATAGCATTTTTTCATCAGCAGGAATATGATTTCTTGTGTACCGAGTACTGATTTAGCATGATTTTAGTTTACTACAATTTTGATGCATGAAATGAGATGTTTAGTCTCAATTATCCGGTGTTCATTATGGGAGTATTTAAATATCAACTCTAGAAAATGTTTATCTATGGACTAGAAATAACCATTCATCTTTGTTGCTGAAAGTTCCCAAACTGCAACAAAAAGTTGTTTCATAATAGATGACCTGGTGGCCAACTCGACAAGTCAAGGTCATATATTACTTCAATGTCAGATCAACAAGAGATGTACGGGTTCATATTTTTTAGCTTATGTTCAAGGAACAAAGATCACAAATGCTAATTATGTTTTCTTGCTACCTTTACAAGTAGAATAGTTATGACGAAAATCCACAAGCCTTCATTTATGAAGTTCAAATAATTAGTCAATGGATGCTACCAGGTCTAATATACATTACAATAACAAGTTAGTTAAAATCAAATGAAGTAGATACGTACATGGATACCGGTAACATTTTCTTACAAATCATAGTTGACAACATTCATCAAGAGTAGAACACAAGGACTATTCAAATCAATATGATCCCTCTCGTTTGCTCCACAGCAAGCTAGATAGATCAGTAAGAGCACTATGTTGGAAAATATTGACCTATAATGCTATTTTGGTTCATACTATACTATTCTACTAACATTAGAACCGAACAAGAAAAAGGACCAGTGACCATATCAAATGACATTAACAAGTGATCAATTCTGTCAAATCCCTACTTTCAACCATGTAAATTTTCAAATAATACAAGTTTCAGCATACGTTGCAAGCCAACAAATGCATTCTAAAAATTGAAGCATCACAGAAGAGAAATGGCACCAAGAGCTCGATCCTCAATCTCCAAAGCAACATCAGCAAACAATTGTTGAAGAAAATCAGGTCTCTGCCCTGGTGAGCTCAACGCCTGCAAGAAAGAAAACGAGACCAAGCGATGATGACAACATTAACAAACACTAGGATCCCAGACAAGGTTTAGAAGATCCGACCACCAAATTATCAATGCATAAAAACGAACCACCTATCACAGAGCAATCCAACCCGAGAATCAGCATGGGGACCCTCACCTTCTGCAGCTTTCTCTCGATGTCGAGACTGAGCGCATCGAGGTAAGTCGATCTTCGATCTGCCGAGGGCTGCTGCATCATCCCGATCGCCTACAAAGCGGAAGCATCTGAGAAGCAAATAGTGAACCCTAACCTCACCACCTCAAGATCTCCCCACGCGGCGAGGTTCTCCTACTGCGATCCGACCGGAATCCATAAGATTTCGCCGAATTAGGGGCCAAAAGGAGAAGAGAGTTGGAAGCCCTACCAGGATTTGAGCGGGGGAACGGGGAAGAAGGAGCACCGGGAATGGGATGATTGAAACCGTCGTCGCACGAAACCCCACCGGCTTTCGCCTTCTCGCAAGTCGCATGGAAAGAAGAACATGGTTTCGCGCGACCCTTGTGGTCCTTATATACAGTTCAGCAGCGGATGATGACGTGTCCGCGCTTATCCGGGAGGAGGAACGGAGCGGGGACCACGATCAATTTGAAATGGGTCAAAGGACCACGGAGGAGAAGTACCTTGAAACGACCATCATCCAATAACCGGGCCGGATCCGACTTATTTGGAAATTACACTCGAATTCAATTCAGTTAATTTTAGCATCAAAATCTGATTAATAACCAATTAAATATTAAATATTCGTAAATTTTATGTCATTTAGAATAATTAACCCTGAAAAATATTAGAGCAGTACAACATTTAAGATCGGAGGATAAAGACAAAAGAAGGATCCGGAGTTGGAGGAGATAGGAGTAGGAAAGAGTAATGGAGTGGAGCCAGGGGTGGAGATTAAGCGGTGGACACGCAGTGATAGATTGGGGTTACCTGTCAAACGAAGGTGCCTTCGTTCCTTATGTGGCGACATATGTACTACATGAACGGCTGAACACAGTGATGCATATACTGCCGCTTAGAAATTAGAATTGCATTTAATGCTTTCAAATTCCAATCGGATTTAATCCTTGTCCAAGGCACATTTCTTTTCTAGAGTAAATTAGAGTGATATAATAAGAAATAAAGTTATAGTTATAATTTGTTTAATATATAAATTAAAAAATAAACTTTTATTTGATCGGTGATATCATGTCCTCGGACGTTAACTTTTTCTCGAGGCTTGCATGTCCTGCACGTGTAATCCGCGTCCGATCTTGAGGGTAATTTTTAACCCTACAAATGTCTAACAAATATAAGTAAAAGAAGTTAAATATTAAGAATATAATTTTTATCCTTCTTTAATCATCTCCCACACATGACTTTAGGATGTTAACAATTTAATTTTTACTTTAGGGGCGTTTGGTTGTTTGCAATGGTACTTTCCGCAATTCCAATACTATAAATTTATGCTTGGTTACATAGCTGGAACTATATATTTGCAACATTTTATATTTATAGCTAAAGTTCAAATGCTATAAGGGTAGGGTTGTTCCTTGGGTCGACCTGACCCGATGAATCAGAGAACCCGATCCGACCCAACCTATTTGGGTTGGATCGGGTCAGATAATCGGGTCGGGTCAGGTATAATTTGATCAAACCCGACCATAATCGGATCGGATCTCGAGTTTTAAAATTTGAAATCCGATGACTCGAGATTCGACCCGATGACCTGATTATTTATATTTTTATTTATTTTTATTTATTTTAAAAAAATATTATTAAATTTTTATTTTTTACCTAAATGGGTAAATCCGACTACCAGACCTGACTCGAACTAGGTCGGGTTTGAGAGGTGAAAAATTTTCAATTCGACCCGACCCGATCCGACCCATGAACACCCCTATATAAGGGTAAAAGGATAAATGCATCTCAAATAAACTAATGTCCTTTCCACGAGAGGACATACACGTCAAATACATTAATTAGTATATTAATGTGGGAACCCGGGCAAATGTTTTTTTTTACAAAATAATTTTATAACACAATCATTACATAGCGTAAACGTGATAATATACACACAAGACATATTAAGAGACATACAAAGACGTAAAAAAATGCACAAAATGCTAAAATTAGAAATTGAACCCAAGATCTATAAACAATATACCCGAATGCTATACCACTTGAGCACAAGTGGACCCTAAACATGGGCAAATGTTTGATTTGCCCATTTAAAATAATTTACATGAACTTTTTTTAACGAAATATATAATTTCATGCTAGGGAACCCGCAAATACATACTTGTAGATACTATTGAATGAACATCATACTGGATACCTCACCTATAAATATATTGAAGTAGTTCGACATATTATATTGTAAGTAGAATAGATTATGACTATATTTCCGTGAGTCCATTCCTTATGACTATATTTGTTATCCCATTATGACTATATTTGTAAAAAAATATTTATTATCTCAACCCATTCCTTGTGTCTCACCCCAAAGAATATTCATCTTGATATTTTTCAACATTGTCCTTAAATATTTATAATATTAGATAAGAATATAAATTAATATTAGTTATTAAATTAATTTTAATAATTACATATTTTAAATACTTTTTATGAAATTAAAATAAATAATATTTTTTATTATTTTAATTAATATCTTATTTTACATTAGTGCATATTTTTATCATGTTGTTATTAATTAAAATAATTATAATATAATTTATAAAGAATATTTTAGTCATTTTCCTTTATTGTTAATGTCTAATGTTAATTAATGTCAACAAAATAATATAATATTATTTCATGTTTAATTATTTCATTCCTTATATTTTCCTATTCATCATCTATCTTTTATCTATTCATATTCCTTATAATTACATTTCATCCAACCAAACACTACCCAAATTTATGTTTAGTTAGTTGAAGCAGATTTATTTAATTTGCAGCATTTTATATTAATTTGTAGCTAAAGTTCAAATGATGCAAGATAGACTGCAGCTGGAAGTTCACATGTAAAAAATGTAGATTTAAATAAGACTCAATTTCTCGTCGTTTGTTTTCTTTTTTTTCAACCTATCAAATGCTTGTAATTGCAAACTGCAAATATATTTGCGAATAACCGAACAATAACAATGCATCAATAATTTATAGCATATTGCTACTGCATGTAAATGCTATTTATAAACATTTTGACTTGTAGTCAACAAAATGCCCCCATTAGCTAAGTAAAAGATTTATTTAAAAAAAGCTAAGTGAAAGATGACACAAAGAGATTTATCACCTCAATATGTCAAACCAATCAAAAAATAATCAGAGAATACATTTCAATATTTGTAAAATAAATACACGGTCTAAATATGCTAAAAATTAAAGTATGACAGATTTGAATATAATAAATAAATATAGATAGATATTAACCTATTGAGAAAGAACTACGGACAACAGATTAATTTGTTAATGAGCACCCGATACAGGAAGATTGATCCCTAGCTAGGCTGCTTAATGTACAAGGCTCATAAGGATCCATGTGAAAATATATGTAAATTCTCATGCAAGTAATTAGGTTGTTCGTGTTATTTTAGTACAATTTACAAAAGCATAATAAAATGCAAAATACCAATGTAGATGTTTATGTTAGGACGAATGTAGCGATATGTCCAATATTCTCTAATAAATTATCACTCAAGGCGGAGCGAATGTAGAGTGAGATACAACTACTATGGCCCATGTAGGAGTGAACCTAACATTATTTAAGACTGAACTCAAAGTAAAAGTGAACCTTCGTTGTGCAAGAGTGAACATAATACTTCTGCTCTAGGTTCAATCTTAATAATGATAGGTTCGCTCTTATGCGAGGCTCCAAATTCCTATGGAGCCAGACTCTCAAGGGGGCATTAATTAAACGGAAAAAGAAAAAAGTTGAGTAGAATACCCAAAAATCACATCAAAATTTCAAGCAGGTCTGGAGAAGTTGCAACGAGAATTGTACTCCCTAGAGCATCAGAAATATCAGAAATATACTCAATGCTTGCTACATGAGAGTGCTGGCAGTTTAAATTTAATTTGACAAAGGTAAGGCTGCACTCTCAGAAGTATATTCTGAGGCACCACGAACCAAGTGATCAAATTGACTTGCCATGAACAGAAGTTTTCAGGATTTGATAGTTTTCACTATAATTTAACATTGGGCTGTCAATTAAATACCATGACATTAAATAACACAATGGATGATAACTAAAAGCATAGAAGATGAAAGCAGAGAACCTTCTTACATAAATTCCACATTACCAGCCCATTAAAGTTCTTCTTACTCTATCCACAATTTGATTTCTGGAATGGCTACTTGCTAGAGGAAATTCTGTGCTATCAACCAAGAGGAATCTGTACACTTCCCATTGTCTATCAGATGATGAGTGTCTTCCAATCTCAGCCTGCACGTGGCATAGAAGGAGAATAAATAATCCTCTCTATACTGGCGAAGGCAAACTCAACCTGCATTTTACTTACAGAAAAAATGCAAATTCCGAGCACTTTAAGTGCAAGAGTGGAATCATAAAAGACACGAGGTCTCCCTTTTCCAGATAGCTCAACTGGGTTGGCAACAAGGAGTTCGATGTCTGGCCCGCGATTGACAATCATCACTCTCAAAGGACGAAGCATTTCTGATTTCAAACGAGAACAAAGGATGTTCAGTTTATCAGGGTCCGTGATCTTCTTTCCATCTGTTTGCTGGATAAAGAGGTCGATTTCTTGGGAGCCTTTCAGATGTGACATGTATCGTCCATAAGCTATCTATAGGCCACAAGATAAGAACATATATCAGAACATTCATGCCTCTTAAATGTATGTTGATAAAGACCTGGATAACTTTTTAAATATATTAGAAAATTTGTAAAGGTGACCACAGGAGTTTTAAGGAAGAATATTAAATGGTAGCAACCTATTCAAGGCATTTTGGAATACCTAAGATTATAATGAAGTAGATAAGTTTGATCTTAATAAGTGAAATAATTGCATCTAGTAGATTAAGCTTTAGGAAGGCAATCAAAACAGAAAATCTGCAGAATTGGAACCTTAATTTTGAAGTCATTCAGCATCCGCATAATGTCATAGAGAAGACCCTTTTGATCAACACAATGAATCTGAAGCAAAGTGCTGGAAGAGCATAATGAATTGTCAATTTTCACTTCAGCTTTCTTCAGCCTTTTCATATCCGGAGTGAGGTTCTGTGAACAAAATTCACTATCTGATAGCTCCATGCTAAAGAGCTTTTCAGCAACTTCTGGTGGAAGACAAGAGAAACCATTTTGAAAGCCCTCAGCTAACACAATCTCACAGCTACTAAGGGACTCCTGCAGGACTGCACTTAATCTTTCATAAGTCTCATCCTGTCTCTTTTTGGTGTGTAAGAGTTCCCTAACACAGAGAAAAGCAGTCAACAGAAGATATAATGTGGCAGCTTACAGAAGCAGCACTCAGGAGAACCACTCAGGCCCGTTAATGCACGATCACAATACCAAATCAAGGTATTCGGTACCGTACCGTACCGATTTTTTATCTTTACGGTATTCGGTACATGCTTATCGGGCGGTGCACTGACGTACCGCCCGGTATGGGAGCTGTGTTGCTGTAGCAACACGACACAATTGTTGTGCTGCAGTGCTGCTGCAGCACTATGCTACAGAAGTATGCTGCCGGTACCGTTTTCGGTATCAGACCGTACTGTATGTCGGTATTTGATACCGGTGTTTACCGGTCAAACACCGGTACCGAAACGGAAATTTTAAACCTCAGACCAAATACATTAGGAGAAAATTTATGCCAAGAAACTTGCTCAATAACTATAAGTAACACACATGTTTTTGCTCACTATTTATAGCAGCACTTCTTTATATGAGATTTGAACATATTTTTCCATTCGAAGTTCAAAGATAACAACAAGACTGAGCCAAGCCAAAATGCAATGGATAGGTAAAGCAACTAAAAAAGTTGGTAGTTTCACACTCACATGGTATCCGTAACAAAGAAAAGGTCCACAACTTTTCCATCTGGAGTTGTTGAGACCTTTACTCTGTGAATTAGAAGCCCAAGCTCGCAAAGAACTCTAGTTACATCTGCATAAAAAATATCAACGGATTTAAAGCCCGACTACCAACATAACAAAACCAACAAATGATTCTATATTGAGTACCGTGCAACAATCCTTTCCGATCGTTGGAGAACAAACTCAAAAGGTAAACTTGAGAACTTGAGCGCTGAATCACTGGATCAAAGTAGAATGGGAAAGTACAAGATGGGCAGATGGAGATTAGCCTGTTCTTCAAACTCATCCAATGGATGCCACTGGATGCTGCGCATGGGACAACCCAGAACACCGCGTAGCACCATTGCCCATCCGTTGTTAAATCTTTGAGCAAGACAAAAAAAAAAACATGTCGTAGATTAATTTGACATATCGAGAATTCAGAATGTCTCGTGTCTAGAAGCTAATAGAACAGTAACATCTTATCAAATCATTTTCGAAAACCTGATGTTTTTATATTGTGGAAGTAAAGAGGGTGATGATATATAAACAGATACGAGATAAAATTGAAGGGAAGAGGAAGAATTTGTTCACGAAATACTGACAAGTGATTTATTTACGAATAAAATTGGCTCAGCATAATGAGGACAAAAATGGCTTTGGCATAATTTGGAACTTGTTCAGATAACTGAAGAAGATATTAAATTTCACAGCAAAAAACCCTAAAACAATCAAATTGGGTCAGCATGATGAGGACACAGGAAGCAAAGAGGACGTACGACATAATTGGAACCCAAAAAGAAAAGTTTACCAAAAATCAAATCAAAGGGAAGAGGACAAAAGAAGAAGAAAAAAAACAAGCAATCGTCAAAATAAGAACTCAACAGGCAATTGCGGCCTGACCTGCTCTGGTGATGCAAAGACCGAACTCGAGGATCGTGCTGCAGAATTCGCAGCCGAGGCCGGCCTCGTCAGTGCAATTTACCGTAATGACGCTCGGCTCCCCCGCTCTCTTAGCCACCTGGATCGCCACTGCATCGTCGTCGCTCGCCATCCCCATTCCTCCACCCCGATCCGACCGCCCCCCTCCCACCCCAAAGTGGAAACCCCCTCTCCCGTGTTCGAATATTCTACAGAGATTCTAGCTCGTCCACCACAGTTCTCTCTCTCTTTCTCTCTACAGCAAAACGAACCGGCCGTCGCGGAGCGGAGCTGTCTCCACTAGGTCAGGGAACACGCTTATGGCAGGCCTCAAACGAAATAGAATACAGGTGGAGCCTCGTCAGCAGAGGCCACAATACCGTCATCCAGCAACAGGCCTTATCTTCAGGAGGGCGAAACGCGTCGCGTGAATTGGCCGCTTCAGCAGACACGCAGCGCAGGTGCAGACGTCAACGACCAGCGGCGGGACCTGACCGCCTGAGGCGGTGTTTAAATGGAATGTGGACGCTCAGTCGAATGGCTGTCGTCCGATTAGAAATGGACGGTCAGATGAGGGCGGATCGATGGGTACACCGAATTGGCAAAGACATCAGGCAAACCTGGTTGGCAAACATCACTCTTGGATAATTGGATTGCCTTGAGAATATGCACTTGCATAATGGCATAAACACAACTGATAAAAGGTGTAAACTGTAAACTATGAGAATTAAACACATTTATAGGAACAGACACAAAATTAATAAGATATGAATTGGGCCATTTCCTAACTTCTTAAGTTTCTTGGATAAATATGAATTGGGCCATTTCCTAACTTCTTAAGTTTCTTGGATAAGCTAGCATTACCTAATGAAAAATATAAAATGATAATAATTCAGTGGTTTAAGACCTACCCACCCTATCTTATTTATCTACTTAATTATATATATGTAGGCTTATTTGCTTAGGCTCATCTGCTTCTTCTTTTGTATATATGCTCTCTTATTATTAATGTGAGGGGATGTTATAAGACACAAGTTGGAGGCTTTTCTAATAGTTTACGCTTTAGTTAGGGATAAGCAGTCAATCAATGAACAAATGACAAAAATAAGAAAGGCTATTTTATGATGCAAAAGTGCAGCAAAATTAGCTGGTTCAGTAATCATGGAAGATGTGGCACATATTTGAGCTCATAAACATCAGATACCCAAGCAGGGAGCTGGGAACTTGGAAAAACCAGACCGATGATATCAACAATCCATTTGTCCTTTTATACTTAAGTAGACCGTCACAATTACAGTGAGTAGGAATGTAGGATAAATGCAAAACCATAAGAATATGGAAGGTGAATAGCTGAAAAGCCATCCTCTTAAGAACTGTTACTTCTGTATGCTGTAATTCCCCTTGTATCTTCAATTTATTGGTGAAGGCTATAGAGAAAGCAATTATGAACCTGGACCTTAAGCAGTGTGATACTGCAAATGTCACATTTATTTAAACCCAATTTGTCTTGCATTTGTTGCTGTTACTAAAGAATAAAGGATATGCACGCAAATGTAAAATTTACGAATATGTGACGACTATATAGAAAATCATAGGCACATTTAATTTCAACATAGAAAGTGTGAATGTCATGTTCTGACAACCATACAGTAGACAATGTAGAAAGAAAATTAAAAAAAGGCAAAAAGTTAAACAACAAGTGGGATGAAGAGTTGAAGACTGTACAGCGAAATGAATATCCATGCAATGGTCCTAAAATCATAATAAGAACTGAGAACGCAGAAATGGCTGATTATGTATATTCCTGTATAATTTTCAAGCACCGTTTTAACCTATTTGACATAAAACCCCTCAATTTCGTTTGCATACTTGAAACACATCAATTTGATATACATCATTTAAAATAGCACTTCAGCTACTACAGACTATCTCAAATTTCCAAAACAGGAAATAGAAAATATGAGTTGAAATTTTTGTTTTCCCCTAATATCTTCTTCCTTACTATGTTACGTGCATTAGACTCACCCTGATCCTTGTAACCTTTCAAAATCTTATGAAAAGGATTTTACTTTTGGCAGCGGCCAATTACTCAAAAAGTAAAAACACTAGAAATAGCATACATGCCATATTCTGATGATAAAAGTGCAATGGTAGAAAAACAGTTCTACATTTGGTTAACATGAATTTGCACACTAATGATTTGCCTAATTTTAGACTGATCTTTATAATGAAAGTAGAAGATGACTTTGATGTAATTTGCACACTAATGATTTGCCTAATTTTAGACTGATTTTGTGCACTGGATCACCTTTTTTTTATAATGAAAATGTTAAGGCTGTTAGTCATCAGAATGTAGTCCAAAGTTGTTTTTGTATTGATTTTCTACTTCAGAACACAAGTGATGCTCTTTAACTAAGAACTTTCTTTGCATCAGAGTAACCATAGCAATTCATTGTAGGGGTTAAATGGGCACTTCAGTCTTCCGAGGATATATATTGGAAGACTTATGAAAGCAAAGATTTAAATGTAACATAATATATACTTTTTTCTGACAAATATAAGGAACGAGCTAAAAAGCAAGCATCTTTACAAATATGAAGAGGTAACGTACATGAACGTGATGAAGAAAGAAGCAAACTGACATGCCAATTGATTCAGACAGCTTGCTTATATAAACGAACAACTCAAGCTTTTTTTTTGAAAAAAAAAAGAAGCAGCTTAGTTGTGTTCAAATAAAACGAACAACTCAAGCTGTAATATCTCCAAATGGGAGAGGCAAGCTGTAATATCTCCAAATGGGAGAGAAATACGATCACTAGAAGCATCATAGGTGTTCCAATAAAAATGACAACCTAGTTATACGGGACTTCATTCCAGTTTTATTGACAAAGCTGAACTTCTACGGGAGCAGGATAAAAAAGGAATGACAAGTTTATTAAGATCGATAGTGCAATACAAAGATCCAGAAAAGTGGATGAACCACATTTGACAAAATTAGACTGGATAGGAAGCCAATGTAAACATTTATTCATTTTGCCACTAATTTGGATAAAAGGGCAACAGATACAAGTCTGCTTGGATGTGAAATCCAAGCCTGAGGAACAAACTTTAAACTTTCCGTTTGTTTCCAGATTATAAAGCATTTGAATTCTTCTAGCAAAAGGAGGGAATGCAAAATCATGGTCCAAAAGTATGTTTATTATATCAAACAGGAGAACCAAAGCCACCACCTCCAGGTGTAAATATCTGAAGAATCTCTCCAGAATCCAACTTCAGTGTGTTCTTACCTCCCAGATATATCTTTCTCTTGTCTTTCTTGATCAGGTAATTAGCTCCCCGAGCACCATCTCTTCCACCCTTTAACCCCCTAGGAGCATGTACTCGCCTCTCTGAAAGAATGCTGACCACAACAGGCTGCCGAAATTCAATTTCTCGAATCAGGCCATCGCCTCCTCTATGATACCCAGCACCTCCGCTGTTTTCGCGTAGTCCAAACCTGTGAAGAAGAACAGGATAACGCTGCTCAAATATTTCTGGATCTGTCATCCTAGTGTTGGTCATGTGGCACTGAACCCCGCTTGTGCCATCCCAAGTTGGCCCTGCACCACTCCCGCCTCCGATGGTCTCATAGTAACCAAAAGTGTCATCCCCAAAGGTTAGGTTATTCATGCAGCCTTGAGAGCAGGCACATGCTCGAAATGCAGTCAGAATAACATCTGTGATCCTCTGAGAAGTAAGTACATTGCCACCAACCACTGCAGCCTTGTCACTGGGCGAAAGGAAAGAACTTTCAGGAATAAATATAGTAACAGGAGATAAGCAACCCTGGTTCAGTGGTATGTCCACATTCACCAAACAGCGAAGGCAATATATGACTGCCGCTGCTGTTACTGCTTGAGGGGCATTCCAATTGCCATAAACTTCTGGGCTGGTCCCTTCAAAGTCAAAAGTAGCTTCACCTTTTTTGCCATCAATAGTGAGCTTCAGGTGGATAATAGAACCATCATCCATATAATCTTCTTCTTCAACAATAGTGGATCCCTTTTCTCTTTCCACTCTCGCTGCAACTGTTTTGAGCATCTCTCTTACAGCTTCTTCAGCATTTTTCTGCACGTAAGACATGTAAGATTGGACAGTAGTTAAACCATACTGATCGATGAGTTCCTTGATGAGAGTTATTCCTCTCTGGTTTGCTGCAACTTGGGCTCGGAGATCAGAAAGATTATCTTGAATTCTGCGAGTTCCTGGGATTTTGCTATCAGAATCTTCAACTGAACAAGGCTTCTGTAGTAGGTTAGTAATTCCCTCTTCTTGGAAAATACCTCCTTCTACAAGTTTGAATGTTTTAATTGCAGCACCCTCCTCCCATAAAGACTTTGAGAAGGGTGGCATGCTCCCTGGAGTTATCCCGCCAATTTCTGCATGGTGCCCTCTGCTGGCCACAAAGAAAACCAGCTTGCCATTGTCAAAAACTGGAGTGATCACAGTTATGTCAGGAAGATGGCTTCCTCCTGCACAGGGATGATTAGAAACAAGAACATCCCCCTCACGAAGGTTATCACACCAGTAATTTAATTGCCAACATACCGTGCTTGACATGGCTCCCAGGTGAACTGGTACATGAGGCGCATTTGCAACAAGACCTCCATCTGGGCCAAAAAGGGCACAAGAAAAATCCAATCTCTCCTTTATATTTGTAGAAATTGAAGTTCTCTGGAGAGTCCGGCCCATCTGTTCAGCAATGCCCATAAATCGATGGTTGAAAATTGAAAGTTGAACAACATCTGCAACCTTTTCTGCTATATCTACAGTGGCTGGGGCAGAGTTGATGATGATTCTTATATTACCATAGCAAGTAATCTGTGCTTCACAGTCTGGTTCCACGATTACCGTACTATTACCATTCATTATGATTGCAGGACCATTCAAGGTTTGCCCATATCCTAAGTTATCTAGCTTGAATAATGGAGTTTCATGCCACCCTTTGCCAAAGTAAATCTTATAAGAACCTTCTGGTTGAGGAATAGTGGAAGATGATTCCAGCTTCCTAAGCTTCAAGATGTTAGTGACTCCTACACCTCTAACCCTCACATCACATATGAGAATCATTCGGTTCTGAAGATTAAATCCATACTCTTTCTGGAACATTCTTTCAAACTCAGCAGCATAATCACTTCCATCTTCTCCTGTTGGCTGTTTGACCATGATGGCTGTATCAGTACCCTCATATCTTAAGTTCAAATATGTTTCTGTCTTGATGCTTTCATCCGCAAAACCTTGATCCCTGAGCTTTTGTCTAACTTGGTTCAATAGGATAGACTCTCTCCGAGAGGCCTCCAGAACACTTTCAGTAGTATAAACAGAAGAATATGGCTCCTGTGCCTCCTCAACAACATCGGCCAAGCCCATTCCGTAAGCACTCAATATGCCACAAAAACGGTGGATAAGGACTTCAGACATGCCTAATGACCTGGCTATAGCACAGGCATGTTGTGGACCTGCACCTCCAAAACAAGCAAGTGCATGGTTTTTTGTCTCGTGGCCTTTCATTTCTGTTAGCTGGCGAATAGGCCGGCACATCGTTTCATTCGCAACATTCACAAACCCAAGAGCAATTTCTTCAACTGTCATATCTTTTGCTGCTGGATCTTGACTCTTTCTGTAAGAATTGATCTCATGGGATAACTTTTCAAATTCTTTTCTGGTGGCTTCAACATCCAAAGGCTGATCCTCATTTGGTCCAAAGATGGATGGAAAATAGTCCGGAATGACAGTTCCCAAAATTAAATTTGCATCAGTCACTGCTAATTCCCCACCTTTCCTGTAACAAACTGGACCAGGGTGTGCCCCAACTGATTCAGGACCTACACGAAAGGAACCAAATTGGAACTTAAGCTTGGAACCACCACCTGCAGCCACAGTGTTTATGTCAAGCTGAGGTGCTTGGATTATTGCACCAGCAATTTGGGTCTCAAGTACTTGTTCGTAACTTCCATTGTAGCGACTAACATCTGTGGATGTACCACCCATATCAAATCCAATAAGGGGTTTAGATGTTTCAAACCCAAAGAGGGTTTGAGAGTAACCAACAACTCCTCCTGCAGGTCCAGAGAGAACAGCTTTGTGCCCAGAGAACCTTTGTTCTGGAGCAAGACCACCATCTGATTGCATAAACAGCACATTTACCTTCTCCTCTCCGCCTTCAAATCTAGACATAAATCCTGATAGGTATTCTTTAATAACAGGTGTCAAATAGGCATCCACTGTTGCTGTTAGACCTCGAGGCACAGCACGCACCATGGGAGTCAAAGCTGAAGATAAGGACACATGCCTGAAACCCATACTCAGTGCTAACTTCTCAACCAAATTTTCATGGTGAGGATATGTGTACGAATGCATTAACACAACGGCCAGACATTTGA
The DNA here is from genome assembly GCA_034359265.1 of Canna indica. Taxonomy (NCBI): domain Eukaryota; kingdom Viridiplantae; phylum Streptophyta; class Magnoliopsida; order Zingiberales; family Cannaceae; genus Canna; species Canna indica. The sequence continues at coordinate 72,415,830 of CP136896.1, forward strand.
TTCCTTTGTCTAGTAGAAGTTTCAGAGAAGAGCGTAATCTCTCTATATCAATAGGCTTTGACACCCTGATCCGCTCCCCAGATATCCCTTCAATTGAAGAAGAGGCACTTTCTTTATCAATGGCAAGTTCAATCCTCTCATCAACCTCTACAACCTCCTCATAGAGATTTGATGGTTTGGAGACAGTGAGGTCAAAGATGTTTGGCCTTGCTTGGTTTCCAATCTGAAGCAAGTCTTTGAATCCACGGGTCACACAAAGAGCTATCCGTTCACCTTTCCGTTCCAGGAGAGCATTAGTAGCAACAGTAGTGCCCATTCGAATCCACTCAATCTTGTTAGTCGGAATCTTGGAAGAACGGGGAATTTTCTCACCAGTGAACTCTTCGAGAATTCTTCGTATCCCTTCAATAGGAGCATCATCATAATTCAAAGGATCCACTGATAAAAGTTTCATCACACGACATTCTGATTGCCCAGGAACTTCAGCATAGATGTCCGTAAATGTTCCTCCTCTGTCAATGCAGAATCTGAACTTTTCCTCCTTGATGCTCCCCATTCTATATTGCCTTACTCTTCGGAACTAGAGAACTCTGCCAAAGTACAATCAATATATTAAGACTACTACATCATCCTCAAAAATACTTATCTTAGAAACTCAGGAACTCCGTCAAAATACAATCAATACATTAAGATTACTACATGAGCCAAAAAAGCTAATTATCTTAGAAACTAAAGAGCTCTGTCAAATTATTTCAAAAAAAAAGAACTCTGTCAAATGCAGATAATCTACTGATATTACCACATGACCAAACTAATCACTTAACTATAGGCTTCCAGAGACAACTATTTAGCTTTAGCACTAAATCAAAACCAAACATTTATAATGGGCCAAATAGATCAACACATGCACAGATTTTTATGTTTTTTAATGCTTTTGGATAACACTCTTTTACACACAGGATCTGATCGATACATGTTACTCAAAGGACGTGTCCTATCCGATTACACTAAAATTAAAGAAAATAATAACTCAAGATTTCCCAAGGTTCACCACTTGAAACATCATGGAATGATGAACCACTCCGAAGAGTCTATTTCGATGAAATATCACATATTCAACTAATTTTACAGTCATAAAACGGACAAGGACCGATTTCTTTCATTATAGAACCAAACTGGATCCAATTATTAAAACATAGGACAGTCACAGAGTGGTACAGATTAGATCCATCATGACATTCTTCAAACCAAGAAACTCTTCAGATTGCATTCTATCAAACAAGCTATAACAATGAAAGAAAAGGGGGGTAAACGAATAGGAAAGAGTGAATAAAAGTCGGCGAGATGAAGATGCTTAAGTAAGAAAATGCACCAGAGAAATAAGGGGATGAGATCCGATCAAGAGCAAGGAAGAAGAAAGAGGAGACTGATTGGGCTCACACGAGCAAAGGGCGCCGGGTCGTCGCAGGATTCGCAGAAACGAAAAGATAGGGTAGTTTAGTAAATGGAAAAAGGGTATTTGGGTTCTCGGCTAGTCATACTGTTATGATTTAATAAAAATGATTGCCTATTGGGAAAGGAATAATTAGATTAATAGGTCTTTTGAGTATTAAAATTATAGAATTTTCTGGTGGATCGAACTAACTATGTGAAACCGGATCGGAAAGATTTGGATTCGAAAACCGAACTGCAGCTGTTATTGTACAGAAAAACCAATCAATCCACAGAAAAACCTGTTATTGTACAGAACTGCACCTGTTAGTTCAGTTTTCATGAAGTGATTATTTTAGAAATTGTCATCACTACTTGGATCTTGACGAGACTCTCAAGTCTCAACCAAACCGGTCAATGAACCCGTTGGGTTGGAGTTTTACACAATTCATTGAAATCAAATTTCATTAAAGCGGACTCAGATGGGACTCGTGTTAAAATAAAATTTGTGAATACTGTCTTATTCTTTGAGTATTATTATATGTTTAACACACATTTTTGTAGGTTTGAATGTCTATAATTAGCTTAAAAGGACAATAAGAATCAGACTCGACTCAAGTTTTAGTACACAAATATCTAACTGGGTTCAAGTTGGGGATCCGGTCAATTTTGCGTTGAAGTTGAGGCATATCCGCTTGGAATAAATACTTGGCTCCAATGTAACTGAGGTAAGAGGTTGGAAATAATTTTGGATGACGTCAAATCCTCCCTCTATGTATCTGGCTTGGGGAAAGGAATGGTTCATCACGTCTCTCGAATTGATGGATGATGACCATGGAAAGTTTGGAATTTGATGCTCCATCTTAGGAGATTGACCATTGGATTAATAGTAAGAAAACAAAATGGATGGGACCATCTTGAGATAATTATTGACCATTAGATTAATAGTAAGAAAAGTAGAAACCAAAATGGATGGGACCTTCAATTTTAGACTAATATATAATGAGGTCGGACTTTAATTCTTTTCCTTGAAATGCTGCATCTTAAGAAAATGATTGACCAATTGATTAATCTTAAGAAAAGTAGAAAGCAAGATGGATGGGGCTTTCAATTTTAGACTAACATATAACGAGGTGGGGCTTTAATTCTTTCCTTAAATAGTTGCATCTTAAGATAATGACTGACTATTAGATTAATCGTGAAAAAAAACGTTGACAACAAGATGAAAGGAGAGTTCAATTTTAGAATAATATAAAACAAGATGGGCATTAATACTTATCTTTCTTTTTAATGTCGCATCTTAAGATTAACATTAGATTAATGGTGAGAAAAACATAAAACAAGATGGATAAGGCCTTCAATTTTAGACTAATATATAACAAGGTGGTCCTTAATATGAGTGATGTTCAAAGTCACCGGAGTCAATCCTCTACTAGTTTGCTTCCACTTCGTGTAATGCGCCTAGTCAAGAACAGCAAGACGTCTGCAGGTGGAGGAAACATAGGAATACTGGAGCTGAACAATCTATCACCAATTCATTCTGTATCAAAAGCAAGTACACTCATAAAAAACATGACTGATGTTGGAAACGTGAGATTGAATTGCTACTTCTACAGAATAATATTGCTTATACAAAATAATAATTTAGAAAAATTCTGCTCCCTTTACCCTCAGCTTTCCCTGCTAAACTCGAGCGAATTGTACAAGACCCTTATGTTTAAAGTAACCCAATGTAAAAATTGGCAGGAGATGCAGCATGCTGACGGACTAATCATATGGAAACTTGTACACTATAGCGCTGCTCGCTTCCTTTTTGATCTTTTCCCTTTCTTTGGAGTAAATTCTGGAAGTTTTTTGCTTTCACTAGATGCAAAGGTCTCCTCCAAGACTTCTCCCTGCCATTGGGTGAATGTTAGAAAGGATAGATCTCTAGCACGCTCATTAATCGAGCCTAAGGTAACAACAATGCAAATAATCCAACATTTGGGCAAGAAGTAAAAGTGGATGCCCTGTTAAGAATATCCAACAGCATTGGTCAAAGAACTTAGAACATTTGTCTTTGACTTTACCGCCACTATCATCGTTAGACTTGCCTAGATTACCTATAGAATGAAATGTATCTCAGAATTATGCTTTTATGAATATGATGTCTACGATGTGGTGGCAGCTGTGGGAAGAAAGACAGGAAAAGTGAAAGATAAACGCTAAGCACAATACCCTGAGTTTATGAAACAAATATTACTTCTGTGACCACAATTTGGAACCTCTAACTTAACTGCTGTCTTGGTTACCATACAGTAGAAGAATCACTGTTTGTCTGTTATCATCCCTTCCATCTTTTATCCACAAGATATATCTTACATGATGCAGCAACCAAGAACTAAATCTACCCATAAAGATGAACTAAATAGGTTCCAATGTGTTTCATAAAAATGAAAATGAAAATAAAAAAGGATTCCAATGTGAATTCATACACTCTTGATAGTCGGATGGTTAGATATTCTATTTTGGAGGTTCTCATTATTCTAACCATAAGCAAGGGTTAAGAAATAATTTGATATTTCCATATCTGAAGCCAATAAGCTTAACTTGCATGGATATACAACTTTGTCAACTTAAAGTCTTATACTCTGTGCTCATCTTACAAATCAATATTCTCAACTAACTAATATCTGCAAAGTTTGCTTACCTAGCTTTTATACAATTCCTTAATCTTGTCAATACTAGCATATCCATCATCGTGCCCTATTTGATGTGATCTGTTCTGAGTAAGATGTAACAGATGGCGAACATTTTTAGGTACTTGAATGGTCAGTCGAGTTTAATATCATTGATGCCCAAGGATTTTGGTATTCCAAACAAGCACAGTAAATTTCAATACACTTGTCCAAGGCTAAATGAAGCGTAAAAGTGACAACACACCTTATCATTGGGTTCTCCGTCAGATTCATCATCAGAATCTGATGTAGAAGCTAAAGGCTGTCCTTCCTCAATTGGCAATGCTTTGTTTAGTTTTTTCCTATTTTCTTCTTCTTTTAATTGTTTAAACCTGATTTTCATGTAAATATCAGTAACATGTTGGAAACTCCAAAAAACTTCACATAAATCCCTACAGAGTTGAAATAACAACCTTTCACCAGTTTGTACTGGTTGAGATGTGGAACGTTTTGCTCGTCCTGCACTAATGATTCCGCCAGCATCGCTGCTAACAGCAGGTTTTGCCCCACCTAATTTCCGCAACCAAATCTGTTGAGCTGTGCTTAGAACGTTGTTTGTGAACCTAAAGATGAATACTAAATAAGATAGCAAATACAAATAAAAAAAGAAGAAGAAAATTGAAGCTTAGTCTTACAGATGCACATTAGGCATTCCATGACTAAAACATGCAAGCAAAAAGTTACATTTGACTGTCAAGAAAATATTGTGTGCCACTTTCATATAAATATAGTTCTATAAGATGGCATGTTACATTACCTTCTATAGATTCTTTGCATGCTTGCTATATAAAGGATATTCTTTGGTTGTGGAGCTCATGAACCAGCTAAGGTAAATTATGTCAATATGTTGACAGAGTATAATTTTGTTCTTTCTCCCATGGAACCTTGTTGACATGGCTAACTGCTTGCTGATGGAAAAAAAACTAGCATACTTCTTATCCTAGCTTTCAAAGAAAGAATTACTCTCACATCCATGTCATGCATGGGTTGCAAACCTCTTGCAGGTTTGATTTTTGGTTTACAAGAACTTATTGGTAAAAAAAGTTTTGGGAACAAAATACACCTAAAAAGAAATCAACAGATCCACCTCAAAAACTTTTGGGCTGAAATTGACCAACAAAATTACATTAATTGAACAACATTACTAAGCACCTCTCGGCAATCTCCGGGTTTGAAGAGGGCTAGTTACATTTGCCTTAGCCCCACAAACTATTTTGGAAAAACAAAAAGGTAAACACCAGGTGATAATCTTAAGATGAAAATTTATTGGACCAAAAAACAATAAATTTGTAATTAAGCATTGATATTAATAGATACTAAGTTAGAGAACATGATTATTTTTGGAATCGTAATAGTGATACTGCTCATACAAAATGAGTGTTACCTACCAGTAGATTGACAGTCCTGATGGAACTGAGAGTGAAAAGTAACCAATCATAAGTGGAAGAAACTTGAAAACAAGAAGTGAGTTCTTTGCAGCTGGATCATCTGTCTGCCATTAAATTATTTAATGTAAGTTAATTAAAGTTCAACAACTTAAAAGGTGGAAAGAAAAGTTGGGGAAAAAAGAGAATCTGAGGAATGTAACTGACCTGAGGTGGCTTCATGATCTCCATAGAGACATATTGTGAAACAACAAGAAGAACAGGTAAAACTAGGTAAGCTGCTGTGTCAGACCATCCTAAAGGTGGATGTCCGTCCTACAAAAAATATGCCCATAATATTGATCAAATTATTTAGTACTGATCTATGCTTAAATTTTGTTTTTACACATCTTGCTTAAGAAAACTGCTAAAGAAGCTTAGAAAGAGCAACCTAGCGCACAGGGGCAAAGCAAATAAGTTGGTGACGGTGATTTATTGATGTACAGGATTGGAAAGAGATTGAATAAGACAATTGCATGTTATTTTGGCCTCAGATTAAATTACAAATGCATGCTATTTTGACCTCTGATAGTATGGATCTTTTGATAGCAAATGTTGCATACATGACAGTGGAATTACATCATAAAGTAAGTTTCCTTTTAAAAAATTTGGTAACTCTCACTTTTTCCAGTACACTCACTCATCTCTCAATCAAGTCTATGCTTATCTGGCAAGGCAAGAAAATATATTGGTAAACACTTTGTTTCTTACCTTCTTTTCTGAAATTACCTTTCCTTCTCTTCTGGCTGCAGATTTTAATTTTGTTTTACATAATCAATGTATTCTAAGAAAGACTTACTCAAACTTGCTCTAAATTTCAAGTATTTCAGAAATAAAGAATAAATCCAGCTAAGAAATGCAGCAGACACCTAGATCAATTCTAAAACAATGATCTAGGAAAGATATGGTTGGTATAGCTAGGTAGAGTGACAAGACCATGACATCTATCATCTATGAATAGTGGATATATTAACCATTCCAAGTTTACAACAACAACAAAACAAACACTTGAATATTAATATATTCGAAATTATGTCTAAAACTTTGATTACCACAAAAGGTATGAGCCATGAAATGCCAGCTCCACTTTGTCTAGCCGCAATTGTAGTTGGACCACCCAGAGAAGGAATCCAGAAAAAACCTTCTGTAAGCAACCCCTACACTCAAATTTTTTCACAAAAAGGCCATTGAGTTTCAAAGGTTATAGATCAGGACTCTCTTTTTACAAAATGAAATTGGATAATCTGTACCTCATTTGCTACATTTGAAAGCGCTTGATACAAACCAATCCAAACAGGTATCGTAGCCAAAGTTGGTAAGCATCCTTTGGGTATTAATACAAAACGTTAATACAACTTGACATTTTAATAGAAAAACAGATAGAATAAGAAAAACTGAAAAGTCAATCGAATTATCCTGAAGATTCAATCTTAACAACTATGACTAGAAAAATATTCTCAACTCAATTCCTTGAACCACTGTGACTACTACAAATGTTGGAATGAGCAGCGAATTGTGAACTGTGAAGCAATCCTGACTACACTAAAAAGTTATTAAAAATTTTTAAAGTAGTATCTTCAGATATGCCTAAGAATCCCTCAAATTGATCACTTTGTAGTTCTGTAAATGTAAACTGCAGTATAGAAAATCATAGGCTTGTCAAATAAATTTTCATGTTAGTTTTTTTGTGTGTGAAGGATACTACACTCCATGTTCTGGCATCCATAATAACTAAAAAGATAAAAACAAAGGGCCAAAGAACAAGAAAAATAAAGAAGACCGTCTCTACAACAAAATCAATTTCATTTACATTTTAATGGAAAAAGAAATCTATGAAATCAAACTAGATGTAGAAAACACATAAAATGGATGAATTATGCATTACATATTTCTGTGTAATTGTTGACATAAAACATGTGCAATTTTCATTTGTACAAAAAGCGTCTTTGCCTTGATATTATGGTTCAGAATAGAAGTTATGCTCTTTAACCAAGAACATTCCTCAAATCATGATAACAAAGGCAATTCATTATAGGAATAAAACGTGCACTTATATGGACCTCTGTTATAATAGATTCATAAAAGCACAGATTTGAGTGTAGCGTGCAATATATGGTTTTTCTGACGGAACGACATAGGTTATTTCCACAATACAAGAAAAATAGAGAGAGAAAATTGCCAATCTAACATTAGGAGCCAAAAGCAAGCATCTTGACACATGAAGAGGAACCAGTATATTAACATGATGAAGAGAAAAGCACACTAACCAGCCAAAGGGTTCACCCCAGCTTGCCTATATAAACGGGCAGTCTCAAGCTGTATTCTTTCCTAATGGGAGAAATAAAATCACTAAGAATATCATAATGTGTCCGAAAAAATTGACAACTAAAAAAGTGAAAAGAAGGTTGGAAATATGATTTGCAACCTAATTATGCCTAGTTCCAAGATATGTAATACTCTACCACATGTTAATACTAGATTGAACCATAAAGAAATGTACATTCATCACCAATGCTAGTATTCACCAACAATAAAATATCATCATTTGCTTTGTTAGATCAAAAGATAAGAGAAGCGCTGACATTACAAATACCACCGAGAATCAACAATTAACTAGAAAACAACATGAATAATTCCTATTTTCATTCACTAAATGAAGCAAGGATCTTTTACAATTTGTGTCAAAGGAATAAGGTTGAGAACTAGCAAACTCTACCAATACTAGTATTGACCAACAGTAAAATATCATCACTTGCTATGTTAAATTGAAATACAAGAGAAGCACGTAGGCAGATATTACAAACACAGCCAAGAATCAACAATTAACTAGAAAACAACATGAATAATTGCTATTTTTATTCACTAAATGAAGTAAGGATCTTTTACAAGTTGTGTGAAAAAATAAGGTTGTGTAACTAATAGCAAACCTGGTTGCCCTTATATCTCTCTTGGATTGCCTTGAGCTTTGGCTGTAAATTTTGCATGGCTAAAGTTGATTCAACCTATAGAATATGTAGTAACTGTGAGAATATACACATGAATAATGGGCATAAATACAACTGATGAAAAAAGGTGTAAACTATGAATCAGTTATCAATTAAAAACATTTATAGGAACAGAGACACAAAATTATTAAGATATTGGGTCATTTCCTAACTTCTTAAGCTTTTTGGATAAGTGGTGACAGAAATTTAACATGGTAACAAATCACAGTTCAGTGGTCTGAGACCTACCCAGCATATCTTATTTTATCTACTTAATTGTTGATGTGTAGGCTTATTTGCTAAAGATTGTCGCCTTTGTTCTTCTATATGCTATCATAGAATTTGATCCACAATTCAAGCCTAAATGGAATTGCATGCGAGGGATGTTGAGATATAAATTGGAACCTTTTCTAGCAGCTTATGCTTTAGGGATAAGCAGTCAATCAATGAACAAATGACAAATTATGAAAGGTAATTTTTTAAAATATTTAAATCACTAGGGTGCACAAATGCGGCAAAATTAGCTTGTTCATAATCATGGAAGATGTGGCACATATTTGAGCTCATAAACATCAGATAACCAAGCACGGAACTGTAGGAACTAGGAACATCCGGAACGATGATATCAAGAATCTATTTCTCATTTTATACTTGAGTAGTACAATTATTTTACCTGCTGCTTGGTCAAAGGAAGTGTCAAGACCTTCACAATTACGGTGAGTAGGATAATTGCAAAACCATAAGAATATGGTACGTGAATAGCTGAAAGGCCATCCTTTAACACCTGTTACCAGCAAAATTATCAAGTAAGTCTTATACTCTATGCTGTAATTCCCCTTGTATCTTTAATGTATTAGTGAAAAATGAAGCTATAAAGCAGAAAAGGCAACGACGCGCATAATAAATAGAGAAAGGAAAGACCCTTAGCTCAGAAAATTCAGTTTCAAACAAAACATTCAATAAGGATCCTTATATCCCCAAAACACTAACAGCATGCCTTCGAGTGAAATTGTACAGAAAAGTAGCACAAGGAACCTCTAAACTTTCAGAGATGCTTTCACCTTAAGAACTACTTCCATCGCATCCGAGATGAACCCAAACCATCCCCCGCTCTTCTGAACGGCAGTGGAAGCCTCGGCTGCGGGAGCAGAGGGGTCCGCGGCAACGGCGGCATCGGCGAGCGTGTACAACAGACCTTCCACTCTCGAAACAATCCCGTGGAGATGGGCCAACGAATCGGCTCCATGAAGGGGGGGGATCTCCTGGAAGCTCATCCTGATCCTCGTGTCGGCCCTCCGGGGCCTGTAGAGCGGAAACCCGAATCGGCCATGGCGGGGGAGAGAAGGGAGCGGCACGGCGAGGAAGGAGGAAGGGGAGGCGACCAGGGCTTTTGCCATGGACGAGGGTTTTCTCAAGGCGCGGGATTAGGGTTTCATGCGCGTATGAGAGGTCGAGGGGGGAGGGAGGGGGAACGGATGAGGGTGCGAGGAAGTGGTGGAGGTGCCGAAAGGAGGGAGGGAGAGAGCACTTCTTTAGTGGTTTTTATCCGTTACGAGAGCGCAAGGAGCCGTTTGGTTACCGTTATAGTTGACGGCATATCCATTCGCTGGCTAGTGACTGCCAACGAGAACACGCCGCGTGGATTTTAGTGGACGCGATTTGGTCTCGGGCTGGACTTGCTAAACCGAAGCAACGCTGATTTTTTTGTACTTTGTTTCTGGGCGACATAAGCGCCGAGAGTGGTTTGGACCAAAATATTTGCACGGTCCAACGTGCTAATTCTCATTTATAGCTACCATCTTTCAATTGTGTAAAATATGAATTAATTTATATTTGAAAAATATTTTGACTTTCAAATACTGTGTATTAACCATTATAAAAATATTTTAAAAAAAACAAAACAAAAACAAAACAAACCGTTATAAGAATATAGATAATTTTATTAAAATGAAGTATTATTTCATCATTTAGGGGGGCGTTTGGTTGCCCGCAAGTACAAATGCAAGTGCAAGTGCAAAAAGTATTTGCATGCAAAAGCAAATGCATGCGAATAAAATTTGCAACATACTATTTGGTTGCCCGCAAGTAAATTTGCAACTTCTATTTGCAACCGTTTGGTTTGTCGCAAATAGAAGTTATAATTACACTTGCTACTTGCATCTTCGTACGTATCTAGAACTAGTAATTTTGGCACGATATGATATAGGGATGGCAGTTTTCGATCCGGTTCGATAGCTCAACCCGACCTAGCACAAGAAATCGGGTTCAGATTGGCTTTTATCGGGTTCAGACCGTTATCGGGCTAGCCCGATAAGGTCGATCCCTTATCGTGCCGTGTCGGGCCAAGTGTTATTGGGTTGGCCTGATCTGATAGCCCGATAAACACTTTAGATCAGTATTAGTGGTTTCAAAATTCGTTAATTATCGAGTTTAAATCTGATTTTAAATATTTTTTAGTGGTATCGAGCTAAATAAATAGGTCAGGTCGGGCCGACCCATTATTTTTGGTGTCGGGCCGAGCCAAGCTGGGCACGAATTTTTTCGGGTTGGGGGCTCGGGGCCGGGCCGAACACGAATTTTTTCGAGCCGGGGTCGAACCATGCACGATTTTTTTCTGGCCGGGGTGGGTACGATTTTTTTCGGGCCAGGGACCAAGCCAGACATGCATTTTTTCATGCCGGGTCGGGGCACGAATTTTTTCAGGCTGAGTCAAGCACGAATTTTTTCAGACCGGACCAAAAACTTAGGCCCAATACTATTTGTCAGACCTAGTCTGATAGCCCAACACGATAAAATCATGATTAGAAAACTCATTATCGTGTCGGGCCAGTGGATGTAGGTCCGACCCGACCTTATAGCTTGAGATCGGCTCGAGCTCGAAGTGGCGACCCGTGCTGGGCTGAGATAAAATATGTTTTACATTATTTAAATATTTATCAAAAAAATTAATAAATTTTAATTTTTGTATAATACTAAAAATATATTTAAAAAATCTATCATACGACATGAGATCTAAAATCTGACACTGTCATCGCGTTCAGCGCGTGAAAATTTACAATCTTATATTATGGGTTTTTTGGACTGCAATTTTATTTACGATTTGCAAATAATATTAAAAGTATAAATTGCAACTAGTAATTACGGTAAAATACTTGTACAATCAATTAAAAAAAATTATTATCTAAATATTTAAACTTCAGGCAGCATTTGTACTTCCGAACAATCAAACGCCCGTGACAACCACTAAATAAGCCAATTATGCACTATCCTAGATTCCTAGTAGCCTGTCATTACTTAACAGGGTCCTACAGCCAAGAAAAGGAGCTTCTGCATACTAGCTTTTGCCTAACTTGAGGAATGTCCTCAAGCTCATCAGTCTCACTCATATAAAGCTCATCAGTCTCATTCGCATCCGTGCCCATTAAATCCAGTTGCGAAAGCACGTGGGGAAAGAGGTGCTACTAGAATTTAATTTCAGAGGTTCCCTTTAATCACAGGGTTAGTATGGGATGGGAAACTGACTGCTGCAACAAACAGTACACAGTAATTACTGTTTTTAAGTTAAGACAACAGAAATTCATTGGACCCCATATTAGGTGGGCGCATGCATGCACATTGCGAAGTTTAGGAACCATTATCTCAAAAACAGTTCCTGTCTAAAGTCATTCAACTTATTATCACCTCTAAACCGAATTTTTTTCTCACTCAAAATTCAGTTCGAAAATTGATTGAATACATTATCAACCGAATCAACCCGAATCGACCAAATTTCGTTCGGATCGATTTTCAAATCGAAAACCGAATTGTGGAGGAAAATTGGAGGGAGAATAAATAGCAATCGAATAAATTGAGAAGTTGAAACTCTAAATCTTGAACCGCATAATAGAAAGATTAAAAAAAAATAATTGGAAAAAGATCTAAAATGATCCCTAAATTATTTTAAAATTTTCACATTGATCCCATAATTTTTTTTCGGCTCAATTGAGTTCCTAAAGATTTGTAATTGTCACTTTGGTCCTTGATCACGACCCTGCCATTAAAAAATATCAACTTTTTTCGTCCGAAAATGCACTTGATTGGCCAGCTAGGGTCAGGATAGGGATCGGCGCTGCTACGTGGTCTCGTGCAGACCACGAGATCGTTAGTCACGTAGGTATTTTTTTAACGGCATGGTCGCGACCAAAGACCAAAGTGACAATTACAAATCTTTAAGGACCCAATTGAGCCGAAAAAAGTTGTGAGACCAATGTGAAAATTTTGAAATAATTTAGGAACCATTTTAGACATTTTCCCTTATTTTTTTTAAAAAAATGGTTTTCGGTTCGGAGTCGGTTCCCGAAATTTGGGAACCGACCCGAACCGAATACCACTATTCGGTTTCGATTCGGGTAAATAATCAAACCTATTGCTGTTGAAATCGAACCGAATTGGTTTGGTTTTCCGATTTGATTCAGTGTGAACAGAATAGTGGACGGTCCTATTCAATTTCAAAATCTACTTGTAAAATTGATAGAAATCATAAGATTTTAGGTACACTAAAAATGATTGATAATAATAATAGTTATATATAATTAATGTTCCAAAAAACAAACAAATAATTAGCAAAATTTTAAAAAATGAAATTTCTCAAAGCTATTATAACAGTAAAAAAATCTCAAAATTATAATGTGATTTTTTTCCAAAATCATAACATAAATTGAAAATAAATTTTCTCATTTTCTGTATCTGTACTGTAGCTAGTTGAACTAATTAATTTTTTTCTCTCAAAAATGGGATTTTTTTTGTTATGCACGTGAATTTATTTTTTACGATCCACATCAATATTTTAGTATTATTTAGTGCCTAAATGTTATTTTAGTGGCTAAAATAACTAGCTCCTTAGATTTTTAAAGAATTAACAAAAGTCGTTAAGTAGCTAAATTTCTAGAATTTTAGAATTATATATATATATATATATATATTATTTTTGAGTTATTTGTGAAAGGATATTATGTTTGGATAGTACGGGCAACTAGTTCCTTAAATTTTTAGATACCTAAGACATTTGAGCAAAAAAAAAAATTGACTCAAAATGAAATATATATTTTAATTACAGATATTTTTTTTAACATATTAGTATTTAAATATTTCTCTAATAAAATGTTCAGTGGCTAAAATTTATGTTTTCTTTTTTTTTAGGTACTCAGTGCCTGTTTGTTTTTGTGGAGCGTTGAATTTTGAAAAGGATGAATACAATGAAATTTAATTTTGGGTAGAGTGGGCTATAGATATGCCGAAGAGCTAATGAAAATTGAAATATTGGGAATTGCTGATAATTAAAAAACATTTTTTCAATAAAAAATTGAAATAAATAAATAATATTCTATATTAAAATAAACTCAAAATTATTTTCCTCATTATCAAATAAATTCCTCAAAGATTTTTGTAAAAGCTATGTATCTTTGAATTTGACGCCATAAATTACGGAAGACTATCAAATTACCATTTCCTTCGTTGGTCGTCAAGACTTCAGCTAACTTGTCTCCGCCCAGCCACCAAAAACGCACCAGTTTCGTGACACGTGGAATATTATTTCTTTCGCACCTTTCTCTCACCCCTTTTACCGGTTTAACGCCATTCCCGTGGCGCGAATTCCTTTCCCGCCGGAAGACCTGCTCTCTCTCTCTCTACCATCTTCTCTTATCTTTCCTTTTCTTCTTCGATCTCCTCTTCGCGGTTCTTCGTCTCAAGCCATTTCATCTATCGATCGGTGTGTTTGCAGGAATGGATGAGGAATACGACGTGATCGTACTCGGCACTGGGCTCAAGGAATGTATTCTAAGCGGACTTCTCTCCGTTGATGGCCTCAAGGTTCCCTTCACTTCAATTTTTTCTTTCATTCTCAGTTTCTCACTACAGATAAGCTAGGGTTATTTTCACAACTCCCTTTTTATTATTAATGATGTCATACAATTTTCTTGGTTTATGACGATTATAAAATTAGGTTTATGACTGTTGATCTTGGTTTATGACGATTAGTACTTCTCTGAAGAGATCCATTTCTGTGCACTCACCCACTCACTGACTGTTGATATTTTCCTCTTGACTGTGGATTTTATTTCTCTGTTTTAATTCCAGTGTTCTTCCATGAAAATGAAGATATTTTGACGATGCCTAACATATGTGAATTTTCTAAATCGTAGAGTTGTGGTTTGACCCCCTCTTTCTTTTAAAATCCTTATGTGAATTAGGTTTCCAAATGTTGAGATGGTCCTGAATGTTGATATATGCAGGTCCTTCATATGGACAGGAATGACTATTATGGTGGAGAATCAACATCTCTTAACCTTGTTCAGGTGATTTGTTATGATTTCTAAGGCCTATTGTTTCATTTAGATGCAGTTATAGCATTTCTTTCCCCATTAGGTTGGGATTGTTATGCATTTTCTAATTTAGTTTATCTTTGATGTTTATTAGCTTTGGAAGAGAATAAGGGGCAATGATAAACCTGCAGAATCCCTGGGGTTAAGCAAGGAGTACAATGTTGACATGACCCCTAAGGTGTAGATTTCACTTCTTCTACTGAAATAATCATTTCTGTGTTCTGATCCAAAATTTATTGTGATTTCACATTATTTGCATAATTTTCATTTTTCCTATTTTTGGAAAATCGATATGAAAAGTTCAGGTCTCAAGTATGATAAACATAATATATTATTTCGTCCTGGCAACTTCACTTGAAAACATAAGATAATATATTTAGCTTGAATCCAAAAGTTGAACAAGTTTTATATGGCAAAAATCAGAGGTACAGGATTTTGTTTTTGGACATTTTGCCTGAC
Source organism: Canna indica (assembly GCA_034359265.1). Lineage (NCBI taxonomy): Eukaryota > Viridiplantae > Streptophyta > Magnoliopsida > Zingiberales > Cannaceae > Canna > Canna indica. The sequence goes on from CP136896.1 coordinate 72,431,207, forward strand.
AATATCCGGCTAACATACTTGAAAAGATGACTCTTCTTAATTCCTAGCCATTTTGTCTTCTTCCAATTGTTATGAATAATTAAAGTAGCTATTAGTAGAAGGCTCAAGTGTGGAATTGAAGCTCATAAATTTCTATTATACAACTAGGGTTTCCAATGTTTGGAATGGGCAAATTCAGCTCAAGGTGGCCCTTTCTTTTACATGTTCTTGATCTATCAAATGAATGAAGCATTACACCTTGTTCTAGGTAAAAGTTCAGTAATGAACATGGTGTTGTGTACTTTCAAGTTTCAACTGTACGTTATGAAGTGATATTTCTCTTATATGTTGAGATGAAGTGCCAACTACAAAGGAATTATTCATCTATTGATCTTTATGATCATATACCTTTCTTTAAAACTAATTCAGCAAGTTTGAATAGATCCTACTGGTTTCATTTCGGCAAATGATTTCATGTTACCATTTTTTAACTCTTCAGTTCATGATGGCAAATGGTACTCTTGTTCGTGTTCTAATCCGCGCTGGCGTTACCAAGTACTTAAACTTCAAAGCAGTTGATGGTAGCTTTGTCTATAACAGTGGAAAGGTATTAAGACTAAATTCTTACCATCCTCTTCCTATCTAATCATTTGTCCAAGTGATCAGCACTTTTCACTATCGTCTTGCATCCTCAGATCTACAAAGTGCCCGCTACTGATGTTGAAGCTCTGAAATCCACATTAATGGGACTCTTTGAGAAGCGCCGTGCCAGAAAGTTCTTCATTTATGTACAAGATTATGAAGATGATGATCCCAAATCTCATGAAGGACTCGATCTTAACAAAGTCACAACTAGAGAAGTCATTTCGTATGCATTCTAAACTTTGCTCTACTTTTTCTTGCAATTTCTTACTACTTCAGCAATGCAAATAGCATATCATAGATTATGCTCTTATTTTTATCTTCAAATTTGTTTATTATGAAGTAGACTACAAGAATTTTCAACTGTATTAATAAGTCAATAGTTTCCTTTTTCTCCTGCTTCGTGTGATAAATAATTAACAGATAATTAGCAGATCAAACCTACATATAAAATGTAATCTTGAATTGACTCACAGTTTGATGTATCTTTCAGATAAAACTAATTACTAAGCATCATTTGTATGGTGTAGCAAATATGGCTTGGACGACAATACAGTTGATTTCATTGGGCATGCATTGGCACTTCATATAGATGATAGCTACTTGGATAAACCAGCAATTCATACTATAAAGAGAATAAAGGTATCTTTTTCTAATCGGTTCTTCAATACCCAAAACATTGTTTTTTAACTGAGAGCTTCAAATTTTAGCCTACTCAATCATGATTCATAACATTCTCTGCTGGCCCTTCACTCTTCTTCCAAAGAACAAGCTTTACACATTTCCCTTTATCATTTTTCTAGAACTTGTAAAAGTTACTGAAAGATGATGTGCTTAACCAAAAAAGGGTTACAATTAGATTGTTATCCTTCACAAACCTGATCGTGAAGTTGTATTGAAACAGGTATATGCAGAATCATTGGCTCGGTTTCGGGGAGGATCTCCTTATATCTATCCTCTGTATGGGCTTGGAGAGCTTCCTCAGGTTTGTTTTGCATATATCATTTAATGCCAATGTTGACCAACTAGTCCTCGTAAGATCTTGAGGCATACTAAGACCCAAGTTTTGCAGGGCTTTGCTCGCCTAAGTGCTGTCTATGGTGGCACTTACATGCTCAACAAGCCAGAATGCAAGGTGATAACAAGCGTACAACTTAATTAAGTTTTGCAAAACTTTTTTTTTGAGAAACTGAATCCTGCAATCTATTCAAGAGTAGTGAATGGAATACAGGTTGAAAAGGGGGAGGAGGGAAAAAAATCGACAAAAACTTAAAAAAACAATATAGTAGCGGGGAGACAAAAATAAAACCAACAGACAATTACACAATTAAGCCAGCATCCCAAAAAGCAGCAGTCGAGGCTGCCACCGCACTCGATGGGAGGATAGTCCCCGAAAAACTCTACGGTTCCTCTCAAACCAGACGAACCAGTACTAGACCAGCATCAATCTGAATCGAAGCAGCGATGCGCAGGAACTGCCCCCCGGGAGGTCCCAAGGCGAAGAAGACAGGGGAAAGAACTGCCTCCCTAATCGCGTGAGCAGAGCATCCCAACCGGTTGTGACAAAAGCACAGGAGACAAACAAATGATTGTGAGTTTCGTCTCCATCCTGGCAAAAAATGCAAGAGCCATCTGACGTCACACCCCAGCGTCTAAGTCGCTCTCTCGTTAGTAGCCTCTTCCTAGCCCAGATCCACCTAAACACGAAGATCTTTGGCGGAAGTTTCGGCTGCCATACAAACTTGAAATAGGGACTCGAGAGTCCTCTAAAATTCAGCATTTTGTAAAGACCAGCCGTGGTGAGTAAGCCTCCCTCACCCTCCAAATAATATGGTCCTCATTCGGGGTAAGAGCAATCCGATCAAGCTCGCCCAGCAAGGAATCAAACTTGTTAGCATCAACCAAGGCATTGAAGCTTAACCTCCAGTCGTCAAAAACACCATTCTGGTCGAGCGACACAACTTCTTCAATAGTGATGTTAGGATGTTGTGCATGCATGAAGAGGTCACAATAGGTATCAGCCAAGCAGGCCCCCTCCGACCAGCGATCTTTCCATAATCTGGTTAAGTTCCCTCGTCCCACTTGGAACATTAAGCCGACAACAAATATATCTTTAAGCGGATGAAGATCCCTCCAAAAAGGAGAAGCCCTTCTATTGCTCCTACCCTCAAACCAGCTCTGGAAATTGCCATAGAACTGCCTCACCAATCGGACCCAAGGTAATGACACCCCTTGAATAGCCTTCCAGATGAGTGATCCAATTCTTGCCAAGTTGTGCATCCCAATGTCCAAAATCCCCAGCCCCCCCACCCACCCATCTAGGACAAGTGATGGAGCTCCAGCCGACGAGGCATCTCCCCCTAGTCGACTGACCCTCCATACCTACCCAGAAGAATCTTCTCCTCCTACTATCGATCTGCTGAATGACCCAATGAGGCGCCATGAAGATGGAAAGTAGGTAGGCCGCCGTGCTAGTGATCGTACTGTTGATCAAAGTCAAACGCCCCGCCCTTGACAGTAGTCGGCTTTGCCATCCATCAAGCCGAGAGTCAATCTTAGTCACAATGGTCCTCCAGTTAGCTTTACAAAGCCTACCAGGTCTGAGAGGGAGCCCCAAGTAACTAATCGGAAATGTCGCCGTTTTGCATCCGATAAGCGAAGCCATCTGATCTGTCGTCTGCTCGTTGCCATTGAGGCTGATCACACTGGTTTTGTTCAGGTTGACCTTTAAGCCAGAGGCAAGTTCCAAACATTTAAGTAAGAAGAGGATGTTTTGAAGCGATGATCCATCATTTTTACAGAAAAGAATGAGATCATCCGCAAACAAGGAGTGGGTGATGCCCATCGGTAAGTGATTGTCCAGGACCCCCCGAACCTGTCTGAGTTGTTGTGCTCTCTCTAGCAACCTCGAAAAGCAATCAAGGACAAGGTTGAAAATGAACGGTGAAAGCGGATCCCCTTGTCGTACCCCTCTCTTGTGTCTGAAAGCTCTACCAGCCCTGCCATTAATCAACATTGCAGATTCTGTAGAGAGAAGATAATTTTATCCATAAGCACCAAATGTGGGAAGCCTCTATTCTTTAACATATCCAAGATGAATTTTCACCCTATGGAGTCAAATGCCTTCTCAAAGTCAATTTTAAGAAGAAGACCCTCATCTTTAGTTCTATGACAGTGCCAAAACGTCTTGTGGACCACAAGGAACTCATCAATAGTGCTTCTTCCTTCAATATAGGCATTCGGCGAGTCAGAGATCAAGTCCTTCATAAGGGGCCTCAGACGGTTGGCAAGCACCTTGGAGAATAACCGGATGATACAATTCTCCAAGCTAATAGGCCTGAAGTCTCCTACTTCAAACGCACCTTCCTTCTTCGGAATTAGGATAATGTGACCGAAGTTGATTCTGCTAAGGTTGTGTGGCACCCGCCACAACTCATCAAAAATGTTGAAGATGTGGTCCTGTATGATGTCCCAATAGTGTCGGAAGAACTCCGGAGTAATCCCATCCGGTCCTGGCGCCTTATTTGTTCCCATGCTGAACACTGCCACTCGTATTTCTTCCATGGTGAACCGTTGAATCAAAGCATCTGGGGAGGGCACAGAAGGTATCTCCATCACATCCCATTCTTAGCGCAGCATAGGCTTCCTCTCCTTGCCAAGGGGTTGCGAGTAGAACGATTTGAAAGAATCCTCAATTTCCTCTTGTGTATTGAATTCCATGTGATTCCGAGTAACATGATGTATCTGATTTCTTCTCCATCTCAAAGATGCCCATTTGTGAAAGAACCTAGTATTCTAATCCCCTTCCAGAGTCCACCTTCTTTTTGCTCTTTGCCGCCATCTCAAGTCTTTATCACGATATAAAGCATCTAGAGCAGCTCTCGATCTTTTTAGATCACCGAAGTCTTCATCACTCAGATCGTTTTAATCAGCGCGACCATTAAGCAAGTCTAAATTGCATTCAAGCTGTCTTCTCCTCTTATTGCTATTTTTCCTCATTAAAACAGCCCACTGCAAGATAGTGGGACGCAACTTTCGCCACCGTCGGACCCACCCAGCCGTAGGTGATGAAGAACTCCAGGGATGGCCCCAGCAAGCGCCAATTATGTTGCCAAAGTCCCCATAATTGAACCAATAATTCTCAAGTCTAAACAATTTGGTGGATGAGTTCAAGAGGGAGGTCGCTCGAAAAACCAATGCATTATGATCTGAGAGCTTCCTCTCTCCTCCCACCACCGACGCCGTCGGCAACTCCGCAGCAGCCGACAAAGATAGGAGAACTCTGTCAAGCTTCGCAAGACTGGGAATGCGCTGGTTGTTTGTCCAAGTGAAACTCGTCCCCTCAATCGGCAGATCCAGAAGTCCTCTGTCCATAATAAACTTTGAGAAACTAGTAGAGTCCCTTACTGACTCGGAGCAATTCAACCTCTCATATGGAAATCTAGTGACGTTAAAGTCTCCTCCAATAATGAAGCGGTCATCAAATGCATCCACAAACTGCAATAACTCTCGGAAGAATTCCGGACGATCTCCACGTCTCGGGGGGCCGTAGACACTAACGAAGGTGAATGATTTCCCTGTAGCAAGCAACTCCAACCGAGCAAGTAATGTCCATTTTCCCACCGCCGTTCTGACTGTCTTCCAGACCACTTCGTTTCAGACTAGAAGTTGTCCCCCCGCAAGACCATCAGCATCTAAAGCAAGGTAAGAAGGTGAACGGAAACCGGACAGTTGTTTGACACAACCTTTAGAAATGGAATTAAGCTTTGTCTCTTGTAAAGCAATGACAAAACATCGCAAATCCATGCAACATTTCTTCACCATGTATCTCTTTGAAAGTCTGTTAACTCCCCTTACATTCCAAAACACAGAAACAAAATTTGTCTGATTCATTACAAACAAAAATCGCCGATCAACGGAAAAGGCACCAACAGGCTATGCCGACACCACCTCCAGCGGTTCACTCAAGCCTTCAAACTCCTTGTTCACACCCGACAACGGGGCCGACACAGCGAACCCCATTCCTTCAATTTTCTTTCGCAGACACCTCAGCAGGGAAGAGATATCCACCATTGAGACGTCAAGCAGACCGAGATGGTCAGATATCGAACCGACCTGAGAAGAGGAGATGACAATGTTCGCAGCCACCAGGGAACGAGCCTCGCAGTCACCATAGGAGGCCGCCTTCCGAGCCTGGGCACGTTGTAGACATCCTTCGCCCAGTCCCCGTACTCGCTGTAGTCTGGAGCTACGACGCACCATGATTCGACCAGAGTTGCATGCCTTCTGCATCCGGCGCCTACTATAGTTCTTCAATACTTGCGAACAGAGAGGGGAGTCCGAAGTGGAGCCTGGCGTCTGCGAAGAGGGAGGGGACAGCCACTTCGCGTTGGAAGTCGGGCGCAGCGGATTCAGCAACGTCGGGTCCTCCACCCTCAACTCCTCCACCTGGCCCTCTCCAACAGGAGGGCCCGACCCATCAACCTCAGAGCTGTACCCCATGCTTCCGATCCGATTCAAGGCATTCAGATTGTCCCCCCCCCCCACTCAACCCGCCGATCACCAAAAGGGCGCATCGTCCGATCCGAGCCGCCCCTCAAGTGGGCCTCGATCCACCTAAGAGCCAGAAAGAAAAGGAGGTGGGTCCCCCAATGACTAAAATTCAAATGAGCAGCCATCGTCCCAGTCGACATAAATGCATGGGCAGGCCCCAAAGCAGTGTATTCCACCGGCGTCACCTTCACTGTTTGATCCAGTCTGCCCACTGCTATCTTTCGAGGTGAATGAGAGCTGTGAAAGGCAACAAGGTGCCTAGGAGTCTCTGACGGTAGGTCTGCAACGGAAGCTACAGTAGCAGTCTAGCAGAAGTAGGAGTACCCGTCGCCGCCAACTCCACCTCGGGAAGAGAGCTAGACAAGACAGAGTCACGCCCGATATCGTACGACCCTTCATCATCACCAGGAGAGTTCGCCGGAGAGTGCCGGATCACCAAAGCAACGGGAGGCACCTCACTCTCCATAAGGCAGACGGAGGCCTCACAGATGGGTCCCTCCGGAGATGTCTCCCGGTGATCAACCATCTCCAAAAAAATCAGCAGCCATCTGAACACCTCCGACAACAGGAACAGGTCGATCGGCACGGGGAGAAGATCTTTTGAAGACCTCCGGTTTTGCAAAACTTTTGAAGATCTTTGTCTAACATTTTGGTGATTGTTCATGGCAGGTAGAGTTCGATGCAGATGGAAAAGCTTTTGGTGTAACATCTGAGGGAGAAACTGCAAAGTGCAAAAAAGTAGTCTGTGATCCTTCTTACTTGCCTGATAAGGTAGACATTTCATTGGCTTATGTAAGTTCCTATGTTTCAGATCTTCAGTTTTCTCTATGGATTTGTAACAGGTGAAGAAGGTTGGAAGAGTTGCAAGAGCCATATGTATAATGAGTCATCCAGTCCCGAACACCCACGATTCACACTCGGTGCAGATTATTCTACCTCAGAAACAATTAGGAAGGAAATCAGACGTGTAGGTTTTTCCTTTTGTTGATACTGAATAAACTCTGAGGAAATCCTAGTTGAGGATGCAAGAATTACAAAAACTTCAAAGTGATGCAATTTAGTGCTGATTACACATTAAGATGCTTATCATATGACACCTTTGTTGTTTGCAGGTATGTCTTCTGCTGTTCTAATGCTCACAATGTTGCTCCGAAAGGGAAATATATTGCATTCGTTTCAAGTGAGGCTGAAACTGACAATCCTGAGACAGAGTTGAAGCCTGGAATTGATTTGCTTGGTCCTGTAGATGATATCTTCTTTGATATTTATGATAGATATGAACCTATCAATGATAATGAACAGGACAACTGCTTCATATCCAGTGTATGTACAAGTTAAATTTGCTCAAGTCTGAAAATAGAGTTGAACAAAATTTGCTGATATATTCAATGAATATAATGTTTTATTTTCAGAGTTATGATGCAACAACACACTTTGAGACAACAGTTCAAGATGTGGTCTCTCTTTACAAGAAGATCACTGGCAAGGTATCTACTATTTATTTGGGTATTAAATCTTATAACAAATATATTACTGTTACTGATTTTTTTGGGGTATTATCATGCAACAGGAGCTTGATTTGTCTGTTGATCTCAGTGCTGCAAGTGCTGCTTCTGAGGACGCTTGATTTTCTTTATTTGAGTGTCAAATAAAAAATGTAGATTGATAATTCTTTTCACATGTCTTATTTATCATACTGTTTTCTTCAAATTATTTACCACACAGTTTTATGTAGGGCATTTGGGATTGCTTTGAATTAAGATTTACAATCCCTTATTTTGATTGGAGTTATAAACATAATATAAACGGTTTTATCATAATTTTGTGGAGCATAGAAACTTAGTTAAGATATCTGAAATTTTCAAGAATTTTGTACTGTTTTATCATACTGTAAATGCTTTGTGTTACTTGAAGGCTAAACTTCAAGAGTTCCAGTTATCAAATCCGGACAAGTGTAGTAAGATGCCATGCCCGTAGAATCGTGAGCATGTTTGGCATTTTTATTTGTTAGAACTTTAGGGTCCCTTTGGATAGGGAAGGGAAGGGAAGGGAAGGGAAGAGAGGGTAAAAATTAATCATGTTTGGATATAGTTTAATAAGGGGAAGGGAGGAGAAATGTTAATTTTGTTTGGATGTACTTTGTAAGGGGAAAGAAGGGGAATAAGAAATTTTTTATTTAATAGACAATTATATCATTTTTATTTATGTGTTATATGTGATGCTTCGAGATAAAATTGAAATTGACCATAGAAGAGTAATCCCAATCAATAGGGATAGTAAAATTTCACTAGGATTTAATAAATATCTTGTAGATCTATGAAAATAATAAGGGTAATTTTATAAATTTATTTCGGATGAATTTTTTATAATTGTATTCACCTCAATGAAAAAAAATTGAAATTTGGACGGAACTGAGGTAAATAATTTCCTTTCTCCTCCGTTAAAATCGTAAAATTAAATAAGGTGAATTTTTTTCCTCCTTTAACTTCAATCCAAACAGGTAAAGCATGTACCTTTTTAGGTAAAGAAATATACCTTGGAATGATTTCATTGTCCATCACTTAGACCTTATTTAATTGGATACCAAAAGTAGAGAGTGGAAAAGAGGTGAGGAGAGAAAGGGAGAGAAGAGAAGAGAATGGAAAGGGAAGAGAAGATATGAGAGGAGAAGAAAATGATAAGTTCTCTTCTATTGTTTGGAAAGACGGGAAAGAAAGATGAAGGGAAAAATAATAACAAGATTAATATTAGAAATAATATTTTTTATTAGACACAAACTTTCTTTTCTCTTTCTTTCCTTCCACAAATGAGAGAAAAATAATTGCACGGGGAGGAAACTAACTTCTCTTCCCTTATGTACTCTTCTTCTTTTTTTAAATCCAAATGAGAGAAGTCTAGTTCTATCCGTTTGCCTAAAATTTTCAATTTTGATGATAACAAATATAGAACTAATGTTTGAGCAATAAATATTTTTAGATTCTATATCGGTTTACGTGCGACGTCCGCAATCGAAAAAATTAAAGAAATCGACAAAGATGCTTGAGATTCATCGAAAGTTAGAGTCTAGGTTTATGGTATCTAGATTCATTGTAAAACACTCATTAGATTTATGGTGTGCTTAGTTAGTGGAGTATGCATTGAGGTTGAACCACTATACATCTCGTGTTTGCATCACTTATTGTGATTGTTGCTTAATTGTTATACTTACCTTGCTTCTCGCATTCATCAAGTTAAAAATGAAAATTAATTTAAGTAATCAAGCATTTGATTGAAATCGAATTTAGGTTAAATTTTTAGCGAACATACTATTCACCCCCCTATAATGTAGATCATTCGATTTATACTATCTTCCACTGTCAGACCTAGATGTGACAATGGGCCGTGCATGGGCCGGCCCAGGCCCGACCAATACTCGAGTTGTGCCGGCTCGAATGCTCAAAGGGGCGGGCCTAGCTCGGGCCTGAGCCCGCCCCTTCGAGCTCGGGCCGACCCGAATTATTAAAAACATGAATAAATATGGTCGGCGATGAGACTCAAACTGCCAATCTTCACTTCTTTTTCTAAGAAACTAACCACCACACTAACACATATTATCTGTTTTTATATAATTTTACTAAGTAAAGTATATATTGCTCAAGTCTAGCATAGAATACCAGGCTAAGCCTGGGTGCAGACCAGGCTAGGCCAGGCCCATGCCGTGCCGGGCTTGGCACGACCCATGTGCCCAAGGGGGTGAGCCTAGCCCGCCCCTTGGGCACAGACGGGTCGTGTCCGGCACGGCCCAGAACCGGGTCGGGCCCGTGCCGCCCATGGGCGGGCCCGCCCCATTGCCACCTCTAGTCAGGCTCATAACTATCTTTTTATATAATTGGCACATGGACCGGACTAACACTTTGGGTCCAGTCGGATCAGGCCGAGAAGCGCTCACACTCGTGAACTAGACTCAAGTCAAGCCAAACACCACCTAGCCAGGGGCTCCACCCGGTTATACAAGGATACCCACGTCCTTTATTAATTATCCAGTGAGACATCGCTCGAGATTATCACAACATCTCTCAAGCCCAACATCTTCGAGATAAATCTCGAGCCATTTCGGGCTTATCCCCACGATATTCAGTGAGACATCACTCGAGACATTCATAATCTGCACTATATACAGACACATTAGATGTACTCTCGATTCCAATTCCATAACTACCACCTGAATTTTTTTTTTACTTGAGCGTTAGAGTGTCTTTGCAAGTACCCCCGTGGGAGTCGCGCCGGATCAGGAGATGCGAAGGACTGCATCACCCTAATTTTAGACAAGATCATCACCATAATTTACAAATTAAATATCACAACGAAAGAAAAATAAACAATGCAAATACACTTTTATGCAAAAATTGCATTTAAATTTGCTCTTGACGTTTGAAAAAGGGAGTATAACTACTATGGAGCCAAATTCCATTAGAATTTCAATGGAATGAAATTACCATTATTAGGAGTGAACATATCATTATTAATACTGAACCTAAGTTAGAAGTGAACTTGCATCGTGTAAGAGTGAACCTACCACTTGTACTCTAGGCCCTAATTTCTAGGATTTCTTAATAGATAGGGGTGCATATTTTCAAATTCAGGCGATGTCTAATTATAATTGTCCATAGTATAAGGGTTGGTGTTGGTGGTGTTCATTGGGTGGGGTCGACCTAATGAATCCGATCAAGCCAATCGAGCATGATCAGGTTTAATTTAATCAAACCCGACCATAATCGGGTCAGATCTTGGGTTTCAATATTTGGAACTCGATTATCCAATATTTTTATATTTTTTTAAAAATATATATTAAAAGGCTCGCGTCTTCTCAAGACACGAGCAACCCACGTCTCGAGAAGACACCGAGAAGATGTCACGTGTCTCGGGAAGATGCGGTCCACGTCTTCTCGAGACACATTTTAATTTTTTATATTTATATTTGTTAAACGGGCAATCCAAATACTCAACCCGACCTAACCCAATATGGAGCGGGCTAGATCGGGTTAAAAATCTGAACCCAACCCGACTCGGTTACTTGTTGGTTGGGTCGGGCTATTTTTTTATTCCAAATCCAACTTGATCCAATCTGACCTCGACCAATGAACAGCCTTAGTTGGTGTTGCAATTTTCAAATGAGTGCATAGAATTTGAGACAATTCGGCCCGTTAGCACGAACCAGACAGCAGCTTAAAGCCCACGAAACGGCCACCAACGTGCTTACTGCTTACCGCCGCCGCCCGAGATCGATCCGCGGGTTTCCTTACTACCTGGTTGAGGCATTTCCACGAACAGCCGTGCGCGTGCGTGCGAGTTGCAGCAGCAGAGCCGACGATGAAGAACAAAAAGTTGGCTCTCACTTTCGCGGAGAGATGCAGGGTTCGTTCTCGCCTTTGGTAGTTCTTTGGGCAGCTACCGGTTTGGGATTTTCTCTTGATGTTGTTTTCTGTCTTGCAGAACATCATGACGGCGAACTGGCAAGCGCACTTGAACACCGTCAAAGTCGACGCGAAAGGAAGGTATAGCTGATTTTCTCTCCATGTTTTCGTGATGTTGAATCTCGAAACTCGCTTTCTGAATGAATGGCTTATGGTTGTTCTCCATTATTCCAATAGCAAGGAGGAGATTTACACATCCAAGATTCACTACATGCTCAAACGGGGCAAGCCCTACATCTGGGTGAAAGAAAACGACATGCACAATATGGTACGCCTAATGGAGTACTTTAGCATTTATCGGTACTAGTTATAGTCAATTTGATCTTTGTTATGACTTATGAGTTGTGAGAATACTTGATAATGATAGTTATACTTGCTGGTTCACTGTGTGACAGAGGAAATCTTTGTTCTTTGCTTGCAGAATGCTATCATTGATGAGCGTGCTTCTCTTTCAGTGAGCAGCATCATTCCAGGTCCGATAATGAGCTTGCTTAGGTCCACAGGAAAGGTTAGTTCTATTAAGTTATTCTCAGCAAAGTTTCAAGTAGTAATTTTTGCAATATTCAACAAAGGTTTGATTTGCATTTTCTGAGGGATCAGCGAGAACACATGTAAACAGGGGTTTGGCCATTCTTAATGTTCATTTGGCTGTAAATATTTGTTCTTATCAATATAAGCTCGGATTCCTTCATGGATAGCTGTATGTTTAATCACGTTAAAAGCCGGTTGTCTTGGTGATTGCTCTATGTATTTGGTGATTCCTTTGGTGCCATTTTATCTCAGTTTGGAGGTGTATATTTGCTGCATGCCGAGTGTTTGGTGAATTACCTCGATAGTGATATATAGGGAATTGGTTGTTAGGCTTTCGGCGAATGTAGCATCTATATCCTAGGTATTGCGGTTCAGTCAGGAAAATTGGTCTTGGGTGATTTGAGGCTGAAGCTTGATGTTTGGATTGGTTCACGCTTGGGTGATTATTATGGTTTGATCAACAATGGTCTGAGTTCCTAACAGAGTCTTGTTTAGTACTTCTTTTATCAACTGTTCATGAACATTACCACATTTTGGATAAAGTTCAATGTTTAGGGTAGAATAGGATTCTGGCATTTAGATTGTATTCTAAGTCACCCCTCTACTTTTAAAAATGATACAATGGTTCCTCTTTAGTCCTAACTATTATATGGTAAAGACCTATGCTTAGTGCAATTTGTGCAGTCATTGCCAATTTGCTATATACAAGCCATGAATCCCAAATCTGATGTCAAATCCATAGTGAAGAAAGTTCAATTTGATAATTGTTATTGGTTATATATATATATAATTTGTGCTTGTTGAACTACTTACTACGATGATGATGTGTCCAGTAAGTGACATTTTTCTTCTAAGATGCATCACTGGGCCCATTAATTATTTTAATGTTTCCATTACTCTAGTGGTGATAACAATTATGTTATTTACAATCCCCAAATGATCTTTTCTTATGTCTGAATTTTCATGATTAGGAACCTGAATAAGATACATAAGTATTGTTCTCTTTCTGACAATTTTGTTTAGTGCAGTTTCCGGCTCGAGTAGCTTTGGCAGGTGATATCAGTTATCTTAAAGATGATAAGGTAAATCTGTCTGTAGTCCAATTTATTTTTTTGATGTTTTCCTCTTAGAACTTGTATTTACATTTGTTGTCTCATGTGAATCAAAACCTTTCATTTATTTTTATTCTTAAAAGATATATTTTCCGAAATCAACCAAAAAATCTGAGATGTTCATCAAGGTTGAGCTGCATGATGATTTAGCTATTGAGTTTTAACAGATGTTAACATGTTTTGTGGTGCTTTATGTTGACACCAGGTTCAGGTTGTCATGGAAAGTCTAGCGGAATCTGTTTTATCAGAACATGGAACAGTTAACCAATCTAGCTATGCTGTGTCTTCTATACTAAGTTCTGCCGGTGCTAGCTGCGGATCAAGGAGCGAGCACCTCCAGTGGTTACTGACAGAAAGTAGCAACTACAATGTTTACAAATTCAATATAAGGTTTGGATATATTTATTGGACATTTGATCCTAGTTTAATCATATAACATGTATAATGTTGATATAATCATGTGATGAATAAAGATCAACAATTCTTTGGACATATATCACATCAGAGGATGTTTTCAAGTTTTTTTGACTTTTAAAAATAATTAGTAGGACTACTACATATATAAGATATGAAAATCAAGGACCTTTGAAGATTTGGAATAAATTAGCCTTTCTACACCTATTTACACCACTGTATGTAGTTGTCACACCTATGCATCTAGAGTTATCATCCTCACATTGCACACTCGTGCTTTCTAAATAGCAATTTGTCCATCATTTTGAAAAATGATTTGATCATACTGATGGTCCTACAATTTCTCTTAGCATGATTTCAATTATTCCAATTGGAGTTTGGACCACTATATAATTTTAAATTTTAAATTGAGTTTTTGTTACTATTTTTTATGTCCAAAATTGCAATTTAAGCACCATTCTTGTTACTATATATTTTCAGTTGTAAAAGAAATGGAGCATCTTTTTACACCATTAAAATTATGTATATACATACTTTTGCTTCTTTGAGATTTGTAAACTTCCATTAATACAAAATTATTTAAATTTTTATAAATAAATAAATTCAGTTATATATAAATCAATGTAGAATTATTTATCTTTTATTTAACCTCTTTAAATATGTAAGTTTATATTTAGTCCATTAATAATAATAAAATATATAAAAATTAAAAATTAAATACAATTAATGATTTAGCTAATTAAAATGCTTGCTAGCCAAGTCTTTAAGAGTTTTAAATAGTTTTTTAATAATACAGGAACAAAATGTAGAATAAGAATCTATTTTACTTGTTAATATTATTTTTCTTTTCATCATCTAAAACTCAATTTCTTTCTTCCTACTACCAAGTAAAACCACAAATGATTAAAATTTTGAAACTTTCATATGGTATTTATATTAAATAATGTGGTACATAATTAAATTAAATAGATAAATATCAAAAAAAGTATAGAGTGAATTTTGGTCTATGTTTTGCTCTGCTCAATGAGCACTCAATAAAACAAAATCATGTCCAATTATGTTGTTACCAAATATAATATGAAGGACACAAGTCTCTCGTTCTGCTCTATCATGTGCCAAGCACTACCTTCTTTGTTTCAAATGTTACCACCCACTAGCTAATACATTCTAAATGCTACAAAGTGGTTTCATGATCAGGCACTTGGCCTGCTGCTTCTTTTCTAAGTATACTGTGCTAGTTACAACTCTTTGGTGGCAGATCATGCACTTATATGGATGGCAGTGGGGGTTCTCATGATGTGGAACTGAATGAGGTTGAGACATCTAAAGCAGATCTTTTATGTAAGACTTGCATGCTCTACATGATTACATCTTTGGATATAAGTTTCCATTGCTTTTCGGGTGGTATTGAGTCTGTCCTCTAAAGTTGTAAATAAACATTGATTTGGAACCAACACTTTTCTCTGAAATACTATTTAAGCATGCTATTTTTTATTTTAATGAAAATTATTTTCCCTCCACTCTAGTGCCATTTTCTGAAAAGTTACTTGATGGAATCAACCAAAGCCAAGCAAGACGCAGAGCGCTGATGCTATTCTGTTTGGAGTACTACAATGCAACCGCAAGAGTAAGTTCTTCATGAATTTCAACTAGTGAGCATTGCACCACATACTTGATATAGTTAATTACATGATTAATGAATGTAGGTAGCGAACTCATGGACTTTGGTCCTTCTAAGTTTTTTTAAGAGCTAGGAAAGAATCAAACTTTTAATGGATCAGTTACTTTCTTCTGCATAATATTTTTCAGTGAGCACTTAAAAGCTTACAGAAAACGGACTTAAAATTAGAAGGGTTTATTCATTCATCTCTTGGCATCCTTTCTTATGTGATCCATAATCTTATTTACTCCAGGTGTTACTTAGGCCATTAACTCTTTTTTTAAAAATAATAATAATAATAATAACCAAAAAAAGAAGTTTGTGCAAACTTTCTTCTTTGTCATGTTGATATATAAGACATGGCTGTAATTTTGCAAATTCACTGAACTTTTCACTGTATATTTCACGAAGGATGCTTTCATTCTCTCTCTTGACCACAAAGGATTCGATGTCCTCGCCAAGGTTGGCGCTGGTAACTTCAGCCTACAGTATACTTGGAAGGAATTCAGATTCACTTTTAAAGAAGAGGCAGAGGACATGGAAGCTTTCTGCCGCATGCTGATTGAGTTGGAGGAGGAGGCTCTTCAGAGGGTTAAAGGTTTCAGTGGTCTTGGTTGAATTCACGTTTTAATCATCAAGTTGGTGATCTAATATGACCTTATCAGGAGAGAGTTCTGCTGCTGTGTTCTTGATTAGCTTCTAAGAGAACCATAACTACAGTTTCTAATATATTTTACTAGATGACGGCAAGTAAAGCCATATTGTATTTGTTCTTGTTGAGTCCAAATTTGATGTATAATCTTGGAGGCGAGGGATGCACGACCATTGGTCCTCTACACCTTCTTCCCTCCAAATGGGCGGGAAGTGACCTATTCTAGAGCAATTTTTTTGGGTAAAAAAAAAACAATTTGATGTATAATCGATGTTGGACTAAAATTTATCCTGACGAGAAGAAAAATACTTGCAATAGTAAATGGGAGGGACTACAAGAAAAAATGGGAGAAATGTGAATGTTTACATCCTTCATCCTATCTATATTTAGGGATGATAATTATATTGATATTCGTTAGATAGCGGATCGATTTTGTTTTTCTAGAAAGCGAATATTAAAGCGAATATAGATATAATAAATCATTATCCACGTCGATGTTGTGCAAATGGATATATGGATGTATATTTGCATCACATTTGATTTGCTTTTTGCACTGTATATATAATTATAATATTACTCTCTACGAGACTATAACCTATAACATATATGTTATGTATATTATTTAATAGGGTAAATTACACTTAAAATATAAATTATAAATTTTATAATCTTATAATGGTTAATATTGAATTTTTATTTTAAATAAAATACATAAAGTGCAACTTACTACCCTAAGGTGTCAACCAAACGAGATCTAATTATACTACTTATGTTAAAAAGTTAAAAATATTACGCAAATAAAAATAATAACAGATAAATATCAATCTAAAAATTAAGTGACTTTATAATGTGCTGGTTAGGGGTGAGAAAAAAAAATGATTTTTCGGTTCACTAGAAAATCAGTCCAAAACCAAATCGGTTTTTTCGGTTTCGGATTATATTTTTGAAAAAAATTAATTTTCGGGCTCGGGTTCAGATTCGGTCCACGATTTAAAAAGTCCACCGATTTCTATTAGTCGACCGATTCAATATAATTTATTAATATATAAAATAATAATAATAATTCATATATTATAAAAAATCAATGAAATGATTTATAAATTATAAAAAATATGAAAATTATAAAACTTATAAAAACTTATAAAACATATGAAAAATGTGAAAATTATAAAAAATTATATATATATATATATATATATATATATATATATATATATATATATAATGATTCATATATTATAAAAAATTAATCAAATGATTTATAAATTATAAAAAAATTATAAAAAATTATAAAAATTATGAAAATTATAAAAACTTATAAAACTTGTAAAGAATGTGAAAATTATATATATATATATATATATATATATATATATATATATATATATATATATATATATATATTATCTTGACTCAAGTGATTTTTTTTTCTTTTTTCCCAATAAAGATTCGAAATTTGTTTGGATTTTTCTTCGTATGTTAATCGAAAACTATAGGTTAATCGAATCGAAAAAATCGAAACCGAAGTTAATGGATCGATTTACAATTAATAATTTAAAAAAATTAAAGTTAATGGATCGATTAATAAAGTTGCTAATGAACCGGTTAACTTGTCCATGCTCACCTCTACTGCTGATTAGATTTTTAAAAATATTTAAGTATTATTTTAAAATAGTAAAGAAAAAATCTTAAAATTTGTTTTAAATAAAAAAATGTCAATACAATATGTAGTATTTATATTTTAAAAGTAAATAAGAAATGCCAAAAAAATGTTTTTATTTTTTCATAAATTTTATAATGATGTATCTTTTAATTTTTAAAAATTTGATTTTTTTAAAAAAGTAGTTACTGAACGTTTTTTTTATGTTTTTCTTAATTTTTTCGTTGAAAAATTAAAATTTAAAAATCTTAAACCAAATGGTTGCTTTTTAAACTTCATTTTATCCCGCTTCTCTTCCGTCCGTCGGTCCGTCGTGCTCTGGGTTGGCAGGCTGACAGTAGAGATGACAGGAAATGACCTCCTTTTATTATCAACCGTCCAATATTCCATTACTTGAATTTGGTAAATTTATAGCCGTGCGATTAGATCGGTCGGTGTGTCAACTGTCGAAGTCGTCAGAACATTCTAGATCCCTGGAAGCTTGAAGACCTTTCTCTTTATATGCTCTCTTCTCCCTACACGATCGTCCTCTCGGAAACCCTAGCGGTTGGTACTTGTTTTTGCTTTGTTCTTCTCCTCCTTCTCTGTCTTTGTTTTCCTCTTTGGCATCCCCTTGAGATGGCCGGCAAGGGTGAGGGTCCGGCGATCGGAATAGATTTGGGTACCACCTACTCCTGCGTGGGTGTTTGGCAGCACGATCGGGTCGAGATCATCGCCAATGACCAGGGGAATCGCACTACCCCCTCCTATGTTGGCTTCACTGATACCGAGCGCCTTATCGGCGATGCTGCCAAGAATCAGGTTGCCATGAACCCGACCAACACTGTTTTTGGTGAGTATTCCTTCAGATCTGCTGGTTATTCCTGTAGCTGGATGAAATATCATTCAAAACTCTTCCGTTTGCTTTTTTTTGGTCAAAACATGGTGGATCTATGCTTATACTAGCGTCACATATTTGTTTCACTAGTTATGTCGTAGATATGTCACTGTAAAATGGATCGATCGCTTGAGTAGGTTAGATCTGTATCTGATATGAAATGAAGATATTATTTCATGGTTATCTACTTAAGTGATAATTGTAATTGTTCTAACTTGTTGTTTCAGAACTTTTATGTTTTTACCATCCTTATAGAGTTAGCGTCATTGATTACATTCAATCTTATCCAACAAGTAATCTAGATTGTACTTGCTTTGAATCTTCGGTGACCGTTAAGTTTTCTTTTTATTAAAATTAAGTTGCTTTCCAAACAGGTGTTTCTGAACGATTATTGATATTTACAAACGATGAATATATTTGGATAACCAGTTAGGTGCCAATTAAATCTGAATTAGTTGGTATTGTAAAAGGTGTCGAATGTCAGATTTTCAAATCATGTTCAAATTTTTATATCCATTCATATCTCAGTGAAAATTCAAGTGTTTATGTATGGTAATATCATCTATTTATCAGTTTGGTATAAGAATGATTTCACTTGTACTAGGGCCAGTTAGCTTAAGCAGCCTAGAATCTTGATTGCTCAGTATTTAAAGCATCTTATGTACGTGCATGCTTCTGTCTATTCACTAGTATAATATGTTACTCTGGGGACGGTACAGTAGTTATTTGAACCTTCTAAAGATGGGAACATCTACTTCGCATTTGATATGTTTATGACACCGGTTCTTTTTTGGAGATCTGTTTTTCATTACTTCACTATGCAGTCAGCCTCAGTGAACAATTATGCATTTATGCGCTTTTTAGAATTCTTTTATAGTCTGTGATTGTGCTTTGTTTTTTCCTGCTTTGTTTAATTATCCCGTTGTTTGCTTTATTCTTTCAGCAATTTTTGTCCTTCAAAAAAATTATTTTACCTTAATTCTTTTCAAACTTCACTGACCTTATCTACTTTTTTGTCCTTTCAGATGCAAAACGTCTTATTGGAAGGCGATTCACTGATGCCTCTGTCCAGAGTGATATCAAGCTTTGGCCCTTCAAGGTTATTCCTGGTCCTGGTGACAAACCCATGATTGTTGTCCAGTACAGGGGGGAGGAGAAGCAGTTTGCTGCGGAAGAGATTTCTTCTATGGTATTGATTAAGATGAGAGAAATTGCTGAAGCGTACCTGGGTTCCAGTATAAAGAACGCTGTTGTTACTGTTCCTGCTTACTTCAATGACTCTCAGCGTCAAGCAACAAAAGATGCTGGAGTTATTGCTGGGCTTAATGTAATGCGAATTATCAATGAGCCAACAGCTGCAGCTATTGCTTATGGTCTTGACAAGAAGGCTACTAGTGTTGGGGAGAAGAATGTTCTCATCTTCGACCTCGGTGGTGGCACTTTTGATGTGTCTCTTCTGACTATTGAAGAGGGTATCTTTGAGGTTAAGGCTACTGCTGGTGATACCCACCTCGGTGGAGAGGATTTTGACAACCGTATGGTCAACCATTTTGTTCAGGAATTCAAGAGAAAGAACAAGAAGGACATAAGTGGAAACCCTAGGGCTCTCAGGAGGTTGAGGACAGCATGTGAAAGGGCAAAAAGAACTCTGTCTTCTACTGCTCAAACTACTATTGAGATTGATTCCTTGTACGAGGGTATTGACTTCTACTCCACCATTACTAGAGCAAGGTTTGAAGAGCTTAATATGGATTTGTTCAGGAAGTGCATGGAGCCTGTTGAGAAGTGTTTGAGGGATGCAAAGATGGACAAGAGCACTGTCCATGATGTTGTTCTTGTTGGTGGATCCACTAGAATCCCCAAGGTTCAACAGCTATTGCAGGACTTCTTCAATGGAAAGGAATTATGCAAAAGTATTAACCCTGATGAGGCTGTTGCTTATGGTGCTGCAGTTCAGGCTGCCATTCTGAGTGGTGAGGGCAATGAGAAGGTGCAGGACCTTCTTCTGTTGGATGTCACGCCTCTCTCTCTAGGCTTGGAGACTGCTGGAGGTGTTATGACTGTCTTGATCCCAAGGAATACCACCATTCCTACAAAAAAGGAGCAGGTGTTCTCAACCTACTCGGACAACCAACCTGGTGTCTTGATTCAGGTGTATGAGGGCGAGAGAACCAGGACCAGAGATAACAATCTTCTTGGTAAATTTGAGCTCTCTGGCATTCCACCTGCTCCAAGGGGTGTTCCGCAGATTACAGTTTGCTTCGACATTGATGCTAATGGCATCTTGAACGTGTCCGCTGAGGACAAGACAACCGGACAGAAGAATAAAATCACCATCACCAACGATAAAGGCAGGCTCAGCAAAGAAGAGATTGAGAAGATGGTCCAGGAAGCTGAGAAATACAAGGCTGAGGACGAAGAGCACAAGAAGAAGGTCGAGGCAAAGAATGCCCTCGAAAACTATGCATACAACATGAGGAACACCATTAATGACGACAAGATTGCTTCCAAGCTTGCTGATGCAGATAAGAAGAAGATTGAGGACGCAATTGAGCAGGCTATTCAGTGGCTTGATGGCAATCAATTGGCCGAGGCAGATGAGTTCGAGGACAAGATGAAGGAGCTGGAGAGCATCTGCAACCCGATCATTGCTAAGATGTACCAGGGAGCTGATGCGGACATGGCTGGTGGAATGGATGATGATGCTCCTACTGCTGGTGGCAGTGGTGCCGGGCCAAAGATCGAGGAGGTTGACTAAGTGCTATCATTCTGTGATGTGCTCTTCCTGGTAGTTTGTTCCTGGATTGCTTTGGTATGAATCCTGTTTAGAACTACTTATATTGGATATTTGCCCTATGCAAAGGCTTTTGATTGGATGCTCTTCCAATATGTATTCTGTTACTTTGCGTACCAAGTATTCGCTACATAAGGCTTCATAAATTTCTAGTAAAGTTTAGTATACTATATTTTGAGATGAATAAAAAATAGTATAACCTTTCATGATAATAATGCTCAGTTGTCATACGCTGGCCACGAGCTGGAGCTCTTGTTCCAGATTCGCTACACGCGACCAATTACCAACCACAAGTTGCAAGAATTGAACTGATGTGGGGTTATGCTTAGGCCAACATTCTGGAAGAAAAATTATATAAATAGTCTGACCATATAAATCTTACGAGTGAAAACGCCCAACTGATTTGAGCCAAAAATAATTAATAGTCTCTCGGTGGTATAATGATTTGCTGAGATAATAGGCAACAAAATATTCTAAATTAATCATACCCTTCGCTTTAATAATTATTATGTGAAATGAATTTTTTTTCATTTCTTGCATCCCGAAAAACAAATTATGACATATTATTTACTTCATCGTGGCCCTTCTCACATCAAAAATAAAAAAAAGCAGTAAATATTTGCTTACTACGTTTGACTTTGCCAAACTTGTGATTCCAAAGACTGGACTTCGTCATGCTTTACGGAGTTGTCCTTGCAGGCCGCAGGAGAAGACGAGGTTCTTTGACTTGTTCTGATCAAACCTCAAGAGAAAAGCTGTTCCGTGTCCTAAATTGTTCCAAGGCACCTTGACCATGTCCGGTCCAAACAATGCCCCTATGAAAATATTCAATGTGTGCTCATACTGTTGCACACTGAGGACAAGACAGAGTTACATGACCAATGCTGAACTATATCTGGTTAAATAGCCATATGATTAGTATGTTAGCAAATAATTGACAGCATTACTCAGCTTAGAGTCGACCATGCAACATCCGAAGGAGCACTCACAGTTCGACGTGGGGTGTGTAATCTTTTGGGGGGCAACAGATTGATGTCTAAGAAAGCTACACTATAATGGAAAATGGAATATAACATGGAGCAGTAAAGTATAGAACATGTTTCATGTGGTATCTGGCTTTTTCTAGAGGGAAGGAAATAAAGCTCATCAGCTCACATTTGGAATCGCTTAATTATTAAGGGATGTACCGCACAAACCACCTCTAGAAAGATAACTTCTAGAGACACGTGCTTTTAGCACCTTCCTATGCGCTTTATAATTACCATTGTCCGTATAATTTTTTGTCATTTATGAATTCTTTATCCGCACCATCTCCACTCAGTGGCTTTATGTATATAATTAATCAAAAAAATGTTTGTGTTACTAAAGTTAACTTTTGCCATTCACAAACATAATGTCAAAAAGTATGATAATATCATAATATTGGTCTTTGAAAATGTTAAACGTATATTCCTTAAATGTAAGTTTAAGAACCATAAAATTGTATGTATGCCACGCCATAGAATGTACGTTTAATTGATCAAATAGATTTCAACTAATTTCGAATCTATCAGATACATGTACACTCCTTTTTTTCTTTTAAAATAATATGTTGAAAAATATACATAGCATATATGAAGCTAGCACAACCTTACAAATTTATCAAAATAGTAATCGGCGTGCATTTAATAAATTACCCATTTTGACAATCTCTAAACATATAGCTTTAAAAGGATTCTAAAAGATTAATCATTACTATAAATATAAAGTTTAAGTATTAAACAAATTATTTCTGATAAATAAGATAAATTTAATTTAGTGACTTTTATGCAAAATTTTATAATATTAGGAAGGATATGTCATATGTATGTCTATACGGTATATAAAAATTTTAGGACAAAATGTGTATTATAAAAATATAAAAGGTTAATTTCAGTTGACTCTAAAGTTCTAATGTTTTTTTAAAAAAAATCAGTCTAGCTTTTAAAGTTTATGATTTCGTTTCAATTTTATATTTTTATCCTCAAAACACTTAGACATGTTTCAATTTCATAATTTAGACATGTGAATATATTTATACATTTTTTACGATCAAATTATTGAGTGTCAAATTGAAATGGAATTAATTTTCTTTGAAAATTATATTAATATTTTTAAAATTTTAAAGACCAAATTAATAAAATTGCAAGATTTTAAGAGCTAAATTAAAATTAATCCAAAGATAAAACATGCGAAACCTTGTGATGGTGATCACTTTTCAGTATTATCTCATTTTTTTTATTTTTTATTTTTGAAGAGCTAAATTAAAATTAGAAACCAAAGATTAAACATGTGAAACCTTGCGATGATGACCACTTTTCAGCGTCATCTCATCTTTTTCTATTTTTATTTTTGGGATAACGCACAAAATAATTCTCTAAATATACACAAAATTTTAAAATAATTCATAAAAAAACCCGATCAAAGTAGCCACTCTAAAATATGACTCGGGCAAAATAATTTTATTCAAGGATAATTTTTTGCCCGAGTTAACTCAGCTATTTTGCTTGAGTTATATTTTAGAGGGAGCACGTTAATTAATTTTTTTAAAAAAATTATTTTAAAAACTCGATTATATTTGATGGATTAAATTTTATATTATCCTTTTATTTTTCACATGATAACAACCACCACTACGCAAAGAAAGTCGTTTTCCATTTATAGCCGTCTCCGTTACGCTGACCGTTACGCTGGTTAACGTGACTCCTACTACGGGTTTTAGTCTTTAGAGAAATGCTACAGCCGTCTCTTATTTATTAGTCTCACGATTTGTCGTGTCTTTTCTCGTTTGGTCCGCAACTCCATCACAAGGTAGCTGTAACCAACTCAGCTCTCCACGCCGCATACACATCCCTATGCGTCCCACAACGAGACAACGATGCGCCCAAATCAACGGCGGATCTAATACCTCGCATACACACGCGAGTGCGCATGCAATCGCGCGCGATTTAAGCCACCGAATGGTGTGTGTTTCTTTCTCAGGCTGGGTTTTGCAAATAGAGAGAGGCGACCGGGTGAAAGTTTCGCGGGTGACGTGGCACCGGACCCGCGAATAAGGTCGTGGGAGACACATCGACCAGGGAGGCTTTCACGGGTGACTCAGTCGGAAGGTAGGCTGTGCATTGAGTAGTGTGGACTTGGAGGAGTCGGTGGATGGAGAGTATTTATTTCATTTATTAATGATTAATTTAATACCTTTACTTATTTACCATCTCATCATCGTCGTCTCTCTTTTTTATGCATTTGCCACCGATCTACTCGCCTGCTGGATTTGCGCGTGCCGCCGCTCTTGACGGAGATATCGGCCGAAATCTCTCGTCGGCGCCACCACCGCCGTTTTTTCCGCTCCCAAACGAGAAGACAGAGGAGGAGAAGAGGAATAGTAAACAGACGTCTCTCTTGTTCTCCTTTTGTTTCTTCTCTTCGTCCACGGTGTCGAGGATCGAGGGATCCGAGGGCGATTCTTGTAGATCGGAGGCAGATCGGCTTACGGACTAGCAGATTAGTACGAAGAGGGCAGACCTCGGCAGACGAGGATCCGCTCGGGTTATTAATCAGGTGATTTGCTTTCCTATTAATTGATTGGATTTATTAGTTTGCTGCGGATCTGCAGTTCTTGAATGTGTGGAGTACGCCGTTCCGTTTTTGCTCATCATTTATTGCTGATGTATCTATTTAATTTCAAACGGATAGTTATTTCGTAAATCTTAAGGCATTTATCCGACTGTAGTGAGAAATATATGAAGAAAGCTTTTCTTGAGTTCGATTTTCTTTGAAATCTTGGATAATTTAGTTTCTCGGCAAAGTTTTCTAGAGATATAAATGAGTCATGCTTCTTGTTCCCTCAATATCCATTAGGCCAATTCCTTTTAGTAAGTGATGATTAATGACTTTTTAAGATGATCTTCTAGATTAATTATCACTATTTGACAAATTGTAAGTACTCTGTATCTGATCTACTTCATCAGAAAATGAAATATATAAGGATCTGTCTTTTAAACGAAACTGTCGTGCTATAAAGCAAGTTATACTGTTATTTTGATGGATGATTCAAATAGGTTAGTGTTACTGAAGGATCATTTAAGAAGCAATCGTGGTATGAGAAGCCTTGTCCAACTTTCCATGTTGAATTGGTGTTACAAATTAGGTTGATGCATCCAAAAGTAGATTTTCTGTGCTTCTTTGTTGTCTTGCAATAAGTGACGATTATTGCGGGAGGAGTGTGATTATCAGGATAAATTACTCGAGATGTTGGACCAGGCAGTAGTCCCAGGGTCAGCAGGAAAGGAGGATATATGGTCTCCGCTATTGGGCTCAGGTGTGTTTCGTGCAAAACCAGTTTTTTATTTGTGAACACTAGAAGATTGGTGGGTGAGATTTGTCAAAATGACTCGTTACAGGATGTCTTCTTTTGTCTTGCTGTAATGGGACCAGGTTCCTGGGTTTTCCTATGCTTGGGTGTCTTTGTTTGTTTTACTTGTTTACTCCTTTTTTTATTTCCCTTTTTCTTCTTTTTGGATTTTTTTATTCCATATTTTTCTTATCCAATGAAAAGATGCTGAGAGTCTTTTGCCGGCTCTATGTTCCTTCAAAAAAGTTCTCAAGAGATGGCTATGGAAATTAGCTTGAACCTGTACAGTGTAATTCATGCTTTGGATCAAGTATCTTTCTTTCTTTTTAATTTTTTCTACTGGAGTTCCATCATCCTTGCATAATAAAGGGTAAGACCTCTGTAAATTGTTTCTTGGCATGCTTGTTGTTGATCTGCTTTGCTACAAATTGTTCATAATGGATAGCGCCCACAAATCAATTTATATCTTACAAATAGTCTCTCTTTTCTTGATGGATTTATAAGCAAGATTATGCTTCTTGTGCAGGACATATAGTCAATCCTTCAGTCAAATTGAAAAGGGAATACAGAGGTTGTAGGGAAGAGCACTGAAATGGCTCCAAGCATTAGGAAGGCTCTAGGTACAGTGAAGGACCAGACCAGCATTGGTCTAGCAAAGGTTTCTAGTAACATGGCTCCTGAACTTGATGTTGCTATAGTTAAGGCAACCAGTCACGACGATGAGCCTGCTAATGAAAAGCACATAAGGGAGATTTTGAACATGACATCCTACTCCAGGGGTTACGTCAGTGCTTGTATTGCTACTGTGTCAAGACGTCTTGGTAAAACTCATGACTGGATCGTTGCGCTCAAAGCCCTCATGCTTGTCCATCGTCTTTTGACTGATGGAGATCCTTCATTCCAACATGAGATTCTCTATGCAACCCGACGAGGCACCCGTCTTCTTAACATGGCCGATTTCCGTGATGAGGCACACTCTAATTCCTGGGATCATTCCGCTTTTGTTCGCACATATGCTCTATTTCTGGATCAGCGTCTAGAGTGCATGATGTATGAAAAGAAACAAGGTGGTGGCAGCACCCGCTCAAATGAATCCACGACAGACCGCTGGAGATCCCCACCACCAAACCGATCTGAATATGGAGATCATGATCCATACGCGTACGGGAGTTATGGTAGGTCATCATTCTCATCTCCCCCAGGTAGATACTCATCCCCTCCCGGCAATGGCAATGGCAATGGCAATGGCAATGCTGGGTATGATGAACGTCAGAATGGGGAAGATAAGAAACCGCCAACACCACTGAGGGACATGAAGCCAGAGAGGGTGCTAGGCAGGATGCATCAATTGCAGCAACTTCTTGATCGCTTCCTTGCCTGCCGCCCAACAGGCAATGCAAAACACTGCAGGATGATCCTCATTGCTATCTACCCTATTGTCAGGGAGAGCTTTCAGCTCTATGCTGATATATGCGAGATACTTGCTGTCCTTTTAGACCGTTTCTTTGACATGGAATATCCTGACTGCGTCAAATCATTTGATGCATATGCTAGTGCAGCAAAGCAGATTGATGAGCTTTGTGCCTTCTATGCCTGGTGCAAGGACACAGGAGTGGCCAGGTCGTCAGAGTATCCAGAGGTGCAGCGCATTACTGACAAGCTCCTGGAGACCCTGGAAGAGTTTATGAGGGACAGAGCAAAGAAGCCAAAGAGCCCTCCAAGAGAGGCAACCCCTGCACCCACAGTGGATAGGGATGAACCGGAACCGGATATGAACAGCATAAAAGCTCTTCCTGCTCCTTCCGATTACAAAGAAGAGGAACCAGAGCCACCGAAGGAGACAGTGGAACCCGTCAAGCAGCAGCAACAAGCTGACCTGGTGGATCTAAGAGATGATGGAATGAGTGCTGATGACCAATCAAACAAGCTCGCATTAGCTCTTTTCCAGGGGCCAGTGGCAACTAAGGGTGCAAATGGTTCATGGGAAGCATTTCCTTCATCTAATGGGGACCCTGGAGTGACCTCCGCATGGCAAACTCCTGCAGCAGAAACTGGTAAAGCCGACTGGGAAATTGTTCTTGTAGAAACAGCGAGCAATCTCACGAATCAGAAGGCTACATTAGGTGGAGGATTTGATCCATTACTACTGAATGGCATGTACGATCAAGGGACTGTGAGGCAGCAAGTGAATGCCCAGGTAAATGGAGGGAGTGCAAGCAGTGTGGCCTTGCCAGTTCCTGGACGAGGTGCTGCTCCTGTGCTTGCTCTTCCTGCCCCTGATGGTACTGTGCAAACGATTGGGCAAGATCCATTCGCCGCATCTCTCTGTATTCCTCCACCTTCCTATGTTCAGATGGCAGAGATAGAAAAGAAACAACAACTTCTGGTTCAGGAGCAAGTCATGTGGCAGCAGTATGCAAACAGTGGTATGCAGGGCCAAGCCAGCTTAGCCAAGCTCAGCAACACCACAATGCCATATGGGATGCCGGCAGCCTATAATACTACAGGTGGATACTACTACCAATCCTATTGAATCCGGTGTCTATTTCTTCCTTTTTGAGCCTGTGTTTTGTTATAGCTCAGCTTGGCCAGTGTTTATTAGCTATTGTTTGATCTATGTATTAAACATTGTGCTTGACTCTCTTGTGGTGGCATATCTTTTATGTTGAAATAGTCATCAATGTATGTTTACTGGTCATTATATTACATTTTTGCAAAAACAATCTTTCTTTAGATCATTTTGACTCTTTTGTTTCTATGCGTCAGATCAAACATGGTAGGCTTAGATTTAACAACCTTATATATTTACTTGACTTTGAATTTGATTGTGGTTAAGCAGAAATTTCAGCGTAGCTCAACTAAAATTCACCTAAACAATCTGAATTCATATCAGAAATTAATCAAATGCAACATTCATATTACCTAGTGCAATATTATTTTCTGTGCTGAGTATATTCTACCTAATATGTTAGCTATGGAAATATGTTTGCATTAGTTCTGCTGAACTGTCTAATTCATTGGCCCCAAACAAATCAGATTCCAGAGTTAGGTAACCAATCATCAAGATCCAGAAAGAAAAGGATTATAAATTGCTAAAAAGTTCGATGGCACCGAAACATCCATGCAGATGCGAAGTCCTTATAAGTTTAAATTGTTTACCCTTGAAGTTCTTCACCTTCTTTCCTGAAGAGGGCCCATCTTGATTTTGGTTGCTACGAAATCAAAGTCAAGATGGTCAGATGGTGCGTCAAATGAATTCTCTCTTGGTGCTGGGTCTTTTCTTTTGCCGTATGCCATTTTGCTTCGAGTTGGTGGTCAAATAATGTTTTCTCCATGGACCATGGATGACAAGCAATTTAGAACGATGTCTCCCTGAGAGCCAAATTTAACTTACAAATACAAACTATATTTCCCTTGCCAACTCAAAAGCAACCTTCTCCAATATCTTACCATGAGTATTTCTAAATCCGGATTAGTTAGGCAATCGGTTTTCAATTCATTCAAATTTAAAATTCAATATCCAAATAATACGGGGAAAAAATAATCTATAGGTTAATAGGTCACGGTTTCATCAACTTGATCAATTATAGCTGAAATTTGAGATTAATCCAAACTGAATGTGAAATCGATTCTTAATTGAATTAATGAAACCGATCTCTCATAGTTCAGCTCTCGACCTTTTATCTTGTCTTGTCAGATGAACAAGGAATATGCTTCCACATTCCCTATTTTGTCAAGATCCAAAATCTATAGAGGATTCAGTGTACCATTCAAGCGTAGAACAAGCTACAGAAAGGTTTTTATATTGTGGTACGAACACTTTGAGAAGTGAAAGATCAAAGGAGTAGAACTTCTTGCTAATTTTCTTATATATATCACAAATTATAAACTTGAGGTAGATGAACTCAGCATCACCTTTACCAAGGTTCATTGCTTCCAAGATACAAGAAAGCAGGTTTTGGCAGCACCGACAATTTTGTCTCCACTACTTTGGTATTGAAAAAATTATAATTTTTTACTTGAAATTGATCAAAAATTCAAATTTTGACCTAGCTATCACGAGGACTGCCCACATCGGGATGCATCCAATTGCCTCACATTAATATATATTCTTTTTTTTGTGACGGGCCAATGAGTCAATGACTTATGGCCAGCTCCGTGATCGAAGCAGTATCTTCGACTCTGTTCAACTTTTCTTTAAGTGAACCATGATGTTGTACAGATCATGTCTGGTTGAACTTCAAGTTTTTCGTTAAAATTTTTAAAAACATATGAGAAAAATATGTCCGATGACGAAGCATTATGCTGCCTAAGTCAGATATTTCATCTTCGGTTGGATTCACGATTAAGAATTATAAATGACGTTGGTCATCTGCTGTGATTTTTTATTTTTGTTAATAAAAAGAAAAGCAAAAAATGACGCTGGTCAGCTATGGATGTGACTAAACATTAAAAGCTTCACAAGATATGGAGTGTAGATCTGTCACATCTGGCATTGGATTATGCCAAATAATGATTAATATTTGAGATTTATATTAATGAAATAAATTAATTATAATTTATAGAGTAAAAAATTATATTTATCTATTAACCCTAGAACATCATTAACATTGTCAGGATCATATCAGTACTCTGTGAATATTTAAATTCAATACCTGCTGGTCCGCACATGACACCCATAGTCACATTATCATGACAGTAAGTAATAAAAAAAAAATATTAACATTAATGTAATGTCGTGTCAGTATCAATATTACACGTTATAATATTTATACGCCCACAACGGGCACGTAACACGACTTATCATTGCGCCAAAGATAATTCGGATTGCTCAAAATTGGACCTGCATCATGAGCGCCTCCGTTAAACGGGTTCGGATCCGGTTAGCTCATTAGTAACTTACTTTTTTTTTACTTGCATGGCATGTATTACTACACAAATATATTAAAATATTAATTCCGATGTGAATTAAGATTAAAATATAAACTGAAACTCTTTGGCCTAGTAAGATTAGACATAGATGCACCTATACTCATTAGCTCCCGGGGCTCACTCGTCTAAATAATAATATCGACATCTTTCATTAATTACTAGAGATTTGATCATAATGAGCCTAATATCTTCATAATAAACGTCAACCCGTTCAAGACAAATCCTGCGAGATTCTTGGAGACATAATTGTCCGAAATATCTCTAATCTATCTCATAAAAATAGACACAACACACATCAAATATACTCTTGATTTCAATTTCATACTCACCATCTAAGCTTCCTACTTGAGCGTCAGAATATCTTTGCAGATCACCCAACCGGAGTCGTGCCGGACTAGGAGACGCGAATGCTCGCATCATCTCGATTTCAGGCAAAAATAAAATATAATTTGAAATTAAATAGTATAAATTTGAAATTAATACAAATTACATTAAATTTTTTAGTAATATATTTAATATGAGAAAAACCAAAGATATGTAGTATTTTTTTGTGCAAATTAAAACAAAATTGATAAATTTAGTATTGAGAGGTCAAACTGTGATGAAGTATAAAATATAAAATTCAGGTGCTAAATTGAAATATGATCTTAAAGATTAAAACTTTTACAAATAAATAAATTTTTTGCACATATTGATAAGGAGGTAAGCACACCGCATGGTACACGAATATATATCGGTTTCCAACTTTCCACTCCTTGCCTTCTCTACTGTCTCCAGTCTTCTTCACTCGTATTCCACTCCGAGTCCTCTGCTCCTGGAGCCACCGGCTCCCATCGGCCGGCGGCGAGCTAAACTCCCATACCTCTTCTGGTGGCCGTAGTGCCGGGGCGTGGGCATGGGCCAGGGGCTGAGCTGCTCCGGTTCCAGCTACGACCACGACTTCTTCGCCGCCGTCCAGGGCGGCAACTTGGGGGCCGTGGAGACGTCCATCAGGAGTGACCCTTCCTTGGTTTCTCGGACCACCATTTATGACCGTCTCTCCGCCCTCCACATCGCCGCCGCCAATGGGCGCGTTGAGGTGCGCCTCGGGCTCCCATGAAAACTCCTTGTTCCCTTTCTCCGCTTCCTTTCTTGGAGCTTTCCTGATCAGATCTTGCTTCCACTGTGACTATTTGTAGGTATTGTCGGCGATTTTGGATCGATCTATAAATCCCGATGTCGTGAACAGGTACAAACAGGTGAGCTGGTGTTAACAATTTGGAAGCTTCATCTCTTTTTTTTTTTTTATCCCTATCCCTTTTGTTTTTGTTAGAATCTTTTTTCAAACTTCAAAGAACTAATTTTTTCGGGGTTTTCTTACACAAAGACTCCATTAATGTTGGCTGCGATGCACGGGAAGTTAGCCTGCGCGCAGAAGCTCGTTGAAGCTGGAGCAAATGTGAGCCACAATTCTTCCCATTTTTCTCGGCCTTAGTTTTTGTCAGATCTCTTCGGTTAGTAAGTTCTAAGCTTTGGCGTCGACGCTGATATCTGCTTCTTTCTCTTTGATAGATCTTAATGTTTGATTCCTTAAATGGAAGGACCTGCCTGCATTACGCTGCTTATTATGGCCATTCCGACTGTCTCCAATTGATTCTCTCAGTTGCCCAGTCCACGGCTGTTGCTGATTCTTGGTAAATTTCCTTATTTGATTGAATCCGATGGAGCTCTATGAATTTTCTAACCGTTTAATTCTGTGTAAACTTGCTATCGAGTTACAGGGGATTTGCCCGGTTTGTAAATGTGAGAGATGGCAATGGAGCTACTCCTTTGCACCTCGCAGCAAGGCAGGCACAGCCCCAATGTGTTCACATTTTGTTGGACAACGGTGCTCTTGTCTCGGCCGTGACTGGTGGATATGGGTGAGCATTAGAGCTTGCATTGCTTCCCCTCTTTTTACAAGAAATTGCAATGTTAATTCCCAAGATGATAGCTATGAATTAAGATTTGTGACTGCAGCTATCCTGGGAGCACTCCTTTACACTTAGCTGCTCGGAGTGGGAGCTTGGACTGTGTTCGCAAGTTGCTTGCATGGGGAGCTGATAGGCTTCAAAGAGATTCGTTGGGGTCTGTATACTTTGCACACTATTTATGGTCAAATTCTTTGTAGTTTGGTAATACATTAGCTAATACTTTTTTGACTACAATCTTCTGAAGTTACCATTTATTTTCATCATGATTTGTAAAGTTGATATGCTTTCTGAATGGTAACTGCAGGAGAATACCATATAATGTTGCAGTTAAGCGAAACCATGGAGCATGTGCAGCTCTACTAAATCCATCAGCAGCAGAGCCTCTTGTTTGGCCGTCTCCATTGAAGTTCATAAGTGAACTTGATCCAGATGCAAAGGCTCTACTAGAGGCAACCCTAATGGAGGCCAACAGGGAAAGGGAGAAGAAGATCTTCAAGGAAACATCATATTCCTTGCCATCTCCCACTCATTCTGATGAAGCAGCACCTGATGACAATGCTGCAGAGGTACTCTACTCTTGCTGGTTAGAGTTTCAGTTCCAAGGATACAATTGCACTTGTTCTTTTAATTACACTAGCAGCAAAAAAAAGATAGGCAAAGGATCACAAGGATCACTTATTATATCTTATAACTGGCTCTAAAGTCAAACAAAGTCACTTTTTGAGATGATATACGTATAGATTTACAAGGATAAGTGATGATGTTTCATTGGTTAAAAATTAGGTTCTTCAAAGGCTTATTTGTTACAATATCCTGGACCTGTTAATTTATATCAAAACATGCATTTCACTGATTCAACCGTGTGAAGTCACCTCGTCTTTGCCTTTTGTTACTGCTGAATCAACAATATTATTTTTCACCATTCATGTAGATGTTCTACATATGTCCTCATCCAAGTTAGTCTTAGTGCAGCCTGATTCCTCTATCTATATCTCTTTTTTCTAGCTCAAATAAATATAACCTAGTGGATGACTGACCTGGCATTAGTCTTTGCAAAATAACTGTTTTAAAATCAAATTCATGCTGACTCAATGGGGTATGTTACTTGGTGAATGATTCTTTTTGTGATAATTCTACCTTTTGGTACTAAGAACAGTATATATTAATACTCAATGCATGTTGATTATTAATACATTACCTCTTATGAATTTGCTCTTGAATTGATCAAATAATGTGTGTTGCAGGAGAGTGATAGTGAGCTCTGCTACATTTGCTTTGATCAAGCATGCAATATTGGGATCCAAGAATGCGGACACCAGATGTGCGCTCATTGCATGCTGGCACTTTGCTGCCACAATAAGCGAAATTCTATTAGCCTGTGCTTGTCATCACCAACTTGCCCCTTCTGTCGCAGCAGCATATCTCGGCTAGTGGTTGTTAAAGC
This sequence comes from Canna indica, assembly GCA_034359265.1. Classification (NCBI taxonomy): domain Eukaryota; kingdom Viridiplantae; phylum Streptophyta; class Magnoliopsida; order Zingiberales; family Cannaceae; genus Canna; species Canna indica. The sequence continues at coordinate 72,465,231 of CP136896.1, forward strand.
TAAAGTCAAAGACGAGGGAGACGAAGAGACCATCTCCAAGCTAAGGAAATCATGGCGGTTTAAGAACTCGAGCGAGGGGAGTAGTAGCTTCAAGGGCTTGTCTTCAGCTATGGGATCAAGTGGAAAGATGAATTTAGCTATCCCTGATACCATTGATATGGTGGACAAACCTTTGGAGGTTCATTTATAAGTTCATTCAGAATTGGACATGTGATGACATCTAAAGCCTGCCATGGTAAATTCTCATGTTGTAAAAGCAAAATGATGAAAAGAAGATTGAAGCCTGCGGATAGATTCATTCAGTAGCAGCACCCATTATGAAAACTCAATATTCTTCTGCCCCATAAGCTACTACAGTCCTGTTAATAATATATTCGTATCTAGAAAGAAGCTTGTAGGTATGACTGTCTACTTTGGGTCATGATGCCTTGATATTATCAATGAAGTTGCTGATTCATGAGAAGTCTTTTATCTACAATGGGTATCATTCGAATGCTTTCATATTATCTTGCACTTCACATGGGGATGGTTATTCTGGTCTCATCTCTGTGTCATGGCCCAAGGTGCCCAAACTTTTATGAACAGTGACGGATGACACGGACTGTTGATCCCTTTGGCTATGATGTGTGCACAGAGATAACAAGACTGTGCCAAAAACAAAAAGCTAAAGAAGCCTACAGTAAACTAGGGTTTGTCCTTTTCTTACCTTGGCAGTGTGCATCAACCTAGTGACCAACTGATGCTGGGGTGGGGAAAAGTCCATCTGTACCAGTGGAAACATCACTTTGTATTCTGCTTGTGTGAATGTGTGATGGTGATGTAGGCTTGCTTGTAGAGGCTTTTGGAAACAATTGAAGGCTTTCTTTCAGAATGGGAATGCTTTCTGACAGCTGCCAGCTACACACAAATAGATGAATGATTAAGTGGTTGGTCAAAAGTGAAATTTAAGGATGAATAGCTCTGCAGAGAGTTGCCACCCAATACTTACGGATTGCTCATGTGTTAGTGTCACATTGAGAATACTAGCTAGCTGGAGTTCAAGGTTGCTAAAGTTCCACTTTGGATAAAAATATGATCAAAATAGTTTTTAAATAGTTTAGATAATTTTTTTTTATGAGCTAGCTTTTGGGATGAATTAAGTCTACTAATTTTTTAACATAGTATCAGAGCCAAGTTGTGATTGATATTGTGCCACCCGCAGATGTTCAATCCTGCAAAACTCCACGCTCCAATGTTCAATCCTGAGCATGAGGGTATGTTAAAGTCCCACATTGATTAAAAATATGGCTAAAGTAGTCTTAAATAATTTGGACAATCATATTCTCATGAGCTAGTTTGTGGGATGAGTTAGGCTTGATCCAATCCCTATACATTTCCTAGCTAAATTCACACATGCAGAGAACCTCCTCCCCTTGGGCGACCAGTTTGGTGCAATAAATTGTAGGTCTAGTGAGCAAGGGTTGTTGGTAGGGGTGTAATTGAGCCGAGCCGAGCTTCCATGTGCTCGAGTTCGATCGAGCTTTATTCTCTATACTCGAGCTCAGCTCGTTTGGGTTTATTTATTTTTCTCAAGCTTGAATGAGCTCATTCAAGCTCAGCTCGACTCGGATTTATGCTCGATCCGATCTGAAACATCAATAGGCTCGCGAGCCGCTCAAGCCAAGTATTGCTTAGCTCGAGCTCGGCTCGCTCGTATGTAAAGCTAGGCTCGAACTCGATCTAATCGAGTTCGAGTTCGAGTTCGAGTTTTCATCGAGTCGATCTCGAATAGCTCACGAGTGCTCAGCTCGCTTGCGCCCTTAGTTGTTGGCAAGCAAGTGAAAATTAAAATTGTGACTGACACACAAAAATCATGATCCATTTTACTGACTTCAAGAGCTGTAATAGAATGGTACTGACTACTGAGACTACAGAATTTAATGCATGAGCCCTCAGTTTCTAATGTATGACTTTATGCCAAATCGATACTTCCAGCAGAGTCACCTCCAAAGACGGAAAAATCCACGTCATGGCCATGTGCTAACAACATGGTTTTGAGTCAGTACACTTTGAGACAGCCCTCCTTGCAGTCACTTTCAGGTGTTGTCCGTGAATGCATCTGCACTATATATGAGGACTCATGACTGCAGCTACTCGTATTATTTTCCACCCAGAATGGCTCATTTGGAGCTTATTATGTCAGCCACATGGCATTCATGTGGCTTTTTCCAATCCCTTGCTGCGAGTCTAATGGATGGAAGTATCAATTCCATAAAACTCGACTATTCATATGCAGTCTTTTTAGTGCACGTATCATTTTTGCTAGAGTTCGAAGTTTAGTATAATTTCCTCATCAATATTAGGTATTGCTTTGTTAAATATTTTTTGAAATTGCTTAGAGGCGAAGAGTTTCCATTATCTTCATCCCCCCCTGTCAGTGCAAGGAGAATCTGGTACTTGTAGTCTCGAAATGGCAAAATAAAAGGGTGAGCGGATTTGGATACCTCATATTTTTCATGATATTTAGATCCTATCGTGTATAAGACCAGTTCCTAGATTTTGAAACCGGACCCTACCCTATTAAAACTTGAAATCGGACCCTACCCTACCATGTTGGGACATAGAATTAGATCCTACTCGGAATCTAAAATCGAACCCTACCCGAAACTTGTGGTGTAATACAAATTTCAAGTACCCTGTTAGAACGTGTTCATTTACAGGTTCAGTTTCGAATACTTTGTTGAAACCTATTCATTACAAGTTCCGAGGTACAAATTCTGGTTACCAATTTCGGTGTTGGGTACTCGATGTGTCGAACTAGGAACCAGAACTGATTCTAATTATTTTGTTAATTTTTATCCCGAATCCTACCCGAATTTAATTTGAACCTATCGAGAACCTATCATCTATCGGGAACCTACTTGATCGAATAAGTTCCAATCGATTTCGAATCTACTCAATACTCATACAACCCCTAAACAAATCACATGGCTGATGTTATGGCAGATGAGAAGAAGCGTCAAAAAGAATCAGAAAAAGTAAAAAATACCAAGAAACCTAAAACAATCTCGCCATCAAATGCATACTCAGCAATGTCGAACATTTGATTCAGATGCAAAAAACAAATCCACTTGCCTAATTTTTCACTACGCCCTCTTGAAAAAAGATTACAACTAAACAAAGAAAAAATACATATGTGCAGGAAAAATAAAACTCTTGATCAATAAATGAATTATCATCTGGAGAAATTTTTTTAAAGAATTCTTCTTAGACTGCTCTGATTTTTACTTTTTATTTTCCACTATACATATACACAGTATACACCTAAGCATATGAACAAATTTCATATTACACCAAGTGCATGAGCCAGTCGATGTTTATGATTGACAAAGCCAGTCCTGTATGGCAAAACGGAGAGCATGGTTGCAAGTAAGATTTAGGTGCTTGAGTTTGAGGTTGGTCATGGGGGAGGTCTCTCGGCCGCTGCTGAACCACTCTCTCAGGGTTCTTCCTTCGTAGGTGAATCCGTCTGCTGCAACCTGTGGATCATGCATGATTTCCTGTAACACGAGTCCGTTAAATATAAGTATCATATATGCCATTTGACACATTTAGTTTAACTGTTACAACTTGCCTGTAATACTGGGCACAAGAAGTAGGCAGGTACTGGTCGTTCCTCTGTCAAATGCAGCCGTTGCAACTCCCTCACAACCTCAGGAGTGATCTCAGGAGGACTAGGACTAGTTGATTCACAGCACTGCAGACCAAATTCTGCAAGGCTTCGTGCCGCATCAGACGGCCATTCTCCAGCAGTAGGATCCAGAACTGATGATAAATTTCCAGATAACATGGCCCGGCGTACCTTGCTTACTAATCCTATTGGAGATTTCCCGGAGAGAAGTTGGAGAACAATAACGCCAAAGGAGTACACATCAGATTTGGGTCTTGACTCTTTGGTCATGTACTCGGGGTCAGCATAGAGAAGTGCACCCTTGATATCTATACTTTGGCGGAACAAGAGGTTGTGCCCTGCATCCTTTCGCAGAAGCCAGCAAGTACCAAGATTACCAATTTTGCAGTTAAAACTATCATCCAGAAAGATGTTCTCAGGTGTCAGGGCACAGTGAACAATCTTTTCAGGTTTAGAAGAGTGCAAGAAGAGTAGTGCACTTGAGATTTCAGCAATGATGCGAGCTCGGATTTTCCAAGTCATTGGCCTGTTTGTTTTGCTGACAAGATGGTCTTGGAGGGTTCCACATGGCATATATTCATATACAAGTGCCAATGCTTCAGGGCATACACCAATCAGAGTCACCAGATGAGGATGCCTTAGTTTGCTAAGGACATATACCTATAAGTACAAGTAAAAGGGCCTTTTAGCCAATAGAAAAATACAAATAGAAAGAAAAAATATATTCTTGTCATAGTATATTTCATGTTGTTTTCACTTTTCATATCTCAGATCAGATATTTTATACATTTTGGTATCTAGAAACTAAACATCAACTGCAGTGACCCAATCCATATATGCTAACCAATAATATTGACAGCAAGGCAGCAAAGAGTCAATATCTGAAACAAGAATCCTATTGGATTGTAGTTACAGAAGAAGAGATGAACTAGAATGAAGATCTTGGAGAACAAGACAATGTATAACTGCTGAGAAAAATCTAATACTTTTTCTGCAGTTTGCAACCTCCATAATGAAAAGCAATGGCTTGCCATGCTGTGCTGATGACAAGAAAGATGCTAGCCACGAGATGAACTGGAAAGTTAAATAAGCATTTCAATCCTTAGTTCATCTCACATCAATCTAGTTTTGCCTATGATAGACTATTGGTTTTTATGTCTTGCAATGACATGCTTAATTCCTATGAGTGCAAAGTGGTAAATGCAAGTGATTTATCTACTTTAGCTACTATAATATATTCATTTGCAAACAAAGTAAGCTGAATTGGTATGAAAAAAAGGAGGCCCATAGATGCAATGACAAAAGGAGGTGAATTCATTAGGATTAATGGTGCAAGATTGAGTAGAGGAAACCTAAGAGGAATTTACTAAAGACAATAAGAATATGCTTAGATGCCCTTAGAATTAAAAAAAATATATGCACATAGGTCACCATAGCTAGAATAGATCTACTTAGCCACCCAAATAGTTGGGACTTCACGCCTTTTTGCTTTACAACTTATTTTGGGACATATAGCGAAAGAGATAAATACCTCTTGTTCAAACTCAATGAGGCTTCGAGAATCATGTGGATGCAACTTCTTTATCATGACAGTTTTGTTCCTTATTTCTCCTTTATATACGCACCCATAGCCACCTTGTCGCAACATGAAGCTCTCAGAGAAATTGCATGTTGCTGTTTTCAGATCCGACAATGTGAATTCTATAAAATTATTTAAATAATCACCGGAACCATCAAGCCAGTTGCAATTTGGAGATGGTGAAAGACTACTAGTACTACTAGATCTCAACCTTCCAATCTGATCAATATATCTCTCTCTCCCCTGATGGGTCTTCTGTTTTTCACGAGTGAGAATCTCTATGGATGCCTTAATAAGCTCCAACTCTCCAGCAGCCTCATCTCTGCAGAGAGCCAAGTCTTGTGCACGAGAGTCAAGGATAGCTACAGTATCCATTGTATGTTGCAACTCTTTCATGATCTCATCCTTCTTAAACATAAGCTCTTCATGCTGCTGTTTGGTGATTTTTAGCAAATCTTCAAGTTCCTCTCTAATTCGGGCTTCATGTTGATAAGCAGCTTCATATATTTTTACCTGGTCACAACAAGGTGTTGTTGCATGAGTTGATTGAACTCATTGATTCAGGAATAGAGGGAAGTCTACCAGAGCACCCAATCCAACTAGCTATAGATTGGGTAATTTTTAGCGAAAACATGATGTGGAAAATGATAAATGACAAAAATTATCAGAGAAGCTCAATATTTCATGCACAAGAAGGTATCAGATGTCTGAAAACTTGCCTACATGACGTAGATATACAAGGACTGTAAGTAATGCAAACATGCATTCCTAACCTGGGGAAAATCTGGTTTCTGCCGTTAAGATTTACCATAGTAAAATTTCATAAGTAAGATGCTTTGTACATGAAAAAAAATATAGATAATGATCATGTAGTAGTTGTACATAGCAATATAGCATAGTGACGACATGTGCACTTACTCTATTTAGAGCTTCTGCAACTTCAGATTCCAATTGCTTCCTTTTTGCTAGTTCTATGAAAGCCAATTTTTTTGATGTTTCAACTTCTTCCATTAATTCTTTGAGCTGATCATGCAAGACAGCTGTCTCCAATTCACCCTATCAGATGAACCATTTTTCAGAATCAACTAGTGAAAAATTCCAAGTGCCAGTGATGGAACAAAAGATTATTTGTGCCAGTACCTTGGATATGGTTTCTGATGAAGATCCATGATTAAAAGTTGAAGCAATGCATGTTGCTGACCTGGACAACGACCTTGATTCTTGTGAATCACAGTGACTTACATCAAACATGACCACTGAATCAGCTGTCAAATTAACCAACTCTGAGCTGGTTAATTCATTTTGGTCCATCCTTGATCCTTGCAGTTCAGGATTGATGAGTGCAATGCATTCAGAACTAGGCAACACCTCATAGCAGTTATTTTCTGAACATACTTCTACCTTCTCTCTTAACACAGTGTCATATGATCCACAAACCGAAACAAAAGATTCAGTCAAATCAGTTGCTTCTCTTGTCCAGATATGTCTGCCTTTGCAGATGAACCATATCTTACAAAAAGGTGGGGCATTCCTTGCAGTAAAAATTGCTTTACTGGAGCCTCCTTTTAACCTGAAGCAACTGCAAATACATCACAGGAACTTCACAGTCACAACCAATGAGACTTGATACTAAAATACAAACAGATGAAAAAAGGTGCTCTTTTGATCAAATAAGTTAAGAAACATCAGGCTTTCATCCTTAACAAATCAAGATAAGTTCTAATTTGAGAAAATCTCAAATGGAGAAAAGTCAAGGGAGCATATATCTTAATTGGTATAAACCAGCTGCTCAAGCATCCAAAATATCATTGTTGAGATCAGCAATTATACCTAATGGATGTTCATAAATCAGAACTACATCAAAGAGAAAGTACTTTCCAACCATTTGGGTTTTATCTTTTTTCCTGTCAGGTCATGGGGAAATATCACATATTCAACATGTTCATTTCTCATTAGTTATCATATATAAATAGTCATTATATGATCCATTGTAGCTAGGGGTGTTCACGGGTCGGGTCAGGTCGGGTTTAGGGAAAAAATTGATCCGACCCGACCAAGTATAATCGGGTCGGGTTGAAAATTTTTCACCTCTCAAACCCAACCCGACCTAGGTCGGGTCGGGTCGGGTAGTTGGGTTTACCCGTTTAGGAAAAAAAAGAGTTCTTAACAATAATTTTTTAAAAAATAATTAAAAATAATTATTTTTTAATATAAATATTTTAAAAATAATTAAAAAATATAAAAAATTCGGGTCATCGGGTCGGGTCACGGGTCATCGGGTTTTAAATATTGAAACCCAGACCCGACCCGACCCAAACCAATCGGGGTCGGGTTTGACCCATGCACAGCCCTAATTGTAGCACACACATACAAGGTTGAAAGACAGAAAACTTCTCCAGATTTTTATTTGATCAATCAACTAGTCATATTCAAGGAATGAATCAATGCACCTAAGCATTTCTGTTTGACGTGCTGGCCTTTATCAGATTTTTGAAGAACTGCCTAGGAAAATCGTCCCTGTAAAAAATGGAAAATATAGTGATCACCACTTACTTGTCTGGTGCTGATCCCATAATAAGCTTCCGGATGCCATGTAGTGTCACCATATCAACAATTCCACTTTGAATTTGTTCATTTTCAGTAACAATGACACTGGCTTGCACCTGCACAATGAATACTAGTAGGGTTAACGATCTAATACAGAAGCCAATTTTATCATTTATAAACCAAGTGCAATCGCTTAGAGATCACTGCTATCAGAAAGTTTGAAAATACCTTAAGTCCTACAACCTTGAATGATTGAATCAGTAAATCCAGTATGAATCCTCAATTTTATAATCAAAGAACTCAACAGTTTTAATAATGATATTGCAAGCATACCAAAGATGATCTAGGCCCAACTTATTGTTGCCTTAACATATGAAAAGAATAAGCTGCTCTTGGAACACGGAAGATGATGCCAAGAAAGGAACCTATGAGGTTATAAGATATAGATAGAAATGGTTTTGGCAATGGCCTGCTCAACGCAATAATATTTGGTTCTTTATTCAACTTTCTTAGATAACAATGATAGTAATTTCTCAACCACATACTGTTACTGTTGTTTCTAGCTCAAGCTTGAAAGAAAATGGACCCACTTGATAACTGTACTTTTACAGCTAAAATTATTGCCTCTTTTTCAGTCAGCTGAGAAGTAATTATTCTCTCATCCAGTCCAGAGCACATAATCAGTATCATAACTATTCTCTGATCTGACAAAGACCATATACTTTTAGATCTGACAGGGAAACCTTTGTAGATTAATAATCATATCATTCCACTTCTACTCATGTGCATGTTATGGAGAAACTAATCATTTTGTGCACGATTTTTTTCAAAAAAAAAAGAATAGTAATGAAAGTAAGATATCGATGACCAGTTCAACACTGAAGAAAAAGTAGAAATCATTGAGAAACTGCTGATAAGTTTTTGATGCACTTCTATGTTGATACCAGAATGAATTAAAGATGGTGTGAGAAGTGTAAATATTGCGCATTGGAAATATATCAACGATTTCTTCTACGCTGGAGAAAAATAAAACTTGATGAGACGTACCTGAGCCTTATGGCAATAGCTCATATATCTCAGTAAGATTTTTGTCATTGTTTCTCTCTCCATTTTCCGATGTGAAGACACTAGTTCCTCATTTGCTTGATATGCGGGTATCTTTCCTACTGAAAATCAAATTATACACCATTTTTAAGACAATAAGTGGAAGTCAATATGGGTATACAGAACAGAAACAAGAAACGAACTAAAATACTATAAGAATGTACATCCATAAACTGATAGCACTAGGAAAAGAATGGATGTAAAAATCTGGGCATAAGTTTAATGGCCCATCCATTAGATTTTCTTAATGAATCAATAAATCATTCAATAAAAATTAAATTTTCCTCTCCTAATTTAGAAGTTTATTCCAAGCATATAAAAGGGCAACATACAAATTATGACTTAGTCCAAAGTCTAAACTAATGGTTCCTTTCTAAGGACTCAACATATTTATGTTGCTTTTTTTCTTTAATATTCATTGGCCTTTCATAGTGCTCAGCTGCAGTAAGCCTGCTTGATGGTTTATTGGGTCAACTAGCTGCATCAGATCTAAACTTTATTGAAACCAAGTTGCTATGATGCCGTCAACTGGCACATTCAACTTAAAGAATGAAAAGGTCATATTAAACATTATCATGTAGAACGAGTCCAGACGACCAATCCTTCTCCGAATAAATTTGTAGTCATCCAGTTCCTAAATGAGGATTCCTTCACCATGTAGACATCTCTAAACATCTCACCATTATGCAAAAAAGATTAAAAAAAATAAAATAAACTGTAAAAAGCTAAAAGCTCAGCACCAGAAACCCTAACACCTCCCCTGACCCATTAGGAAGAAGCGGTAAAACAAAGTCACAACTATCCGCTACAAGGTCAAAAGGAAGAGAGAGATGAACTAACAGAGGGTGGGGATGAGCGGCGAGGGATGGTGAACGTGGAGCAAGCCTATCTCCCGGCACCCGAACCGCCGGAAAGTCCAGCGGAGCAATCCCAGGGTCTTCTCCGGAGACCGCCCGACGGCCACGTAGACCTTCCCGCCGTCGGCCGCGCGGCGATTGGTGGCGGAGACGCCAGCGTGGGAGAAGAGGCGGAGCGGCGGGCTCGGAGGCGGAGATGGGTTGAGGACCTCCATGCTCGCCGACCTCCCGTCTTCTTCTCGGCTCACGGAAGGGGAGGAGCGATGAGATTGCAGAGGGCAGCGACGCGGCTTCGGAGCATAACTTCGCTTTGCGAGGGGGGGGGGGGGGGTTTGGATTTGAGGGGGATAATAAAGTTAATAAAATAATGAGGGATCTCGTCGCATATTCCTCATTATGCTTTGACTTGAATTAATATATTTATTTGTGCTCTCTTCTTTGTTAAATTCTTGACTATTGACTCCAAGTGGGGTAGGGTTGACTTTTAGGGATGAGGGCAGTTTGTTGTCGGGATCTGTCCGCCGTTGGCGGCTTTTGTTGGCGGTTACTATGGCAATTTCAATTTCACCGTATAGTCAATTTGTTCGAGAATCCGACCAGAACCAATAGGACGGGTCGGATTGAATAATCGGGTAGGATCATGTTCAATTTAATCAAGTTCGACTATAATCGAGGTTGGATTCGGATTTCAATATTTGAAATTCGATGATAAAAAAAAGCACGTGGCTCGTGTCTTTTAGGGAAGACGCTAGAGGTGGCAAACGGGATAGCACGATAAGGTATCGTGCCGGCTCGGCTCGATTCGCTAATTGTGTGGGTCGCGGTCCAGCACGATCCGCACTATTTTGCGCGCCGCCCCAGCATGGCCCGCGAGCATGTTTATTAGTTAAAAATTTGTAAAAAAATAATTTAAAATATTTGAGAGATTAAATAAGCACAAAATATGATATTTCACGTGAAAAACTCTATGTATTAATTTTAGTTGTATTTTTTTCCGAAAAAGTAATGCATTAATAACTAGACCTTGGTAGAGCCAGAGCCAAAAACATTAGAGTACAAAATTGAGTCCAGCTCAGATGATCGAACTAAGGATCAAACATAAAGGTCTCAGGTACCACAAGCATGTTTTGCTACCCAGTAGGTAGCTTTTTTAGCCTCTATAAAATAAAAAGAGAAGGAAACATTACACCAAACTCTAAAAAAATTAATATTATCCATGATAGTCGAGATAAGTTCATGGAATTGGCGCAGCCAGATTTAAAGCATCAATGACAAACTTAGAGTCTAACTTAATAACAAAGGAAGTAAAAGCATTCTCTATAGCTTTTGAATAGCCCATTTAATTGTCCATGCTTCCAATTCAAGAACACTCTGCCCTACACGAAAGCTCGCTTTAGCCAAAAGACACCATCAGAATTGCGAAGGACAAAGCTAATGCCCACCTATATCAGTTGCAATTTTGAAGCACTAAATGAGATTGAAAATTAATTCTTTTAACATTCGGGCCGGAAAACCTTGTGGAAATTGAAGCTTGTGCAATTTTGAGATGTGGCTAACCTCGAAGCTTCCTTTATAAAATTAATATATTTTTGTGGAAATTTTTGCATTCTCGACTTTCAAAGTGCTATTATCAATCGCTATTATCATTCGGATGCTTAAATCAATAAAATAGTGATGGTCTTGGAAAGAAGGTGGGGTTGTAATATATCGCTATTATCATTATCTACATGCTGAGGCTAAATTTCTATTGGCATCATCTCCCATTAATGCAACGCGAATCACAAACAGTGTATATATATGAAGCTCTCCTCCAAGCAAATTAAACAAATTCAAGTATCCAATATTGTAATTGAGTTTTGATAGCGCTTATAAAATTGGTACTCTCAACAAGAACATACTAGTTAGCTCCATGGCAAGTTTCTTCCATTATAGTCAATATTAGATAGCTACTAAAGTCATGTAATAATTTGTTGTTTCAGTTTGCTCCAAGATATTGTAACCCAGCTTTCCAATGGGCAGCAAATCAGGTGCGCATTATTTGATAGTCCTATGGCCCAAGATCTAGCACATGTACAAAGTTCTTACAGGGATGACAACCTCTCTTGGAAATGGTCGACGTGCGGTAATTAACTACACGGCAAAATTCCTTTACCGGCTGCTGAACTACCGGGGCATCGAAGACGCCTTTCATTGCTTCATTTGGCAAAGTAATATTCCTCCAAAGGTGTCTATCCTTGACGGGATTTGGGTGCGCAGGCGGCTTCCTACACAATCTGTACTAGCGAACCGGGGTATTATCCACAATACTACTCGCCCGCTTTGCGATGACGAGATTGAAACACATGATCATATCTTCTTCGACTGCCATTACTCCCAAACAGTGTGGTGCCGGTACCTCGATCGTCTCGAGGTCCCATTCTTCCACAACTTTAGCTTCCTAAGCGATCTCCAGCAAGCCCAAGCTTCAGCCGAAAATCTAAAAAAATGCGCCTTCTACTAATTTGGAGCTGATTCATTTGGTGTGAACGGAGTAGAAGATTTCCTTCACTTGTAATTCTTCTGTTTTCTCTTCCCACCTATCATTGTATTCCATTCTACCCTCTTGAATTGAATGCAATTGCTACTTTTCGAAAAAAAAAATGTCTGAGCCCCTGTGCATCCTCATGAGTTGCACAATCTGCACTTGTAACAGATCCCACACTTGGTATAAATTTGTTCTTATTTTCTTATAAATAATAGATACTTTGTCAACTAGCTTAGTGGTAAATATTTAGACATCTTACCTATAGGTTTTGAGTTTGATCCTTAACTCTACCGACTTGTGTGGATCATTTTCTATCCTTCTAATGTTTAATATAAAATCAACTTGTTAAGAAAAAAATATGTACCCAAATTAATTGGAATATATGTGGAGTACTTCTTCATTGCATACATGATCTACAATAAAACAATACAAATTAGGAAGATCCCTTGCGGATATCCCAAGGATAATATTATAATTATTTTTTAAAAAAAAAAATAGAATTATTGATTTGCTAAACTGTGAGGAAGAAAATACATATGATAAGACAACTTGCAAACAGTTGACTTTGTTTTTGTCTTGATTTATATTGTCAAAGTATTTGTGACTGGTGAGTTCTGTCCTATGAGATTCTAATATGATTTGCTGATCAAAAACACACCAAATAAATGTAATTTAAGCTAGAAAAAATAAAATACAACAAGTTTGATTGCAGTTCTGATTTCAATCCTATAAAATTTGGAAATATAACTGAAATTGGAATTAAGGTAAATAATATATAGGAAATATATTTTAGTTATATGAAAAGTAATATAATTATTCATAACTATATGTTTTAGTCCTTTAAGTCTTTTAGGCATTTTATTTAAAAATGTTTATCTCTTTTATTAAGTTTTAAATTATATAGTTTATTGAAGTTAAATTGCCTACAAATATCTGGTTTAATGTAAAAAAGTTCAAACTAAATTTTAAAAAAATATATAGATTGTAATTTGTATTTAAAGAAAAGTTAAAAATATTTTATATTATTTACTTGAAAAATGCATGTTTTATAAGATTGCAAAGGATATTAAAAGAGTATAATTTAGGATGCCAACATTCTTGAAAGTAGATTTTATGTGGGAAGTGAACCCCACTTGGTAAATGCTCACTCCTAGTTTTACAACTTGTTTGTTTGTGGTTCATCACTAATAAACTCGATATAATTAACAAAATTGTATCCGTCTTTATTTGCGGATAAGATAGTTAAGATCAAACATGATATGGATCATTGTTAGGGACTATATTGGTCTTGGTTATCGGCCGTTAATAATATATGATGCTTTTATTTCTTCGAGAAGAAACATGATATGGATCATCACAACTAAGTTTTTGGATAATTAGATGCAAGTTCAATAATTATCTATACTTGTCAGATTTAATCTTGTTTGGTAGTAGAGAGATTGAGATTTGAATAAATGATGATTTGCTCTTGATGTTATATCTATCATTCACACTAGCTACAGCCTACAACATCTTATATGGATCATACAATTGCTGTAGCAATAGCCATCAGATGTGATCACCAAATTTGGCCTTCATTTATCATATTTCAAGAAGGAAGAACAAAAGCCTCTTTGCCTTTTGCAAGCAACATAGTTTGATGAAGTAAGACAAATGGTCAAGGGAAAAGATCAAGAAAAGTAAAGGTACAAAGGAGACGGGAATGAGTCTCAAGTTTAGTTAAATTTGGCAATGGAGCTCCGGGGAAGAACAATTACTTATTAGGAGATTGCAAATTCTTGAAGCAGCTCATTTCCTGTACATTGTGCTTCGCCTCCTAAATCTTTAATCTTCTCTCCAGATCATGGGAAGAAGTACTGCAATGTATGCTCAATTGTTCTATATTTACACACAAGACTGCCACACTTTTCCTTCCAAGGAGATGATTATGATGGAAACATCATCATGATACTTTCTTCTGTCTCCTTGTGGAACATCAAGCAATTGCTTGAACTCCATTCCTGCAACCACAAGTTCAGTAATTATATATCTGCATTGAATTCTGCATCTTGTACAACAATTATCACATCTTGTTGGTCATACCAGCTTTGTCGGCAGCTCGATAGAGGACTTCTTCGACGAGGTACTGAGCAGGATCACTGTCAGGATTCGTCGCGAGGAACATTTCGATCTGAGTTACCACTTCCTCGTTTGTGAAGTACTGGTAGAGGCCATCGGATGAGAGTATCAGATACTTATCTTTGGGACCAATTCTGTGGTAGCAGAGAAATGGATTGCAGGTGATGTATGGCGAAGTCCCCTTGTAATCAATCCTGAAAGCCCCTAAGAGTGCGTTGTTCATCTTTGGCTGCAGAAATTGGATCTAAAATGAGGCAGGGAAATGGCTATGAAGTGTTCGATAAAATTGATGTGAGAAGGTGAATTGAACTTGACCTGCTTTAAATAGCCTGCTCCGAAAGCCCTGGTAACTTTCAGTGAGCCCTTCACCCGGCTGTTGGCAATGGCGGCGGGGTCATCAGGGTGTTCATTTCTTATTCTTCTTACTTCCTGAATCAAACATCGAAAGCGATACGTGTTTTTGTCAGCAAATTGCATGATCGTGGAAGAAAGAGATGAGATGTGAATGCAGCAAGTGCTTGTGCTTGTTACCTCGTCGTTGCAGGTGCTGTGATCCAAGGTGAGCTGGAGAGCAACGAGGTCGCCGTCGTCGTACGATTCGAGGTAGCGCAAGGTCTCGTGCCTAATGGCTTCCAGTTCTTGGGTCGCCTTCCCCACCAGGTTCCAGAGGTCGGACTCCGCTCGCCTCGCGAGAACGGCGCGGCTGTCGCCGACGTTCATCAGGTACACGTCCTCGCCCTTCATCAGCATGACCAGAACGCACGAGCCCATCAATGCCAGCTCCGGATTCGTGGACACCATCTTGTTCGCCATTTGCAAGTACGCCTCGTCGGTTTTCCTCAGAGCTCGCGCGAGCGCCTTCAGCACTGCTCTGTGGTCGACTGCGGCGCCGCCGGAGGTCGACTGTGTCAGTTGTTCCTTTAGTCTAGTGTTCGTTTCCGAGCTTTCTGCGTAGCCGGCGTCGAGCTCCTGCGAGGTGCTGGGGGAGGGCTTGTCGTCCCAGAGTAGCCCCTTGAGCTCCCGCTCGATGGACTTGTAGAGGTTGGCGAGGAGGTAGTCGGTGGCGTCGGGGCCGTTGAAGCCGTCGTAGATGCCGACGAACACCCAGCCATGGTCTTCGGACACGATGACGTGCACCCTGTCCTCGCCGGCCTTGCCCTGCGCCCAGTGGAAGTTGCCGTTGGCGGCGTCCGATGAATCGGATTCGTCGCCGATCAAATCGAAGTTGATCTGATCGTTGCCGGTGCTGTGGATGGTGGTGGAGTTGCTGCTGGGATCGGAGGAGTCGAGGTTGACCGGAAAGGTGGGAACTTGAACGGCGTTTGGTTCCTTGGAGGGCTTCCCCGGTATGGCGATGCAGCCGAACTTGGTGGCTTTTTGGGAGAGATATCTGGTGACGCGGCGGATGAGGGCGGGCGCGGAGCGACGGTGGCGATTGGCCCGGCGGATCGCGAGGCGTTGTGAGAGGGTGCGGCAGATCAAGTGGCCGGATGAGGAGGAGGAAGGGGGGCGGTCGCGGTCGAGCGGACCGGAGGAGGGGCGGTGGTGCTCAAGGGGACCGGAATGGGATCCGCGATCGAGGGGGCCCGAGTTGAAGTTGAAGCGGTCGGAGCCGATGGGCCCGGAGAACGAGCCGGAGTGCCGGGGCTGGAGAGGGACGGAGGCGAACGAGGAGGAGCTCTCGAAGGAGGCGGAAGAGGAGCAGGCGAGCTCGGTGCGGAGGAAGAGCGGCGCGGTGGAGAGCGGTGTCGCGACGTTGGCGCTCACAGCGGCGCCGGATATAGAGCGGAAGGCGGCGGCGTCTTCGGAGTGGACGCCGGAGGAGGCGGAAGCGTTGGAGCCGGAACGTCTGAGGTGGGGCACGTCGGGGCCGACGTAGACGAAGGAGTGCCCGAGCCCCTCGTCGAGGGGCTCCGACGCCACCGCGGCGGCGGCGATGACGGGACGGCCGTCGCCGTAGAAGCAGGGCCCCTGCGTCACCAGGCGATTGCCCATTGCAGGGGGGGGACAAGATAGAAGCGCTTCGGCGCACGAGATCAGGGCGAGAACAGGAGCATCGAAAGCTTGAGGAGAAGAGGGAGTGGAGAATAAGGACCGAGAGTTGACTTTTTAGGGGAGAGGAGAGGAGAGGAGAGGGAGAAGGCAAAGGTTTGGGGGGAGGGAGGAGTTGAACTTTGGAAATCTATTTGTTTGTATTCAAAGCGTTGACCTTAAACCAGTGTTGGCTGCGATTGCATCGGCTTTCGTAAAATATAAAGCTCTCGGGATCGAGAGAGGTAATGGGATGGCCATAAGACATGAAGTCAAACTAAGATCAGGGGCTCGGGGAATCCTGTCCGTAATTGGACCCACCACAAGTTCCAGAGTTGACATGACGTGGCTGGTAGAGGAGAGCCTTGTACCGTGTACCGTGTTCTCCGACATCTCGGGATCGCGGCGTCAACGCGAGTATGTGCAAGCGTGTAATCTGAAATCTCCGCGAGGGAGTATTAATATCATCCATTTGGAGTTGTTAATTAATTACTTTGACTTGTAATCAATTCTGGCATTGCATGCATTAATTATTATCCATATTCATGAAAGCTTTTACGAGACACCTCAGTCTTCGCAGGCTCTACTTGAAAGGCGTGATTGAATGAATCCCAAATGTCAACCGGTTCAACAAATTTAATGTATGACTTTTTGCTAGCAAATTAATCCCTTAATATACAGGTAATTGCCAGGTTAAACTTAAAAAAGTGCATGACGTGGACTTAATTAACTAATATAATGTGATCTGCAAAACCTGTTCCTGATCCAACGTCGTGAACTACGACGGACGAGCCTACTTTGAAAAGGATCGCGACCTACTATTGCAGGTGAACATCAATGCATGCAGTGATTTCTTTTGTTTGGCAACGTGCTTTAATTAATCTGCGCATATATTTCCCTTTTAAGCTTTAAATGTGAATCAGGGGAGTTCAATTAATATTTGTCTCAGCACATAATTAATCACAAGAACCTCTTTCCCCACCTGGTGCTGACGTCACCCTTTTCCCTCACTGTAAATTCATTATCTGAACTCGAATTTTACGATTTAATTAACTGCTACAATGAATTCATCTTCATTGGGGATGTTCAGTGATGTGCTCCCCACTCAATCCCTATGATATTGCAGCCATCGCCATCACTAGCCTCCTGAGATATATATACTAGTTTGGACTTTTATGCTTTGTTAGATTGTTATGATTTTTATACTTGATTTGCATTTATACCTATTGGCCGTGAGTGTTTGATTCACGTCAACTTTTGATATATCATTTTAATACAATCGTACATATTTGACGTATTGGTTTATATAACACGATACTTGAATTATTGTTATTGGTGAATTAAATATTTAATTTTACGATAAAAAGACTATCACAAATGTCATATTGAATCTTCTACAATGGCTAGCCATTGGAGTGCCATCGTTGAAGACCTATCGAAAAGTCTGTCACGCATTTCACCCATTGCATACTTCATATCAACAATCACGTGTGACTTGCAGTGACTTCTACTGCGGTTCTCCACCTAGTTGTCGTAAATGATCCACAATTTGCAACGTTAATTGTCTCCGTCGCAAAGTATCTACGACAAATTTTTTTGTGATCGACTTTTGCGATAGTGTCTAGCCGTCGTAGAAGTTCAATGACAACAAATTTGCAATTGCAGAGGCTAATTGCCGAAGCATTTTTTTTAGGTATCCAATTAATTCAATCAGAACAAGATAATTATTTTATATCTCTCCCAATAAAATATTTATATTTAGTTTTATTTATACGACAACCATAACTTACTAGGTGTAAATTATAATATAAAAAACAATGAAAAATGTTAATATAGAAGTTTCTATATATTCTCAATAAAATGAAGTCAAATCAATATTTGTCCCATACGTTTTGCTCATATACCAAAAACATTAATAATATAATATATAAATAGAGTTATATTTCTAATCAAGTTTAACAGAATTATTAATTAACTAATGACTTGTTGAATATCATATTATTCAATGACATGTCCCACAACTTATAATTAGGAGCTGACGCATTTTCCACTTATCATTTTAGAAATCTTCTTAATTATATTGTTAATTAATAGCAGAAAACTGCTATTAGATGATGCTCATCAACCACATGAAAAAGTCATCAGTCTTTCTCCACAATTTCATAAGTAGACATCCACTTCTAGAACATCAGGAAGTGGAAGACTGCATAATTATTATGAATATTTATTTGTATATATAGTCAAATCATGCATTAGTGTCAAAAATGTCTTGATCATTTGTATCATGCAAAAAGGACTGGCTTATGAGTTATGAGGAAAGTACTTTCTGCAAAAAGTCTGAGTCTTATAAGCAAACCACTTTTAATTAACACCAAACATTTTTCTCAAAAGGATGACTATAAGCGAAAAAAAAATTTATAACCTACGTAAAAATACACTTAAATTTTTGAGATTATACAAATCCCTTGTCCTTAAGGATCCAGATGATAATGGATCAAATACGGTGCTGATATAATAGTTTGGTCGATGAAGCGTATCAAGATGAGGAAACGTCCAAATCTAATTGCTTTGATACCATGATAAAATCTGAAGTAATCTGTTAGAAATGAAAAAAGGAAAACCAAAATAGAAGAAGAAGATGATGAAAAAAAACAAATTATCGGGAGAAAGGAGAAAGAAACGAGTAAGTGAAAATCAATTTCAAAATGAATATACTTTCTTTTTAAAAAAAATACTGATTAACATTGAATAGTTAAAAAACCAATTTTACACTCAATAATCTTTTTAGGTATCAAGGTCAAATTTATAATATTACTAAAATGCATAAGCTAGTTTTAACAGAATCTTATAAGCAAATCACTCTTAATTTACACCAAACACTTTTCTCAAAAATATAAAAATATAACCTCCATGAAAATACTCTTAAAATTTCAGAGATTCATTTTCAATTTTGATTAGTAGATTTAGAAATTCTTTAATTTTGATTCAATTTCGATTACCGCCTCGTGAATAATTAGTAATCAAAATCGATTATATTTATATAATTAATAATATATGTGATTTAATAAAAGATGTATTTTTAATTTTATTAGTACCATATTAAAATATTAGATAAAAAGTTAAAAGATCATGTATAATCAATTGATTTGATTAATAGTATTCTTCAACCATTGTGAGATAGTAATTTTAATCATGATCACAATATGCTACTACTATTTGAGCACATTAAAAATTAAAGTAGAGAACGTTGTCTCTCAATAGCCCCATTAATTAATTACTTCCGGAAAATTAAAGTACTCAGATAAATTCTATATAGAACTCACGGTTTCGTTGACTATTTGAATAGTTGTATATGCATGACGTTGACTTGAATATAAAAGTTCTTTCTTCTTTTTCATTTAATCAATTTGCTTGTTCAGCTTATGATTAATTATTCACTAAATGATGCAGAAGAGTTTAAATTAATTATGCATATAATTAATATATTTTCAATATTTTTTAAATATTTATATTCACATTTATATTTATTTTTATTTATGAATATAAATTGAATACGAAGTAGATGCAATTTTTAATTGACGAATGTGAATAAAATTATCACTCCTATGCAGGGGCGGAGCCAGCATATTGTCAGGGACAATTGCCCCCTAACATTTGTCTCCCACTTAAATTATATAATAATTTATATTATATATATATATATATTAGTATTTAGTTATATTTGTTATTTCTTAAAAATATTTTTTATCATATAATTAATTATGTGATATACGATTTTATATTTTGTCCCTCTTGAGATAATTTTTTGACTTCGCCTCTGCTCCCATGCAGTCGGCAAGAAACTTCACGTGGAAGTACAAATTTACTTTATTGTTCTTACTTTTTTTTACTAACTTTCTGAAAAATTATAACAAATCAAGTCCGTATAAATGACTAACTGCACGTCTGCATTAGAGCATTTGAAGAAATTCTTCAACAGTATGTTGCCTCACAGGATGTATTATTATGCATCCATTTAATTCGTTTTCTGGATTCAAATGTTTGACCCACGCACGTTAAAAGTCAAAGCCCTCTAAATTCTACTCCCATCTATTTTACGGCCCGATGCACATCTGTCTGTCTTAATTTCTCGTCTCACTGATTAATGCGTAGCGAGCACGTGTGCAGGCCAGGCCCCGTGGTAATATTAGTGGGTTGGGCCAAAACCGGTTCCAATTTCCGTTGCTACAATTTGAAAATTAATTTCCTAAACAACAAAAAATTAACCTTTAGAAAATTCCGTATTTCTTTCTCACATGCGCATAAATAATTAAATATAGATGTGCCCATAAAAATATTATGGAAAAAAAAAGGTTCATGGACCACGAAATCTCCGTGTCATGCAGTGTTGACTGGGTCGCAGTCAACGCCCGTTACTTATTGGTTGATGACGATTGACGACGACAGTAGAGTAAGGAATACATTCTGGATTTGGGCTCGGATTTGTATCCCCACGCATAAATCAGACTTAGAGTGAAACTAATTATGCGCTAGTCTTGGAGCTTCATCTAATCGTACAAGGATACTCATATCTTTTATTAAATATCAGAAAATTCGATAATAATGATCGAGTTCGATATTTTTAGGATAAATATTGACCCATTTCAGGCATATTCACGAGATTTAAGGAGACATCATTGCCCCGAGATATTTTTAATATACATTATAAATAAGCATGATACACATGAGATATACTCTCGATTTTAATTTCATACTTATTATCTGAAATTTTTTCTTACTTGAGTGTCGGAGTATCTTTGTAGGTCCTCCCGTCGGAGCAGCGTCGGACCAGAAGATGCAAAGGCCCGCATCACCCCGACTTCAGGCAAGAACATTGATGTATATTGTGTGACCGAGTAAATCTTACATGCTCCATCATAGTAGACACCCGGAGTCAGACAAACACCACTGCACATAAAAGCAGTAACCTAGAGACGCTAACACGGCGAGGAGTGACGCTCCGGTGCCCGCCGACGTCCCAACACCAAGAAAGCTTTGACGCATGATCGACGACCTCAAGGTGCAAAACTAAATGTTAACTGTCTAGGTCGAGGCCCTGACACTATCAAGGGAGCATCTCCGGACAAAGAGACGCGATGCATCACCTCGATTTCATGCAAAAACACTTTCAAATAATCAATCATGTAAAAATTTAAAGTAGGTAAATATAATGCACCCGACGGTGTATTAGGATAAAAAAAATTAATCAGCTTAAAATGGATTCCACTTAATACATGAAAATCCAGCCTGGCTTGGCTAATGTAATCAAATAATTAATCTCGATGGTAGTTTTGCCAACCGAGATCCAGATCAACTAAAGAAAAAAGGAGCGGAATAATCTCCTCTCTAAAAAATATTTTATTCTTCTCAATTTTAACTTGGGTTCCCAATTTCCAATATTCCAAAAATAAAATATTTAGACTGTTTTAAATCTTTTTAAGGATGGGAAATTTCACTATTTTTTTTTGTTTGTAAAAGAATAAGTATATTTAAAAAATGTCAAAAAAAAACACCAACTACCTCTGCATCGAGTTGTTTGGGCTGTTAGTTGGTAGTTATTTTCTTATCCATAAGATGATATATTTTCTTGTTTAAAAATAGTAAATTTTTTTCTTTAGATATTGTTTTCTATATGCAGTATACTTTATTGTAGATGAATAAAATAATTAATAATAACAATAGATAAGTAATTAAAATTAGACGAATATGGGAAAATCATATTATTTTTTCATATTTGTAAAAGTCACAAATATATTTTATAATTTGAGAAAACCAGAGCTATTTTGACCAATTCTAGACTTAATAATTTTAGGCTCGACCCGATAGCTCGGCCTGACCTGACCCGACCCGATAAAATTAGATTCAGAATGGGTTATCATGCTCGGGCTATTATCGGGCTTACCCTGATAAGCCCAGAGCCCTTAATGTGTTGGGTCGGGCCAAGTACTATTTGGTCGACCCACCTCAAGAGCCCAATAAACACTATTTTAGTCGAGGTATTAACGAGTTAAAACCTGTTAATTATCAGGCTAATTAGGTCTAATAAGTCTATTCAATCTGATTATTTTTTTCGTATTATTAGACTAAATAGGTCGGGCCGTGTCAACCTATTATTATTCGTGTTGTGTCGGGCCGATGGTTCCAGACCCCGAATATTTATCAGGCCAAGTAATTTTTTTTGGGCCAGCCCGACCCAACCTGATAATGTCAGCCCAACACGAATTGTCAGACCTAACCAACTCTCCCAATTATCCCTTAATTTTTGTAACCTAATTATTTCATTTTAAAAAACTGATTTTAATTTCAATTTAAGTTATTTCTTGAACGGTTCAGTGTAATATCGATTCAACTATTCATTATTGAACCGATCGAATCCGTTTTGCATGGACAGTTGAATCGATTTTATATTGAACGGTTCAAGAAAAAAAAATAAAACAAAATTAAAATTAGTATTTCAAATGAATTGGTTGGGTTATGAAAATTAACGGGTAATTTGGAGAGTTGGTAAAAAAAAATTATGATTTTCTTAAATTTTAAAAATATTTTTGTCGTTTTCACAGATATGGAATTTTTAATGTTTTTTTGGGGCTAAATTTCTCTCAAAATTATGCGATAAAAGGGGATCATTTGGGGGTAAAAATGAAATTTTGAAGTAAATTCCTAAGGAAAAGAGTGAATTGAGTTTAGAAGAAAGCGATGGAGAAAAAGAAGAATATTGTTATCGACAGCGAAGCCACCTTTCTTGTTTCCCCTTCTGTTCTCCTATCCTTTTTCTTCCAGTGCCAGGTCGAAGATTCACCTCTCCGCCCGCCATAATAATAGTTTATCTCCGCCACACTCCTTTCGTCGTCCTGAGTTAACCCTAGATCTCTGATTCTGTTCTTTCCTCCACGTCCATCGCGCGCCCTGGTATGTTTGCTACCATTATTTCTTTTAGAGATGAATCGCTGGATTTTTGTGTACATCATTGATTTCCCCTTTTCTTGATTTTTGCGTCGGAAAAATGTTTTTTTTGGTTCTTTCTATGCAAAAGATCGCTCTCTTTTAGGCAGTCGAGTCGACGAATTGGTAATTTGATTAGTACTTTCGGGCCAAATTTCTTATGGATATTGAGTCTCTTGGAATCTTACCATTTTAGACAACTGAAATGATTTTTTATTCCCCTTTTCGAAGTTGCGAATGCTTGTTTGATTGTTTGTCGCTTTCGTTCTAGACATGAAGTGCTAAGGTTCTCCGAGTGCTGTTTCTTGAGCTGGAAGCGGGATATGGCTCAATTGCTGCGGCATCAGAACTCCAATGATTTTAGTGAGAAAAGTCACTTTGGCTGCATACGGGGCTTTCTTCAATATTTTGACCACCAACGTCTGAAGTCGCTTCAAGATAGTGAAACTGGCCATGCCAAACAATCTGGGAGTACGTAGTCTGGACTGTTCTTTATTCATTTAGTAAATATATTGTACTTCAAATTCCAATCTTGCTATCTCATCGATTAGAAACAAGGGATGCTATCTTAAAACAGACACTTTCAATGGGAAAAATAATTTATTACTGTAGAAGTCATGAAAAGAGTAGGAACATGAAACTATAGAAAGAGAATATTACAAATTACAATAAATAAAACTAACTAACTATCGTTTGAAAATTGACACCCCAAGTACTTAATGAAGTTCTTTCCCTAAAAAAAGAAAAATAATTTCAATGCTTGAGAAAAAAGGAATTTGATGTATATAAACTATAGGAACATAAATAAAGTAGTTTTGGAACATCGAATGCAGAATTCTACAAACTGGCAAACAAAAATATTTGCTTAAGCTGATCTAGAAAGCTTTTCTATTAAGTTGTTTCTTTTATTTCTGATTATACTAGTCATAACCTCTTTTAAAAGATACAGTATAATGATGTTCTGTGGTAGTGAGCACTGAGCATGCGATGAAAAATTCCATGTTTAGATAAGACTTCCATGTTTAGCTCATCTATGACCGCTTCAATTCTCATAATGCTAGTCTTTAACATGGTCAAATTCCACATTAGTTTTAAAATTTCATTAAAGCATCAATTCTTCAACATCAACGATCAGCTTCTTATATATGAAATTACCTACCAAATTTATATATTTTGACGGTGATAATCTTATTGTAGGTGTACGAGGCTCAAGACTGTATATTCCTTTAACCAGGAATCAACATGACAAGCTGTGTGAAGAAGCAAACTCAAAGGTGAGTTTTAAAAAAAGTTAAGGTAGCCAATTTTGCTTGTTCTATGGTTAACATTTTGTCTAGCTGATCTTGTATGGCCTTTCATATAGATACACATAGACTATTCTTTTTATTCTCCCATACTCCATTTTTATGGTTGAACTTTATAGCTTCAATATCAAATAATCCAAGAATGATTCAATCAATTCTATGCGTATCCATTTGGTGCTTGACTTGATCCTCTACCCCAAGTCTGCAACACTCTCGTTGCAACACTAGCGAAGAGCACGGGCTTGCCCTAGTGGGAAGTGCTCAATTCAAAATCACTAGCCACGTTGGTGAGATTTATTAATTTGTAGGTTTGAATTCAAGCTACTCATGGTCACAAAACCTAATTGAAGCCTGATGATTTCTGAAATTGCTTATGTTTCAATTATGAAATTGTTTTAGAATTTTTTTTTGAAAAATTGAAACTGATGAAACATTTAGAGAAGATCTATGTCGTTATATTGAGCACTGTTGAATGAATTTAGAACTAATATGCCATAAAAAGATGAGAAAAATCAAAACTTCTTCTAGTTAGGATGGCACTTAATTTTTCAAAAGCATTCAATAATGGAAAATATCCTTATGGTTGATCCCAAATCAAATGTTTGAAACAACAATTACCCAATAAGGTATTTTGGCCCCTGAACTGATATATCACATCTTCTAGGCTGAAAACATACATCCCTTAGTGTGAACGTCGCTGCAAAGCTTTTTTTCAGGTTGTCTGCTTAAAAATTTACAGTAGACACACAAGTAACATATGTGGCCAAGGATGCTTCTTTTAGATTGCAATTCCATTGATTGAGTGATTTATTTTTCTTAAACCATTAATGTTCTTTTAGGATGTTACTTTTCATTGTTTGGTTACTTTCTTACTGCTGATCGATGTTTAGTTCCTTTCATACCACCATGGAAGTATTACACACTGTGATCATTACCAATTTGCTTCAACTAGCATAGTTTCATATGATTGATTGTAGGAATTTTTCAATTTGTTTGTCTACCGTCTATACTATAGAGCTTCTGTCAATAACAAATAGCAATTTGTTGCAAAGTGTGACTGCTAGATTTATTTGTTCTTAAAAGCACATGATTAGCATAAAAATGATTTAGAATGACATTTTTTTCTTAGGTAACTTCTTGTATTTGTTGGGACTTTAGGGCTTATTGTTGTCTTCCAATGTATTGTATGAACTTCCACTTGCTTAATGATAACCAAGAATATATCATTCACTTACTCATTGATCAGTTGCCATAAGCTTTTATTTTTCAATCAACTTGTAGATAGTTCCTGCCTATTCACATACATTGAGATAAGCAACACCCTTTTGATAAGATGAACTAGAAGGCATTTAGTAGACTAGTTAAGTTATACACCAGTTTAGCTGTTTTAGTGATTGATTACATTCCTGGTTTAACTCTGCTAGGTTACTAAAAGAAATTCAGGAAAGGCTCTTAGAGATTTATTATTGAAAAAGTTGTTTCAGAAACTACAACGTAAACAAAAAATGCTTCCAGTAACACCACAATTGCTGCGCACATTTTCCATTCATCACTTGGAGTGCAATGATTATGTTATTCCAGAGGAAATTGCAACTGAGAGTGAAGAAGCTTTAAAATCAGAAGAGACTAATCTATCTCAAACCAGTGAACAAGTTCCACTTTTGGAGAAGGGCATAAAATGTGATGTTTGTCGGTCAGCAGACTTTGTGAAACGTGTTGGCCAGGACCAGCTTGTTGAGCTTGGAAATATTCTAATTGAGAAGCAATTTCTAGGTACAGAAAAATTGAATGCAGCACGTGAAGCATTCTTGAAGCAGAAGGAATTAGTTGATAAAGAGAATGGAACAGATGGTGCTCTCAATTCTGAAGACTTTATTAGGTTGTTTGAATTATTTGATGCAGATAGAGAGTTGTTTCTGAAAATACTGGAAGATCCAAACTCTGTTCTGGAGAGCTCACAGCTCCTTAATGGATCAGGTGTGCCAACTAATTCTGGTATTGAAGTTGGAAAAACATCAGTTTCTACATCCATGGATTGTGATTTGCAGGCTGTGCCAACTAATTCTGGTATTGAAGTTGGAATTGAACATCAGATGCACCACAGAGCTCATTTAAATAGTTTGAAAGATGTGACTCGTGAGAATGGGAAAGTGATTCATCGAATTTCAATGGATGGTTTACTGCATAAAATCCCTCATGGCCAGAAGGTGCATTTGAATGCTCTAAGAAAAAATCTGTTTAGATCTGCCTCGGCTCGATCATCTGAAGATATCTCAAGCAATAATATTAGAATCCTTCCTAAAATGTACCCATACCGAAGGTCCCGTTCTCTTACAGAGTCCTTTGATCAGTATCCTGATTTGGTTAATTCCGTTTCATTCAGAAAATCTAAAAGGGACTCTGAGCCTTCAAACTCAATTAAGAAAATTCCAAGAATCTTTGAAAGGATTCATTCTAATCCAGAATTTGGATCTTACCCTCAAAGTCAGGATACTCAGAAGGTTCTCATTCGTGCATCTTTACCATTAAATGAATCATCAATCAGTCCTCTGGGTGTGGGTGAGACAGTCCATGGTTTCGCGGAGCCAGAATTTGCTGAGACTGCTTTTTCGAAGCCCAAGATGGAATGTGATGAATCTATGGAGCAAATTTGTATCGTAAATTATAGCGAGGCAACTGATAAACTACCAGTGGTAAAAATCAATGAATCTGAGCAAGGTGAATCATACATGGTTACAAATTCAACGATAGAGCATAGTGTCCATGTTAAGTTGCCTCAGCAGGATTCTGGAGCTCTGGAATGCTCATCCCTAGGTCCTGATTTTGACCAGATGGAACGTCCTGGATGCTATTTAAAACAGAAGGGGAATGCCCTTATCGGTGTGCAGAACCTTGGAAGGATACCTGAAGTACATCCCAGTGCTGAACCAATAAAGCAAAGCCAAATCTCTGATCTTCTAGAGGAAATTGTGAGCCCATCAAAATATGTAATTTCAAAAGGTAAATTATCTAAAAAGGAAAATATTTTAAGCATGGAAATTTCTTTTATCCCCAAACACATGGGGTTAGTGAATTGTTAGTTGTATGTTTCTTTTCATTGGACTTCAACTCTTGACCACTTGCATCTGTTTTCTTTTTTTAACAGAATCTGAACATGGGGGCCTCCATGCCGAAGAACTTGATTCTTTGCCTGAACCAGCAAACTCTTTGGATGTTGGTGTTTCTGCTGAAGTTGAAACTACTGAATCCAGTTCCAGTAGTAAAAAACAAGACGGCTTTACTAATTTTGATGCTTTTCCCGTTAAATTAGATCAGAAGGATGTGGCTGAGTTCAACTTTGTCAGAGATGTTTTAGTGAAGTCTGGTTTTGATGGTGCAGAGTTTGTGGAAGCATGGTACTTCCACTACCAGCTACTGGACCCTTTCGTCTTTGGGAAAGTGAACCGCATATTTGATGAACTTGAAACTGCATCATATAGTTCTAATGATACATCCCTTGATTACCAGCTTCTGTCGGATCTAATAAATGAAGTGTTACTTGAAATCTATGCAAAATCATTTGTCCGTAGTTGGTTCTTGCGCATGCACCCTAATGTGAGACCAATCCCCGAAGGTCATCATGTTATTGAAGAGGTATGGTTTAACATTTGTGGGCTTCTCGGTTCACAAAGGCAGAAGGTTCACACGCTTGAAAGCGTTATGGCACGAGATTTTGCCATGAGTGCTTGGTGGTTAAACCTCCAAAGAGATGCTGAGTCTATAGGAATGGAGTTGGAGTGCCTTATATTGGATGATTTGCTGGACGAACTTATGCCTGAACTTATTGATAGTTGAAGAAGCCCTTGTTGTTGTTGTACATATCAAATTCCGTGTCAATATTTATATATACCAATATACCATGTATCATAAGTCGTATTAAGTCATTCATATAGTTTTACAAAATGAAATCCTTGTATTGTATTGGGGAGGGGAAAATATTTTGTATCCGTGTATTGTTTTGGTTTGTGGTTACAGACGTTGAATCAAATTCTTTATAAGTATTTTGTATCTGACAAATTTACTGAGGAATTATTTAAGAACTGTTAAAAATAACTCATACGATGGATGCTTAGTTCAAGTTAATGGCTCTCTCTGTGGATGCACCTCTTGCAAATGATTAAATATTTAATTTGCAATCTTACAGGTAGAAATTATATCATTAAATATTTAACAACACCGCACGTATCCTACGTGCCCCTCGTTGAAGTCTGAACGATTTCTTATTTTTACTCACGAATATGAATATCGTGGCAATTAATTGACACCGATGAATAAGAGCGTTTGATATCATAGAATAAAAATATTGTACATAGAATAAATATCAGAATGAGAAGGGGCTTTAGGAGTTTTGTGTTATCGTCACGTCTCCTTAACTTAAGAAAAAAGCACAAGACTATCGTAAGACCAATCGTGTTTTATAAATTTAAATGTTGTATAAAATGTTAATATAGTAAATATGAAGATATTGAGATGAACGAGTAGCATTTGCAGAAAAGAGACGAAGACATAATAAACGAAGCAACGCTCACTAAATGAGTGAGGTTTCTGAGTTTTATTTTTTAATTTTAATTTTTTAATTTATAGATTTAGCTTTATGATTTGTGCACAACGATGATTTATTTACCTATGTTATTTTGGTAAGTTTGCTCAAACAACAATGATATTATTTGTTCATATCTTTTTAGATTGCTGTTGTGAAATACAGTTTCATCAATTGCCAACCTATGTTCCTTAAGAACAAAAAATAATAACAAACCTAAACAGCACCAAACCAAAAAACCCATTTATGTTTAGAAGACAGAAAAATATGATACAAGTAAATAAATAAAAGGAATGACCACGAGAGTACCGAAGTCTCCCACGAATACAGATAAAGTGATTAACAGTAGGGATCCACAGGAGCGATTCCAACCTTTCCAAGAAATTAGATGAAGTGATGGTTTCTTACAAGTGATCTCTACATAGTATCATAAACATTCTAAAAGCTAACTTGATCAACAGGATTGCAAAAGTGCATTGAGGATTAGCGAAGCTTAATGCATGATCGCAAAAATTTGCAATTGAGGACATCACCTACACTGAGTGTGGAAAACTATAAGACCTTGAGATGGCACAAGTGAGTTTAACTGAACAAGTAACACTAGGTTTATTTGCATTAAGTAAATTGACAAAAAGAAAACATTGAAGGGAGTACAGCATACAGAAGGAAATGCAAGATGCATCGACAGTTCTTAAGTGATATGAGAAAATTGGATACCAGCAATGAGCATCGGCAAAACACTTAAGAAATCAGTTACACATCAGTGGAATTTGACTGTACAAGAACACAAGGAAGATGCAAAGATATGCTGATAACTCACCAATCTGCTCTAGTGATGATGAGAAAATTAAGCACAAAATTTCAGAAACCATTAACATGTTGCCTGGTATATCTTCCTGATGCACCAGAACTTCCATAAGTTGATGTACTACCCATTCCAGGACACTCACTAGCCCAATGCCCAGGCTGCTGGCACTTAAAACAAACATTGGATCCAGTACTTGAGAACGCACCTCCACCAGATTGACCCTGCCTATTCGTGCCTCTTGGACAGTTCTGGAAATTGTGGCCCATCATGCCACAGTTGTTGCAGAATACTTGAGCCTCAGTTTTAACAAAATTATTATGCTTGATGCTGCCACCATATTCATTTGGAGGTTGCCCTGACTGGTTTGTTGGTCCCATTCTATATCCATCAGCATTCTGATTATTTCCGAAGTTGTTTGCAGAATAGGAATTAGTGCCATGTGCAACATTAGTTATTCCTGAGATTGAAGCAGAATTTCCATGCATCCCTGTGGATGCATTGACATCTTCAGTTGAAAGCTTCTCAATGAGACCCAGGAGATACCTGCTCTCTGATGATGGATTTACTTTTTCAGCTTTGACAACAGTTGATTTCACACGTTGCTCATCACTGAAGGTCTCCTCTTTAACTTTCAATTTGAACAAATATTGATGGAACATTGCCATCCGAATTATTTCTGCAAACTTCAAGTCATCTTGTTCTTCATATTTCAATAAGTACAGCTCCTTCGCAGTGACACCCAATATCTCCCCTCCACATTCTTGGAACGCTGTAACCCATGTCATACCTGTATGATCCTGGATCTGCATCTGAAGCAAATACCTATAGTCACACTCAGGAAAACTCTGATCACACCTATCACAATGCCAAGTACCATCACCGTTGTTGTTAACCTTCTTACTGCATGGTCTGTCTCCAACCATCAGTGGACAGGCCGTATAGCAGAAATTATCAACCTTTATGAATGAAATGGTTGCTTTGACAGTTATC
The DNA here is from genome assembly GCA_034359265.1 of Canna indica. Classification (NCBI taxonomy): domain Eukaryota; kingdom Viridiplantae; phylum Streptophyta; class Magnoliopsida; order Zingiberales; family Cannaceae; genus Canna; species Canna indica. Next base: position 72,496,323 of record CP136896.1, read on the forward strand.
CAGTCAGGTTTCTCAGATCTTCCTAAGCCCTCATCCTTAATTTGTGCGACTATTTTCCTAACATCATTCCTACCCATTGTGCTGGTTGTATCTCTGGATATTGAAACAGAGGCCACATTCTTCCCTTCTCTACTATACCAATCTCTCAGTTGGTGAGCCTCAGGAAAATCAGGGTTTATAAATAGTTGGCTAGAACTAATAGTACCAACTGACTTCCCACTAAAATCACTTACTCTACCAGTTTTGATGGCCAATACAGGACATGCACCAGAGTCACACATATGTTGCAGCTGCTGACCCTCAGTGGTACAAAAACTTCCCCAAAAAGTTACCTCCACACTACAGCCTGACATGTCCTTCAATTGGAGAGTTTGCTTATTGGTTTCTGTGCCATTTTTTCTCATAATTGACACTGAAGGATTTATTGATGTGACAACACCAATGACATCAACCATGGAATTATTTTCCAAGCCTTCAATTTCATTTATAGGCCGAAAATTGAACTGTTGCTTTGGGATGGTGTTGTCTTCCTCTAAACAGGGCTGAATCACTGATTGAGATTCTAAAAAAATTTCATATTCATTGTTCAGATGATTAAAGTTCTTCTGTGCAGGCTTCAAGCTTCCTTTAGAAATCAGGTAAACTTTCCCAACCTCAATTTGGTCATAAAACTGATCAGCTACCATGTTAAAGCAAGTACCTCTTATTTCCCCACCATCTGAATCCAGTAGATCAAAAGAGAAAACTTTACCTTCCCCCCTGGGATTATTGTAGCGTCTAAGTTCACTCTTGGCTGTCACTCTTGCTTTGATTGTCCACCTGCCCTGATAAGGATTCAAAGCAGCAATTGGAATAATCCGAGCAGGAGCTTCATTTTTTGCTATGGGCCCTCTATTTGTGTACAGTGGTGGGGGCTGCTGATAAGCAGGCTGAACAGGAGGACGTACATAAGAGTTAACAGGAGGGCGAAATGCACCAATAGATGTCGGATTTGTGTACCTATGGCTCTGGTTACCACCATTTGTATGTGATTCAGAAAACCTCCCACTACCCTGTTCAACTTTTGGGTTACCAATATTCACATTACTCATGTTCCTGCCTGATTCAGGACCAATGCCAGAAGTACCACCAAAAGATGAGTTGTTTATCATGGGCTCAGTCCTCGAATTTAGAGTGGCTCCCCCTGTGACATTATGTCCCATGCTAGGACTGCTAGAATGTAAACCACCATAAGTTTGAGGATTTGCTGCAGCTGTAACTGGTTGATTTGCAGTGGATGACTGAGTGAGCATTGGATAAGGTTTGGGTTCCCCAATGGCATTGCTGATGCTGACAAGGACTTCCAAGTTGAGGATGATGATTATTCTAGATTTCAAGTCAAAAAATTAATAATCACTATATACACCATATTAGATAATAATCTTGACTAAAAAATCAAGCAGTACTGCAAAATTTTGTTGCACATAGTAAGAAGACAAATTATCAGCAGCTATGCAATCAAATCTCACAATTCATTCAATATAGAATAAAAAATAAAAACATCTGCTGTAATTAAGTGTGATGTTCTATTTTTTATCTTAAACACGAGATCTGGTCTTACTAGCGGTGAACATTTCGAATGAAGTAACGAATTTAAACGATAAAAATTCTGATCTTTATACTTTCACTTGTTTAAACATCAACAAAAGTCACGCAGTAGTAGGCAGGGCGTTCGACCAACATGTAAAAGATGGGAGCATTCACCTGCGATCCTTGATCTGATTGCAGACGAACTCATTGAGTTGGACGATGGAGAACTTCTGAAGCTCGCCCGATTTCACGAAGGCGTTCAACTGCGTGGCGAGCATGGCCTGCTGCATGTAAACTCCATCGGACAGCAGCATCCGGTACCTCTCCGTGGAGTTTTGCTGCGAGCTCACCAGTCTCACTTCCCTCACCTGCACCACCGGCTTGGCGCCCTCCTGCGCACGCCCTTCCGAGATCGCCTCGATCGCGCCCCGCGTGAGATCGACCGAAGCCATTCCCCTTCCTGCCTCCCCTTCCGCCTCGTCGCCTCTAAAACCCTAGAATCCAGAATAGATTGAGATCAAGACCGAGACACGAAATATATCTAGAGAAGGCCGAAGGACGCCTACGTTCGATTTGATGGGTTGCGGAACTCTTCGCCTCCGCCAGTTCGCTTCCTCTGGGTCCGCGAGATGCAAGGGAGTTAGGGAGCCCTAAAAATGAGAGAGGGGGTTTTGGGGACGTGAAAGAAGAGGAGGGAACCGCCTCAATTTTGAGAGGGAAAATAAATGAAATCCAGCATTGGAATCTTTTTTGGTTCCGCGGCTTCCTTCTGGGCCGTAATAGGCATTATGGGCCGGCCCACTGATAGTGGGGCCCGCTAATAGGGACTGGGGTGGCGGTGGTGTAAAGAAGTGGGGTGAGTTAGATAAGGGGACGGAGAAGGACGCGTGAAGTCTCGCGGGCGCTCCGGTTTTATCGTCTCAGTCAGTGGGCTTTTCTCCTGCAATAAATGCTCCCAAAACCACGAACCGGGAATCTCTCGAGCCGATATTCGCACCCGTGGGCGGACCGCAACGGCATCTCTCCTCGAGATTGGAGCAGCCTCTTGATCAACGGAATATATTCGTTTGAATTTCCGTGCAATTGATCTTAGTCGTTGATCAGAATAAGGGTCAAAGTAGTAATTTGGGAGACCTTGTTCCTGATATAAAAGTTATCTATATGATATCGCCCTCGATTGGACCAAGTTCGCAAGTCGGAAGAAAAGATCTCGCTTAGGTTTCACCGTCATCGCCTCTCCGCTGCAGAAAATGGCCCGGAAGTTCTTCGTCGGCGGCAACTGGAAATGCGTAATGCTCACCAGTGTTCTTCTTCTCTTGTAGATCGTAATCGGTTCTTTGCCGCACTTCAGTGGATTTCAGTGTTAATTGTTACCTTTCTTTTTTCTTTCTCCTGAAGCATAGTCCGGTTCATGTGATGCTTGTCGACCTCGGTATTTTAAGTGAGCTGATCTTTTGATCTGCTTGATATACTGAGCTTCTTCGGATCAATATTGATATTATTTTTTTAGCTAATTTGGTTCCTTGCTCGGCGGTTAAGTCCTGGAAGTAGATGTCGAAATATTTTTCTTACTAAATCTTCTCTGTTTTCAATTGATTGCCTTCTGGTTTGAGGCGAATAATATGAAGAGGGGTGAATGTATTTTTATGGTTTTTCTTTTTCCTGCAGAATGGGACAAGCGAGGAGGTGAAGAAAATTGTCAGTACTTTAAATGAGGGCAACGTTGTATCGTCTGATATTGTTGGTATGTTTAGAAACTTATCAGCTACACTTTGTTCTGAGTACTAGGATGCCCATAGATTATGTATCGTTTTCAACTTAAGCGACAGAAGGAACTTATATCTTTGTTATCTTCATCTGCTTTGGAAGTTTTGAGAACTTTTCCTCAATGTTTAAGAGATTAGAGTTGTACCTGTAGATTCATTGTTCAATAAATATACTTGTTGATCTCATTGGTATTAGCGACTGAAAATTATAATTCAATCAAATATTTAAGCATTTTTTTCTCTTATTGGTGAGTTGATGGATCACTGGTTTACAGACAAGGACCTCTGCTGTCTCATATGACAGTTGTTCCGTGTTTTGGATGGAGGAATATCAGGAGCTACCGTTGGGCTCCTAGTTTTTCTTAATTGGCATATGCTTTACAAAATTCATTTTCAACTTGACTATCTCAAGATGAAATCATGAAATAGTCCCACATTTGCTCATATTTTAGGATTTATGAAGCACTTTGGATTTAGTCCCGCATTAGGAGTGCGTCAAAAGGCTTAATGGGTGTACTATTATCAACTTCATCTTGAGTATTTTAATTAGGTTAGTGATTTTGGTCTTGAGATCATTTATTCCATCAGGTGAATCGTAACAATTTAATTGAATTTGATGTTCCCAGTCATGCTTTCTATAAGTATCCTTGATTATTTCCAAGCTAATGATCTGTAGTATCTCAAATCCCATACAGTTCATCTCCTTATTTCTTTCTAATTGTTGGTTATTGTTTTTGAGAAAGTGTCTTTTTAAGCTACCATTATTTTCATTTTTATGCCAAATAAAAAATCACCTAATTTGACAACTAAAACATATAGTGGAATCCTCTTATAGATAGTATAGTTTTTCTCAACTGCCAAACGAGTTAATGTTTGATGTACAACCACATTTCATTAATATTTTTTTATTATTGTCTCCACAGATGTTGTGGTTAGCCCCCCATTTGTTTTTCTTCCCCTCGTGAAAAGCTTGTTGCGCTCTGATTTCCAGATTGCAGCACAAAATTGTTGGATACAGAAAGGAGGTGCTTACACTGGTGAGATCAGGTATCACTTATTTTGAAGAACTCAACATATCTTGGTGCTCTCTATTTGAAGAAAACAATATACAAATGCTTCTTGTTTATAATCCAATGTTGGTAACTAACTTTGAGTATTTGGTTCCCCTCTATGTAAAAAAAATTGAGGGCTTCTTATGTCCCTAACATTCTTTCTTCTGTGCTTTTTATGATGAAAGTAATTATGTCCTGTTTTCATTTTGTTCCCTAATTCCACTTATACAATAATGAAAAAATGTAAAAGAAAACTGTTATAGTTTGATTGAACTTTTCATTATGCAGTGCTGAGATGCTTGTGAATCTTGACATTCCTTGGGTCATTCTTGGACATTCTGAACGAAGGCTTTTGTTGGGTGAATCAAATGAGGTAATCTTTTTGTGTAGCAAAAGGCTATATTTATGTCATAGAAGTTTCTTAAAAGGTAAATTTCATTGACCTCCCACTGTTAAGGGGAAATTACACGAACCACCCTCGTTTGTTTCTAAATCTTTGGCTCCCCCCTTCAAAATCTAGTCAGCACCCCCCCCTAAATTTTTTGAATAAAATAATATTTTTAAAAGTTATTTCATCCAAATCATTAGCCGACTAGAAGGTTGTCCACATCGGCGAGAATAACGTCCTCATCTTCAAGCTCGGTGATAGCACCTTCAATATCACCATCGGAGTCAATGGAGGATTATATGAGTATCTACTAGCTTCACTGGCTGGTGGGAGTCAATAACCTTCTAGTTGGAACACATCTTGTTGTGCCTCTCTGACCTCTTGAGCCACACCTTCTTTGCCAAGAACATTCTCTGCAAGGAGCTGACTTCAGTTGGAAGCAATCACCCTCAATGAGACCATTGCACTCATTGGTCACTGCTGCTCAAAGCATCCAATTTGCTTAGGGAAGTTGCTGATGCACAGCGACCCTGATGCCTTCTCAAGTGAGCTCGACCTCATCCTCAATGACCGTGCTTTGCTGGTGAAGAGCGCTGTGCTTGGTTACACCGTCATATCTCCGACTAGCCAATTCCCAGGACACAGTGCAGCTTGGCAGATGCACAAGTTGCAATGTGCTTGCAGATTGGCCATACTGAGGACAACCACTGAGCAGTGGACAGCCTTCTTGAAGTGATGAGGGAGGATGAGAAGAGCATGCTGCGCTTGGCTGGAGCAATATCTCTGCTTACAATTGTTGGGCGCAACCTCGTGAAGGCTAAAGAGAAGATGCTACAGTGAACTGCCGGCTGGCTAAGTCAGGGAGCTGTGAGAAACTACTAGTGTTCAAAGGAGTACACCCATCTTTAGTCAGGTTAGCAGAGCCCAGAAGCTTGATTTGTAGAGAGAGAGCAGTGGTTTCACTGGAGAGAGGAGGCTGCAGAGAAATAACTCTAAATCTTTTTTGTTTCATTAATTATAATCTTAGGTGGCTCATTAGTTGCATTAAATAACTTTAAAAATATTATTTTATTAAAAAAATTCATTAGGCTGGTGCTGACTAAATTTTGAGAGGGCGCCAAACATTTAAAAACAACTGAGGAAGGTCTGTGCAATTTTCCCTAAATAGAGGGGAGGTCTTTGCAAATCCATGAGGTGTTGAAATAATATTTACATGCCTGCAAATTTTCTATATCAACTTGTGGTGAAAGATCACTATGCTTTGATGATTATGTTTCTATTCTTTTTATTTTATCCATCTTCTCATCACTTAAGATGCAATTCATGCAGAGTCACTGAAGTTGGCATCAGAAAATTTCTTTACATTTAAAAGTTATTTTTTCTGGTGCAGTTTGTTGGAGGCAAGGTTGCATATGCACTCTCTAAAGGTTTAAATGTGATTGCTTGTGTTGGTGAAACACTTGAGCAGCGCGAGTCAGGAGCTACCGTGGATGTAGTAGCTGCACAAACAAAAGCTATTGCAGGTACTCTATTTGTTTTGCACTGCCCATCTCCAATCATTCTGGTTGGTAGTTGTTATTTCTAGTGTTTTCACATTATTTCGTTGGGTAAATTACACGGAACCCCCCTCGACTATAGTCGATGTGCGCAAAGACTACCTAAACTACCAAGTGTGCACAGAACCCCCCGCGACTACATTTTTTGTTCAAATAACTCCCTCTGTTAGCATGTCCGTTAGTAACTTAACGGTAAAACTTTCACGTGCACAAAACCTCCCTCCCCGTGGCATTGGGGGGAGGAGGAGGAGGTGATGGTGGTGGTGGCGGTGGGAGGAGGAGGAGATCTAGAAGAGGAGGTGGTGGTGGTGGTGGCAGTGGGAGGAGGAGGAGGAGATCTAGAGGAGGAGGAGGACGAGGTGGTGGTGGTGGCGGCAGCGACGACGGTGTCTAGGGCAAGGGGATAGGTAGAAGAAGAAGTGATGACCGTCGAATGAGATGGAGGGTGGAGATTGCCTCCATGTGGCATTGGGGAGGGGTGTTCTGCGCACATGGAAGTTTTATCGTTAAGTTACTAACGGACATACTAAAGGAGGAGGATTATTTGAACAAAAAATGTAGTTGTGGGGGTTCTGTGCACACTTGATAGTTTAGGTAGTCTTTGCGCACATCGACTATAGTCGAGGAGGGTTCTGTGTAATTTACCCTATTTCGTTTGCAACTTGATTATTTGATAACAGGAGTCCGAGCTCAATGCAGGAACCGAGTAGAGTATGAGCCTCTCTTTGTTGAAATGGTAGCTATATGTTAGGTTTTCTATTATTTTGAAGTACAATTCTTGTTGTTTTAGGGTGGAAAGTGAAAGTTCAGTGAGTTATGCAAAATAATAAAGGCAATGTCATCATTTTTGGTATGATGTTATCAATCTTGGATGTGAATAGAAGCTTCCATTACATTTTATAAGGCTAATGGGTTGATAATATGTTCTCCTTTATTAGATGAATTATTGATAGGTTTTCATACTTAATTACAAAAGAATCAGGGAAGTGAAGCCAATACATTCTGGGTACATAAGAAAATGAAACTTAGTATGATAATAGATATTCAGTATAAAGTAAATATTTTTCCTCTCTATATAACCTACAGCAGCTTATATGGTATTATATGTTGGACAACATAACTGTTATCTTTTGGTTCAATTGTACATTTGTACTAATCACTTTGCAACTTAGAAACCATAAAATTAGCTTATATCTGGGAGAGATGTAGTTTCAATTTTCAAGATGCATCATTTTTTTGTGGTAACTTTGACCACTTTGTCTAAATGAACTTTTCTCTACAGAGAGGATTTCTGACTGGACCAATGTAGTCCTGGCTTATGAGCCAGTTTGGGCAATTGGAACTGGAAAGGTTGCTACTCCAGCTCAGGCTCAAGAGGTAATTTCACCTGTTAAGTTCTATGAATCTGAGAATCTCAGACTGGACCCAATGTAGTCCTGTCTTGGATATTGAATGCTCGTGCCAGCTGACACATTTCCTCATCCCCATGCCAAACTATGTGATTGTTATACACAAGCAGATATACAGCCTTTTTGAAAACTCTGGCAGTTTTTTCCAGAGCTCACTATTCTGCATATAAAACTTTGGTATAATTAGCTCCATTGATTCTCAGGTCCACTATGAATTAAGGAAGTGGCTTCAGATAAATGTAAGCGTTGAAGTTGCTGAATCAACCAGAATCATTTATGGAGGTAAATATTATTCATTGCAAACTTGAGTTTCCTTCTTTTCTCGTGTTCTCCAGATGGTTATGATTGATTTATTTTCTACTTCAATTTGCATTGAGCATGGTTACTTGAAGTAACCATTTACTTCATTTATACCCTTTTGAGTTTTTTTTATATCAAAATCATGTCAAGTATCTTTCCATTCTTATGTTATTTCAAAATATTCTATAACTTCAGATATGAAATTCTGCAGGTTCTGTAAATGGAGCTAACTGCAAAGAGCTTGCTGCACAGCCTGATGTAGATGGATTTCTTGTTGGAGGTGCTTCTTTGAAGGTTTGTGTCCTATGTTCCTCGTCAACACTCACCTGGAAATTCATCTTACCTTAAAGAAAAGAAACATATTTGCAATATATAAGCAACAGCTATATACAGCCAAATACCATCTGTTTGAAATTATGAGTGTTCTTTAACATACTGAAAATTCATGCACTGGCCATCATTGTTGCTATTCAGAAGCTGTATAGCTTGCTTTGATGGCTTGTAGAATGAGCAGGCACTCAATGATTTTAATTTCTCCTTAGGTACTTGATTGATACTTGCTTTCCAACTTGCACTAAATATGACCTATTTTGATGGTGGCTTAACTAATAAGTTGACAACCATGGTACAATAAAAGTAAAATTTCAGGATCCATAAACATTATTAAGTAGAAAGATTTATGCTCTTTTTCTTGCTTCACTATATGCATACTCTATAGAGTGTTCCTTTAAAGTTGATACATTTAATCATCTTCGACTCTTATTGAACTGGTTGTGTTGGCTTGATATCCGAGCTTTTTTTTTCTTTTATTTCCAGCCGGAGTTTGTGGACATCATCAATTCTGCCACCGTCAAGTCATCTGCTTAGAATTGAATTATGTATTGTTGGCCTCAGTTGAAGTCCATTGTATTGTTAACCTTTGAGTTTCGTGTTGTAAGTTTTTTTATAGTTTCTTGCTTAGAACTGGAGTGAGGCAAACACTACGAGTATGAATAAGCGAAAAATACAGATTTTGCAAATCACAAGGTTACTATTTGCTATTTGCTATCTCCAATAGTTTATGTTAAAAAAATCAGCATGATTACTATTTGCAACAAATTGGATATGCACAGCATATGTGCTTTGCTTGCATGAGAGACTATTGTTTGCAACGTCTTCGGACATGCAAAGATGAGCATTGAAAAATAGGATATTATAAGCTTCTCTAGGTCCTTATTGAAAAGGTAATATATGTAACCACATATCATGTAATCATTTTATATCTGTTACTTGAACTTTTCCCCATTTTCTGCCTCGAACAACTGAATTTTGTAGAATTAATTTATTTCACGATAACTGTTAGCTAGATCCAAAAGGATCAATCATTTACTCTTTAATAATGTTTTCTAAAAATATTTCTTTAAATTGTAAACAGAAAAAACTATCGACTAGATGACAGATTGGTTCGTTGCCATCCCAAATTCCCAATCCACTCTTTACTTGTACATATGCCATAGATTTTTACACTTTGATACTAGTTATAAAAATAAAAGTTCTCGAATTTGCATATCCTTCAGCAAAACAATATCCTCCCTAAAACTGGTTGTGGTACAAAACCAAGTAAGCTACCAAAAACGAGCCCTTCCACTCCATCAGAATGCTTTCATGATCAAGAATTCGGAACAAATGCCTCAAACGACAGTCAAAACTTCAAGTCAAACTGCAATTACTTGATTATTCCAAGGTTCTTCTTTTGAGTAAGATTATTCCAAGGTTCTTATCAATTTAGAGTTTTCAGTTTAATGCCTGGGCGCCTTAACTCCAATCCTTAACGCTTAAAGGTTTCTAGCCGGTCATGCACTGCATGTTGCAAGTATGACCTGCTGTAAAGACGCAGAGGTGTTCATGGGAAGAACATGGAGGTCTGTGATGAACTCCTGAATCCTGATGCCATTCTCCCCTCAACATCAACGCAATACCCGTTCCCACTTTGTGGTTCCTTCTTTCCCGTTATCCATGCCGCTGAGTTGCTCATATTTTGCCACCGAAGCTTTTAAATGTGTTCACCTCCGACTTTATGCAGCACCTCTTGCCATTACTGCTCCAGGTCTCCCAATTTAAGCTGTCTGCTTCAGCTCAAGAATGATGAACTTTGGGGATCACCTCATGGAGAAAAAAGACAACCACCAGAAGAGATCTATCTTGGAGGAAGAGGTTTATGTTGAAGAAGGCGAAGCTAAATTATTCAGCTTAGCATGCATCAAGAACAAGATACATGATCAAGATTAACAAGTTTGAAATGCTTCAATTGCAGGTGGCTGAACTACAATATGAACTGGAAAAGGAACAGAAGCTGAATCAGATTCTATGTTGTGCACTTCATGGTCCATTCGTGTGTCATTCATGTGTCTCCTCATTAGCTCCTCCTCTTCAGGTACTCGACACTGTGTAGTTTAGTACTTTTAGATACAACCCACTGTGCATAACACAAGTTAACTTCAGCAGGTTCAGGTACTTCTTGCAGAATTAGCAATGGTGGAAGAAGAAATCATCACACTGGAGAGAACGATTGAGGGCTTGAAGATGTGTATTTGTCAAGAGAGGAAGCAGAAGAAGGAAAGACAGCTTCAGCAAGAGCAGCAGCAGCATCAATGGTGGCAACGACAACAGAGGCACTTTCTCTGTGGTTTAGGGGGCCGAAGAGAGATGGGCAAGCTTGAACAACTCTCAGAATTGGAGAATGAAGAAGAAACAGGTAAATTCTTCACTGAAAACAGAGAAAGTTCACTAAATCAGTTTCAGTTAAATGATTATGAGTCTCCACAAAATTGCTCTAACAGATGATGAAACTGAGAGATTAAGAAGATGCAATGAATCATACCAAGATTTGAGCCATAGCTCAAGTCCACCTCCGCGGTGGCAATGGTGCAGAGATGAAGGAACCGTTCCTGATACACCAAATAAACTCTCTGAAGAGTTGATCAAGTACCTCATTAGCATATTTCACAGATTAAACCAGAGATCAAGCCAATTCGAGTATGAACCGCACAATTCTGCGAAGCTTCAAATCTCTTGCATGAGGTCAAACAGCATGGTGGGCAAATCTTCATTCATCTCATCCAATTGTAAGACATCTTCCTCTTCCTCCAAGGACACAGCACATAAACTAGATCTTTATGGTGTGCTACCTGAAGCTAATAGGACAAGAAGGGACATACGGCTGAAACAAAATTTCGTGAACCTCACACAAGCTTCATTGGATATGAGCCGCATCTCGTTATGTGTTTCAACCATTGGAAAACTGAGGTAATTAGGCTCAAAAAAGAACCATAAGCAACTTCATTTCTTTTTTAATACATGGTAATTAGGCCACAAGGTGATGCGAAAATATAAAGCATGGACTGAGTCATTTTCTAATAATTTAAGCTTTTGTAATACATGGTTACCCAGTATAACTTAACAATACTAGAAATTGAATAGGCAAATACTCGTCGTGGACAAGAACAAGAGTTCTTCATTTCTTTTTTTCCTGCATGCGTTGATCATATTCAAGTTTCATATTTTTCAGGGCAGTGATACGCGAGCTCAATGTAATTAATCCAACTTTTCTGACATACAAGCAAAAGCTTGCATTCTGGATCAACATCTACAATGCTTGTATAATGCATGTACAGTAAGCAACTTCTCTCTTCACCACACGAAGGAAACAAAAGGATCACACAATGTTTGATGTATTCACTGATTTCAGGCTATTCTACAGCATGGTCTTCCCCCTTCACCAGAAAATCTGCTAGCACTGCTAAACAAAGTAAATAATTATATTGCATCTTCATTTTGACAACCTACATCAAAATTTATCTCTTTTTCAGTAATATAATGAGAATTTTTTGCATTTGGATTTAGGCTGCAATAAATGTTGGAGGTGTCATTCTTAATGCTCTTGCAATTGAACACTTCCTCTTAAGGCATTCATTCGAAATTGAACATGTAAGTGAGTTAACAGCAAGGCCAGTTCATAACAATTTGAATATTTGTTCACCTGAATAAATTGTTTGTTCACCTAAAGGACGTCATCAATGAGAAGGAAGGAATTCTAAGACATGCCTATGGCCTGGGGTACCCTGAACCTAATGTGACATTTGCTCTCTGTAGAGGCAGCTGGTCTTCACCTGCGGTAAGTAGATCATTTTTTTTAAATAATCACAGATGGAAAATTTTCATCAGCTTTAGTCCATTGTACTCAAATTTCATGGTAGGAATGACGAAGTTTACATAACTCCCTTTCATAGAGGAAAAATATCAAACACCATATCTGCATATTTGTCTAAAATATCTGTCATCAACTCATCGTCAATGAATCAAATTGACTGAATAACGAATACATGGGGGTCATTTGTAGCTTAGAGTATACACAGCAGAGGATGTGGTGAATGAACTGGAAAGAGCTAAAATAGAATACTTAGAGGCTTCAGTGAGCATTACCAGCAAAAAGAAGATCATCCTGCCCAAGCTTCTCCACTGGCACATGAGAGACTTTGCAGATGACATGGAATCACTTCTGGAGTGGATCTACAGTCAGCTCCCCAGCTCAGTGCCCATCAAGAAGATGCTGAAGGAGTGTTTGAGCAGAGACCCAAGGATTCCCTTGGCCAAAATGGTGGAGATACAACCTTACGGAGCTGAGTTCAGATACCTGTTGCCATGCCCAGAGGATTCTGAGTTATTTTCATTCTCTTGAATGATCATTACACTGTGTATAAATATGGTAAAAACTAGAATCCAATCATCAATTATGGTGACAGGTTCTTTTCTTTTGTGGGATAATTGACTCACTTTTGTGACTGTGAAGCGGACTGACACGTCTGACACAACATGGCAGAAGTGGGACCCGCTCTCCACAGACTTGGGGAGCGGTTCCGTGGGGACCGAGCCCGCCGTTCAATACACGTACGCAGCCTATGCCAGGGTAGAATGATGCTTCTAAAGTAGAACCATGCAATACCACCACCATCCTTCCACGTGGACCACGCATTTTTATGGTGATTTATTAATTATCGAGAGCATATTAAATAGTAAATTACCCGTACGGCATTCGGGCCTCCACGAAGAGGGATTAAAGCCCACTTACACATTACCTTTTAAAAGTAAAACGATGCTTAATATACAAAAAGGACGGTCGTGATGTGGGGGTACGATTATTGGACGGCCACAATTCACGATTATTGTATTATTGTACTCTTAAATAAATAAAAATACAGCTCGTTTTCATCGGCTCATCGCCGACCCGTTTTTCCATCGCTCGTGTGCCACTGTTTGTCTCAACGCTAAAACCCCTCCTCCTGCTCGGCTGCTCCTCCTCCTTTGGATTCCTTCGATCCGTCCTCATTCCCCATCTGGATCCCTAATTCTCCTCCTCGTGCGCGGTGATTGCTGCTCCGGCCATGGACATTGCGCAATCGTCGGATGAGGACACAGAGGTGAGCGACTCGGAGGTGGAAGAGTACGAGGAGGAGAACTACACGGCGCTGAAAACCGGTGACCACCGGATCCGAAACCCCGATGGCACATTTCGCTGCCCCTACTGCGCCGGCAAGAAGAAACAAGATTACCAGTTCAAGGACCTCCTCCAGCACGCCACCGGCATCGGTGCCTCCAGCTCCCGCAAGGGCTTAATGAGGGCCCAGCACCGCGCCTTTGCTCGATTCCTCAAGCACGATATCGCCCCCTCCCTCTCCCTCCCCCCATCCGCCCTCAAAGTCGCCGCTCCAGCTGCCTGTGTCCCCATTCCTCCCCCTCCCTCTTCCTCATCTGTCCCATCATCCGCCGCCGCCGCCTCCGAGCCGACCTGCGAGGAAGAGCTCTTTGTATGGCCTTGGATGGCCGTCCTCGTCAATTTGCCCCACTCCGCCATCGAAGGGGACGGCCTCAAGGAGCAGCTTGTCGACTTCGACTTCAACCCTGCCGACACCGTCCTTCTGCATGAGGATGATAACAATGGCAAGTCCACGAGCGCAACCGTGATCGTCAAGTTTCACAAGAGCTGGGCAGGCTTTAAGAATGCCATGGATTTCGAGAACCACTTCAGTGCCAGCCGTCACGGGAAGAAGGAATGGGCTGAGCGGCAGGGCGACGTCAGTGAGGATTTCTACGGGTGGATCGCTCGTGCGGACGACTACAATGCTGAGGGAGCCGTGGGGCGGTACCTGAAGAAGCATGGTGATCTCATGACAATCATGCAGGTCAGCAAAGAGGAGTCCAAGGAGACCGGGAAGATCGTTGCCATTCTTGCTAACCAGATTGACATTAAGAATCAATACTTGCATGACTTGGAAGTGAGGTACAACAAGACGACTCATTCCCTCAGTCAAGTGATGGATGAGAAAGACAAACTTCACCAAGCTTACAACGAAGGCATGTAAACACTATTGCGTTAATCTACTAATTGTTTGGTCAATTGATTTTAGTTGGTAATTTGATCCTTGCCTACATTTAATTGATGAAAATAAGCGTGTCAAGTTCTCTCAAGAAAAGCTTCTTAACCTAAACGGTATTCTTTTATTGGAAAATAGAAGTGCTTTTAGTAGGTTGTATGCTCATAAATCTTAGAATGTGCTATTCATAATCTGGTTAAAGACTACTGCTCTCTGCAAATATTGGAATAAGTGATGCTAAATGAGCCACATGCAGAGAAAATATTTGGGAATGCTATTTCCGCTAATGAGCTGTGTAGTGTTGGTAAATTTAATTGATGTCAATATCTTTTACTACTGCTTACCAAAGTGTTAGAGTTGAGGATCTTGGTTGTGGCTATTTCTATCTGATATATGATTTATGTTGTGCATGCCATAAGGTTGTATTTGAATAATATCCTTCTATAATTATCTAAGTAGTAATGAAATCCACTCTCCAATTTCTCCATTTTTTAATTGTACTATGCTCTCCACTGATTTGCTAGTCCTCCCTCATTTTTTTTCAGAAATGCGAAATATGCAGCGCTGTGCAAGAGAGACTACTCGCAAAATTTTTGAGGAGAATGAAAAGTTAAGGATAGAGTTGGACTTAAAGAGAAAAGAAGTTGATTTGCGGTGCAAGGAACTAGATAAGCTGGAAGCAGAAAATGAGGGAGACAAAAAGAAACTTGATGATGAGAAACATAAGGTAACATACCATTAGTGTGCTTGGTGGTTTCATCTGTCCTTTGATAAGGTCACTCTTTCTTTAAGGGATTCTCTATTGTCAGCCTCCAAGTAATATGTTAAATGAGTTTTTGGGTTGTTGATTGATCTTGTTCAAGGACTTCAAATTGTTTGTCTGGTATTGGTGTCAGAATTGTCTTAGCACCTGTAAAATTCTTAAAATGCTACTTTTTCTCCGCTGTATTGGTCTTCATGCTTTATTATCAAACTCTTTTCAGAAACTGTCTTGATAAGCTTGCCATTATAAAAGAATTTGCCTTAGGCACTAAATGGGTGATTCCTCCGACTAATGCGAAATTATTTTCCTGGTATAACCTGTACAACAAATCAACTTCCATACTTACCATTTATTAGCTAAAGCGAACACTATAGGATGAGTTGCCAAACCATAAATAGCTATCTCCTTAATGTTAGGTTTTAGGGCCTATAACTATAGCACCGTTTTGGGTTGCTAAATCCTTATTTCTCTGGTCCATAGGCCAAATTTCCATTTTGCTTTGCTTCTAGGATAATTGAAATTTTATACTCATACTGCCTTACCCTTTCATTCTTCACTATAATTTGTAAAAAAAATAGTTGTCTGAAATGGTTTCATGTCTCGACAAATATTGTTTTTCCTGCTAAAGTAAGGTCAAATAACAATGCAAGGCTTGTAACTATTCCTCTTTTGCATGTAGATTTGAGTATGTCAAAGAATTGAGATTAAATTATGTTATTAGTTGAATTCTGATTGGCTGCATGATTACTATCTTAATCCCAGGTTGAATTGGCGACAATGGTGCAAAAGAATGCTGAGGAAGAAGTCTTGAGACTGATTGAAGATCAAAAGGTTAAAATTATTGCATGTGTTTATATGATTTTTGTCCTTTTTTTTGTTGTGACAATCTTAGGGTTCCTATGATTGAAATCGTTCAGAAGGAGAAAGAAGATGCGCTTGCAAGAATTCTTCAATTGGAGAAGGAACTTGACCAAAAACAAAAACTCGAACTAGAAATAGAAATGTTGAACTCAAACTTAAGGATTATGAAGCATTTGGAAGGACAAGATGATGCAGATATACAAGAGATGGAAAAAAGACTGGAAAGAGAAAGGGAAGAATTGGAATACTTGAACAATACTCTTATAAGCAAAGAACGACAAAGCAATGATGAGTTACAAGAAGCGAAGAAAGAGTTGATTGCGGTGTGTTCCTCGCTCCAATTTTTCAATACAATCATGTTTATAAGTTTTTAGTTACTAGTTTGCTAGCTTTTAAAATGCTCTGAATATTTGATTGTATGATTTAGGGTTTGGATGAATTACTTTCTGGCCGTACATTGATTGGAATCAAAAGAATGGGTGAACTTGATCAAAAGGCATTTCAGAATGCGTGCAAGAAAAAATTTAAGCCTGAAGAGGCTGATCTCAAAGCTGTGGAGTTATGTTCTAGCTGGCAAGAGGAACTGAAGAAACCATCATGGCATCCATTTAAGATCCTTATGTGTGATGGAAAGGAAAAAGTATGAATACTTTGCTAACCGTTATTAACATTTACATATGCATATACATTTCAGTTTCTTTCACATATATATAAGAAAGGGTGACCCAGTGCACGAAGCAATCCCACTTTTGTGGGCGCCGAGGAGAGTTGATGTACACAGCTTCCCTTGCTTTTTTACGCTATTTTCGTGGCTCGAACCCATGACCTTCAGGTCATAAGTGGATAACTTTACGGTTACGCCAAACCACCCTCGTAAAAAACCACCCTCTCTACATAGTGATCAATATTTGTGATTCTAGTTTTGGTTTATAATATTGGGATGCTAAATCATGTTGAGTACATAATTTGTGACAGTTGGAAAACAATTTGTTATGGCATGATTGAAGTAGATGGAAATGATCTTTTTTTGTTTTTTCTTCCCTCTTAGTATTTTTTTTGCCTCTTAATGCAAATGATGGATTATTTCCACTTTGCATGCTACAGGAAGTCATAGATGAGGATGATCCAAAGCTTAAGGAGCTCTGGATTGAGTTGGGAGATGATGTTTGCAATGCAGTAAAAACAGCTCTTAATGAGTTAAACGAATATAATCCCAGTGGAAGATATGTAGTACCAGAGCTCTGGAATTTCAAGGAAGGGCGAAAAGCAACAATGAAGGAGATCGTACAATATATACTTAAGCAGTGGAAAAGTCATAAGCGCAAGAGATGAATGATCAAAAGTTGACTATATATTTATGAGGTCAGATATTACAAAATTAGATGATGGTGGGAAACTCAACTAGGTTCAGACAGTTACCTGCTTATGCTCACATGGTTGATGCTCTAGCAATCTCTTCTACGATCATCTGTGACTAATCGTCATTAAAGTCCTTTCTGTCTTAGTTATTTTAGTAGTCGTAAAATTGCAGGGCATCCCCTTCTGTAATCTTACTCACAAAAGCATCTAATTGGTGCCAGTTGAGATGTCCCTGCTGAATCTATTTCCAAGTTGAAACTAATTGTGTCTGGAAGAATAATTTTGTTCAATGCCTATTTATGTTTTGAATACTAATACATTTCAATCTCTAGGATGTCCTTGTCTGTATTTTAGGTATGCTTCAATATCTTCCTGACTTGTAATTAGCTACTTCTGGAAGAACAAAATCTACTCAAATGTTTTATGGAGATTCTCTGTTTTCTGCTGCTGAAATAACACGCTGAAGAATGATTGAATTACCATCTGCTTCATTTGATGAATGGATATGGATGAAGGAGATTAAGGCACTAGTTATGACAAAGTCAATCTATCAATTTCTTAGGAATCATGAACAAATCCCTCTCTCGAGAATTCAGTCTTATGGTTTGCCATGTGAAAACTCTTCATCCCTCCGAAGGTAAGCTTATTTATTATGTGGAAACTTCTGCATACCAGACATCCAACTATTCCATATTGTTTCACCAAAATTGTATCCTCTGTGATATATATGCAGAAACTTGTTTTCATTTATTCTTCAAATGCTCCTCCTTTGCTTTTCAAGTGTAGCTTATGTATCCTTGGCTATGAGGTGATTAACTCTTTTATTGCAGTAATATTCAAAAGAATTTATTTTGTTGAGCCATCGTTGCTAACACTTTGTGATTCATTGGGTATGATAATTTATTAGGCAACTTACCTTTCTTTGTTAATTATGATAGCTTGTGGAAATCGAATGAGGGTGGTATGGGCTTCGTCATCAGAAATAGTTTTGGTGAATGCTTACGCATGGAATCGTGTAATTCCAATGCCTATGCGATGTATTGTGAAGCATTTGTTATTTTTGTGGATTTAAGTTTGCTATTTTGAACCTATTTGATAAGGTGATTGTGAAATCTAATTGTAAGTTGATGATGCACATAGAGATAGCAAACATCAATTATGGCAGCTTAGACATATCATCAGGGAGATCAAGATTTTGATTCTTTTTGCAAAAATCTTTTCTTTAGCTTTGTGTTATGTGAGTATAATCATGCTTCACTGGGTAGTAACAAAATAAGGTCATGTTATAAGGAGTTCAAGATGGGTCTAATTTTGGATGTTATCAATGTAAGAGATTTTTTTGGATCCTGTAAAAAGTTTCGGATTTTTCAGATTAATAAGCTAGACTATGTCTGCTTTCTTTTTTGCAAAAAAAATAAATTGGCCCTCAGCATATTGATTCCCATAATATGGTAGAATGTGTCAGCTCTTTTTGTTTTATCTATACGGACAAATCTTTTCAACTCATTCAGGATCCACGGCTTCTGTTGATATGAGGTGACAGGACTTGGTCAATACATCGAAGCAGCCCCTGAATTTGCTAGGAGAGAAAGCTGCCACCTTCCTGCATCCAAAGCTTTGAAGCCTTAACTCTGCTGCTGGACCCGTGGGTGCTCTTCAAAATTCAAATCCCATGCACTAAGGTATTTTACTCAGATATAACTCTCATTTAATGTCAATGTGCCATGCATGTCTCTGTAGGGTCCAAGTCATTTTGGTAAAGTTCATTGATAACTTTCATAGAGGCAAATTTTCCTTATAAGTCTACTAAATAATGGCGAGTTATCTATAATTTAGGCTTTTTTTTAATTGACATGAAAAGTAAATTCATATAAAAAATTATAATTTTCATGAATTAACTTTTCACCTATATTATTTGAGAAGCAGCAAATATGTGTTTGATTGATAAAAAATTAATTGATAGGAAGTATAATTTTTCACTCATAATATGTTTGGTTGATATGAGTACTTCCTAGGAAATATATATCAAATAACCAATATACATTATTTTTTACTAATTAATATTTCAATATATATATATAATAAATTTTATTTGTAAAATAATATCTGAATACATATATATGTAGAATATAGTATAATTTTTCATATATAACTAATATAATATATTATTTATTATATATATATATATATTAAATTTTATTTGAAGTTGATATAAATTTTTTACATATTTTGCTAAAAAATAAGTCAATAGTTTATAAATTACCTAATCTCATAAAGTTGACAACGTAAATTATAAATTTAGCATTAAATGTAATTGTGAGGAACCTAGGTAATTTACAACAATATTTTTTTTATTAAATATAACTCAGAAAGTGGAATCTAAGTAAATTACTTCTTGTATTTTTGTAATTTTTTAAAAAATTCAACCAAACAAGATTAAAAAATATAATTTATTTGAAAATATTTCTGCAGAAAGTTGTATCAACCAAATGAAACCAAATATTTTGATCCTAAGTAAATCCTAACTTACTATAGCATCTAAATACAGTCAACTGCATCAAATCCATTGTTCTTTCTCGAAGAAATGCATCATTTATTGCTAACCTTGTAAAATATTAAGAGAAATCCACTCGATAGGTTGAACATTAGTAAGAGGTGAGCGTGCCCTAGCAGCTCTACAAAATACAAAGTACGTACTAATATTTTTTTTTCTCATATAAACTGCTAATTAACTCAATTGAATTGAGAAAGGATCTTGATGAATTGGTGCATTGCATTTGCCACAAATTAAGCTATGCATGCATGTTTGGGCCAACCCAACCAAATAGTTGTATGGGCGGTCAAGTTATCTTCCTTCCGGAGTATACCTTGTGCTACATGTTAAGACTAGGGGTGAGCAAAAAAAATCGGTTTTTCGGTTAACCGGAAAATCGGTCCGAAACCGAACCGGTTTTTTCCGGTTAATCGAATCGGTTTTTTCGATTTCGATTTTTTTTTTATTTAGAAAAATCGGTTTTCGGTTTCGGTCCGAGAGGTAAAAAGTCCATCGATTTCGATTAACCGACCGGTTGGATATAATTTATTAATTTTTAATTATATATATATATATATAATAATAATGATTTATAAATTATAAAAAATTATAAAAAAATACAGAAATTATAAAAAATTAAAAAAAAATTAAAAAAATTAAAAAATATATTTAAAATATTTAAAAAAATTAAAAAAAAATTAAAAAATTAAAATTAAAATATTAGTTTTTGTAAAACATTATCTTGGTTCAATGGTTTCACTTTTTTTTTTTCTTTTTTCTCAATGAGAATTCGCTATTTATTTAGATTTTTCTCCATGATTTGCATAATTTTATTATGTTTGTAGGTAAAAAAATTTATTAGTTAATCGAAAATTATCGGTTAACCGAACCGAAAAAACCGAAACCGAAATAGCGGTTAACCGAAGTTAATGGACCGGTTTACGATTAATGATTTTAAAAAACTGAAGTTAATGGACCGATTTTTTTTTTTTGCTAATGGACCGATTAATCGGTCCATGCTCACCCCTAGTTAAGACAAATTAAGTACCTATCTTTTTCTCTGACTCATTTACCACCTTTAAACCAATATTATTTAGCTTCTTGGTTCATGGATTTATTTTTTTTTATAAAGAAAATCTAGTGCTAATCCCCTGCATCGCACGTGTAGGATGTAATATCAATGAAGTAATAATTTTTTTAAATAATATTGTAATTACTAAAAGATGATAGTATTATTTAAAACTTAATATTATATTTCTTTGACGTTACTCAAAATGTACTGATAAAAATTTAATTAAAGAACATTTAGATATTAATTTTCTGTCCATATATAAATTGGTAAATAGACAAAGAGAATGACTTACTGAAAGCATTGCAATTTTTTTGTTATAAAAAAAGTTATATTGAACAATACACATCAAAATTAAATAACTTCAACCAAAATAAAAATCAGTCAATATGTTTATACATTTTATGTCATATACTAACTGGGTCGTTATTGTAAACAATTTTTATATAAAAAAATATGATAAATTACACTGATCTCTCATCTATTTGTAATTTTATTTTATAATCCTCTGAATTTTTAAAAAATTTATACAAATCTTCCTTGTTACGAAATAAGATTACACAATTCTTTCCTGAATTTTATAAAATATTATACAAATTTTTTTAAAAAAAATTACTCAGATTATTCAGGAGAGATGATTATAACCTAGACAAATAGAAGAGGATCAATGTAATTTCACTAAATTTCAGAAGAGATTAGTATAATTTATCCTAAAAAATATTATTTTGTCATGTAAATATTGTCTCTCATATTTTTTTAATATATATGAATATTGCTCTTCACAATATCTGCAGGTTGGTTTGCTCATTCATTTATCAAAAGATTATTAAGAATACTCATAATACTTTGTTAAATTATATTATATCTAAATATATGTTTAATCATGCATTACCTTATTTAGTATATTAATCAAATTATATGTTAAATTAAGTATATGTTTATTCGCTGTCTTTTACTCTTTTTTGTCCGCTTACTATTATTGTACTATATTTCAAAATGTACATTAAGGAAAAATTTTAAATTAAAATATGTATTATAGTACTACCATTTGTCAACAGTGGCTCCAATATATGACGTCAGTGTATTTTTAATATATGATAGATTTGAATGTCAATTAATACAAAATTATTATATTTCTAAATATATAATTAATATAATAATATAGTAATATAGTAATTATACGTGTTGATTAATATAATAGATATTGAGATTTTTCTACTGATTGCAATAATATAGTAAAAAAAATATTTTCCAAATAATCCCAAAAAAAAAGTCACCCCCTACTCACTGACGAAAGAAGAGAGCAGTGGGCCCTAGTCGTGCATCGCTAGCCAATCACATGAGTGAGGTTGTATTCCTCACGAGGTACTTTATTAATCAAAACAAAATCTACATTCTCCAATACATCATTCTGCTCTAGCTACACTACACATTCACTTAAAGGGTTATTTACACCACAACACTTACCAGGACAACTATCAAACATATTACAGCCTTTAAACCATGACAAAGCCTCTCTAATAAAAATATCTGAAACAAAATCAGCAAACAATATAGTAAATTTTACTAAACCAAATTCCAAACTTCTCAAATAAAAACTTTAATCCAATGTCTCTAAGTAAGATTATACTCGTATTATGACCTACAACTATTTATATTTGAATTATTTATAAATTATGCTTGTCTAATGACTAATCAATGAGTATTCATATCACATGGATAGTTATGAACTTCCACTCATGTAACATGAATATAATCTTGTAGAATTGTAGAAACTAAGATCTATAGGTAGGGATGGTAATGAATCGGTTAATCACATTTTTGTGGTTAATGAAAATCGAAATCGATTAAAGATCTATTAACCAAAATCGAAATAATATCTTTCGATTTCAAAAACTAGTAGCCGAAGTTAAAATCGGCTCAGTTAGATTTGAATAAAACTGATTAGCCGTTTACTATCTGGTTAACCGGCAAATAAATAGGTAATCGATTAGTAAATTAGATTTTGAAATATATATATATAAATCATTAAAATAATTAATTATAACGATTTTGAATTTGATTGTTCATAGATAATCGGTAATCGAAATTGAAATATATAATCGATTTTAGTTATCAATTATTCACGAACCAATAATCAAAACTAAATCGAATTTAATCGATTTTTTATATTCTCTAACCAAAATCGAACTATAAATTCATTATTCGAAATCAGATTTTATGATTTGATTAATCGGTTAAACGATTTGAATTGCCACTCATATCCGTAGGCAAGAATAATTTATAAATATATATATAACGCGAATATAACACCCAGTAGGAATATTGAACCAAAATTCCTAATTATGTAGTTTAGAATTTAGTTCAGCAAATAACTTATATCAGGAGCATTCTAAGACTTTACATATGAATATTATAATTTTAATAATTTGTCAAAAATATTTCTAGTTTTATTATTTTCTCTTTTTAAAAAAACTGCAAATAAAATCAATCCTATTCTTCCCGTTGCATACCAAACCTGCTAAAAATAACGAGTCAATTTTGGAATTAAATAACCGGAAGCAACTACTGATTTCTATCTTTGTCATAAAACTTTAAATTATTTTATTTATGAAAATAAAACTTTACATTAATTGGTACCTTAATTGATCAAATTTAAATAGATTCATATTTTAATTTCAAGAGAATCTACGCCATGCATTTACTGTACGGGTTAATGGTTTCCATTCGCTCCAACTTCAATTGTTCTTTCCATTTCTATCGAGTCTTCTATAGTACATTGAACTTTGGACCGAACCGGAAATTATTGGTGAACCCGGTTAGAATTAACACACCAAAAACTAATTTGACGACCAGGAGCCGACCAAAAAAGGTGAGAGTTTAAAGTCTTTAACTAGTCAACTCAGATTATATAATTCTCATTCTTCTGAACCGTGATGATTGAATGAAAACCGGCGGTCAATCAGTCCGAGATCAGGATCCGGTTTAAATTCATTGTCGCCTCCTCAGTGTCCTCGCACAGATTGCATGGGAAGAGTCCGCATTATACGTGGGAAAAAGAGTAACGCTTCCTCTTCTTCTCCCTTCGCGTTGGCGAAATCGGCCATGCGCCGTTTCCACAACACCATGCACGCTTTGATCCACCCGCGCCATGGCGGACGCCACCGGATATGGTACGCCGTCGCCCTCTCTTTCCTCTTCTGCCTCATCTTCTTCAACTCCGACCAGTCCAAACGGCCGGCGGCTCTGCTGAAGGACTTGCACTGCTCCGGGCGATACATCTTCGTGCACGACCTCCCTCCCCGCTTCAACTCCGACCTCCTCCGCGACTGCCGCGCCCTGAACCCGTGGGTCGACATGTGCCAGTTTAACGACAACGCCGGCCTCGGCCCCGCCCTCGGCCACGCCGGCGGCGATTGGTACGCCACCAACCAGTTCGCGCTGGATCTCATCTTCCACAACCGCATGAAGCAGTACGATTGCCTCACGACGGACTCCTCCCGAGCGGCCGCCGTGTTCGTCCCTTTTTACGCCGGCCTCGAAGTCGGCCGCCACCTCTGGGGCCAAAACGCGACTCTGCGCGACTCGTCGGCGATGGAGCTCGTCCGGTGGCTGCGGGCGAGGCCGGAGTGGGCCGCCATGGGCGGAAGGGACCATTTCCTGGTGGCCGGGAGGATCACGTGGGACTTCAGGAGGTATCCAGACGACGAACACGGCTGGGGCAGCAAGTTCTTGTTCATGCCGGAGACGAAGAACATGACGGTGCTGATAATTGAATCCAGTCCCTGGGCGAGCAACGATTTCGCCATTCCATATCCGACCTACTTCCACCCTTCCAAGGACGGCGCGATCACAGCGTGGCAGGACGAGATGCGGAAGCAGCGGCGGCCATGGCTGTTCTGCTTCGCCGGCGCGGCGCGCCCCAACATGACCGGCTCGATCCGCGACCACCTCATCGCGCAGTGCGCGGACTCTCGCCGGTGCAACCTCCTCGAGTGCGTGCCCGGCAGCGACAACAAGTGCAACTCGCCGGAGAGGCTCATGGAGCATTTCCGGAGCTCGGTGTTCTGCCTCCAGCCGCAGGGCGACTCGTACACCAGGCGTTCGACCTTCGACGGCATGGTGGCCGGCTGCGTGCCGGTGTTCTTCCATCCAGGGTCGGCGTACGCGCAGTACGAGTGGCATCTTCCGCGGAACCACAGCAAGTACTCGGTGTTCATATCGGAGGACGAAGTGAGGGAGGGGAAGGTGAGGATCGAGGAGGTGCTGCGCAGCATCAGCTCGCGGGAGGTGGCCGCCATGAGGGAAGAGGTGATCAGGATGATACCGAGGTTGGTTTACGGCGATCCGAGGCACAAATTGGAGACGTTTAAGGACGCGTTTGATGTGGCAGTGGAGGGCGTGATCGAGCGGGTGCGGAGGATGAGAAAAGGGGCTGCGGAAGAAGTTCAATTGGATGAACATGATAGCTGGAGGCGGAGTTTTGCGGGCGAAGAAGGAGGAGGAAGTCAATGGGAACACTTTTTTGAAAAGATGTGATAATATTAATTAATTATCGAGCTTTTTAGTTGTAGAAAAATATATATATCAAAAAGGAATATTTATTTCATATTAATGGTTAAATTGGAAGCAATTGTTAGAAGACATTTTTGCTCACGCAAGAGGTTCGCCACTTGTTTCTCTCGAGCAAGATCTCAAGTTTATCGTTGGAAGAACTTAACCTTCTTAGCGGAAGTGGAATGGACCCCAAAAAAATTCTTGTAATGTAGTACTTTATGCATTTTTTCATATTTTTTACATTTTGTAGTACTTCTTGTGCTCATAATTTCGATGTTTTGTATATCTTATAATTATTATATTATAAAATGTAAAATTTTAAATTAAAAAAAAATCTCGCGAGGAACTTCTGAAATTTTCTTGGGCGGTTTATTTTTATTTGCTTATATTCATGGGTTGAACAACTTATGATGTTCAATTTTGTGCATTGCTTATATTTATGGGTTGAACAACTATTCATGATTTGCCACATCGTCGAATCATGCCAAACGTTATAATAGATCAAAAGTTTATGTTCCATACTAATTGAAATGCTTCGTGGTAAAAATTAAAAAGAGATCAAAGTGTTTTTTTTTTTTGACTGTTTACGCTCTGAAATTTATTTGCTAATTTATTTTCGAGAGAAGAGCAGATTTGGTCCTATAAATTTTATTTTAATATTTTCAGTTTTATAAATTTACTTCATAGTATAGATTTGATCATATCTGTGACGGTTCGTTAACTCTATGTCAATATGGATTAACGTCGTTCATACACGTTGACAGATTTGATCCTATAAGTTTCATTTCGAAATTTTAAGTCCTATATGTTTGTCCCGTAGCAAAAATTTGATTATATATGTTTGCCCCATATCATATATTTGGTACTATCTGTGACGGTTCGTTAATTCTCTGTCTACGAAAAAATAAACGACCTTATGTCCATGTTAACGGAGTTAACAAACCGTCGTTGATATGACCAAATCTATATAACAGACCGACATATAGACAAGTTGGTATGTTAACTCTATAACATAGATTTATTCCGTAACATATATAAGTTGGCTTCGTAACATAAATTTTATCCTATTCATGACGGTCTGTTAACTATGTCAACATGGACATAACGTCGTTTATTTTTTCGTGGACAGGAGAATTAACTGACTATCACGAATATGATCAAATTTATGCTATGAGACAAATATATTATATCAAATTTGTGCTACAGGGCAAATATATAAAATCAAATCTATGCTACGGGACAAATATATAGGATTGAAAATTTTGAAATAAAACCTATAAGACCAAATCTGAACAACATTAGTCCACATTGACGAAGAGTTAATAGACCGTCGCAAATATGACTAAATATGTACTGTTGAGCAAACTTATAAAACTGAAAATACTAAAATAAAATTTATAATTTCAAATTTCAAAAAATTAAAAATTTATATGACAATATGCACTTCTCCCGTTTATTTTTATTTGCTTATATTTATGTGTTGAACAACAAATCATGCTCAATTTTGTGCATTGATCAAATGAGAGATTTGACACGTGCACAAGTGAATCAGCCAACAAAAAAATGAGAAAGAAATCTCGAATAAAAGATCAATCAAAATATCTAATTTCTCCTTTGCCTGGATCAACATGATTATTTATTATTATTTTTAATTCAAGCAGGGTGAGGGTTTGAGAACAGCATGTGAAATGCTTCCCACCCTCTTTATTTCACCAATTACTTTTTCCGTTGTTGTTGGTTCCCCTGGGATCAACATGTACAACACAGTACAAGAGCCAAAGAGAACCCTTTCCTTGAATATTTTAGGAGAGGGAATCCTGGCTTCATACAAAAAATGGTATGAGAAACAACACAGTACAAGAGCCGAAGAGAGCCCCTTTCCTTGAATAATTTAGGAGGGAGAATCCTGGCTTCATAAAAAAAATGGTATGAGAAATATTACAGTGAGATAATACACAGATTGTTTTTGTTGGGAACCTTTACATGGTGATCAAATGGTCTTCTCAGCAAAGAAGACGACGGCCATCAGTTGTAGTGTATCAGAATCAGAGGAGCAGGCAGGAAGTAGTCTCGGCTTCTGCAGCAGAAGAAGACTTGATGTGGTGGAGCTTAGCCTGTTGCTGTGACCAGTAAGCTTGGGCCGATAGGACCCGGTCCAACAGCTCCTGCGGCACCGGTTCTCCCCTCCTCTGCTGAGGGGAGATCCTGGCAGTGTGCACCAGTGTCTTCCACTTATCCTGTCACAATTTAATAAAACAAAAAGGTCTCAAATTAATGCTTTCATACCCGGATCAGCTCTCAAACCAAATGGGACACTGCTTTAGATTCAAATGGTTTATAACCTGTCCAGGTCAAAACAAAAAAGAAAAGAAGTTGAGCTGAACAAAACCAAATTCAGAACTTGTCCTCAATTGGACCTGCCAGTTTAATCTAATTTCAAAACACCATTGTCTTAAACTTAAAAAGATCGCATGCGGAACTAGGTTAACTTCTGAGCTAATGAGAGGGTTCGAATATGGTGAATGAGAATAACCTTAGTAAAAGGAAATATTTTTAAACCTCAATCCTCGAAATCGTAATAGAAGAATGATTCAGAATTCATGCACAAACTTGTCTATTAAAAAGCTTCTTGAGCACAACTTAGGGAGCCCTAAGGTCATAAACTAGCTCTAAACTAGACTATTTAGACACTTAATTAACATGTATCAAACATGTTCCACAGACACAAAAGACACGAGTTGGTTGGACTGGTTTATGAATTGTTGGGTACTTACAAAATTATTTTAGAAACATTTAAATTGAATGCATAGTAGTGACATTTATAAGCAAATATTTATTATTACAAAATAAGTCCTTTTAACATACATTTCGTTAGTACAGGTGTCCATCCCAATAATGTTTATGAATAGATGTATGTGTGTATAAATATATGAAATTCTAGTATATAGTTTATGTACGAGTCCATAAATGAGAAGTCCGGAGTAGCTTTTGTAAGTGTAGCTTCGAGCTGCTTTCAGCCCAACCAAATAGATTCAGTGAATTGATGCTAAGTTCAACCTACTATTCCTGTCCCACACCCATAAAGACAGATTCTGATAATTAATGTTAGGTAGAACACCTACCCCACCACCACCATCTGTTGTTTATGAACAGCACCATAATCATTTAAAAGATGTCCCAACTTCTAATTTTGGTTTCCTGCAAAAAGGGTAAATTCCCCTGCATCTCTAAACAAACAGGACAGTACTAATGGAGGCGCACCGAGCTCATTTATCAGATGTGCAAATTTTACTAAAAGGTGCCAGCATTTCTTCTTACGTGGAAGAAACAAAATAGTACTAAGAAGAAAAACCTGGTCTACCTGAAGAAAATGACCCGAACAACTAGAAGAATTAATATTAGCGAAACTTTGAATCAAATGACTGCAAAGACCTTCAGATAATATAAACTTAATAATGAATAAATATTGGCAAAAAAATCAATTTGTGAAAATGAATAAATCCATTCGGAGGTTCAAAAAATAAGGCATGCAAAAAATATTGGAAAACTGAAAAAATTGTATTGCCAAAAAAAATACCTTCAGATCGACATATGTTCGGTGCTTTGCACTGTCAAATGCCTGAAGTTTGACGTCCCGCCACCTGAGAATTGGATGGAGATATATGTAAGAAATGGAATGGCCAGCAGTAATCCGTCATCAGGTCATTTGGAAGGGAAGCAATCAGAAAATAGACCTTCCAGTTCCAAGCTTTTCAACTGCCTGGACAAGTGCTTCCACTTCGGCAACAGAGAAGGGCCGCCTAATTCGCCTCTGAACATGTTCAGGACGCCTTGGCTTGGGGACTGGAGCAACAGTTAGTGCCTCTACACTTATGGGCGGAACAGTAACCAGCGCAAGTTTGTTAGCATTTGCTTTATCAAGTGAAGATGCATCAGTGCGGGAGTGAACTGAATCATGATCACTCTCAGGGCATGAGGTTAGTACAGGTTGTGGAGTGACTTCAGAGGCCTCTCCAATAGAAAGATCTAATGGAGGAATCCTGAACACAGAAACAAAAAAAGATCAATTATTACTGAAAAAGACAGTTTAATAACAGAGAGAACAATTTTTTGGATTAAGATTTAGACATTGACCCAATAGGAATTTTGGATCAGTTTAACTACGCAGTTGCAAATCTCCTAAATGTACATTTTAATTAATTCCACAAACTGTTAGATCATATATGGCAGTTTATTTAAATTCAGCAGAATTTATAAACTTTACAAACGAGTACAAATAGCAGATTGGCATGAATTGTTAGCATAGAAATAAGAGCTTTATAAAATGTTCCATTATGAGTATGCAGTTTAGTTACCTTGCTAATGGTTGAACAGCTTCATCGAGACATAGCAAACGGGGATCTCCAGAACGCTTTAGTGATGGTGGTGGTTGTGTTTGTGTTGGAACAGGCTCCAAAGTAAAACCTAAACTATCCAATTTCTCACTAGAAGAAATCCCAACCTGGCACAAAGTCTTGCTATCATCCCTAACTTTCTTCCCTTGAAGAACAACACCTACACGAAGTCCACCTTTGAGTATAGCTGTCACAGTCTCCATAACTGTCCTCTGCATAAGAATTATAAACACCATCCCACAAATGAGAAAAAAAGGAAGTTTTGTCTGATGAAATGACATATGTTCATGAGATCAACATGAGAAACTAGAGAAGACTCAACTGAACTTTAGTCAGAACTAATCCAATAAAGTGAATCAAATCCATGTTCCATGTAACTAGCATCTGCAACTAAATAATTCAATCTATATTATGACATTTACAACCAGCTAGAACATACCTTCAATGAACCTACAGTAGCATTCTCAGGAATCTCAATGAAAAGTTCCGGAACCTTAAAAGACTTGATGCTGAGTTTCACTGCACAAGAGAAAGAGACATTGCTCAGGATATGATTCAGGAAATCCATTTGAATTTTGCAATTTGCATGGTTATAGTACTAGCCAATATTGCATTCACATTATCAATTACGACAATAACCTGAGTTATATGATGAACTTTGCCCTATTCTGGTGGGTGACGCACCTTTTGCTGCATAAAGCAAATTCGATTATCTAGCATATTACATGTGTTCAGGAATTGTAAATGGTTGTATATCTAATATCTAATAAACCTTCAAGAGAAGTTCTGTGTGGATCATGTGCTTCTATTTTGATGCTGTTCTTCTCACACAGACTAGAAATATCCTCACTAAAGAATCCTCGATTAGATGCTGATATCATACACCGTTCAATCAGCCTCCTCCTCTTAAAGTAGCTCCTTTGTGTTCTTTGACGAGTATAACATATTTTCTTGCTGCGTAAAACAGCCTTTGTTTCTATATCTGGGAAGGACATAACATCTACTTAATATAATTTGGATTGTAAGAACCAGTTATAATTAGTAACCATGAAACAGAATTTCAATTTGCCATGAACAAATAATGGAAAACTATACAAGAATGCATACCATAATTAGAAACCCGATCATACTTCATCATATTTGGAGCTGCTTTCCGGTACTTCATGGAAAGCTTCCTTACTCCATGATCACCTATACACTGTGGCCTACAGGCCTTATTGGTAATGGTACTGCTAGGGTGAGAGCACCCAGAAGAGTTATCGTCATCATCTCTATGTACAACATTTTCAATGCCACTTTCAGGCTTGGGCAATGGGCTATTGCAAGGAAAATGATTCCTGCAAGCTGGAACTTCAGCGCTGCTGTCAGAGCTGACTAAAGCAAGATGTTTGGCATCCAAGTACATTGGATCCTCCAAGCTGTACATTTCTGGAGCATTGATTTCTAATCCGTTTCCAGGTATTTGGTTTTCAGAATCCAAGGGTCTTGTCAAGCCATCTCCTTCACCTTCAGCTTTTGCAAAAGCAGGAGACTTGCTTGTGGAGCCACATCTGCTAATGGTAGCATCAGAAGGATAACCAATCTTTACCCCATTATTTAAGATCACTGAGTCCTCGGCAATAGCATCTGATATGATAGACTTCACGGAAAGAGAAGCAGGTCCTGAATTTGTTGCTCCTGAAGCCTGCGAGTGTTCATCTGGGCCACAAGAAATCTGCTTTTCTATGACCTCAGGGTCTAAAACAGTATTATTACAGCTTTGCTGATCAAAAGCTTCAGTTTTTATAGGCACTTTTGTGCAGAATGCTTCCTGTTTAACCACATCCTTAGACGTTTCATTTATGCAGTATGGAGAGAGTGTAGAATTTTCATTGTCTGATAGCAATTTTCCAGCTATTGTGGCAAGCAAATCAATAGGACACATCTGATTTTCATCAGCTTTCTTTCTGACAGAGCGCTTTTTCTACAATTGGACGAGATGAGTTACAAAGTCTAACACCAATATAAACATATTAGAGAAATTGCATGAATTTTCATACTACCTTTGCTGATTTTGGAAATTGTGGCATAGGCGGAACCTGATAACCACTGTATCCATAATCCAACCTCTTCTGTATCACCATATCTCAAGAACACATACCACTAAGGAACTTATCATTTGCCAGCACAAATAACCACAGCATTTGCGTCCGCAATTTGTCTTCAAAACCAAATACAAGCAACAGAATCTTTCAAATTCCCTTCTAAGTTTCTTAAATCTGCATCCAGAAGCAGGAGAGGTAGCTCATTATAAACCTTGAAAATAACATTATACGCCATATCCTAGACCATCAAAGTTCGACCATTTCAATCATCTCCTTGAATCATAAAAAAGCACAAAGCCAAAACTGCATATTGTAAATAAGATTATTAGAAAAACTCAATCATCTATAAATCTACATGAATCAACATTTTTTTTTTTGAAAAAAGTACTTCAATGATTAGAATAGAAACTCTCAGAACGAGTACTAATGCATAAGGAGAAATGCCCATATCTTAGATTTGAAAAAAAAAACTTTTAAATCTGTAATTACAATTAAAAATTGCAAAACTTCAAAAGGACTTCTGTAAATATATAACAATATTTCCTATCTTCTTTAAAATCCTTTTTCAGAAGGCAAAAATATATGATCCATTTAAAAAAATATATACTTGACATCAGAGGATAAGAATCAAACTAGATCAATAAACATAGAGATAAAATAGAATTGAAACAAAAACAGCAGAAACAAGGAAACAGACGTGGTTCAAGTAAGGCACAAAACCTCTCCGAAACCACGAGATCTAATATCTAGAAGTCTGGTTATTAGATCAAAGATCTTACCTTTATTCCACTTGGAGCTATCTAAGGCTAACCCCATATTCTAATAGACTCGTGTTAGGTTGAAGGATTGAGGATCTTCCTAAAATTCCTGTAACCAAAGAATATACAAGGACACATTTTTTTCCAATCCCGATGAAAGGTTCCAAAACAACAATGAAACCCTGGAAGGAAGGGACCAAGACAGACGGGATCTGCCTCTTAAGTTCCCTTCAGAAAACCCATTAAACATTAATATCGAAACCATGATTTAATATCCAGATGAATTACTCGAGAAAAAGATCAAATTTTGCACAAATTAAATCCCGAGCTATCCTCCAACAAGACAAATCCCGAGGAATCGCAGAAGACTCGTCCATAAAAGAATCAAATTCCACCCGATCGTCAGACAAAATGGACAAATTCAAAATCTCCCTTGCAATCAAAGGAAAATTCGCCAAAAACCAGCCTCTTAAGGCCCATCCGAGGAATCACGCCTGGAAATTCAGCAGAATCTCGTGCCCTCACCTCCAAGACGGCAACTTGGTGAGCAAATCCGCGTGCAGATCTCAAAACCTCCCTCTGATCATCAAAAAACCTTCAGGATTCCGCAAATCCTCCATCGGACAGAGATCAGAGAACCCCCGACGCAAAAACATCATAGATCTCAAACGAGAACAGAATTGAAGATCCACTCCATTCCCAACCTCAGTCTCATCTCTTATAGGAAAAGCTTCACAGGATTACTCATCCATTCTCTTTCTTTCTCTCCTCCAATCGCTCCCAACCCCCAAACAAAGCATAGAGAAATAGAGATCGCCAAAACCCCTCAAAACCACCCCTTTTTTACTTAAAACTTAAACCCCATCTCTTCTCTCACACCTTTGACCCGTCCACCTGCCCATTCGGTAAACTCCACCTACTATCGCCCGTGACCTATTGACCATGTCTACCCTCTCCACCGATCTCCTACGCGTGTCCTCTCTCAACGATCTGACGGTTTCTAATTTTTATCAAATTTATGTTTGGTTAGAATACAATTATTATCAAATTCAACTGTAGGTGCGAATTCTAATTCCTTTCTGTTTCATTAGTTTACAACGTTCTACTGTCATTTAGTCCCTCGATTGGAGGGAGATTTATGTCATTTTAGAGAAATTGGAGCCACGTGGGAATAAAGCGGTGCCACGTGGAAGATATTAAAAGGTCACGATGAGTTGCTTTTAGGATGCCGTTATCTGATCTAGGCGATTTTTCCTCCACAAGTACACATATTTTTCGATGGAGAAATAATTAATAAATGGTATATTTTTTGAGGCGAAGATAACGGGAGGCGGAAGACGGCATTAAAAAACTGTGTATACTGTATATGTCGCTTTCGCCGTTTGAGGACGTTAACGGACGTCACGAGCCGTGAAGCGGTGAAGGGCGAGCAGCCACGAGAGTTGACGGCGTGAAGGTACGGGATAAGGGAGGGTACGCGCGTGTGGTCGGGAGAGCGCACGGGTTTTCCACGTGACGACGGTGTGAGAACTGTGAAGCTGTGTTGACTGCCGCACGTTCGCGATCGCTCGGCGGCAACGAGGAGACTGACACGTGTGGGGGTGTTGACGGTCAGTCCACAACGCCGTTTCTACAGCTGTCTTGGTCTCCGTCACGTTTTTACTCGCGAACTCAAGCGGATATAATTTAATATTTTATTGTCTCCTTTATTATTATTGAAAGTCTTATTTGGGAAAATTCTAAGTTTTTAATTGCCATTATTGGCAAAAAATAATGAGCGAAACACGTGTGAATAAAGCGTGCACGTCTTTGGAGTGACAACAGGGCTACTTATGGCAAAATATTGTTGAATTTGATTACCCACCCGCATATATTCCCAAAAAAACCCATTTCCTGCATCACGCAGAAAGAACACCTGACTCAAGCATGAGAAATCTACAGACTACTACAGGACTCATAATTCATCATTAATTAAACATTAAATTGCCAAATAATTTTTAATTTCGCATAGTAATTTTTAATTAATTAATTAATCAATTTTCACAATAACTTATTAAGAACATGTTTCGTTAAGCTAATAGGTAGATGATAACTACTGGCTGTGAGCAATTCAAACTAGTTAGTTGATAATCTTTTAAAGAATTTTGAACGAGTAATTATCATGTGATTCTGGACTAGAGAGACTCTTTGGGGTCTGGTCGGATCGCCCCTGAAGATGATTCGACTCGTGAACTAGACTCAGGTCGAACCAAGTACAATTCGGTTCGAGGGCTCCACCAAGTCATTTAAGGACATCTCGGTTCTTCATTTATTATTAAGGATTCGGTTGTAATGATATCGCAACATGAGGGATACAAATCGATCTATTTAGGGTATATACCCGCAGGAATTGTAGGAGAAATCATTGCCAAATACCTCGTCATGCTCTAAAAAATAGACGTGACAACGCACATAAGTATATTATTTGTTCTAATTTCATACACACCACACATCGAATACGTTCATACTTGATCGTCATAGTGTCTTTGCAGGTCACCACTGGAGCCACGTCTGGCCTGGAACCCGGAGGACGTTCGACTAGGGATGGCACTAGGGAGTGTTGGAACGGCGAAGTCCATCCTATACACAAACCTATTAAGAAAACTCAATCTCAAACCCGCAACTATTTTGAAGGAAAATTCTCAAACACTTTCCACTAATTTAATGGGTACCCATTGGGTTCTCGCTTTTCGCCCGTTAATAAAATTTCTATAAAAAAAATGTTCTACATACTTATCGATCATAACATCTGATCGACTTATACAAATAGTTCAAAATAACAAAAGGTGCTCAAATACAAATAACAAGTTTCATGACAGTAATCGTTCTAAAAAATTAATCATAACACTTCATTACATTAAACAAATGGCACAAATACTTAATTTTCAAATACAAGAAAGTAACTAAATCCCAATCAAATATGATAAACCATAATCATCTACGATCTCCAAGTCATCATCCACGTCCTCTTCCAATGCCGGAAACCATGGGAGAGAGAAAAGCATAATATGATAAAATCATGGGAGAGAGAAAAGCGGATGAGCAAACCATGGGAGATAGGAGGAAGAAATCGTGTGGGAGTGGAGGTCAGTGGCCACCGTGTGGGAGTGGAGGGGGAGGGGGAGAGCCGAAGACTATGGCCGTCGTGTGGGAGTGGAGGTGGAGGCGAAGAGTCAGAGGTCTGCGGCCACCATGTGGGGAGTGGAGGTCGCAAGCACCGTGAGGGAGAGCATGATGTTACGATGGGAAATTGGGGATGGGCGGATGAGTTGATGACTGGATGTAGGTGTGAAATATTTGAAATCCTAATTAAAATAGTATATTAAACCCTAATCAAAATAAGGGGAAAAAAAACTAAATTCTAATTAAAATAAGACAAGTTATTTTGTAGATATGTGTAATATGATGAATATTTTGATAATTTTATATTTAACGAGTTTAGGATGAATTTTAAAGTAAAATCATGAACCATTCTCAAATCTTACAGGATTTTCACCTTAAAATCCTATACTCTTTCCACGATCCAACGAGCAAAACCGGCTAATGACCTATCAGGATCTGAAACGGATGAAATACTCATTTACACAAATCCGTTGTGATCTGAGACACCATAGATCTCATACAATAACATATTCATGAAATATTTTTTACTAAAGAAAGTCGATAACCAATAGTATTAGCCTAATATCTTACTTAAATACCTTAATTTTGAGGGTGATTTGGTCCAATTAACTAAATACTTGTAATTATTTGTTAGGGGGTAAGAAATTAATCGGCCTGCTATTAATTTCCTCAACTACCTTTGGAGGGCAGAATTAATGTTAACGAGCAGAATAATTAATAATGACTAATGAGGGGTTGAACATGAAAATGCATAATGTTGAGGGGTTGGTGACCAAATGGATTTGCTTTTAGCTACTATTGGAATCCCTTTTAGTATGTGGGATTAGATTAGGGTGTACCTTCAATTGGCCCACCACTTCCACTTGAGGTTGATGCCGCAAAAAGAAGCAAAGGCTTTAATTTTTGCTATTCTATCAAATTATTCTTAAATAAGCACATTATATTAATTATTAGTGATTAACTTATTTTATTAATTGATTCGACCAATTAATTTACCAACGTAAAATAACTATTTTTCAAACCTATATCTTTACCCTTCTTCATCATGAGTTCAATGTTTGGACGTCTCTTGGACCCCTCGACGATAAACATATTTTGATAATGAATTTTACTAGTCCAAGGGTGTGTTTGTTTTGTTAAATGCATCGCATCGGACATTGGGCATTGAACTATAGGGACGGTGCTGGTTCTGGACAATGTGTCAGTATGTTGTATCTTATTTGTTTCGCTAAGCACTGAACAAAAAGAATATGTATTGAATGGTAAAAGCGTCTAATATGTATTGAATGTTGTCTCGAGATTTTTCTTCGAAGAGCAAAATGGCCCATAGTCCAGTGAGGAGACACTCATGTAGTACGGTACCAAAGTACATTTTGCAAAACAAACGCACCAGACAATGTTGTTCGATAACATGTCTTTTATTGTTTCCTAAAAGAAAAAAATATTCCCATTAGTTACTTGTATAAAGATATTTGATAAATTAGTTGTTAATTATTAGTTGTTAGTTCTTTGAATATTTATGAACCGATAAATAAGCACACAAGAATATTTTGGTTCTACTTGGCAATTAATGTTAGTTAATTGTATTATCATCATTCTTTTATACAATATTTAAAAAAAATGAAATTTATTTAGTAAAAATAAAAAATATCATTTAAATAGTAAATGGAAAATGTTTGTGTTCTTGTATTGTTTGGAGATATGAATTTTACATAAATAAATTTATTATTTATTAGTATTATAACTGAAACTAACTGTTTGAATTTATAATTATAACTCATTTTGTATTTAGAAATACGTAATTGGTTACAAAAAGTGTTGTTATATCCTCTTAAAAATATGCCTAAGAATTTTTCTAATATTCATAGTAACATGAGTTGTAGGGTTCGTTCGTTTCGCATAATTTTAAGATGCAACACTGGACAACATTCATTGTCCCGTGTTCGTTTGCAAAAAATATATCATGGACATGACAAGAGTAATGTCTTGGTACAGTACACCAGACTCATTTTTTTGTTACTCAAATTTGGAATAACAAGAGCTTGTTACTTTGGTACAAGGTTGAAAATGACAACAATAGTCTTTTATATATATATATATATTTAATATATGTTAAAAAATTCAAGAATGTTCCAATATTTTTTCCAAAATGAGTATATTTACGTTTAAAGAGAATATATTTAGATCAAAATATAGTATATTTAGATAGAAAATGAGTATATTTATATACTTAAATGAATATATTTGGATCAAAAGAAAATATATTTAAATAGAAAAAAGGTATAACTATATATTTAAAGGGAATATGTTTAGATTTTAAAAAGGTATATTTAGACATTAAAAAAATTGATAAAAATGGGATGTATATATATAGAAAGTACATCTAGACTCAAATATATTTTGATAGGAATGATGTATATATGTGTTTAAAGAATATATTTGGACTCAAAGAGAGTATATTTGATAGAAATAGTTATATATGTTTTTAAAGAGAATATTTAAATTAAAAGAGAGCATATTTTGATAAAAACTGAGTATATATCAATATTTAGAGAGAGTATATTTGGATTAAAAGATAATTTATTTTGATAGCATTGATATTTTATATATATAGAGAGAGATAGAGTATATTTGGATCAAAATTATTTTTTAGTCAAATAAAACACTATGATTATGCATACTTACTATATTAACAGGTATACTTAGTATGTGAGGCGGTGTGGTCGCGTTGTCGATGACGCTATGACCTTCATGTCACAACATATTAGTTAATTAATCTACTTGTGGTATTATTATAATAGAACATATTAATTGGATGTATAATCATTATGCTAATTAAGATAAATATTTAATAATAATAATAATATGATATTATCTGATATGCTTTACACGATGAAATAAATAAAAATAATAATATAAATAATATTTTTATCAAATTATCTTATCATGTGTTGCGATAGTACGAAACGAACATAATATAGTACTAAAAATGATGTCTAGTATCATGCAAAATAGGATGAGATTATTTATTAGATTATCCTGTACATTTTATATTGTACTAGACAATTTACTAAACGAACATACTCGTAATTTCATCGACAGAGCAGTGCTCGATCCGAGCATAATGAGAATTATTAAGTATTACGAGGATTTAATATTTTTTTTATTAAAATGATGGATCCAATGAATGAGGAGCTAGTGCTTCGAGTTGAAGCAAATAAATAATGTTGCTTGACTCCCCCCACGTTGAAGGTGATCCACCAAGCTGGCTCTCACGTTGCCATTGCTTGTGCTTAATTGCGGGAGGTCTCCTTTTCCAACAACATTTCCCATCTCATATGCACCAAGCTGGCTCATGTGTCATTTTTGGTTGGCTTATTTATGTTTATGCTATGTGATATATAGGGTCCGTTTGGTTTGCTAAAAAACGAGGAACTGGACTGGACATCCGCTCATGTCCCCCGTTTGGTTTGCAAAAGAAGCTTCGGGACAAGGACTTCTTCTTGTCCAGGACAGGATTTCCACCCATTTTGGTGTACCGAGAAATTTATCGGTACACCGAAATCGGGCGGAGGACAAGGGCTGCAATTGTCAAAATTACCCATTCCTTTGATCGTAGAATCGTCGGATCGAGTCGAGGTGAATACCAAAGTTGTAAATTTTCGTATGCTGAACGCGATGGTGGTGTCAGATTTTAGATTGGAAATCGTTTGGTATGATTTTTATATTTTTCGGTATGATTTTCAGGAACATAATAACAAACAACTAGCGTGCATAAAACATTGGTGCAAATATGCGATACATAATGAAACCAATGATACAAATGTGAATAACAAAATCTACCGCACAGTAACAACAGAGAGAAATTTGATGATTAAAGTAAAATCACTAAAGATCTCTAATTTTGAGCCGATTAATCGGGTGGGCTCTTGTCTCTTTGTTCTGGATACTCAGAAGCATAAACACAAATAGCTAATATGAAAAAATA
The DNA here is from genome assembly GCA_034359265.1 of Canna indica. Taxonomy (NCBI): domain Eukaryota; kingdom Viridiplantae; phylum Streptophyta; class Magnoliopsida; order Zingiberales; family Cannaceae; genus Canna; species Canna indica. The sequence goes on from CP136896.1 coordinate 72,536,301, forward strand.
ATTGCTGCAAAAACACGTCCGTGAATCAATCAGAGATACAAATGCAAACATCTAACAGACTAACACAATCAACACCGTGAGGAACTTGTTGATGAAAATCATATCACAAGAGATCTCTCCTTTTGTTCAAACGAGAAGGGGGTTTGAGAGGGAGAAGTTGAGATCATTACCTGAGGGTTGTTTAAGGGGAGGGAGGAGGAGGAGGAGGAGGAGACAAATGAGCGGTCGATGGCGGCGGCGCAAGGAAGACAGCACTTTCCTTCGGGAAGATTGGAGCCAAGTAGCGAACTGGTATAGTCATATCGGATATCGGATTCATCAAATCAAATGAGTCCGAGTTAGATCCAATATGAAGTCGGATTGTTAAAAATAGCCGATCCGCTTATGCTACAATAATCATAATGCATATACCCACTTTCACATAAATTTTGTTCGTTGAGACATTTATCTATAAATATTAAATAATACTTCAAGATACTCACACTCTTTACTAAATCAACTTAACTTTTTTACAAAAAAAAAATTATGTGTTATGACGTTTGAACAGAATTATCTTCTTTTAAAATGTAATATAACTACACAAAAATATCTAAAAATCATGAAAAATAACATTTTAATGTTATAGGTGAATATTTTTTAACAAAATGAATGATAAACTATGGTGCAAATATGCGATACATAATGAAACAACTAGCGTGCATAAAACATTGGTGCAAATATGCGATACATAATAACAAACAACTAGCGTGCATAAAACATTGGTGCAAATATGCGATACATAATGAAACCAATGATACAAATGTGAATAACAAAATCAGGAACATAATAACAAACAACTAGCGTGCATAAAACATTGGTGCAAATATGCGATACATAATGAAACCAATGATACAAATATGAATAACAAAATCTACCGCACAGTAACAACAGAGAGAAATTTGATGATTAAAGTAAAATCACTAAAAATCTCTAATTTTGAGCCGATTAATCGGGTGGGCTCTTGTCTCTTTGTTCTGGATACTCAGAAGCATAAACACAAATAGCTAATATGAAAAAATAATTGCCGCAAAAACACGTCCGTGAATCAATCAGAGATACAAATGCAAACATCTAACAGACTAACGCAATCAACACCGTGAGGAACTTGTTGATGAAAATCATATCACAAGAGATCTCTCCTTTTGTTCAAACGAGAAGGGGGTTTGAGAGGGAGAAGTTGAGATCATTACCTGAGGGTTGTTTAAGGGGAGGGAGGAGGAGGAGGAGGAGGAGACAGATGAGCGGTCGATGGCGGCGGCGCAAGGAAGACAGCACTTTCCTTCGGGAAGATTGGAGCCAAGTAGCGAACTGGTATAGTCATATCGGATATCGGATTCATCAAATCAAATGAGTCCGAGTTAGATCCAATATGAAGTCGGATTGTTAAAAATAGCCGATCCGCTTATGCTACAATAATCATAATGCATATACCCACTTTCACATAAATTTTGTTCGTTGAGACATTTATCTATAAATATTAAATAATACTTCAAGATACTCACACTCTTTACTAAATCAACTTAACTTTTTTACAAAAAAAAAAAAATTATGTGTTATGACGTTTGAACATAATTATCTTCTTTTAAAATGTAATATAACTACACAAAAATATCTAAAAATCATGAAAAATAACATTTTAATGTTATAGGTGAATATTTTTTAACAAAATGAATGATAAACTATGGAGCCACATGTGCTTCTAAATGGAAATAGGATAAATTTCCTTAATTTATTATTTTTATTTTTGCATAAGATTCAAAAATTATTGTTCTCTCAAGATACAGTGGATATAACGAGCACTAGATAGTTTCATCGGAAAATATTTTTTAATAATTAATTCAAAGAAATAAAATGAGTATTGAACCGAGATAAAAATGAGTGACTTAGGGGGTGACAAAGGCGACGAAGGCGACAAATTGGGTGACGATCCCGAAACCAAAAAAACCAGATCCATCAGATCCAAGGGTTGAAATTGGTTCATCGAGTGAAAGTTTTCTCCCGCCGGGTGTGGAGAAGGATTCTATTGCTCAAGAGGATGAAGACAATCGGAGGAAAATGATCAAGCGGAAGAGATTAGATGAAAAACAAAGAAATCAACCGAGCTCTTGGGCGGGGTTGTTCAACATGTCAAAGGAGTGGCAAAAATCGACGAAACTCAATGCAAAGATCAAAAGGATTCAAGAAAGCTCGAAGGGGAAGGTAATTTTCATAGCTGAGGAGGATCGGGAGAAGGTACGAAATGAATGCAAACTTATATTTTATGGCAATTTTTTTCAAAGAACCCCCTTGTTAGAAGCTGTGAAAAATATAATGCCTAAAATATGGAGATTAAAGTCGGAATGTGAAGTAATTGACTTGTCGGCAGGTTTTTTTGCTTTTAAATTTTTGACTGAAGATGATTACTGGAAAGTATACACTGAAGGTCCATGGTTCTTAAGGGGGCAAATTCTATTAGTTATTCCATGGAAGGAATGCTTTCAGCCCCTAAAAGAAATCATAATGTTGTTCCTGTATGTATTCAGATGTCGGACCTTTCTCTAGAGTTTATGCATAATTCTATTCTACCACAAATAGCTGCAATAGTTGGCAAACCAGTGAAAATTGATGATGTTACTTTGTCGAGAAAAAGAGGCAAGTTTGTCTGGATATGTGTGTTGCTTGATGTGAAAAAACCAATTCGGCAAGGTATATGGGTGGAAACTGAAAAAGGAAAATTCTTTCAAAGTATTGCTTATGAAAATCTACCAAAGCTATGCTTCAACTGTGGTAAAGTAGGGCATTAAAAACATGAGTGTATAAATGAAACGATTGATAAAATAGGAGACAAGAATGAGAAGCAAAAGGAAAAGAAGTTAAGAATGAGGACATATATGGACCTTGGATATAGGCTTAGAAAAAAAAGAAATGGTGTAAAAAGTAGCAACAAAAGTGATGGGATGTTGAAGAACTTGTTTGTAGTACTGAACAATCCTACATTTGAAAATAATGCAGGTCAGGACAAAATATTAGTGGACAAAGGGAAAAATATAAAGGTAGAAGAAGATGGATATAGAAGGATGGAGGTAGATATGAATGGGTTTGTTTCAGAGCAAAGGAGGTAAACCAGGGGAATAAGGGAAGACAGTGGAAGATAAAAGAAAAAGAAACTCAAAATATGGTGACAAAAGTGGCAGATATAAAAGAGAAGGAGATAGAAATTGTGCTATTTGAAGCAAAAGGAATGGAGGAAGATAAGGAGGAGCAAATGTCAGAAACCAAATTGAAAGATAAATTTTTAGAAGAGCTATCAGAAAAATTGAGTAACTCTTTTTCAAGAATTCTTGAGAATGAGTTTGCAAAAGAGGACTTTTTAGAAGATGGAATGGACCAGAACTATCAAGAGGAGAGGAAGGAAAAATAATGAAGGCAAGAAGAGGTTCCTTAAGCCAAAGAAATAAGGTATTGGTGAATGTACGACTGAGTTTCAAAAATGTTAGAATGAAGAAAAGAAGATATTCAAAAGAAACAAATGCAAAAGGAGATGAAGGTGATCCAATAGAAGGGGATATGGAAGGGAATGTTCCAATTCAAAAATTATAAAATTTATAAGCTGGAACATAAGAGGTGCAAAGAAACCTGATACTGATGACTATCTTTGGTCACTAGTAAACAGACATAAAGTGGATGTAATTCTACTGCTTGAAACTCATTTAGATGAAAAAGAAGCTAAAAAGTATATAAAGTGGAAGAACAAAATTTGGGATGGAGATTATGTTATCAGTAATGGAAGATCAGGTGGTCTGATTCTAATGTGGAGAAAATTAGTATTAAAAGGCAAAATTATTTTCAAGGATAAACAATCAATGAACTATGTATTTGAGAAAAATGATGGAAAATATTTCTTACTTACATACTGGTGTTTATGCAAGTGTGAACATCAAAACTAGAAGTTCTCTATGGAAGAGATTGAGTGAGGTAGATAATCTGAGTAAGCCATGGATTATCATGAGAGACATGAATTGTATAACAAAAGTTGAAGAAAAGAAAGGGGGAAAAAAGTTTGTAGAAAATACATCTGCAGCATACTTCAGAAATTTCCAAAGTGGACTAGGATTGTTTGAGGCTAATCACAAGGGTCCAAAGTACACATGGTCTAATCAAAGAAAAGGAGAGAGAGAAATCTTGGCAAGACTGGATAGGGTTTACTTCAATGCAGAATGGTTAGATTGGAATATAAATTTTATGGTAAAACACTTATGTCTACTTAATTCTCATCACAGACCAATTTTGGTCAAAAGTGAGGACTGCAGCAGAAGAAATGTGGGAAAAAGAGAAAATGACTTCACTTTTGAATATTTTTTGTTAGAATATCCACAGTTAAAGAAAATTATAGAGGACTACTGGAGTAAAAATGGTGAACAGCTATGGAAGTGGTGGGTATGTTAGAAAAAAAATTGGAAGAGACAAACAAAAACCCTGAGAAAGTTGGAGGTAAAAGAAGAAGTAGAAGGTCTTTCAGAAGAGGAGCAAATATATATGAGAATACTCATGAAGAAATTGATAGCTCTAAATAGACAAGTGAAGCTGAAATGATGGTCAAAATCCAGAAGCAATTGGCTGGAAAGTGAAGATAAAAAATTTGAAATATTTTCATAATCTTGTGAAAATAAGAAGAATCAGAAATAAGGTGAAAAAATTAGAAGACAATGATGATGCTATTACAGATGATAAAGAGATGGTTAGAAGAATGGCACAATGGTATGTGAACCTATGGAAAAGATAAGAATCAATGATTGATATCCAGGAAACATTGAAAGACTATGAATGGAAAAGCATTTCAGAAAAGGATAGTAGTGATCTATGCAAAGCTTTGGGAAGGGGTAAAAGTCCAAGAAAGGATGGATTTATATTGGAATTTTATTTGCAAAACTGGGAAGTTATGGGGAAAGAAATAAAGAAGGAAATGGATTTCACAGCAATGTAGTATTACCTAATGGATGGAATCAGACCTTATTATTAATGATTCAAAAGAAGGGAAATGCTACTAAACGGAGTGAATTCAGACCAATAACCTTATGTAATGTTCTATACAAAATATTGGCAAAATGTTTGGCAAACTGGATGAGACCATTGCTAAATAAGATCATCAGTAAGGAGCAATCTGCATTTGTGCTAGGATGAAGAATACAGGACAATATCTTAATTGTATTTGAAATCATCAATTCATTTTATACTTCAGGAGCAAGGATACCTTATGTGATAATGAAGCTAGATTTACAAAAGGCTTATGACATGGTCAAATGGGAAGCAATCTATGAAGTGATGAGGCTGATGAAATTCCCTGAGGCAATGATTAAGTGGATCAGTGGATGCATTGAGAAAGCTGTCTTTTTCTATAAATTAAATGGAGAAATATCAGAAGCATTTGAAGGGTATAGGGGAGTTGGACAAGGTGATCCCATGTCACATTATCTATTCATTATAATGGAAGAAATGTGATTGTCAAAAAATTTGTAGAGTTGAGGCTGATAATTTCATTCAAGATCAATAGTTTTGAACTGTGTCATCTTTTATTTGTAGATGACCTGATATTTACTGTCAAAGGGCATGACAAATCATTGAAAGGAGTGAAGATTAGGGGTGTCCAGTGTTCGGTTCAACCCGAACCGAACCGAACCAAAAAACTGAATCGAATTTTTCGGTTCGGTTCGGTTTCAACGATTATAGGTTCAGTTCTTGACCTGAACCGAATCGAATTTTGAGTTTCGATTCGGGTTTGGTTCCCATAATTCGGGAATCGACCCGAATCGAAAACTGAATTAATTAAAAAATAATATACTTTTTAAAAAATTTAATACAGATAAGTAAATGGGTATTAGGAAATAATTTTTAATTTTTAATTTTTAACCGAATTAATTAAATTTTTGGTTTTCGGGTTGAAAATCGAACCAAACCGAATAATTTCAGTACGGGTTAGATCGGTTTAGGCATAATTCGGTTCGGGTTCGGGTTGGAATTCAGGTATAAAAAAAATTTGGTTTGGTGAATTTTGGTTCGGTTCGATTCGGGTTGAACCGAATGGACAGCCCTAGTGAAGATAGCCTTGGATTATATTGCAAACTAACTGGCAAATGTGAAAACTAACTAACGGTGCAAGATTAATGAGATCAACCGTTGTCCTCATTGCCTCGTCCCAAAAAGAATGGCAATTTCACTTGAGAAAGCATACAACGAACCCTCTCAACAATTGTGCGGTCCATCCTCTCTGTAAGCATGTTCTGTTGTAGTGTCTTAGGTACCATGTTCTCAAGTCCGATCTCATGAGTTTTGCAATAGTCCTCGAAAGGACCTCTATACTCACCACCATTATCAGCTATGACACTTTTCAATTTCATGCTAGTTACTCTTTCCACTGCCACATGGAAGTTCTTGAAAATCTCAATCACCTGATCTTTAGTTCTCATAGGATAAGCTCAAACCTTCCTGGAGTGGTCATCTATAAAAGTCACATAATAGAGAGCACCACCAAGAGATCTATCAGACCTGAAACAAACATCCCAGTTTGCACAAGATCCAAAATATGATCGCATCAAGATGGACAACTTCTAACAAAAGAAACTCTCCTCTATTGACTAGCTAAACAATGATCACAAGTACTCAAGTGCATACCTTTAACGCGCAAAGACTGTGTTAGTGTTGGTCTTTGTATGTTGGCTATATTTGACAAAAGTATTCCAGTATGATCTCGGTCTTAACTATGAGGAACTCTGCATATATTGCAGAAAGTCTCAACTGTGTGAAGACAGTCTCAACTGCTCTGGCAACCTATGATTTTCATGTAAAGGATGCAACGCAAAAAGAGGATTTTTTGTTTCCCCCAAAGATAATGACTCTTGGTCTGCATTATTAATGATGATTTTCTTTGTTGACTCCGGGATCTTTTAATCATCATTAATTCTTTATTTGCCCGAATAACTGCTTTAAATATTTCGAGATGTTACTCTTTGATTTTTATTGTCTTTAGGAGTTATTCGTTGTCTATTTATTTTTGAACCGATGATTCTTGGTTGTTAAATTGATGGGTTCATTAAACAAATAGTTATGAACAACATTGGTTCAGATCTTTCAAATGTTATATATAAATTCAAATAAAAAGATCCGATCTGCAACACTCTCCATGTACGAACACTGTGTTGCCAATTATTGAGAGGAGTTGAGACTATTGAGTGCAGAAAGGCAACAATCAACATTTCTTATCTTCAGGAGAAGATTTATTTCAGACGGATAACTCACTACAACACAAGGCTGTGTGGAGGATGAAACTCTATGGCTGGGATGTCATAGAGAGGCAAGTTAGTATGTACTTGTAATAGCAAATAGATTTTTTTATTATTTCCAATTCACTACAGTATTGGTAGTCGGATTTCAGGTGTGAAATCCAAATGACTTATACTATACTTATAGAGAGTGAATTGAGCATCTGTCCGGTGAGTGCCCTGCAGATTAGGTGACTGGTCTTGTCACTGAACCGCGTAAACAAACCTCTTGTGTTTGCGTATGTTTTTATTTTTGGTTATTACTTTGCTTCTAGTTGCAACTTCCTATTCAACTTCCCTTAACAGAGGTTCCCTTAGAGACATATACTGTCAATTGGTATCATAGTGGTTATACTAACCTTTTCATGCACAAGATCCTTGGTGTCTCTCTTCTTTTTTAGGCTCAAGATCGAAGGAATGCCTATGGGAAATTCCTTCAATGTTCCTCCTTTACTTATCGGAACAAACTATGCCTATTGGAAGGCTAGGACTCTATAGAGATTGACTACACTCCTCCGAAAACACCTGATGGGACTGAGCTCAAGCCAAAGAACCAATACACATCAGCATAAATAGTTGCAGCAAACTATGATAATAAAGCCCTAAATGTTATCTTCAATGGAGTTGATCCTTCTCAATTTAAACTAATCTCTGCTTGTACCTTGGCAAAGCAAGCATGAGAAATTCTAGAAATTAATCATGAAGGATTCCTGACTCTTCGAAAGTCAAAAGTTGAAATCCTCAACACCAAATTTGAGAATCTGAAGATGGGAGAAGATGAAAGCATACAAGACTTTCATGGGCGTATCAAAGACCTCATGAACAATGCTACCAACCTTGGAGAGTCATTCTCTGAAGAAAAAGTAGTAAGGAAAGTTCTGAGATCTATGCCTACCAAGTTCGATATGGTCGACCGGCCGATCGACCAGCGGACGGTAACGACTAGTTTTAGGGCCGCTGAATGGTGTTTTACCCGAGCTCTTTTCATGCTTCTCTATATAAACATATACCCAGCCTTCCTTATGTCATTTAACTATTATTGAGCCATTATATGTGATACAAAAGCTTTCATTGAGCCACTTCTCTTGAGAAACCCTAGCTTGGAGTCTAAACCCTTGATTGAGCCTTGTCTTTTTCTGTTTCATCATCAAAGGCATCAAGAGGAAGCTAGGAATCTTGTTGTGGAGCTAAGTACTTTATTGTTTAATTTAGGGTAATTACCTGGATATATCCTGAACTTTGGACTTTGTTTCAAATGTATCATGAACTTTCATTTCACCAAATTGTATCATAAACTATTATATTTGTATCAATTGCATCCCTTCGTCAAAATTCTGTCACCTACTCCGATAACCGTGTGACATGGCTTGCACACATGTTTTGGCCTAAGGTTTTCTACCTTAGTCTTAATCTCGATTTTGATTATAACAAACATGGAACTAATGTTTCATGGAGAAATATTTTTAGGTTCCATATCGATTAGTGCTCGATGTCCTCGATCGAAAATATCTAATAAATCAAAAAAATCGGAAGGACATTGATCGACACGTTCGGGTTCGTCGTGGAAATTTCTCGAAGCTCGACGTATGCATCGAAGACGTCTTGGACGAGTCTAAAGAACACATGGAAAGCTCTCCTAATTGACGCACGTTGAAGAACGAATCCCAGAAAAGAAACGCGCAAGAAGAAGGCTGAAAAAATCAAGTTCAGCCTAGGTTCGGTCGACCGAATATAGAAAAAAATTGGCAGTAGCCTATTCGGTCAACCGGGCAGTCGACCGGACGAAGTCGAAAATTGGCAGTAGCCAATTTAGTCGACCGATCAGTCGACCGAAGATGGTGAAAAATGGCAGAAGGCTACGTCGGTCGACCGGTCGGTCGACCGACCAATGCCAAAAATTGGCAGAAGGCGCTTCGATCGACCGATCGGTCGACCAAATTGCGGATCACAGGATCATGACTCATTCGGTCGACCGAACATCGCGATTAAGGCACAGAAAGCCAACGGTCGCTGGGCGGTCGATCGGTCGATCGATCGACGATCGACCAGCAAGCGACCGAACGACAGAAACAACTAGTTTTTCGCCCCGTTGAGCTGCGGTTCGATTAAGGGGTTATAAATACTCCTCTCCATCCTTCATCAACAAGCCTCAATAATTGATCCAAGCTTCCATTGAGTAATATTTGATCATCTCTACAAGATTTTATTGAGCCATCCTTTCAAGAACCCTAGTTTTGATCTTCTCACCTTGATTTAGCCTTCAAGCTTCACCAATTCATCATCTCAAGGCATCATGAGGACTAGGGAGTATCTTTTGGAGCTAAGTACTTATTGTTTAATTTATTGCTCCAATTGTTATTGTATTTTGTTATTTATTTCATAAATCATTCCTAGAATAATTTTGATAATTTGAATGACAGCTAGAAATATTCACTTTTTCATTGAAAATAATATAGGATGAAAAATAAACTTAGACAACTCATTTTGAGCTCCAACTTAACACACGCATCTTAAATGATCATTCAGCGATGTCTGAAAAGTTTGAAGCAAAATTATCAACTTTTGAAAAAATACCTAAAATTTATGAAAATGCCCTTGGACTTTCAGGAATTTTATGAATTTATAGAAAACTGATTTTGTATGAATTTAAAAGTTTGATTTTTTGAAAATTTGAAGTATACTTTGACCCATGTCAAAAAGTGACTTAGAAACCTCATTTTAAGCCCAAACTTGATCAATATACTTAGATTCACTCATGTTAGCTATCTAGGTACCTAAATTTGAGAATACATGAGTAGATAGCAAAATTTGATACTTAGTCATTTTCATGCTTTTATGCGTACTTTGAATGAAATTGTGCTAAGTTCATATTTTGATCAAATGACATTAGTTTCACCTCAAACTTGATATACATGCTTTAAAAGACCATATCTTGGTATTTTGAAAGTTTGAATGAAATCTAAAAATGTCATGAAAAAGATATGATATTCACGAAAATATCCATACTTGAGTACATACATGATTGTTAGTTTTGGATTCTATCATTCATTGATATCATGTATTGATTAGTCTCAAAATTGATATAATATTTTCATCCATTGACTTAGTTGACTTTGGCTTTCATGAAAAATATTTTCTAGTCTCAACCTTGATTTTAATTATCTTTTCTAGCCCTTTTTGATTGATGTCAAAAAGGGGAGAAAAATATAGGTAAAAAGGGAAGAAAATATAGGTTAACCATGCATATAGATAGGGGGAGTTCCATTATATAAATATGCATGTTGATAGGGGAGAAATCCTTTAGTTGATATCCTTTATGCTTAATTGTAGATATTTTCTTAAGGATGTTTGTCATCATCAAAAATGGGGAGATTGTTGGCCTAAGGTTTTCTACCTTGGTCTTAATCTCGATTTTGATGATAACAAACATGGAACTAATTTTTCATAGAGAAATATTTTTAGGTCCCATATCGGTTAGTGCTTGATGTCCTCGATTGAAAATATTTGAGAAATCAAAAAAATCAGAAGGACATTGATCGGTGCGTTCGGGTTCATCGTGGAAATATCTCGAAGTTCGACGTGTGCACCAAAGACGTCTTGGATGAGTCTAAAGAACACATGGAAAACCCTCCTAATTGACGCACGTTGAAGGATGGTTCCCAAAAAAGAAGTGCGTAAGAAGAAGACTGAAAAAATCAAGTTCAGCCTAGGTTCGGTCGACCGATCGATCGACCGAATGTAGAGAAAAATTGGTAGTAGCCTATTCAGTCGACCAAATGTAGAGAAAAATTGGCGGTAGCCGATTCGGCCGACCGGTCGATCGACCAAAGATGGTGAAAAAATGGCAGAAGGCTACGTCGGTCGACTGACCAATGCCAAAAATTGGCAGAAGGTGCTTCGGTCGACCGATCGATCGACCGAATTGTAGATTGTAGGATCGCGACTCATTTGATCGACCCATCGGTCGACCGAACAGCACGATTAAGCCACAAAAAGCCAGCGGTCACTGGGTGGTCGATCAGTCGATCGACCGATGATCGACTAGCAATCGACCGAACGACGAAAACAACTAGTTTTCCTCCCGTTGAGCTGTCGTTCGGTTAAGGGGTTATAAATACTCCTCTCCATCCTTCAACAACAAGCCTCAATAATTGATCCAAGCTTCCATTGAGCCATATTTGATCATCTCTACAAGATTTCATTGAGCCATCCTTTCAAGAACCCTAGTTTTGAACTCCTCACCTTGATTTAGCCTTCAAGCTTCACCAATTCATCATCTCAAGGCATCAAGAGGACTAGGGAGTGTCTTTTGGAGCTAAGTACTTATTGTTTAATTTATTGCTCCAATTGTTATTGTATTTTTTTATTTATTTCATTGTAATTGAATTTGTGTAAACCTAGGTTGCTAGGTTTGATTGAATTGGTGATTGCCTTGGCGTTAAGGCTTAAACCCACCGTTGTAAACATAGTTTACTAGGATTAGTTCTAGTTGTCCCTTAGGTTGAGGTGGGAGAGTACTCTCGGTAGGAAGGCGGGATACTTCCGGGTGTGGAAGTGCCTTCGGTTGGAGAGCGGAGACTTTTCGGTGAAAAGTTCTCATTGTAAGGGAAACAAGATTAATCTAGTAAAACTTAGTTTGAAAATCCTAAGCGGGGTGCTTAGGTAGTGGAGTAGGCATTGGGGCCGAACCACTATAAACAATTGTGTTAGCATTGATATTTTATTTATCTTTATTGCTTCATATTTATTGCTTCTACTTGCTATCAATATCGTGCTTAGCCTAACTAATCAAGAAATGATTAAAACCGAAATTAGGCGACAAGTTTAGATAACATACTATTCACCCCCCCTCTTGTGTGCCATTTCACCCAACTACGTGGATTAAAAAATAAATTTTTATTTTAATATTTTGTTTTCATGTATGCTTCACATTTACTCCAGTCGGACCCCGCTCGCTCCGCTAGTTTGTCACGGGCCACGAGTTCATCGCTGACCACGAGTTCACCGTCGGCCATGAGTTCACCGCCTGTTCGCTCCCTCCGCGAGTTCATCCTGGAGACGCTCGAGTCGGAGGTGCGTGGGAGACTACTTCACATGTGCCGGCGGTCGCGTCATGGACCTGCATGACCTGCTCAATCGACGTGGTCGTTGCCGCTTTCGTCTCCGTTCCCGTAGTTGGTGAAGAGCCTGGCCAGCTCAACTAAGGGCGATACATGGCCCTTATTGGGCATTGGTACTATCATATGCATTGGGTAGTAATATCAAAACACATGCATTGTTATTGGGAAAAAACTTATATGGGCAGCCTGCCCATATAAATCTCTATGAACGAGTGGATGTGAGCTTTAAGCGACTGATCATGGATAAAAAAATAAATGGATATGTTCATATACATTTCTTTTTTATTCATGTTCATATCCATTCCTTTTCCATCCATGTTCAGTCGCGTAAAGTCCATATCCACTCATTCATAGGTTTTCTATGAACATGAGGAGGACGGGGAGGAGATCAAGTTGCAACAAAGATAACTAAGGAGCCAACAACTATTGCTCCCAACAACAAAGAACCAAGGAGCCAACAACAAAAACAAAGAAAAAAATGCAGCAATTGGAACATTGCCATAGGAAGAAAGTTGTGAAGGAAACTCACTAGCAACCGTGTTCATTTTAAGAGGCTTGTCGAGGAAGGTGCAGCGTCCAAGAAAGTGCGGTGTAGTTGAGGATGCATGAATTAAATTCGGTATAATATAAATATATAATATGAAAAACACAACCAGCAAGCAATAGGCAAAGAATAGCTATTCCTTGTCCTTAATAAAACAATCGGAATAGATGAGGAATGAAATAACTATTTAGTTAAATTGTTAGGATATAATTTAGACGTCATCAATATCCTATCTCTTAACTAGTATATTTAAGTAGATACTCACGAATTTGAATATTCATTTAGTTAAGACCGACTTCAAGTATCAACATATGCAATCGAGTTCAAATTCAAATAGTAAGAAAATTGCATCTATCCAATTCGCAGTCATCCCTAATAACCAAGTCTACCTAATCTAAGAGACAACGAGCAAAAAACGAATAGCAATTTGATCTAAACTAACAACAATAGTCTCATATTTCATCATCAACCTGAAAACTCCTATTAATTAATTAATTTGTTCTCAACACAATATGCTTAATTTCTATAGAACATTAATCAACCTCTATAATTATTGATTGCAATACCTTCTACAAACAGATGTTTGAAGCATACAAGATGCATTTAGTTCCTTGTACTCCATTTGTGCATCTCAAGAGTTCTAAAATGGGAAAGACAACCTCCAAGCAGAATTGAGAAGCAAAAAAGCCAGCAGTTTGATCTAATCACTTGATTCACCACCGCGGACCACTATTCCATCCACCACGCTGACCATTGTTCCATGCACCATGCTGGCCGCCACCACCGTTGTTCCATCCGCCACGCTGGCCACCACCACCATTGTTCCATCCGCCATGCTGGCCACCACCACCGTTGTTCCATCCACCACGCTGGCCACCACCACCACCACCCGCAGCATTGACACCATCGCTTTGTTGCCCTTGCAACTCTGCAACCTTTTCTTCTTTCATCTTTTTCACAATCTCAAGTATCTTGGGATTAAAGAAACGATCTCGGACAAGTTTCTTCTCCTCAGCTTGTATTTCTCTGATGGCACTTGGGTAGGGATTTGGAGGAGGCTTCTTCCCTAGCAAGCGTGAAATTTGCTTCAGCTCAGAGTATGCCTTCTTCTTTGCTTTCTTCTCAGCTTGATATTCCATCTGATGCAAAATTATGGAATAAGTTAATAAAAACCATTAAGTGGATACTGGTCAGATTGAACAAGTTTTAAGGCTGAAGAATCCATGTTTTAAGCATTCAATGAGGCTAAAAAGTAGAACTAGAAGTAAAAGAGTCTCTAAGCTAGTTGGAATAAGAAGTCTGATGCTACACATTGTTCAAAGTCTTCTAATAAATGACTCTGCTACTTAAACAAAAGAATGAAAATTTCAAAGAGAATGAGAATGTACATCTGCGACAGCCATGGCTTCCTCTTCGCTAACACCTTGCTCCTTTAGCTCTAGCACACGCCAAGCGAAAATTCGTGCTGGAGGAGGATCAAATGAACTTATCCTGTTGAAATTTGAGAAAATCATGTTCTTATCCTGCACACTACCAGACACTATCTGGGAGGAAAATTGATATTTCAAATCTCCCATTTACTTCACGAAGATTTACCAAAATGAACTCATATCTACCCATGTGCATTAACCAAAAAGATGATGGTTGGTTAGTTTTTGTAAATTCTTAGTAACTGACAAAGAATTAACTGAAAATTAGCAAGAAGAAAAGCTTCCCTACTAATGCTAAAAGTGCTAAGACAGACACTAAGTGGGCCAAATTTTGAAATCTGACCCTTATGTATGTGATTGTCAAGTCCCAAGTTCTTTCTAAGAATTGGAATTTGTTCCCGAGCATTTGTTTGTTACAAATAATTGAATAAATAAAGTTATGGAGTGTGAGCTCCAACACCGTAATTTTTTCTTCCAAACAAGTTGTATGAGACTTGTATAGTTCCGAGATAAGCTTCTTTAATATAACAACAAGCAAACAATTTGACAGAGAGCACAACAGAGAAAATTTCATAAAGTGCATTGAAGCGAAAAAGATAAAGGGGGCTTAATATAATAATGGCAGCACAATAAAGAATTGCAGTCATTACTTGACGGCATCATGGTAGAGAGAATCAGGATTTTTCTTGAAGAACTTCCTAACATAAACATCCTCCGGCAACTCAATCTTTGGAATCTTCCCATCCGTCCGCGGAAATGTCACAGGTGGTGCCCTGCAAAGCAAGGTTTACCTGTCAATCTTATTTCCACAGCTCTAAAGTCCTGCATCTGTGATATATTAAACAAGATGCAGAAAGCAGCAACTGAAAGAGCAGAAAAAATGTTCCCAATCCAACAAGTGTATATATTCAGTTCATTGATGAGAGAAAAGAATGATAGAAAGCTTACTCTTCCATGGCTTTCAGCCACCGCGGGGTGGGCATGGCAAGGCCTTTCACCAGCTTTCTTGTTCTGGTGAGGAGATCTCCACGCATATATGACATCTTTCCCCTCTTTGTGATATCTGATCTGCCTATTGAAGAGAAAAATCACGAGAACAGCAATAGCTCAAATCACGAGAACAGCAACAGCAACAGCATATATGATCAGTGAAATTGAAATAAATAAAAAATATACGGACCAAAGTAATAGAGAAGAATTGAAAGTAGAAGAAGAGGCAAATATAATATTAACCGTTAATTGAATGAGGGGAAGAGTACTAGTGATAGATGAAATGGATCAGCTCACGTCAAGTCAGCAATTAAATCATTGTCGGCGCATGAATCATTCCGCACTAGGCCTGTCCATTCGGTTCGAACCGAACCGAACCGAACCGAACAAGCCCAAACCGAATTTTTTTTAAACCCAATATTCAACCCGAACCCGAACCGAACAATTTCTAACCCGATTTAACCCGAACCGAAATTGTTCGGTTCGGTTCGGTTTCAACCCGAAAAAAACCGAATTGAGGTCATGAGGTGTACCATGAATCAAATATAAACACTATTGAGCTGATGAGCTTTCTAATTGATGAGTACCATGAATTGAGCTGCAAGTTTGAAGTATTGCAGACTGACGAATATACTGAGCTCTACAATGAAGTTTTCCATATTAGCACATTAGTTCTACTGCATATAGAATAGATAAGTAAATGAACAATCAATGAATTGGCAAGAGAAACACTGCAAAATTGAAACAAAAATAAAATGATCAAGTGATCAAGTGATCAACTCATTCAAAACAAACTGAATATGAATAGATGATAGAAAATTAGAAACATGATAGAACTTGTAAAAAATTGAAATTAAACTTGAATACATAAAAAAATGAACTAGACAAGTAGACTGGAATCAACAGGGAATCAATGGAAATAATCAACAGGATTGTGCCTCAACTATCAAGTATCAATTATCAACTATCAAGTAGACTGGATTGTGCCTCATTCTTCCAAAGAATCAACAGGGAATCAATGGAAAGATTGGAAGGTGGATTCGACAGAGACTTACAGTGAGAGATCGATTGAGACGCTGGGCCGTCAGTCGGAGTGGAGGAAGCCGGAAGGCGCCGGAGTGGAGGGTCGGGACTCGGGCGTCGGAGTGGAGGGTTTGGACTCGGGAAGGCGCCGGAGGCGTTGGGGTGGAGGGTTGGGACTCGGGAAGGCACCGGAGGCGTCGGAGTGGAGGGTTGGGACTCGGGAAGGCGCCGGAGTGGAGGGTCGGGACTCGGGAAGGCGCCGGAGTGGAGGGCCGGGACTCGGGAAGGCGCTGGAATAGAGGATCTGGACTCGAGAAGGCGCCGTAGTGGGAGATCGACGAAGATGACCTAGGCGGCGACGTGGAGGGTCGGGACTCGTGATTCGTGAAGGCGTCGGAGTGGAGGGTTGGGACTCGGGAAGGCGCCGGAGTGGAGGGTCGGCACTCGGGAAGGCGCCGGAGTGGGAGATCGACGAAGATGACCTAGGGGGATGGTGGGATCGAAGACGACGAACAGGACTCGAGGGTTGGGAGTCGGGAGTCGGGAGAGATGAGTATTGAGTAGGGCACTAGGGCGGGCCGCGGGCGAGTGGCGGAGTGGGCGACTCGAGTCGGTTCGGGTAATATATGTTTATTTATTTCGGTTTTCGGTTCGGGTCGGTTCCCAAATTTCGGGAACCGGATCCGAACCGAACACCATATTTCGGTTCGGTTCGGGTTCCGAACCGAACCTACAATCTTTCAACCCGAACCGAACCGAAAAATTCGGTTCGGTTTTTCGGTTCGGTTCGGTGTGAACCGAACCATGGAGAGCCCTATTCCGCACACTTGCATTCAACCTTGATGTCATCAAAGTCGTGGTCGGCACTGTTCTTCTCTTTTTTCCTACTGCAGTTTCACACTTCATCACTTTCCTTTTTCTTAATTAATTTCGACTTTTTAGAGTATTTTCATATTTTAGTCTAATTTTAAGCTGATCAAAGCATGGATCATCTATTATAATCTTTTATCTTTCTTTTTTTTTAAAAAGCATTTGTTCCGTTTCAATTAATCAATTCAACCGGTTCAGAATAAAACAAATTGCTCAGATTAAAACTGGTACGTGACCCTGTCTGGTTCACATTTTTATGGTGAAGAAAAATGTTTGTATCGCAGAAGAAAATCCACAAAATAGAGCATTGAACACAAGGTTTATTTTTTTTCCTAAGAAATTGGAATAAGATATTGTCACTTGGTTCAGAATTAAGATGCTTGGGCTAATAACTGACCGTGATCTATTTCATCTTAAAGCTTAAATCATACATATACAAGACATTTATTCATTTATATTTTGACATTCTACTTTGATATCATTTTATGTCTTAAAAATATATAGAGAAGGTCCAAGAAAAAGGATCCAAAAACGATGATAGAATTAGCGAATAAAAAGATTGAAGGTATCAGAGGGTAAAACTCAAAAGGAGAGTACAAAATCTGGTAAAAAAATAAAACATTAATACAACAAAAATAGTGAGGAAAAAAAACGATAGTAGTAGTAGTAACCGATACATAGATGTGTGAAACTAACAGAATCTACAAACAGTACATCTTAGTAACTTAAGAGGACCAAATGCGTACTTCACAACCAAACAACAATACCAAGATGATAGCTTATTGTGCAGACAAATCAGCATACTGCCATGGGTTGAACTCAATGGTGCTGATATCGGCCACGTCAGCTGAATCAGAGGTATCGATTCTTGCACGGTGTTCTGTGTACTGACCATTGTATTCATACACCTCCAAATCACCCCATGGTGTGGGAGTAACTTCGCCTGTCAAGCTGAACCATTTTGGGCTAAATTGGTGTCCCTTAGCCTCACGAATTCTTTTTTCCGCTCTCTGCCGCTCCTCCAAACTGAGATTATCAACCGTGTAAATAAAAGAATAGATGGAAATCTCTGAATGATTCAAATACTACTAATTTGCATGTGGTAATAGACATATTAAGTATTAACTTTGTAGCTCATGCAAAGTTAATTAGTGTCCATCTAGATGATTTATGCATCTTCCTTCAGAAGTGCTCACCTCCTCTTTTCTGCACCAGACTTGGACATATCACCTTGCTCAAGAGCATATCTATCAGGTCGCAGTCGGGAGTCTGATGCCAATAACTTTTTGGGAGCGGTATCAAAGCTGTTTATCTTATGTGCGAAGTGTGTATATTGGAATTTGTCCTTCTCTGGTGCTGCAGCAACCCTCCATACCTTCAAATTTCAGAAGAATCAAAAACATATCATTAGCATATTATTTTTTTCGTCAAACACCAGAATTACAAAGAAAAGTCCACTGAAATTAAGGTGACATTGATTGAGTAAGAATGAAGCCAGGACTAGATCCCAGATCTTCTAACAAAAGCCAATATCAATACCAACTAAACTAGATAGCTTAAATTTGCTTGGTGGTGCCCAGTGTCTAGCCTTTTCCCAAAAAAAAAAAGCTTAAATTTGCTTATCATGAAATGGAAAAGATTTCAACGTCATTCATTTTCATGGCACTATATCATGCTCATAATTGTTTTCCATGAATTAACTTTTATTTACTAATGAACTTGCATATAAATAAGATAATAGAAGTTTGATACGGACCTCTTTCAGTTTAGTACCCGGTAGGGGTTCTCCTTCTTGATCACAAGGCTGGAAACTCATTGACTCATTCCATTTCCCTGTCATCAACATCTTAGGTTCTTCGTCTGCACTGTATACATAACCATCCACTTCATATCGCCCAGCCCTGTCAATACATTTTCAACAAGTGTTTAAAAAATGCTTATGTAATCAACTAGTATTCATGTAAATACTAGAATGAAGAAATAAAAAGAATAAAGATCCACAATATCTCCAAAGATAGAAGTCACCAATCATTTCCTTGTTCCAATAGTGTTATTCCAGTGATTGCTAGTGTTAAATACTAGGAAATGAATTTAAGGAATCATCCATACCCAAACCAGCCGCATGGTTGGAAGTACAATACAACTTTGTCCCCTGTAGTCATGTTCATCATAATCATCTCCCCAGGTGAGTCCACCCATGTCCGCCCAAATATGATATTGTTGACCTTCGTGGGAGGAGGCACCAAATCCAAGATAACACCAGCTTTCTTAAGCTTCACCCTTGTCCTGTATCACAAGCAATCATGCTAATTATTCAGGTAATCATTCCATATTTATAAAGAAATTGGATAAATATGCTACAAAATGAATTTTCTCAGTGTGCATTGTGAAAATAACCAAGAGAGACTAGCAATCATCAGGAATTAAATCTGAAATAGCTCACCTTCCAACAGGATAAACATCCAGTGAATTTCCTAAAAACTTTGTTTTCAGTTTGGAAGAGATATCATAAGTAAAATGTTCATTCTCAGCATGTGCTGCACTCATTGGAGGATGATGACTAACCTGAAAGTTGACTAGCGTATGAGTAAGTTACAAATTGAAAGAAAAAAAAAACTCAGTACTCTCAAACAGAAAGCATATTTGATGCAAATTAGAGAAAATAGATAGTAATTCTGTGAGAATGCTGCTGCATACAGAAAACTAACCTGCTCGGCTATGAATGTCACACCACCGTGATTAACCATTTCATAAGTCTCTCCAAGGATGGGATTAAAAGGCTTCCATGTTCTCTGATAAGCATAATAGACAGAAATTGCCCAAGAAGCTGGAAAGGTCACCAATGTTTGCATCATACTATGCAATAAGCATACAACACAAATTAGGATATAACAGATGCAAAGTTATGCTTACAAGCATAAACTAGCCGCATGTAGGGGTCGTCGCATTGATCTGCCAGATCTAACAAGTGAGAGTACTCCATCAACTGAAATGATCACCGACTTTATTAAATTATGTTCACCATCCATGAAATATATGGAGTGTTTGAGACCAGTAGACAAATAAATACTAGATTTATAAGTAAGTTGGTAATAAAAGGTATCATGAACCTAGAGGTCAAGTGGTGATAAAGGATGTTAAACTCCTTTATCATTATTATAAAATCTCGCCAAAGTGGAATCTGGTTAGGACAGAAAAAGCCAAATCTGCACCAACCTCAGCCATTTTCTGAAGCATCGTCATTGGCTCAAAGATGATGACAGGCAATGTCACCATTGATGTTACATCTGATCCTATATATTTGTGCATCATCTTCCAATAACTGTCTCGATCCTACAAAAAAGTAATACATTAGTTAATAAATCCAGAGAAGAATGCTGTGGGATTTTTGTGTCGGATACAGAATCATAAAAGAAGAAATATTTCAAAGATACTTGTACTTCAATTCAAGATTAAAATCAGATCCTTCTTAAAGAACACAATGCTGGACAACTATTAGCAGGAAGATGCTACTAGTTTTAATGGTAAAAATAGAAGAGTTTTAGTACTCATTCTAGGATCTTTAGTATAATTTCACACTTCATACAAGCAATACAAAATTATCATCCACCATATTCTCCAACTTCTTCAATCTACTCAAAACTGAGAAAGAGTGTACCTAAAAATTAATGGCAAAATATCAAGAAAAAATGGTATAGCAATAGCAATTAAAGAAAGCAAGACCTCTTGCTTCCATCTTCCTCGTTGAGCTTCTGCCTCTGCGTCTTCTGTGCCTCCTTCAGGATTGATAACTTCAAGTCCTTCATAACCCAATAGCCTAACACATACTAACTAATCATAATATTTTGCAATGCAATGTTCAATAACAAACATAACATGAATCATGCTAGCATTATGCCTACAGATATGTTAAGTCAAAGAACTTACAGCTAAAACTCAGTAAGAAATCCAACTGGAACAAGTTATAGAATGCTGAAAATAAAATTCTCAAAGGAAATTTCCCATTTGAATACAGCAGATTTTTTTTTAAAATGGAGATCGGATAATATAAAGTTTGCAAGTGTTGGACAATAAAAAATCACAATGATATATAGGGATAGCCGTGTAGGTATCACACTCCAAACAAGCATTTGTTTGCATCTTCTTATGATGATGTTTTTCATCAAGAAAGATAACACATGATTCTTGTGAAAAAGAAGACCGTTTGTGATTCCTATCTAAAATTAAGCAATTCAGATAAATTTCACTATATGATGTACTCAGATTGATAAAGACAGTCTAAATTAATTAATAATGTCGTCACCTACTGTCTACCTCTCAAATATATTCTACTGTAAGAAAACTATTTTAAGTGCATATATTGGGTCCTCTTATGATGACGATTTTGCTCAAAAGATAGCACACATTTCCAATTTATACTCTACCTCTACCATATGAGGCAACAGATAAATTCAAGTAAATGATGTACTCAAATTGATCGATGCCCTTTTCACTTTAAGGCTCCGAGAGTCAGATGTCTAATTGTATCCTATAAGATGAATATTAAGTGCAAATTCTTATTCAACTAATTCTTGACTAATCTATTGCTCATATAGCAACAGATCATTATTCCGTAGCTTGACTTCATTTCTATTACCGATTAACGACTTGTTCCATCAAAGACATGCCCGCAAGTCAAAAATTACAAATATATGAGAGCCATTCAGGACATTGATCCTCTTGGATATCCAGTAGAGAATTGCACCATGATACATAATTAATCAAAAAACTGGAATTCCCAAAGCTGTTTCCTGAAAAGTCGACAATTAAATACCCACAAATAAGTGGAAGCGTGAGACTAGGACCACCCGGGAGCACATCAACAACTATTCGTTTTATCCGAGGCGAAGAGAATGGACGATCTTTACTCGAAAAAAAAAAGTAGCAGATCAAGAGAAAACTCATACCCGTTGACAGATTTATGCATCGCGGTGCCCCAATTCCGAACACTCGATGCCATCGAGGAGAAGAAGCCACCGCCCGCAGGCTTCTCATCTTTGGAACCCATTACGAGAGCCCTGACCTGAACCCAGAAGGATACAGATCACAGAATTCCGACAGAGAGTGGGGGAGATGGGAACTCCACGAGGAGCAGATCTGATACCTGGAGATCGGATCGAGGAGGTACGCGGTTTCAATATTCGGTTCGCGTTGGAAACGACGACGAAGATTGGACGATTGGAATAGAATACGAAGGAGCGAAACCCTGTGCAATTTATCGATTAGCCCCTCAACTTTTTAGAATTCATCAAATGAGTCATCTGATGACGATGGTAGTAAATTAAAAATTGACATTCTAGAGTGTACTTGAACTCAAGCTCGATATGTTTGAGCAGGAACGTAATCGAGCCGAGTCGAGATGGTAAGTGCGAAACTCCAACTTAACTCGACTTAACAACTCAAAGCATGAACTTGACTCACCAAACTCGGGTTGGAAATGCTAGCAAGTAATTCAAATATTTATCCTAGGGTAAGTATATGATCAAATCATATAGGAAACTAATCGAAATCAACTTTGATCGATAGATTCTAGATAAATCCACCAAAATAATTCTCGTTGTTCTAGTTCTAAATTTGATGTTAAATACCTTTCAATTTCAAACTAACGATTTATTTGGATATAAAGGGGAGGAGGGGTTGGGAGGAGCGTGAAGAGGAAGGATAAAGAGGGATGGGAAGAAAATGATAGATAATGGTAGTTAATTTCATGTTTGAATTATAGTAATCAAATGTAGTCCGGACATTTGATTTATGCATAAAACTCATAATTACGATGATCACGTAGTATTTTTAGCTCTTAGAAAATTCGACGTAGACTACCATGTTATTGTCTTAACCTAAGATACAATGAAATCTAATATCTTGTTTGGATAAGATGCAGCATGATTTAGTAATGTATGATATGATATCTTATGGTATGATAGTGCAATTATTGTTCCTTGTTTGAGAATATAATATGATATGGTACGATTAAATGACAGCAGCTACGAAGTCTCGTTTGAGTCGATCAAGGACCATAAGTAAAATTCTAATATGAAAATTGGGCTGTGTTTGTATGGCCCAATTTCTAAATTATTCAGCAATCCATTATGGTCCAAAAATACTCTGCAACAAAAGCAAGGCAAGCTAGAACTAATAGCATTTTATATTTTTTTCTTAGAAGACAAATATATTTTGTCTTGTAATGAAAAGTGTTGATTGCTTCATTGATAAATATATTTTGTCATCAGACACTAAATAAGCTATTGTCGGTTGTTACTGGTATTATTTGATTCATGTTATAATCATCAATAGTATCTTATCAATTCAATTTATCTGAAATTTCTTGATGATTTTTTTCCCAATAATCATTTTTACATGTCATGGAGATCTTAATCTTATCCTGAAATTATTATATATATTTATATATACATTAAGATTTGCATGCACAAAAGAAAAGCTGAGGTCATTAATTAATTCTACCCATGTCTTTTTTCTTTTTAAAAAGTTTAATATAATTAATTAGAAAAATATCAAATATAAATCCAAATTGATTAATGAATGAAAAGAATGTGACAGCATGGCAAGCAGCTAACTTGATCCACAAATAATTGAAGGTTGATGATTAATTTGAGGATAATACAAAGAAGCGAAGCCAGCTCAGAAAACTCATCGTATCCACAACTGTGAAGAGAGAAGACGTGGATATCATCTGATTTGAACACCAAGTTATGATGATTGCAACGTGTCAATTATTGATCATCACTTATGATCTTGACATAGGAACACTTCTCTCCACTTTGGTGGGAGGAGATTGATTTCACCATTATTAGTGATAGAATTATAAAATAATATTTGAAATATTTTTTTAAAAAAATCTAAAATCAATTAAATATTTAAAAAAAATCTAAAAAATTAAATTCCATATGTTAATATCCTATTCAACTATCGAATAAATAACCAATAAGTGCTAAAAAGAGCCTTTTAAAAATATGCATGAAAAGCCGACGTCATACTTTGGCATCAGTTTTACAAAATCAACGCCAAAAGATTAATGACAATGGTTTATCAAATCGACAATGCTCGTCTTCTTCGTTAATCTCGTATCACTATTTAATTTTTTGCCCTAATCGTAACTTTATAAATATTACGACGTATGATATAATTTGTTAAGTAAGATTTTGGATAGATTAACCACCCAAATTAAAATTAAATAATATTTTTCTCAATCAGTTACTTAAATCACATATATATCATATAAAGTTTGAAATCAATTTTTTATACTGATGCCAATAGTAAATGAGCCAGTCATATTTAATGTAAAGGTTTTTAAAAAGATACTAACGCCGATACCAAGCCTCGTTTTTTAATTTATTCCCTATATCGTTTTTACTTTAAAATTGGTGCACCGAAGAACATCTAAATTCATATTCATTTTTACTCTTAAATCGGCGCATTAAGGAACATCTAAATTCATATTTATACATCAAATATGCATCGATATCCGGTTGTAGTTAATCCCCTTCACATAATTAATAAGAAATAAATATTTCAAAGAAAATCTCTTAATTAACTAACTAATTAATTCCAAAGATTTCTTTTTTTTAAAAAAAAAAAAAATAGTTTTATAACGCACTCGTTACAAAACGTAGACGTGATAATATACGTAATACACACAAGGCGTATTATAAAATGTATAAAAATATTGAAAAGACGCACAAATCACTATAATTAGAAATTGAACTCAAGATCTAAATAATATATTCGGATGCTATTATCACTTAAGTATAAGTCAATTTACAATTCCAAATATTTCAGCCAGTGGCGGAGCCAGAAATCAAATTGAAGGGGGGTAGGCTTTCAAATGCACAAATACCAAATTACCAACGATATTGTATACGAAAAAGCAAGTATTTTTTACAAAAAGATAATTCATCACATCATATATAAAAGTCATTATAGACATCATTCATACATAATGCAAAGCATAGAACATAACTTGAAGTTTTAAGCATAAAAAAATTACAATGTTTCTCTACGAGTTTTCATATGTTGATAACATTGCATAATAATTTCATTGTCTATTACATTGAAAATATTCTTTTTCAACAAATGTGATCAAACAATCAGACAAGAACTGATCTCTCATACTGTTGCGCAATCGATTCTTCACAATCTTCATAGCAGAAAATGTATGCTCAACTGTTTGTAGTAGCAATATGTAAAATTAAGACTAAAGTAATATGTCTATATACCAACGAATACAAATCATGCTTCTCATACTTCACCATATGTGTAGCAAGATCAGTCAGTCCATAAAGATTCAAAAGTCCTTGATGATATGTCATATCAATAATATAAGATTCTAATTGATTATCAAGAAGATCAATATAAACCAATGAGAATTCAATAGGATAAAATTCAGCAAGACGAAGCAATTTTCTTTTATCAAATTAAAATTAAGCATGAAACTAAATGAAACATTAAATTTAAACATGAATCAATTCAATCAAGCTTATGAATTCAAACAATCCTTACCTAAATACCTCTGGACGACAGGACAACAATCAACAGATGAGGAGACGCCGAACGCTGGAGATGAGTTCACGACGCCGACTAGCGATTGGGCGGATGAGTTGAGGTCCTTGAAGACGCCGGAGATGCAGCCAAGCAAGATCTTCGGGCGAGGTGAATGGGCGGACACAGACAGCAGGAGATCGCCGAGTAGATGGAAGGATCGAGCACGCCGTCATGGCGCCATGGCGCCACGTCGGAATGATTGCTTGGACGTTGGAGCAGACGACCGAGCGACGAGCACGACAGGAGATGGGGATTGGGGAGCGATCGACGAGAAAGAGATGGGGAGGGTTTAGGTATCGCGAAAGAAAAGAGAAAGTAAATGAAATTTGAGGATATAGAGATATTTTTTAAAACAAAGGAGGGCAAAATCGTAAAAAAAAAACATATATAAAAGAAAAAAATAATAATAATTGAATGGGTGCAGCTCCGCCCTTGATTTCACAGCCTTTCAAAAAGATGGGGGAAAAAATAGAAAGAGAAAAAGAACTCTAGAATTCATGATCACTAAAGAGAAAGCCCACTCCTTTTTCCAAACACATAGTTGAAGACACACACGTCCAACTTTAATTAGCCGATTGAAAGTTGCTTCCAAGGCGAGCATTCTCTTAGTGTTGTTTAATTCAATCGACCTCCTTTGTCACGTGATCACAAAAGTCAATCATGCATTCATGCCTCAAAACTCAGTGGTTGAGATTAATTGCATGCGCCCGTTGACCTGCGCCCTTAACTTAATTTGCATTGTGGGATTTCAGTGGAGCACAATGCGCGTTGACCATCAACTGCACCGCAAATCCCTTTAATTTGTTGTATGGGATTCATTCACTGATTCAAATTATAACACATTTTAATTTGGGAAGGGCAACTAATTAATTAATTAATTCATTATTAATTATCACCATCATGGAAACCACGTGGGTAACAATTTATTGAGCATATGCGCACAAGAAGCAATTCATAGTTAAATGTATGTGTGTGCCGTGGTCAACCATATCCTAATTAAAGCATGTAATATATATGTGTACAATGTACTGTGCCTGGCACTCTTGTTCGCATATCATTTTCTATGGACCCTTGAATGAGATGGATGTCCTCAAGAGTGTCGGCTATGATTGGTGACCTAGGAAATGGAAAGGGACATCCACTCAGATTTTCAAATATTATATACTTGGTAATTAGTTAAGATTGGATAGTTAATTATAATCTAATGTTTAGATTCAAAATTCTAAAAAAAATGAGTGAATTCATTTGGTTGAATTATGAAAGACTGCAGTAGAAGAGATATCGGAACTTTGTATCCATTTCTAAAGGCATGAAGAGAATGTCACTACTCATTCATCCTCTTGAAAAAAATAATTAATGAAAGCACAAAAGAAATTTGAGCTAAAAGGAAAGAATACGATGGGCGAGAAAGAAATTAACTTTGGATGAATATAATGAGATAGATTATGATAGAAAGTCATCGTCCGAAAAATAATAGAAAGTTTTATTATTTATCGGGAGCCTCAAATATAAAATATTTATGTTGATTATGATTTTTCTGTTGAGTACAAGCATCGATGATCCATCAAATCATATAAAGTTAGTATTTTGATTTATTATTATTTTCGTGTAATTTTTTAAATCTTTGTAATTGATATTGATGGTTTAGTATATTCCAGAAATAAATTAATATTCTATTAGGACATGCTTATTTGATGCATAGATTAGAAAAAAAATAAAATTAAAATAATACAAAATTGATATTATATTCGTGGTATATAGGATTAATAAAAATTATTAAAAATTTCTTTATTTATTATCTTATTTTATGCTATCCACGGAAGTAAATAAATCATGAGAGTTTCTTCTTCCAATGCTCCAAATAAGATTATAGCAACAATATAAGTATAATAATATATGCATGACAAGTTGAATATTTTATCATTTTAAAAGAATATCTTTCCAATATATTAATAGTAAATAGATCAATTATACAAGAAAGCATTGCTGAATTATTCATTGAAGGCACCTAACCTACCTATCAAGCACTCTCTTGTACTAACTTGGATTATTCGATTACTACTATTCATTATTCAACCCTTCATTCTTCCATTTTGGTGGTTTCTCACATGAAAAATAATAAAAAAATATACACATACTTTTTTGTTTAAGTTTGTAAAACAATAATTTAGTATCTACAACAAATAGTGCATTTTTGCATTCATATTTAAGTCTGTTATTTAACACAATTTTTCACATTAATTTAAAGAACTTCATTTATATTTAATTCAGTTTTCAAAAACTTATTTTTCACATTAATTTAAAGAACTTCATTTATATTTAATTCAAAGTTGTACCACGTAGAGTAAAAAATAATTTACCCCTTCACCTATAGAGGTAGGCAATATTTGTCCTCCAACCTTTAAAAAATTGTACTTAACCACCTCACATTTTCAAAAATATGCAACTTACACCATTCAAAAAAATTTTCCAGCCAAAATATGTCATATGCCTCGAGTTTGTCATTGGGAGACCATTTTGCTATAACAAGATTGTGAAATATTTTATCGTTAAAATTCGAAAAAAAATAGATTGGTCCGCATCAACAAGATCCCATTTTGCTGTAGCAAGATGTCGCTTTTGTTGCAGCAGATCGTCCCTTCTTTCCCCGAGAGTAGGTCCAGCGTGACTGCAAAGATATATTTTGATTGAAAAATTCATGTGTAGTGCACTGTTTTTTACTCAATTGCTTTTGGTCAGAAAAAATCGTCCGATGGTGTAATTTATCTATTTTTCAAAATGTGAGATGGTTAAGTATAATTTTTAAAAAATTGGGGGGCAAATGTTGCCTATCCCTATAGGTGAGGGGGTAAACTATTTTTTACTCTACCACATAGTTGGAAATTAATATGAACAAAATAGAAGTATTGACACCTAATTTATATTAATTAAAATCTTGTTTGAAATCGATTTGTGTCTTTTCAGACTTTCTTTTAAGCTTTTCTTTCCTTATTAGCTCAAAGATTAAATAGTCAAATTGAGGAGACAAAAGGTCAAATTTCAACGCCTAAGCAAAGATTCCGATGGGATGTAGAACAAGAAAAGGTACTTGAGCATCTTTGAAGGTCCACAACAAGATTCTTTTGTCGTGTTTGTGCTTCCAGAATCAAACAATCTTGTGGAATCAGAATTCTTTGTAGTTGTTTGCTCGGATAGAATTTAAAGGAAGGAAAAGATTTATTTCTGCAAGCTGGATTTTACAAAGTGGAAGATGGATTCTCCCCCTTTAATTATCATTTCTACATGCATGAACTAGTTCAGGTTGATTGATTGAGTCCCACAAAGAGACGCCATTAATGGAAGAAGAGTTAACTAGTTCAGATAGGTTGATCAAGTCCAAAGAGACGTCACATTTGATGGCGGAGTTAAGCAGTGACAGGCGTCTCCATTGCGACCTTGCCGGAGTACCGAATGCTCTCTGCTTTCTCGGCCTCCTCCCAGAGCTCCGGCAACGCCTCCTTGATGTTGTGGATGCTCTCCAAGGCGTGGTCGGCGCCTTTGACTCGATTCGAGGTGCCCACCTGCAGCCATTCATGGTCAGCTCCGAGCTCTTCCTATCAATGAGCAAGCTATCAATGAAAGCAAGACATTTACCAGCACAGTGTGTAAGCCGACGCGTTTCCCTGCTTGAATGTTGCGCACGCTGTCGTCGAAGAAAACCTGGAACAAACACGTGGTGTGCGTTAATTTATCGCGCAGCCGAGGAGAAAGACGACGAGTGGTTGGTTGGTTGATTCTTACTGTTCTTTGGGGGTTTAGGTTTGCGATTCGGAGAGCGTACTCCATGGCTTCCAGGGATGGCTTGCAGAGCACCGGAGTTTTGGGCAGCTCGGCGCCGGTGTCCGGCCGAGAGAAGTGGTCGACGATGTCGAAGATTTTGGTCGAGGTTTGCGACGAAGAAGATGGCGGGTTGAGGGTCTCGAAGCATATGATTCCTTCGAAGCAGTCTTCCAGTCCGAGCTTCTTCAGCACTTTGACGGCATGAACCTTGTCGGCGTTCGTGAAAACCTAATTTTTACGCATGAATCCATGAATTAGATGAAGAAAGCGACGGTTCATTGTCTCTTAGAATTTATGAAGCTCACAAGTTTGCGAATCGGAAGGCTCAGCAAGAGCTGCCGCAGAACGGGATCCGGCTTCAGATTCTCGTAGGGTAATCTTCCATGAACAAAGCTGTGGTACTCATCATAGTCGAAGTTGTAGCCAATGGCCTGAAGAAACAAATAGAACGATTAGATTTATGCTTCCAATCTTGATCTATACACCAAACAAGTTTAGCACAAATCAAATACCCACCCTCAAACCAGCCATTGTTGTCCCATAATTCTTATACAAGAGATTGCCGAGCTCAGCTATCTTGCTTTCCTCAATCCCTAGTTTCTCCACCGAGTAATCTGCAAATCGATGGAACAATTCCTTCAGAAGAAGAAAAGGATGCGGCAAAGAAGGAAAACTCATCGAGATCGATGTTATCATACCAGCAATGTTCTTGCAGCAGGCGGCGGAGATCCCAGAACTCAGCGGATAGAGGGTGTCATCAAGATCTAAACGCACGAAAAGAACACAAAATGAAGACTCGTTGACGATGAACAAGCAAAAAAGAAGAGAACTCGGAAGGCGGCATACCGAAGAGAAGGCAATCAAATTTAGGCATCTGCGCCTGCCGGAATCGATCCTCGTACTCCATCTCAATCTACTGAAAGCTTCGAAAATCTGAAACAAAAGATTCCATAATTATGTCAACGTTTTTTCCCCGATCAAAATTCTCCGCAGTTTCAAAGAGGCTCCTTTCTTCCAGGGCCACGGAATCGAAGCTTACCGATTCGAGAGGAAGGAGAAGGGGAGCGACAGAGACAAAGCAAAGCAGATTGCAGGGCAATGGAGGCAAGAAGAAGAAGGCGGAAGAGATCGAGAGCTCAAAGGTTTCTCTTTCCCTCTAGGAAACAGAGAAACGGAGAAGGCAGGAGAAGGGGAGGAAGAAAGGAGGCGACGCGAGGGTTTAAATAGGCGAGGCGGGCCGTAATTAGCAGCTTAAAAATGCGTTAATGGGTGGATTAGCGTTCTTAATTAGTTCATTAACACAGTTGGCCAATTCAGCAAGATTACAAGGCGCAAGAGACAAGAGGAGGCGAGGCTGGTGGCTTCCTCCACGACAGCTGTCGAGCGCTGATTGGGCTCCCAGTAGCTTCTAGACGCCCACCAGCACGCGGATCCGCTGCAAGAGCTGCACGAGCAAGCGGGATTTGGAATTCGAAGAGTCCGGACGAACGTGGACCGTCCGGATGAAATCGAACGGCGAGGATGGGGTTACAGCTGGATGATTGAAGGAGAGGAATGAACCGGGGGAGGTGATGTACTGATGTGCGAAGAGTAGGTAACAGATCTTTTGGGGGAGCTGTGGCTGCTCTTTTAATTGCATTTTAATTTAATCATCAATTCGACATGTTTATTAAACACGCATGAATACAAGATACTTTTGGCTAATTAATTGATTTAATTAATGTATGGTTTGTACTATCCACACGCATGCAGATTTTTGCTTCCCAGCTTTGCAAAAGACACAGCCTGAAACAAACACAATGCATGGAATATTGAATGGCAGTAATTAAGTCAAAATCTTGGTTAATTCGTTGCATTATTAAAGTTCTCTAAACCCCCCAATTGATGAGATAAATCTTGGAAGACAACCAAGATAAGAATGATGAATTGTAGGTAATCTGACCCCATTTGAGGCTTACCTGAAACTTGTGCAGCTCCCATTAGCTAATTATGGAGAGGATAAGCTTTCATAGTTGTATTTGCATACAGCTACTTGTGTACTCTTTTAATCATTTTTGTTGGATTAATCAAAGCTAAAATTAGTAGATAAATATTGTGAGATGGATTTAATACAAAGAAAACTGAGATGGTAAAAGAATCTATTGGGTGGATAGCATGACATGTGTCCCAGAAAAAATACAAAGCTGTCTCTGGCAGGAATTGCTTGTGTGGTGTAGTCCATTAACACATAACAGTAACACTTGCCTTAAAAAATAAAAATCCACAACCTCTGAGGGTTCATTTAATCTGTGGTGTGTGTAGGATAAATTATGGACCACCAACCCTACAATAAGGACTTGTCCTTGAGTTGAGTGGGTACTGCAAGCTGTCCTCCAGCAGTAGCAAGAACTCTTTGATTAATCAATGAATGAATATCATTTATGGGACCATTCTTGCATTGCACCCAAATAATTCAGTGCTCCAATCATGAGGAGTCAAAACTAGTACTTGAACAAGCAACAGAGCTATTACTATTATTATTTTTCGACACAATTAGATGGGAGGAAAGAAAAGGGGACTCTCCCAAAGTGATGATATTGTGCCCCACAGGTGGATTGCACTGTCAAATCTAAAAATCAAATTGGATTAGACAATTCGATGGAGAGATGAATGGGTCCGATATCAAGCTAAAGGGCATTGCTCGATTAGAATAATGATGGTGCATGTGAGTTTTAGGATGAAACCATGAATGAAGTGATAAGATCAACCCAACTTTTGGCCTGTGTTTTCTTTCATCAACTGGGATCATCAATTATTCATGGCTTTTTAACAAGGTGGGAATGGGATGGTGGAAGATGTGAAGTGTGAAAGGGTGGGAGGGGGGGGGGGGGGGGAGTTTTAGAATGCAGCAGCCGTGTGTTTCACATGCTCAGTTAAATAATGATCCTGCAATGCATCATCTCCTGCAACTCAGGCATTGCTGTCTATATCTAACTGCTCTTTAATTAATTATATGATATCACTAATTGCAGATATTTGTTAAATAGAGCTAATTAATTGACTAATGTCGAGTATTTGTATATAAAATTGTATTCAGTTTGGCTACTTCATAAGCAATAATTTGAGAGTGACCTGTCTGTACAAAAACATGCAAACTGTTGCTTTGCAATAATAATTAAGATGCGTGTGTACAAGTTTCATATAAATGTCAAGCATGCATGACGTGACAAAATGATAATTAATTAGTGGAGTCGCGTACCAGCGAAGAAATTAAAACTTCGAAGGCTAATAATTAATGGAAACGATGAAGGCAGCAACATGAGAACATTGATGGGGACTTGTCCTTCACATTTGATTACAAACGGCACGAAAGGGATGGAGATCCTTGGACTGTATGTGATCTTTCTAGTCGTTTGTGAGTGACCACGACTTGTACTAATAATTACTCTATTTGCACATTATTTTAGCTTTATAATAATAATAATAATTGAAAAATGTCAAAAGCTGTTCTTTTTCCTGGGAAACACAATTATTTCTGCTATGTTGTCCTTTTCTTAAATGAAAAATATGGACGAGAATGAAAGCAGCCAATGTAACCAGAAATGAAAATGTAAAAAGAATAAATCATTGGTTCCTGCACCACATATTTAGGAAAAATTCTCCAATAATGAGGTACCATCGTTTCTTTCGAAGAATATAGTAGGGGAGATTCCAGTATCATGCGCATCACATAAGCATCCAACCAATAGGTCTTTAAAAAATTTGCCTACAGTAAAGCCTTGCCACATTAGGCATATAAGGATAAGATGAACATATATCATTGAGTCACTTGTATGAGAAGGAATCTGCTTAGAGATAAGGTTATAAGGCAGTAAGGCCACCAGAATGTTCTCATATGCAGCATGGTTATTTGTACAATTCTTCCATCATCTAGATGGACAAATAAGAATGCATTATTTCAAAACTATTTAAGTCAGAGATAGGTAAAACTATGCAGGCACAGCTTCTCCATTGAGCGATGATGATCCATCCTTGGACACCGCCTCCTTTTGAAGGTTCTCGCTTTTGTTATCCTCGTCCTGGAAACCTTGGACATATTTATCATAGTTTGTTTGTTCACTTGACTGGAAGGGTCGTTCCCCAAGAACCGCAATCAAGTCCGCTTGGTGCAGGACCTCCTTCTCCAGCAGCAGCTCGGCGATTTGGGCAACGTGATCTTTGTGCTCATGTATTAGAGACACTGTTCTCTCATATGCTTTTGATACCCATGCTCTCACCTCCTCGTCGATGATAGCTCCCGTCTTGGTGCTATACGGCTTGGTCATCTCAAATGAATCTTCCCTTTGGGGAAAAGAAAGCAGCCCAACCTTCTCACTGAAACCATATACTGCAACCTGGGCGTAAGTCATCTTTGTCACTTTTTCGAGATCATTCTGAGCTCCAGTTGAAATCTTACCCAACAGAATCTGGGAGCAAACAAATTGAACATAAATTTCATTATCAACTACAGAATACTCTTGATAGTGTGCAGTGCAAGGCTTATTAAATTGATTTCAATTTTCTTTTCGCTACAACAACAATAGTAACATATCATGCATGGGAATTTGATTTGAGCCAATAACTACAAATACAACACATTTGAATAAACACAGCCTAAACTGTCCAGAAAACTAATCATTAATCCCACAAACTAGCCAAGCAATTCTTTTGAGCAGGATCAAACAACATGGCATGTGCTCTTTAAGATCCATGAACAGAGTTTTTTTTGGTAAAAGAATCAATCCTACAGAATCAAATGGCTTAACCAATGAATTTAGTCAGTGACAAGTCTGAAGATGCCCTTAGAGACAGTTTACAATAAAAGTACTCTATGTAGGTTCAGTAATATCCATAGCATACGAAGCAATAAACATTACAAAGAAGCTCAATGGAATAATCAAATCAAAGATATTGGCATTTAACTGTTCTTTTTACAGCTAAGTAAGCTTCTGAGTTTCATACGAATTCTCGTGCAAACATGAAATATTGCCCTAGAACAACTTACAAAGGCACTATAATCAACTAACATAAGGAAACTGTATAGCATTACTCTTGAGGAACTGTGCATGCAATAGACGGTATCAAAAAGGTTAAGTCTTACCTCTTCAGATGCACGCCCACCCAATGTCATGCATGTTATGTCAAATAGCTGCTCCTTGGTCATCAAGAGGTTTTCATTTGGCACATATTGAGCAAAGCCCAGTGCTGCAGTCCCCCGTGGAACTATTGTAACTTTGAGTAGTGGTTCTGCATGCTCTAAGAACCATCCAACAACAGCATGACCTGCTTCATGGTAAGCAACTGTGCGCCGCTCCAGCTTGCTGATGACCTAACAACATCATGATATAGTATAATATAAACTCAGAACAAAATAGACGGATAAGAATAGTTGAGACTGACATTTAAATTGGTAAGCACACTCAGTGTGATTTTTTGTAACTAGGGCATTAAGAAACATTTAGATCTACATATGGTAATTTCAGTTTCTAAACATATACATAAGCCTACTTCTAAACTTACTATATATCAAAAGATGACCATAACAATGCACCTTCAATTAAAGCCTACGACATTGACCAACAATACAGTGTCTGCATCTATTTACAATCAAAAAGACATGTTGAGAAACATACTAGTTAACACTAATGCCATCATCCCCAAAGGATGACCATACAATGTAAGATGATGGTGGTTGTTAAATTCCAGAGTTGGCCATCTCGCTCTTAAAAGAAAATAACTAATGGCTAAATCCCCACCTCTTGAACTGCAACAGCAGGCTTAATTTTACCAGTTTCTTTCAGCAGCTCTCAATCAACACGTAATTATTGGTAATTTGATATGAATCTTATATTAGTGAAATGTTAAATTATTTTTTAGTACACAGATTATGCTACTTTTTATATTAATGCAGGAAAGCTGATTCTCATATGAACTAGTGATTTGCATTTATCTATTGTTAGAGATGTATTCATATGAATTGGTGAAAAATCAATATACATTCTAAAGTGTACGAAATTATCCAAAAGAACTACTTATTATATTTTGTAAACAGCATTTTAGCGATTTTGGAGGATCTTACAGTCCGATCCTACAATTGGATTTCACAGACCCTTTGCATCTCAGTGGATTAGGCTTTCTGTATATTGTGTGAACCCAGCAGAACTGATCCATTTTGCTACCTTTCGTAAAATATATCAAAGCAATAGGAAAAAACTAACCAAACATAGCATTACTAAAATGGGTCATTTTTGGAGTTTGTTAACATCCAATGGCCCTAGGCCCGAATTAACCAGGCAGCTAAAGTGAAGAATGAGAGTATGAAGTACATAAAGATAGGGATGAGTGGATTTGGGTATCCTGTATTGTTCAAGATAATACTCGGACACTACCCTGTAGGAACGTTCCAGGTACCCCATTGGAACTTGTTCATCTACAAGTTCAGGTACAGGTTCTGAGTACTGGTTTCGGTTTGCGTACCCGATGTGTTGGACCTTGAACCGTTATTGATTTTAACCGATTCCTTATCTTTTTTCCTAGACCCTACTCGAATTCCCGGAACCTACGCAATCGGGTAGATTCCAACCGGTTCCGAGTCTACTCGATACCCATGCACACCCCTACATAAAGACAAATATTCTTATATATACATATATATATATGTGTGTGTGATAATAGTATAATACTATTATTAAACTGAAGGGAATTTCTGTACAAGATCACAGAAATATACCGTATAATGCAATCATCACCTTAGAAGATCATGACATATAAGAAGCACAAAAGAGCAAAACAAGCAAAAATGAAAATCAGGAAAGCAAGAACAGGGCAACAATAATAAAGAGCATTAGACAATAAAATCATAAATAAAGAAGATGCAAAAGCAAGGAGAACCTGAAATTCAAAAGGAAATGTGTTTCTGGATAATTGGGAAGTGAAAAGATAAAAAAGAAATTTGTTGAAAAGCAAGTGACAAACATGTAATTACCTTGTTCTTCTTCTCCAAGCCACCAATGATTCTGTCAATAGCAGATTCAAAATGCTGCATTGTGATTTGTGTGCACTCATTTCTAGCAGCAGTTAGAGCAGCCTCATTACAAACATTGGCAATGTCAGCTCCAGCAAAACCAGGTGTAAGTGCTGCTAGTCTTTGAGAGTAATAAGATGGTTCCTTGTCGAGCTTCATTTTCTTAAGATAGATACGGAATATCTGCTCACGGCCTTTTATGTCAGGCTTATCCAAAGCAATTTGACGATCAAACCTTCCTGGCCTCAACAAAGCCTTATCCAAGACATCAGGGCGATTGGTGCCAGCCAGCACAACAACACCGGATGTTGTCCCAAACCCATCCATCTCCACAAGCAACTGATTTAGAGTGCTTTCTCGTTCGTCATTGGCGCCTGAGAAACCTCCACGACCTCTAGCTCGACCAATTGCATCGATCTCATCTATGAAGACTATGCTTGGAGCACATTGTCTTGCTTCAGCAAATAAACTCCTCACCCTGGAAGGTCCAACTCCTACAAACATTTCAATGAAATCTGAACCAGAAATGGAAAGAAAGGGCACACCAGACTCGCCAGCTGCTGCTTTCGCTAGAAGTGTTTTGCCTGTGCCAGGAGGACCAACAAGAAGAGCACCTTTAGGAATCTTCGCCCCAAGTTCCTCATACTTCTGGGGATTTTTCAGGAAATGCACAAATTCCATAATTTCCTGCTTTGCCTCATCACAGCCAGCCACATCTTTGAAGAATACCTGGATAAAATATAAGCATATAACATATTAGCACAACCTGAACAACTAATCACCTGCACAACAATAACAGATATCCAGCAAAACAAAAGACTTGCTGGTTAGGAGACTATCCATGTACAATGAGGAAAAAAAGGGAAAAACATGCACAGCAAACAAACTCAACATAAACATAAAACACAGAATTAATTTTTTGAACAATCGGCATAAAACCAAACACTTGCCTTGTTTTTGGAATTCTTATCCATTCTAGTCACTTGAACTTTCCCCATATTAAATATTCCACGATTCCCTTTTCCGCCACTTCCTCCTCCTATGCCAAGTCCACTCTGTATTCTCCGTCCCGTGAAATAGAGAAGTCCCGTAAAAAATATAGCGGGGGCATATTTGAGTAATTCTTCGAACCAATTAACTTCAGAAACATATCTGACAGGAACATAATCATGGGGATCTATCCTCAAGGCTTCCTGAGCTTCTTCCAGCTTCTCTTCGAATGATTCAACACTCCCAATATTGAAGTAATACTTAAAAGAGCTATGAGCATGTGGGGTTGGTGTACGTGTTGTAGATTGGATTTGGTTGTCAATGTCTTGGCTGCTAACACGCGGAGAATTCCTGATGTATACTTTTGCAACTGACTTGTTTAACACAACAATATGATCTACTAAGCCAGGTTCCAGTAGCTTGTTCTTAAACTCTTGGAAACTAATCTGCAAACAATATCGTTGATATAAAAAAGCATCAGAAGTCGTGACAGATAAAATAATCAGAAAAGATTTACAAATAAATGCAATCTATAATATCTTTGGTAACAAATAAATGTAAAATTAGAAGGTACAGTGAAAATTTACATCTAAAAATGAATATTATAACAAGCATTGAAAATTTGAAGTGAAAAGGTGAACAAATTCATGTTTAAATATAATAATCAACGCAAGCTATATCTCAAATGAGGAGAGCTAAAGCATTTTTATGGACAACTAACAAGAGAAAACTAGTGCTTAATCCTACAGAGTACAGACACTAAACCATTTAACCAGTAATAAAATGGCAAAATTTGGAAACTTGGAATTCCTGAAAAATAGTAGTCTAACTATGGTAGATGACACAAGCCAACAGGTTGAGTTATAAATTATACAGCAAATAGAATCCTAACATAAGCTTCCATATAGTTCAGTGAGCCATGAAATCGTACTCTACTTATAGTTGATTCCATGAAGCAAGATTCTGCCAAAACAGTTTCCTATTAATGAATTTGACATATTACATTCAGGATTTGACATATTACATAAGCGAATTAATTAATCAGTCAGTGAAACTCCTAATGCATTGGAAAAATAAAAGGCTCTGCCAACACAGATTATCATTTCCGATAATGTAAATGGAGTTTGATTAATCGAATGTACTGTTCTATGATTATTGCTAATTTGCTATTATTAATATTACAAATTGGTTTATCCAAGCAAACAGATAACATTTTACCTCCCATGTCAAGCGAAAAAGTTAATGTACTACCTCCTAATATAGCTCAAAAGTAATTTGAAAATTGAAACAAATCAACAACAATTAGAAATCATAAACAAGGATGACTTATTCTAAGAGAAAATATCAAGTGAACTTAGACATATGCAGACTATTTGTAACCTCAATAAAACTTAATTAGATTTCACAAGAGAAGAAATAGTAGAAAATCACACACACGAAAAAAAATATGATCTCAAGTTGCACCAAGCTAATCTTCAGGACACCCTTTTAAGAAACACATTCATATTGCCGCTTTGGTGTAACCAGGTGCATGTGATTGAATATTAAGGAAATTTCCTGAAAGGCTGATACTTCAGAAACAAATAAATGTTCTCCTGATAAAATATGACCATGCTTATATTATGTAACAAACCTCATTTTGGTCTGTAGAACCAATAGAAGAAGAAGCAGAAAGAAGAAGTGCCATCAAAAGTAACGGGACCAGGTAATTCTGCAAAGCTTTGTATAGCTTTTCCTGAAAACCTCCAACTTCATCTGTATTTGAACCATCTACAATATAACAGAAAAATCAACTTAAATATATATTATGATGTTTAACCCACAAGATAACTGGATGAGAAGACTACATAAACAAAATAGTTGGCTAGTTGCTATTATAGAACTTAACTATGCTTTGGTTAAATGTTGAACTATATTAAACAGATGAAATTATATTAGTTATGGTTACTGAATATTCACAAGAAGAATAGAGTATGCACAATATTAGTAGTTCAAAGTTACCTTTTGTTCCTACCTATATAGAAATTGAAACTGCATCTTTCTAAGATCTAAGAAGTCCTTGAGTTCATTCAAACAATGCCTACCTGAATATTTATATAGATGCTAAACAAATTGAAAATTGATACCCATGATGGCTATTAGTAATCTAGATTTGTTCTTGCAACTTTTTGAATTCTAAAATTTAGCTTTCTATCAATTATGAATAATAGAATATTTATATATTTTTTATATGACAGCTGAAGTTGCTCCATTGGGACTTGGGAGGCTTCAAGAATTAGAATTTGATATCAGCTGTATCAGATCTTTCCATTGATGAAGATTATTCTATTTTTTACACTAATGGTCCTAGGAGTTGAAAAAAGAGTTTGAGGCCAAAGCACCGTTTTTACATTGGATTGATTGCCCTAATATAGTAGCCTTCTTACTATAACAGGGAAGTGAAAATAAGAAAGTAGATGGATTTCCTTTTAAGGCAGCTTAGACCGTGACTCCACTATATCCTCTATCCCTTCCTGAAATGGAGGGAGTCGCAAACTCTTGAAGTTTAAACCAATAAGAATTGGACGAATGAGACTATGCCCTGGACTTGTTAGATATAAATTCACTTCTTTCTGTGTGGTTAATATTTTTGCAAGCCTGCCTCCAGCTGTTTATTCATCTTTTCCTCTTCCTTCCATAGCCTATGAGCCAAGTCAGAGCCTAAGTATTTCAAATTTTAGAAAGACTCTTTCACTATGCAAAGGTAAGGTTGTGTACATTAACCATCCCTAGACCCCACGTTGGCAGGAGCTGCAATGAGATTGATCTTTTTCTTATATGACAGTTCACAAGAGCAGTGAATTAATGTAGGACTTGGTAGCAACACATGTTTTTCATAACATTATTGAAAGCTATTTATTCGCTTAGTCACCTATTTCAAGAAAAGCTTTTCATTAGATATTAGAACTTGGAAGGCATTTGGCAAAGAGACTGGTAATGCAATGTGAATTGGTTTTCTGCATTTTTTAGTTATGAAAACAAATTAATTTTGACACCAGTTTCAATTAAACAAGTATAATTCTTAAGCAATCTCAAAGTGTAAATCAAGTTATATGACAGTTCCAAATCACACAACATAAGTTACCGCTAGAACCTAGATATTTTCCACATTGAATATACTGGATAACACACTATATAACTGTGTACCTTTCCCATCTGATTGTTTGTCGTGAGTTCCGTTTGGAATTTCCTTCTTTTTATTTGGATAGTAGTTCTCATAATCTACAAGAAGTACATCAAAAATAGAAAATAAGTGAGACCAGGTTGATTGCCTGACAAGGATAGCCACAAAAGAAACAAATAAAAAGAAAATGAAACCATTGGATAACAAATTCAACATCTTTCTTACTCTTCCTATTTGGCGTTTCACTTGAAAAGAATCGCCTAAAACTCGGGTTTGCCAATAGGAATCTCCAATCGCCAAGTTGATTTCCCTTTCCAACATTTCTACTTGCTACGGCAGAGGTCAAATAGCCCCTCAGAGATTTCAATCCTCCATTTTTCGCTTGAAAGATCAGATCTTGCAACAGGACTTCTCTAGGGCATCCAGACCTCGCACC
Source organism: Canna indica (assembly GCA_034359265.1). Lineage (NCBI taxonomy): Eukaryota > Viridiplantae > Streptophyta > Magnoliopsida > Zingiberales > Cannaceae > Canna > Canna indica. Next base: position 72,577,660 of record CP136896.1, read on the forward strand.
AAAACCGCCCAATAGTCCGCCCTGAACAAAAAAAACCGATGAATGATCAGATAACAAAACCAAATAAGAAGGAGAAGAATATATAAAGGTTACAGAAATAATAGGATATGAGATCGCATAGAAATTACATGTCTGGATCCCGCACGCGAAGATCGAGAGAGCCGCACGAGCTGGGAAAACATCGTCCTAGCCAATGAAACCCTAGCGAAGAAATTAGAACTCGAAGGCTAATAATTCTATATAGACTGGAAACGATGAAGTCAGCAACATGAGAACATTGACGGGGACTTGTCCTTCACATTTTGATTACAAACAGCGCGTAAGGGATGGACATCCTTGGACCATGTGTAATCTTTGTGAGTGGTCGCGACTTTTACTAATAATTACTCTATTTGCACTTTATTTTAGCTTAATAATAATAATAATAATTGAAAAATGTCAAAAGCTGTTCTTTTTCCAGGGAAATCCAATTATTTCTTCTATCTTGTCCTTTTCTAAAATGAAAAAAATGGATGAGAATAAAAGCAGCCAATGTAACCAGAAATGAAAAAGTAAAAAAGAATCAATCATTGGTTTCCGGCACATCATATTTAGGAAAAATTCTCCAATAATGAGGTACCATCGTTTCTTTCGAAGAATATAGCAGGGGAGATTCCAGTATCGAGCACATCACACAAGCATCCAACCAATAGGTCTTTAAAAAATTTCCCTACGGTAAAGCCTTGCCACATTAGGCATATGAGGATGAGATGAACATATATCATTGAGTCTCTTGTATGAGAAGGAATCTGCTTAGAGAGATAAGATTATAAGGTAATAAGGCCACCAGAATGTTCTCATAAGCAGCATGGTTATCTGTACAATTCCATCATCTAGATGGACAAATAAGAATGCATTATTTCAAAACTATTCAAGTCAGAGAAAGCTAAAACTATGAGAGCACAACTTCTCCATTGAGCGATGATGACCCATCCTTGGAAACCGCCTCCTTTTGAAGGTTCTCGCTTTTGTTATCCTCGTCTTGGAAACCTTGAACATATTTATCATAGTTTGTTTGTTCACTTGACTGGAAGGGTCGTTCCCCAAGAACCTGAATCAAGTCCTGTTGGTGAAGCACCTCCTTCTCCAACAGCAGCTCGGCAATTTGGATAACACCATCTTTGTGATCCTTTATTAGACCCACTGTTCTCTCATATGCTTTTGCTACCATGTGTCTCACCTCTTCGTCAATGATGGCACCCGTCTTAGTGCTATACGGCTTGCTCATCTCAAATGAACCTTCCCTTTGGGGAAAAGAAAGCAGCCCAACCTTCTCACTGAAACCATATACTGCAACCTGGGCGTAAGTCATCTGCGTCACTTTTTCCAGATCATTCTGAGCTCCAGTTGAAATCTTACCCAACATAACCTGGGAGCAAACAAATTGAACAGAAATTTCATTAACTACAAAATACTCGTGACAGTGTGCAGTGCAATTAAGGCTTATCAAATTGATTTCAATATTTTTATGCTACATCAACGATAGTAATATATCATGCATGAAGTAATATATCATGCATGAAATTTTGATTTGAACCAATAATACAAATACAAGCACACATTTGAATAAACACAAGCCTAAACAGTCCAGAAAACTAATCATTAATCATCCAAACAAACTAGCCAAGCAATTCTTTAAGCAGGATCAAATAACATGGCATGTGCTCTTTAAGATCCATGAACAGAGTTTCCTTGGTAAAAGAATCAATCCTACAGAATCAAATGGCTTAAGCAATGAATTCAGTCAGTGACAAAGTCTAAAGATGACCTTAGAGACAGTTTATAATAAAAGTATTCTATGTACGTTCAGTAATATCCATAGCATACGAAGCAATAAACATTACAAAGAAGCTCAATGGAATAATCAATACAGCTAAGTAAGCTTCTGAGTTTCATACGAATTCTTGTGCAAACCTGAAATATTACCCTAGGACAACTTATAAAGGCACTATAATCAACCAATATAAGGAAACCGTATAGCATTACTCTTGAGGAACTGTGCATGCAAAAGGTGATATAAAAAAAGGTTTGGTCTTACCTCTTCAGATGCACGACCACCCAATGTCATGCATGTCATGTCAAATAGCTGCTCCTTGGTCATCAAGAGGTTTTCACTGGGCACATATTGAGCAAAGCCCAGTGCTGCAGTTCCACGTGGAACAATTGTAACTTTGAGTAGTGGTTCTGTATGCTCTAAGAACCATCCGACAACAGCATGACCTGCTTCATGGTAAGCAACTGTGCGCCGCTCCAGCTTGCTGATGACCTAACAACATCATGATATAGTATAATATAAACTCAGAACAAAATAGACGGATAAGAATTGTTGAGACTGACATTTAAATTGGGAAGCACACTCACTGTGATTTTTTGTAACTAGGGCATTAAGAAACATTTAGATCTACATATGGTAATTTCAGTTTCTAAACATATACATAAGCCTACTTATTTTTGAAATAGAGCATTGTATTCAATTCATGAGCAATAATAGAATACAAAGAGGGGGGGGGGGAGGAGTTAAAGACATAAAGCAAAAAGAAAACAAGGAGAAAACAGAACCAACCAACAGAACAAACACAAGATTATATTATCTTGTAAACATCTAGGACGCACAACATAGATGCAGTGAGATCAAGGATACCCCTCGAGGTACCCTCAAAGCATCTCCGGTTGCGCTCACACCAGGTAAACCAGGACCAGACCAGAAACACCCTTGCCTTCCGCTGGTTGGAGTGAGAATCCTGATTCCACCTAACATCACCTGGGTCCCATACATTGTTGAAGAATGGTAACTTCAGGAGACTGAGATATCTTATCCATGTCTCTTGGGAGAACAGACAATGGTTGAAAATATGTTCATGAGTCTCAGGTTCAGTTTCACTGAGCACCTGAAAATACATAAGCCTACTTCTAAACTTACTATATATCAAAAGATGACCATAACAATGCACCTTCAATTAAAGCCTACGACTTTGATCAACAATACAGTGTTTGCATCTATTTGCAATCAAAAAGGCATGTTGAGAAACAAACTAGTTAACACTAATGCCAACATTCCCAAAGGATGACCATACTAAGACGATGGTGGTTGTTAGAAAAATCAATATACATTCTAAATAGTGTACGAAGGTTATGCAAAAGAACTACTTATTATATTTTGTAAACAGTATTTTAGCAATTTTGGAGGATCTTGCAGTCCGATCCAACAATTGTATTTCACAGATCCTTTGCATCTCAGTGGATTAGGCTTTCTGAATATTCTGTGAACCCAGAAGAACTGATCCATTTTGCTAGCTTTTGTAAAATATATCAATGCAATAGGAAAAACAAAACAAACATTGCATTACTAAAGAGTCATTTTTGGAGTTTGTTAACATCCAATGGCCCTAGGCCCCAATTAACAAGGCAGCTAAAAGTCAAGAATGTTAGTATATATATATATGATAATACTATTATTAAACAGAAGAAATTCTCCGTACAAGATCACAGAAATATACCTTATAATACTATCATCATCACCTTGGAAGATCATGACATAGAAGAAGCACAAAAGAGCGAAACGAGCAAAAATGAAAATCAGGAAAGCAAGAACAGGGCAACAATAATAAAGAGCATTAGATAAAGAAGATGCAAAAGCAAGGATAACCTGATATTCAAAAGGAAATGTGTTTCTGGATAATTCTGAGATGAAAAGATAAAAAAGAAATTTGTTGAAAAGCAATAAAGTGACAAACATGTAACTACCTTGTTCTTCTTCTCCAAGCCACCAATGATTCTGTCAATAGCAGATTCAAAATGCTGCATTGTGATTTGTGTGCACTCACTTCTAGCAGCAGTTAGAGCAGCCTCATTACAAACGTTGGCAATGTCAGCTCCAGCAAAACCAGGTGTAAGTGCTGCTAGTCTTTGAGAGTAATAAGATGGCTCCTTGTCGAGCTTCATTTTCTTAAGATAGATACGGAATATCTGCTCACGGCCTTTTATGTCAGGCTTATCCAAAGCAATTTGACGATCAAACCTTCCTGGCCTCAACAAAGCCTTATCCAAGATATCAGGGCGATTGGTGCCAGCCAGCACAACAACACCGGATGTTGTCCCAAACCCATCCATCTCCACAAGCAACTGATTTAGAGTGCTTTCTCGTTCTTCACTGGCACCTGAGGAGAATCCTCCACGACCTCTAGCTCGACCAATTGCATCGATCTCATCTATGAAGACTATGCTCGGAGCACATTGTCTTGCTTCAGCAAATAAACTCCTGACCCTGGAAGCTCCAACTCCTACAAACATTTCTATGAAATCTGAACCAGAAATGGAAAGAAAGGGCACACCAGACTCGCCAGCTGCTGCTTTCGCTAGAAGTGTTTTTCCTGTGCCAGGAGGACCAACAAGAAGAGCACCTTTAGGAATCTTCGCCCCAAGTTCCTCATACTTCCTGGGATTTTTCAGGAAATGCACAAATTCCATAATTTCCTGTTTCGCCTCATCACAGCCAGCCACATCTTTGAAGAATACCTGGATAAAATATAAGCATATAACATATTAGCACAACCTGAACAACTAATCACCTGCACAACAATAACAGATATCCAGCAAAACAAAAGACTTGCTGGTTAGGAGATATCCATGTGCAATGAGGAAAAAAAAGGAAAAAAAAACATGCACAGCAATAGTGCCAACAAACTCAACACAAACATAAAACACAGAATTAATTTTTTGAACAATCAGCATAAAACCAAACGCTTGCCTTGTTTTTGGAATTCTTATCCATTCTAGTCGCTTGAACTTTCCCTATGTTAAATATTCCACGATTCCCCTTCCCACTTCCACCTCCTATGCCAAATCCACCCTGTATTCTGCGTGCCATGAAATAGAGAAGTCCCGTAAAAAATATAGAGGGGCCATATGAGAGTAATTCTGAGAACCAATTAGCTTCAGAAACATATCTGACAGGAACATAATCATGGGGATCTATCCTCAAGGCTTCCTGAGCTTCTTCCAGCTTCTCTTCGAATGATTCAACACTCCCAATATTGAAATAATACTTATAAGAGCTATGAGCATGTGGGGTTGGTGTAGGTGTTGTAGTTTGGATTTGGTTGTCAAAGTCTTGGCTGCTAACACGCGGAGAATTCCTGACGTATACTTTTGCAACTGACTTGTTTAACACAACGATATGATCTACTAAGCCAGGTTCCAGTAGCTTGTTCTTAAACTCTTGGAAACTAATCTGCAAAAAATATCATTGATATAAAAAAATCATGAAGTCGTGAAAGATAAAATAATCAGAAATGATTTTAAAATAAATGCAATGTATAATATCTTTGGTAACAAATAAATGTAAAATTAGAAGGTACAGTGAAAATTTACATCTAAAAATGAATACTATAACAAGCATTGAAATGAAAAGGTGCACCAATTCAAGTTTAAATATAATAATCAACGCAAGCTATAGCTCAAATGAGGAGAGCTAAAGCATTTTTATGGAAAACTAACAGGAGAAAACTAGTGCTTAATCCTACAGAGTACAGACACTAAACCATTTAACCAGTAATAAAATGGCAAAATTTGGAAACTTGGAATTCCTGGAAAATAGTAGTCTAACTATGGTAGATGACACAAGCCAACAGGTTGAGTTATAAATTATACAGCAAATAGAATCCTAACATAAGCTTCCATATAGTTCAGTGAGCCATGAAATCATACTCTACTTCTAGTTGATTCCATGAAGCAAGATTCTGCCAAAACAGCTTCCTATTAATGAATTTGACATATTACATAAGCGAATTAATTAATCAGTCAGTGAAACTCCTAATGCATTGGAAAAATAAAAGGCTCTGCCAACACAGGTTATCACTTCCGATAATGTAAATGGAGTTTGCATAATCAAATGTATTGTTCTATGATTCTTGTTATTATTAATATTACAAATTACAAATTGGTCTATCCAACCAAACAGATAACATTTTACCTCCCATGTCATGCGAAAAATTTAATGTATACCAATATAGCTCAGAAGTAATTTGAAAATTGAAACAAATCAACAACAAGTAGAAATCATAAACAAGGATGACTTATTCTAAGAGAAAATATCAAGTGAACTTAGACATATGCAGACTATTTGTAACCTCAATAAAACTTAATTTGATTTCACAAGAGAAGAAATAGTAGAAAATCATGCACGCACACACATAAACTAGAAAAAAAAAGTGATCTCAAGTTACAACAAGCTAATTTTCAGGACACCCTTTCAAGAAACATATTCTTATTTCCGCTTTGGTGTCACCAGGTGCAAGTGATTAAATATCAAGGAAATTTCCTGAAAGGCTGATACTTCAGAAACAAATAAACGTTCTCCTGAAGTCCTGATAATAACCATGCTTATAATATGTAACAAACCTCATTTTGGTTTGTAGAAGAAATAGAAGAAGAAACAGAAAGCAGAGTTGCCATCACAAGTAACGGGATCATGAAATTCTGCAAAGCTTTGTATAGCTTTTCCTGAAAACCTCCAAATTCATCTGTATTATCTACAATATAACAGAAAAATACAGTTAAATATATATTGTGATGTTTAACTCGCAGGACAACTGGATGAGAAGACTACATAAACAAAATAGTTGGCTAGTTGCCATTATAGAATTTGAAGAAAAATCACATCATAATCATCAGAATACAGTACATTCGTAGACGTGGAACTATGCTTTGGCAAGTGTTGAACAATATTAAACAGATGAAATTATATTAGTTATGGTTACTGAATATTCACAAGCAGAATAGAGTATGCACAATATTAGAAGTTAAAAGTTACCTTTAGTTCCTACCTATATAGAAATTGAAACTGCATCTTTCTAAGATCTAAGAAGTCCTTGAGTTCATTCAAACAATGCCTACCTGAATATTTATATAGATGCTAAACAAATTGAAAATTGACACCCATGATGGCTATTAGTAATCTAGATTTGTTCTTGCAACTTTTTGAGTTCTAAAATTGAGCTTTGTATCAACTATGAATAATAGAATATTTATATATATTTTTATATGACAGCTGAAGTTGCTCTATTGGGACTTGGGAGGCTTCACTCAAGGAATTAGAATTTGAGATCAGCTGTATCAGATCTTTCACTGATGTAGATTATTCTATATTTTTGCACTAGTGGTCCTAGGAGTTGAAAAAAGGGAGTGAGGCCAAAGCACTGTATTTACATTGGATTGATTGTCGTAATACAGTAGCCTTCTTACTATAATAGGGAATTGAAAAGAAGAAAGAAGATGGATTCCCTTTTAAGGAAGCTTAGACCGTGACTCCCCTATATCGGCTATCCCTTCATGAAATGGAGGGAGTAGCAAACTCTTGAAGTTTAAACCAATAAGATTTGTCCGAATTAGACTACGCCCTGGACTTGTTAGATATAAATTCACTTCTTTCTGCCTAGTTAATGTTTTTGAAAGCCTGCCTCCATCTGTTTAATCATCTTGTCCTCTTCCTTCCATAGCCTCTGAGCCAAGCCAGAGCCTACGTATTTCAAATTTTAGAAAGACTCTTTCGCTATGCAAAGGTAAAGTTGTGTACATTAACCATCCCTAGACCCCACATTGGCAGGAGCTGCAATGAGATTGCTCTTTTTCTTATATGACAGTTCACAAGAGCAGTGAATTAATGTAGGACTTGGTAGCAACACATGTTTTTCATAACATTATTGAAAGCTATTTATTCGCTTAGCCACCTATTTCAAGAAAAGCTTTTCATTAGATATTAGAACTTGGAAGGCATTTGGCAAAGAGACTGGTAATATAATGTGAATTGGTTTTCTGCATTTTTTAGTTATGAAAACAAATTAATTTTGACACCAGTTTCAATTAAACAAGTATAATTCTTAAGCAATCTCAAAGTGTAAATCAAGTTATATGACAGTTCCAAATCACACAACATAAGTTACCGCTAAAACCTAGATATTTTCCACATTGAATATACTGGATAACACACTATATAACTGTGTACCTTTCCCATCTGATTGTTTGTCGTGAGTTCCGTTTGGAGTTTCCTTCTTTTTATTTGGATAGTAGTTCTCATAATCTACAAGAAGTACATCAAAAATAGAAAATAAGTGAGACCAGGTTGATTGCCTGACAAGGATAGCCACAAAAGAAACAAATAAAAAGAAAATGAAACCATTGGATGACAAATTCAACATCTTTCTTACTCTTCCTATTTGGCGTTTCACTTGAAAAGAATCGCCTAAAACTCGGGTTTGCCAATAGGAATCTCCAATCGCAGAGTTGATTTCCCTTTCCAACATTTCTACTTGCTACGGCAGAGGTCAAATAGCCCCTCAGAGATTTCAATCCTCCATTGCTCGCCTGTAAGATCGGATCTTGCAACAGGACTTCTCTTGGGCATCCAGACCTCGCACCAAAACCGCCCAATAGTCCGCCCTGAACAAAAAAACGAAGAATGATCAGATAACAAAACCAAATAAGAAGAAGAAGAATATATAAAGGTTACAGAAATATAGGATATGAGGTCGCAAAGAAATTACATGTCTGGATCCCGCACGCGAAGATTGAGAGAGTCGCGCGAGCTTGGAAAACATCGTCCTAGCGAATGAAATCCTAGCGCAGCTAAGGAAAGGGGGAAACACTGGGAGCAGCGCTGAACCGAGAGGGAGGAATGGGGAGGGCGGGGATTGAGTAAACCTACCGATCTAGGGTTTCTCGATCGATTACTCGAGGAGAAGAGAAGATTTCCCTCCGAATTCAAGTGGGGTGTCGTGATGCGGCCGGGAGAACGAACACGTCGAAATCGAATCGGAGACCGCGGGTATATATAATGGCCAAGTAGGCCCCCCTTTATTTAAGAGGAGGCATGTGGAACCCATTGTACCCATCTACGTGGCATATTATCGATGTATCGCTGGACGCTGTCACGCTGGGGTGTTCCGACGACTGGGTACATGATAGTGGGTAGACGAATTGGATTGTGTTTCTTGGGAAGCAAGGATTGATGGTTAAAATATTTGTCCATCTTTTAAGTAATTGTGTTCAAGTAAGGGATTTTCTGGGTGACTGACGACTGTAGTCCACGTCAACGGTCTAAAGGACAAGGTATTTTTTAAATAATAAAAAAATATAACTAAATCATTATAAAATATAAATGCGATAATATAGACATAAAAAACGTAAAAAAAATACATAAAATACTACAATTAAATATTGAACCCAAAACTTAAATAATATACATGAATACTACTACCATTTGATCATATGTTGATTCACTAACGGATAAGATTTGACTTAATGGTCGGAATATCTTATGTAGAAATTTGTTTATGGATAAACTCATTACTTAGATCTCTTGATGTGTTTGACACCTATATGAAAAATCTAGAAATATTCTTCCTTTGTTACTAAAATTTTTGTATTGCTTTTGGTAATTAGTGATCTATCTCTCGTCCAGACCTCCACGCTGCTTAATTATATTATATAAATGTATGTTTATTTAAATAATTAAATAATTTTAATAAAACCATTATTCTTCATTTGTTAATAAAATTTTAAATGTTGTGTTTGGTAATTAGTAATCTATTTGTACTTGTTGAAAACTCGCACATTGCTAATTATGTTATACGTAAATGTATTTTTATCTAAATAATTATAAATGATTAAATAAAATTAATACAACCATTATTCTTCATTTGTTACTAAAATTTTTATGTTGATTTTGGTAATTAATAATCTATTTGAACTAGTCGAGAACTCTCAGGCCTGCGTAATTATATTATATATAAATATTATTTTATATTTAATATAAACATTATTCTTCATTTGCTACTAAATTTTTTAAGTTGCATTTGGTAATTAGTAATCTATCTGGTCGAGAATTCGCATGCTTCGTTATTATGTTATATATAAATGGGAAAATAATAGTTTTTGTTCTCACAGTTTTCTCCTATTTTAATTTTAGTCCATATAATTTCAAAATTTTGATTCTAGTCCTCACACTTTACTTCCGTTTAGAATTTGATCTCTATCGTCAAATAAGGTTTAAACAGTGCTGACGTGGATAATATATGCTAAATGGACAATGCTGACGTGGAGCCAATATGGACTAACTTTATAAATTATAAGGATTAAAATTAAAATTTTATAAACTATAGGACTAAAATCAAAATTTTATAAATTACAGGGACTAAAATCAAATTTTAATTAATTATTATCCTAATAAATATAAAAAATTACATGATATTTTTTAATTTATTTATAAATAAATATAATATTTAAAAATATTAAAATTGAGCAAACTTTTTACCGATTAAGATTATTTATTTTGGATTTTATTTAGAAAAGAGCGATGACATATTTATATATTTAGTTTGGATGAGCACGGGTTGGGACATCCCGGCCATCCCGGTCCAGCCCGACCCAAAAATTCGGGATAAATCTCGTCCCGATTCAAAATCGGGATGGGACCGGGACAAATATATATATCCCAATTAAAAACCGGGACGGTACAAAAAAAATCGGAATTGTCCCGTCCCAGCCTGATTTATAATATAAGTAATATTAAATATATAATATTAAATCGGGATGCTTCGTATTCGGGATCGGAATGGCCGGGATTTCGCGGTCCCGTCCCGGTTTTGAGTCGGGACGCAAATATGCGTCCCGGTTCCGATCCCGAATACGAAGCATCCCGATTTTATCTTGCTCCAAAAAATTTGGGATCGGACCGGGATGTCCCAAATTTATTAATATTGTTTTTTTATAATAAAAAAATAATATCTCCGTTAAAATAATTAATATTTTTTTCTTAAAAAATAATATTATATATTTAATATTAACTATATTATAAATCGGGCTGGGACGGGACAATCTTGATTTTTTTGTATCATCTCGGTCCCGTCCCAATTTTTAATCGGGACAGATACATTTGTCTCGGTCCCGTCTCGATTTTGAACCGGGACGGGATTTGTCCCGACTTTTCGATTCGAGCCAGACCGGGACGGTCAGGACGTCCCGACCCGTGCTCACCCCTACTAAATATATAAACATATCATCACTCTTTTCAAAATAAAATTCAAAATAAATCACCGGTAGAAAGTTTGCTCAATTTTAATATTTTAAAATATTATAATTATTTATAATAATTTTAAAAAATATCACGTAAATTTTTATATTTATTAGAAAAAATAATTAATTAAATTTTAATTTTAGTCCCCATAATTTATAAAATTTTAATTTTAGTCCCTATAGTTTACGAAGTTGGTTCCTGCAAGCTCCACGTCAGCATTGTCCAGTTAACACATATTATCCACGTCAGCACCATTTAAACTTTATTTGACGGTAGTGATCAAATCCTAAACGGAAGTAAAGTGTGGGGACTAAAACCAAAATTTTAAAACTATAGGGACTAAAACCAAAATTGGAGAAAAGTGTGGGGACCAAAACTATTATTTTTCCTCCCCTCAAACTTTTGCCACTTTTCTCACCTAAATTTTTTCTCCCAAATTTTTACCCGACTTAAATTCGTAATAAAAAAATTTACCCCACTTATTTTTTTTATATGCATCTATTTTGATATTTTTAATTTTTAATTTATTATTTTTTTAAAAATAATTGTAAATATTTTTTATTTATTGAAGTTTTTTATTTTAGTTTTTGGATTTTGAATTATCATTTTTTTTTGTTAATGAAAAATAGTATTTCAAAACCAAAGAAATTTACATAGCTTAAAATAATTTAAATATTTTATTTTCTATTTTTTAAATTATGTTATATTATATATATATATATATATATATATTATATTTGATCCATAAAAATATTGTTATTTTTATATTTTTTTTTAAAAAAAATTATCATTGAAATTTATATAAATTATTTTTTTTATGTATATAATTATTTTTATATTATTTTTGTATTTATGAAATATCATAAATTAAATTAAATTTATATATTACTTTATGGTATATTTATATTTTATTATTTAAAATTATAATTTAATTTAAATATCTTACTATTTGTTTTTATAATCAAAAGCTTTTTTATTATATTATAATAATATTATAACTTATTTTAAAAAATATAGGTATCCCCCACCCCCCACACTTTCTTAAATTTTTACATTTATTTTTGTCTCATTTATATTTTTATTTTTACCACTCCCCTCAAACTTTTTCCACTTTCTTCACTTAAATTTTTTCTCCCAAATTTTTACCCGACTTAAATTTGTAATAAAAAAATTTACCCCACTTATTTTCTCTATATGCACCTATTTTGATATTTTTAATTTTATATTTATTGTTTTTTGAATAATAATTATTAATATTTTTTATTTATTGAAATTTTTTATATATAGTTTTTGGGTTTTGAAATATTATTTTTTGAGTTTGTTATTGAAAAATAGTATTTCATCACATGTTTTGAAAAAGCTATTAAGCAAGCCAAGTTCCTCTGCCCGAAAGTTGATATGTGAGCGATAGCCTACTCCAAGACGGTGCATGACAGCACCTTGGTAGAAGAGTTCGCCCCTAGAGGGGGATGAAGAAACTCTATATCTAGCGAGGGAGACAAAGGCGGAGACCTCAGCGAATGTCATATAGTTGACTCGCCCTCGGGACCCTACAGTCGCTATCGAGACCTCTAAGTACGTCGCCACTCCTTCTTGACTTCAAGAAATTTCATTTGTTAATATGCATCGTAATGCTTGAGTTGTTGTTAGCTGATGCCCTTCATAGGTTTAAACATTCAAACTGCTCCTCCTCACGAGCTTGTAAATGATGTTTTGAATGCTTTTGTTTTTTTGGAGTTGTTGACGTCTTTGCTTTTTTTGTTTGAGTTCACTGTTGTTGTAATGCTTGTTTGTATTTCTTTTTGTGCTCATCTGTTGTTGCGAGCTAAGTCTGTGTATCGTAGGTGCCGACGTTACCTGGTCGGTAGTCGATATTAAGGTCGAGGTCTGCACTTAAGACCGCCTTATTTTCGCTTAGCTGATGTCATCTAGTCGGCAATCACTCTTAGGGTCGAGGACCATACTTAGGTCTGCCTCGATTTTCGCCTAGTCGATATTTCCTAATCAGCAGTTGTTTGTATGACTGAGAACTGCACTTAGGACGAATTTGAGTTCCTTCGAAGTCGATTATGTTTAGAGGTGGAGGCCACATTTAGACCCGAATATCATATTAACGGTCGAGTCAAGCTCATTTAGAGTCATGCGATCTCATTTAGAGTAAAGGACCACATTTAGGATTGAGGCAAGTTCATTTGGAGCCGAGGTCGATCTTATTTAGAGTCGGAGGTTGCATTTAGGGTCGAGAAGAACACATGCGTAGAATAGGACAAGAGTTTTTTTTGTCATCTAAGCGGAAGCAATCATCTAGACATGCACATATGTAAAAGAAGAAAAAAAATCATTGAATAGTCAACATAAAGTTTAAGGTTGCTAAACTTAGTTGTAGTAAATCGCATGGAGGTTGCATTACATGAGCATGGCAGCTCTAGGGATGGCAATATTACCCATTTAGGTGGGTACCCGTGGATATTTATCCGTTTATGACAGATATAGAGGGTAGTTTTCTACCCGCGGGGATTTCGCAGGTAATTTTTCTTATCCGCTTATTATATGGGGCGGGTATGAGTATTATAGTACTCGTACCCGCGGGTATTCGTTACTCACAAAAATTAGTAAATTACAATATTATCCTCGTTACATATATTAAAAAAATGCTAACCTAATTGAATACTCATATACTTTATGTTTTGAAAACTTATGATAATGTTGTTATCAAAATATTGTGTGTTTGTGAAAATAAAATTATTATACTTGAAGTTGTTATCAAAATACTTAAAGAGTTAAAGTATTATTAAAATATTATAATTTATATATTTTTTAAATATCATGTGTACCCGCCAATACTCGTGGGTATCCATCCCCCGCAGATAATTAAATGAGTATCAATTTTTGATCCGTGGGAAATAAACGGATAATGGGTACCCATTTATTTCGCGGGACGGATAATGGGTAGGCACCCCCCGTGCCCGCCCTGCCCCTTTGACATCCCTAAGCAGCTCCCATCAATTAGCTGTAGTAAATCCGCATGGAGGACACATCAATTGCTCTAATTAGTAATTAATTTGTATAATTATTGTGTGATTACCTTAATTAACAATTAAGTTGAACAGAATTATTCAACAACAATTACATTACTTATATGAATTATATTCCAATTACCGAACAATTATTTTGGCGAAACAATTAAGTTAAATAATTAATTATTGGTCAACATATTTGGCTCCGATTAGCAATTGCGTTTTATTAATATTGGATGAAGCAAATAATTGGATTGGATAATTGTTGTGCAATTGTTCCACGATAAATTGCACCACTCAATAATTAATCGGGCAAAACACCCATTGCACCATAATTAAATAATGTTGTGTAAATTGTTTTATATTAAAATATTTATTCACAAATTATTTTGACGAAATAATTTTAGACACTAATTATTCCAAGTTTGCTCACAAACTAATTGGACAAAACAATTATGTACATTATTTATTTTCTATTTTTGATAAATTTTCACATAATGCTATGCTAGCATAATCCATTTAAAATAGAGATCATGGATAATGTAATTGTAAATTATATGAGCTCACAATAATCGTATTATTAATATTCTATATTGTTAAAAAATATTTTAAAAAAACTTGTTAACATTAATTATAATTTTAAAATTTGATCTACTTTTAAATTGAATATAATCAAATATGTCTATTAATAAAAACGAGTGGCAGACTTTTTCTCTCTGGCAATTTATAGGGCGATGAAAATTCCTAGGGTTTTCGGCCCTTCCTCGTCGCCGTCGTCCCTCCCCCCCCCCCTTCGCCTCCTGATCCTCCCCCTCTTCTCTCCTCATACCCTTCCTTGCCCTCTTCTACACAATTTTCGTCGTCGTCGAACAAATCTCTTCTGGCAAATTTTGGATCTGCCCTGCCTCGACCTTCTTCTTCGAAGACCCCTCTTCCTTCCTCATATGCAAAGGTGTCGAAGACTGGAGTTTTTTCTCCCAGTCCAAAACCTTCATCCTGGGAGGAGATCTTGAAGGGCGCAAACCGTAATCAAAATCGCGAGTCGCAATCTTCGGTTCTCTTCTCCAAAATTCAATCCTCGACTACGGATAAGGTAGTCTTCACCGCTGATCATATCCATATCGGTAAATTTCTTGGAAACCCCCCTAGATGTTATTCGTTGATGGGCTTCTCGGTTGTGGTATATACATGGCTTCCTCTTCGTTATGGATCTTGATGACAATTTTTTTGTTTTTCGCTTCTCCTCGTCGGATTCTGCCAAGTTTGTTTTGATCGGAGGACCGTGGTCCTTACGCGGTGATGTTATTCGGCTTATCCATCGGAAGCCCGTTTTCAAACCTTAGGAAGAAAAATTTTCAACAACCCCTATTTGGCTTAGACTTCAATCTTTGCCTTTGGAATTCTGGAATTCATACTGCATTCATCATATTGCCAGTAAATTTGGCTCGATTTTACGAATCGATGATCGCTCGTTTGGTTTTGAAAGAGGAAAGTACGTTAGGGTTTGTGTTGGATTAAATTTGGCTTTGCCTTTGCGCCAAGGCGTCTGGCTTTCGGTTGAAGAGCAAGACTTTTTTCTTCCTATTTGTTACAAAAATTTACCTTATGTATGTTTTCAGTGTGGATTTATTGGTCATCGGGAATTCGATTGTCCTTCTTTAAAAGAAAAGATCAATGTTAATGCTTCTGTTCCGGGCTCCGATGTTTTTCTGTCTAATGTTTCACATGCTATGGATTCTGCTTCTAAAGTTCTCGATTCGGCTTCTATTTTTGAAAACCCTAATTTTGAGGGTTCGGCTCCTATTTATGTTTCTGACCCTGATCTGATTGTGGGACCTTGGATTGAAGTCCAATGGAGAAATTCTCGCAAATCTCGTCCTCGTAGTGCGCACCCACCTTCTTTCGTAAAGGAGGGTCGTGCTCGGACTTTGGAAATCGCCTCTTTTCTGGATGGTAAGGATGAAGGTACTACCATTAATTTAAATTCGATTGCTAAAGTTTCAACACCTTTTAATGTCTCTGTTGGTAAATCAAATATTATTTTTGATGTATCTAAAAATATTGTATCTTCTGCCGATAAGAATTTTAATTTGCTTAATAGGAATAAGAATTATATTCTGATCCTTCCTCTTTCAAATCTTGGAAAGTTGTTCATGTGAAAAACAAAGCTTTAAACATGAATATTGACTCCTCTGGATCTAAGTCTCTCCCCCAATTGGCTAAGGATCTAAATCATGTGTTCAGTGCCCAAAAGGATCTCCTGAGTCAATTTGAGGCTATTAGAGTTAATTCGAAAAAATCTTCTAAACCTCCTAGGAATAAAACCATTGTTTCTTCTATTCCTTGCATTGGTTTGTCAAACAAAAGATCTAGGACATCTTCAATGTCTAATGATTAGCAATCTAAGAGCATTCCTACTATCTCCTTAATAGTGGGCAATAATTCTCATAAGGTTTCCATCCCTTCTAAGAAAGATTTGATGGATGGCTCTCCTGTCCCTGCGACTTCTACCTCTTCTGACAATGCTCTCGTTTTTATATGAATATCATTAACTGGAATGTCAGAGGTGGGTGGAGAATGCCTATTAGAGATTTTATCTCTATTCAACTAAAAGTCAATAACCTTCAAGTTTGTGTTCTTCAAGAAGCTGACTTAAACCAAATTAAAACTGAAAAGCTTATAAGATCCTTTGACAGATCATGGACTGGTGCCATTCAGCCTAGTCAAGGAGCCTCAGGTGGTATTATTGTTGCTTGAAACTCAGATTTTGTGCAAGTTTAAGTTATTTTTTCATTTGCTCAAGTTATTAATATTGTTATAAAATTTAATGACCGTGAACCTTTTCTTTTATCAGCAATATATGCTAGTACTAATCCCTCTCTTAGAGCTACTCTTTGGAACTCTTTTATTAATCTTGACATTACCTCTTATCATTGGCTTTTGATGGGTGATTTCAATTGTATTTTAAATAGTCATGATAAGCTAGGCGGCACTACATTTAGAATTACAAATCCTATATCTGATTTTAGATCTTTTGTTGAAAATTATGGCTTAATTGATTTGGGCTTTACTGGTAACAAGTATACTTGCTCTAACTATAGATCTGGAAATGCTAGAATTCTTATTAGGTTGGATAGAGTATTTTCTAATTCTGCTTGGCTGCATTTTTATGGGCATGCTTCTGTTTCTCATTTGAATTGAGTTACTTCATATCATAGACCTTTACTAGTCTCCTTACCTAATAATAAGCAACCTAGAAATAGACTTTTTAGATTCCGAAATTTTTGGACCGAGTATGAAGAAAATAAGGTTGTTATCAATAATGCTTGGAACAATTCCCCTAATTCTATTAATGAGTATTCTTTCTCAAATAAACTTATAAGCACTAGAGGTGCTCTAAGCCATTGGAACAAGCATGTTCTAGGTAAAATTGAAGACATTTTAGATTATACTCTTAATGACATTTCTCTAGCCGAGGACCTTTAATCTTCTGGTTTGGCTCCTGCCAATATTGATATTAAATTTAGATCTTTTTATAATAAATTTTATGCTCTTCAAAGACAAGTTTGTCTTAAATAGTGGTCTAAATCTAAAGCTAAGTGAATTCTTGATGGTGATAAGAACACGACTTATTACCATCGTATTGTTATTATTAAGCGTAGAATAAACTTTGTTCCCTTAATTCTTAGCCCTCAAAATATCTCTATCTTTGATAGTAAGGGTATCCTGAATTAATTTGTTTTACATTATTCAAATATGTGGTCCTCTTCTTATACTTCTTCCCGTTCAATCTACTGGCCTGTATTTAAAATTCTTTCACCTCACTTCTTACCCTCTTTAACCAAGCTCTTCTCTTCTCTTGAGATTTGGAATACTATCCAATCTCTAGGTAATGGGAAGAGACTTGGTATTGACGGGTTCACTATTAAATTTTACAAAAGTTACTAATCTATATATTATTAAAGATGAGTTTTGTTCTGCTTTAAACAAATTCCATGATACTACATGTATTCCCCCTTTCTGGAATCAAATTTTGTTTATTTTCATTCCCAAAGTGGCAAACCCTAAGCTAGTTAAAGAATTTAGACATATTGCTATTTGTAATATTTGTTATAGAATTCTAGCCAAGCTGTTTGCAAATAGGCCTAAAGCTCCCTTACCTGACCTAATCTCAAAAGAGCAATATGCTTTTGTCAAAGGTATGAGTATTCATGATAATATTTTAGTGGTGCAAGAGTTGGCTCATTTATTTTTTAACTATAGAAGCAAAACTCTTTTTATTATTGTTAAGCTATATGTGGAAAAAGCTTTTGATATGATGAATTAAAATGTTATTCTTACTGTTTTGAAATTGAATGATTTTCCTGAAAAATTTATCTCTTGGATTAGCAACTGCATTTCCTCTGCCACTTTTGCTTGCTTAGTCAATGCTCATGTTTCAAAATTCTTTCATGCTAACAAAAGAATTATACAGGGGGATCCCCTATTCCCCTTCTTATATATTCTTGTAGCTCAAATTTTATCTAATTTGATTAATGAGTATGTTACTGAGAACAAGTTTATTCCTTTTAAAATGAAGGCTCTTACCATCTCTCATCGTATGTTTGCTGATGATTTAATTTTGATCTTTAAAGCAAACTCTAAAAGCATCTCTTCATTTAAATCCATCTTTCAGATTTATGAATCTTTAATGGGTCAAAAAATAAACTATAATAAATCTAAAATTTACTTTCCTAAGCATACTCCTAATTCTGTCAAAAGATCTATTATCGCTTCTCTTCATATGAATATTGGATCATTTTTTTAAAAATACATTGGAGCAATGATTTCTCCCAAGGAGATCCCCTCCTAACTCAAATGACTTCATTTTTAATCAAATAAATGCTAAATTTGGTAGTTGGAGAACCAACTTCCTTTCTATAGCTGGTAGGCTTGTTCTAGTAAATTTTGTTCTCAATTTCTTACTTGTCCACTCCTTATCAGTAACTTGGCTTAATAATCAAATTTATGATAATATTGAAAAGAAAATTAAGAATTTTTTATGGAGTAAAGGAAGTAATAAGGATAATATTCATCTTGTCAATTGGAACACTATTACCACTTCTAAACACCTAGGAGGATTAGGTATTCAGGAAATTAGGACTAAGAGTTTATCTCTTCAAGCCAAAAGAGTTCAAGCTTACTTAAACAATGAAAATTCTCTTTGGATACGTTCAGCTTGTGAAAGCCAAGTATCACTCCTTAACCTTTTTCTCTTACTCTTGGTAAAATGCTTCTTGGGCCTGGAAGTCATTTTCAGAAGCCTTTCACTCTTTAAATATGGTTTTCATAAAATGATTGGTTCGGGTGCTAATTCTTCATTCCTTAATGACAAAGGGATTATTGATTTATCCTTAGCTCTTAAACCGACTTTTATTAATGTTAATGTTATTCGTGCTATTACCCATGTCAATCATTTGATGCATGATAATTCTTGATCTGCTTTTATTGGGAATACTGTTTGTAATAAAGAACTTTGGAATACTATTGAGGGATTACGGTTGCCTAAGGAATCCTATGATGATTCTTACATTTGGATTGATGAGGACTCTGGTAGGATTTCTTCTTCTTCGGCACATTAGTTTCTTAAGTGCCAGAACCTTGCTTCTGATGTTGTAAATCATGATTGGAAAAAAATTAGGAGATTACTTGTTTCTCCCATGGTAAAATTATTTCTTTGGAAACTCTATCATGCACGGTTAATAACACGCTTAAGACTTTTTCAGTTGGGTTTTTCTGACTCTAAAATATGTGTCTTATGTGACTCTTTTGAGGAATCTACTGAACATTTGTTTTTTGATTGTTCATTTGCCTCTCAAATTTGGTCTGCTCTTAGTTCAAAACTCAATTATGATTTCTCATCAAGAAGTTCTTGATGTTCGGGTAGCTGGTTGCTATTGGTCTCTCCCTCATTAATGGATTTGGGGCCATCAACCATTGCTGCTAATACCTTATGATTTCTTTGGTATTTTTGAAATCGTGTCTTGCATGGAGATTCGGAACCTACTATTTTCAATGCTCTAAATAAAATCCTTGAATTCTCGGGATGATTTAAGAGCTTATTAAGATCTGAGAAAAATTCTCCTATGACTTCTATAATCCCTCGTTAGCAGCCTCCTTGTTCTGACTTCATTAAAATAAATTGTGATGATTCATTTGCTTCTCAAGAAGGTGATTCTGGTATAATTTTTAGAAACCACTTTGGTCAATGCTCATATGCTATGGGCAATTATTTTCAAGCTGGCAGTGCTCTTTCTGTGAGGCTATGGATGTTTTCTTTGTTTTATCTACTGTAATAGTTTTGAAATTGAACTAGCTTCATGTATAATCAGATTATAAATACCTTATGGATGTGCTGAACCGGCTAACTTTTTGTTCCTTGGAGGATTTAAGCTATTGTGTAGGATATTTGGAAGATTATTCCATCAATTATGTTGTAATTTTTTTATTCTCCTCGTTGTAATAATAAAGCTGCCTATTGGCAGCAAATTGGGCTCGAATCAATAAGGTGTCCATGTCTTGGACCTCCTCTCGTCCCCCGATCTGGATAATTTTTTATCCCCAGATGTATTAAATGTTAGCCTTTTGGTTGATTAATTAATGCAATCATTCTATTTTGTTGGAAAAAAATGCCTATTATATTCAAGAGCTTAGAAAAGCAACAAAGTTCCAAAATATAACGAGAGGAAAAGTACTAAAAGAACTTGTAAAATTGAGGAAGACTTCCTAATTGGATGTAATAAAATATGGGGATAATGGTCATATTTGCCCCTAAAATATTCGAAAATGTATAAATTTGCCATCAAACTTTCTTTTTTTTCGAAAATACACCCGTCATCCAAATTTTGGACCAAAAATATCACTGCATGTAACGATTTGACAAGTCAGCAAACAGTTGCTTACGTGGCAATGATAAGAGCCATATTTGCCCCTAAAATATTCAAAAAGATACATATTTGTCTTTAAACTTTATTTTTGAAAAATGATATTGTCGTCCAAATTTTGGATCATATTAGTCCCTAAAATATTCGAAAATGTACAACTTTGCCCTTAAACTTTTTATTTTTTGAAAAATATCTTTGCTGTCTAAATTTTGGGCCAAAAATACCACTGCTTGTAACGGTTTGACATGTCAACAAATAATTGCTTACATGACAAATAAAATAAATCACATCATCAAGCCACACTGGATTTTAACTGCATGCCAACATGTAATCCCCAATATATTCAAAACCTAAATTAATTAGGTGCGACGTACAAAGTTTGTATATATATCCTAGCTTTTTGTTACAAGCCATTAAGACACGCGTCAAATTGGACAAGCTGAAAAGATAGAAATAATAAGAAAAATGAAAATAAGGTACCCTAGCCGGTTGCAAAAACTAGTCGACTAAGGGGTGCTGCAAAAACACGTCCCACCACTTCTTTGTAATACCCGATTTTTTTTAAAATGCTTATATAATTATTCTTTGCACATCGGGATGGACCGGATGAAACGTCGGAGGGCTTGAAATGAAGATTAGTCTTTGCACTAGAGGAAATTAATTCATCTAAGTTTGATTAGTCATTAGACGGGTTGCTTGGTTCCAGACGAACTGGAGGTTCGAGCGAAACTCGAATTAGACTTGTATTGATTAAGTTATGACTTATTTTAGACTCAACTTAAGTTAAGGGGCACTTTGATCGTTTGGTGATTAGAGTTTTAGTATTTATACCTCATCCCACAAGGGAGCAATGGATTTTTGGCCCAAAATTTGGATGATGTGGGTATTTTTCAAAAAATAAAAAGTTTAAGGGTAAATTTGTACCTTTTTGAATACTTTAGGAGTAAATATGATCCAAAATTTGTACGACAGTGATATTTTTTTATAAAAAAGTTTAAAGGAAAATTTATACATTTTCGAATATTTTAGGGACAAATATGACCATTATCCTTGCCACGTAAGCAATCGTTTGCTGACTTGTCAAACCGTTACAAACAGTGAAATTTTTGGTCCAAAATTTAGACGGCGAGAGTATTTTTGAAAAAAAAGAAAGTTTACGAGTAAATTTGTGCATTTTCGATTACTTAAGGGGCAAATATAATCATTATCCGTGCTACGTAAATAACTGTTTGCTGACTTGTCAAACCGTTACAAACAATGACATTTTGGTCCAAAATTTGGACCACAAGTGCTTTTTTTTTTAAAAAAAAAGTTCTAGGAAAAATTTATACATTTTTGAATATTTTAGGAACAAATACGACCCTTATCCCTAAAATATCTATATAAAGTTCAATAGTTGAATTGGATTATTATATATAACTAGCTATAGCACCCGTGCTTTGCACGGTCAAAATATGGTTTTAAAAATAAAATATTTTAAAATTAAATTTTATATTTTAATATATTATTATATATTCATGGTTTTATAAATAAAAAAGATTAAATTATTTATTTATATTTTAATATATTATTATATATAAATAAAAGAGTCTATCGATTTTTTTTGATATTTTCATATTTTCTAACGTTATTTCATTTTCAATTTATATAAATTTAGATTTAAAACAAAGTTTTAAAATTTTTAAAAAATAATTATTTTAAACTTAAATTATAAATTAAATTTGTAATTATAATTTAATATTCTTAATAATTTAAACTAACATTTTAAACTTAAATATTTGTATACCTAAATTTTTAAAAATAAATTACCATATTATTATCTTATTATAAAATAATTATATTTTTAAAAATAAAAGCCGATACTTAATTGAAAATGAAATCTATTTAATTTAATGAATTTAAAAATTTCCAACTAATCATTCATATATACGGAAGAAAAATAAAATTTAAAATTAAATATGCATAATATATTATATAAAATTTAAAATTAAGTTGACATAATTAATTTGATTATAACCTAATAGAAATTAATAAAATTTAAAATTATGCATATTTAATTAAGCAAACATAATAAAATTCAAAACTAATATTTAATTTATTTTTTAAAAATCAAAATTTCATAAATAATTCTCAATATTTTTAATAAATTAAATTCGTAAATTTTAAAAATTAAGAAGGAAAAATAAATTTTATCATTAATAAAATTCATTATTAATAAAATTCAAAATTAATTAAATATTGAAATTAATTTAATCTAAAAATTTAAAAGTTAAGAATGATTAATTGAAGGGAAATAAAATTCATCATTAATAAAATTCAAATTTAATTTAATATAAAAATTAATTTGAAAAATTAAATTAGAAAAAAATTAGAATAGTTTCATGTGGAAACTAAAGTCGGATATTTAAAAATTAAGACATATAAAAATAATAGTATAAGTGGGATAAAAACAAATATAAATAATTGAGGGAGTGAAGAGAATTTAGACGGAAAATAATTATTTCTTATATATATATATATATCTTTTTATATATAAATATCAATTTTTTAAAATATAAATATTATTTATTATTATATATAAATATAATAGTCTATCATTTTTTTTTGATATTTTTGATATTTTTGTTATTTTCTAACATAATTTTAAGTTGAAATTATATGAATTTGGATTTAAAACTAAATTTAAAACTTTTAAAAATAATTATTTTATATTTAAATTAAATTTGTAAGTATAATTCAATATTCTTAATAATTTAAATTTATATTTTAAATTTAAATATTTATACATCTAAATTTTTAGATATTGGTTACCATATTATTAACATATTATAAAAGAATTATATTTTTATGAATAAAAATCGTTACTTAATTGAAAGTGAAATCTGCTTAGTTTAATGAACTCGATTTTTTTTAATTAATCATAGATATATATAGAGGAAAATTAAATTTAAAAATTAAACATGCATAATATAATATATAAGATTTAAAAATTAAGCCGACGTGATTAATTTGATTCAAACCAAATGAATAATAATAAAATTCAAAATTAAGCATATTTAGTTAAGCAGACATAACAAAATTCAAAATTTTATAAATAGTTATTCACATTTGAAATTAATTAAATTTTAAAAATTAAAAATTAAACATGATTAATTAAAAATCAAGCATTCTTACTTAGTTGAATTTAAAAAATTAAAATTAAATATGCATAATTATGAAAGAAAATAAAATTCACTATTGCAATTAATTTAATTTAAAAATTTAAAAGTTAAGCATGATTAATTGAAGAAAAAATAAAATTCACCATAAATACAATTTAAAAATAATTTAATATAAAAAGTAATTAAATTAAAAAAAATAAAGTAGTTTCATCTAAAAATTAAACATATAAAAATATAAATATAAATGAGATAAAATTATAAAAATAAAGATAAAAATTTAGCAATGAGGAAAATTTAGGCGGAAATGATAAATTCAAAAATAAATTTATATATTTTTGAATACTTTTAGAGTAAATATATTCTTATAAAAAAAATGTATAAAAAGTCAATAGTTGAATTGAATTATTATATATAATTAAATGATTATTGTGCCTATCGGTTTAAATTCCAGCCAATAATTAAAATTAGCAATTAAGTTGTAATAAATTATTTCGCATCAAATAAACTGGTTAGTATGCATATTATTTTATATTTTAATTACGCAACGATTAGTTTGGCGAAATAATTAATTGGACACCAATTTCTCTAATTAGCAATTAAGTTGGATAATATTATTAAATAACCATTAAATTACTTATTTTGTACATTACTTTATATTTCAATTACTCAGTAATTAACTTGACGAAGTAATTAAATTGAATAATTAATTACTGATCACCATGATTAGCTCCCATTAGCAATTAAATTATATTAGTATTTGGTGAAATAATTAATTGTGTTGGATAATTGCCGAACAATTATTCCACAACAAATTTAGCGGATTAGCAATTAATTGGGCTAAACACCATTTTTTTTTTTGGACAATAGCTCAATCAATGTCGTGCATATTGCTTTGTATTCTTAAAATTGCTCACCAATTAATTAGGCAAAGTAATTTTAGGCCCTAGTTATTCTCAATTTACTCCCAAATTAATTGGGCGAAGCAATTATTTACGCTAATTATTTTCAATTTTTGATAAATTTTGACATAGTGCCAAGTTAACGTCAGACATTTAAAATCATGCCACACAGCTTTCTTTAATATATATATCTAAAATTCTATATATAGAGATTAAACTATATAAGTTCATAAGATCGTTATATTTAATTGAATCATATTACTAATAATATGGACTATCAATTATAGGAGTGTTCACGGATCGAGTCGAGTTTGGAGAAAAAAAATAAATCAGATCGACCAACAAGTAATTGGGTCGGGTCGGATCGAGTCGGGTTTGAACGTACAAATTTTTGAATCTGACCCGCCCTAGATCGGATCGAATCAGGTCGAATAGTCGATTACCCATTAAAAAATAAATATAAATATTTTTTAATATAAAATATAAATAGACGCTATCGACTCATAACGGGTTTCATTTGAAATGGACCTCCGCGTTTCAGTAACATGAATTCGATCCGACCCATTAGCTGTAATGAGAGAGAAGGAAGACGACAAGAAGCGTGGCGACTGCACCTTCCCTTTCGGCCCTCCCGATGAAGCTTACGCGCAGATCTCTCTCTCTCTCTCTCTCTCTCTCTCTCTCTCTCCTGAGCTCATGCACGGCTGTCTTCTCCGTCCGTGACTCGGCCCCGCGGCTTAACTGCAAGCTCCCTGGAATGGCTTTTCTGCTCCATCTCTCTCTCTCTCTCGCTCACACACACGCACACGAAAACTCACAGCTGCAGCAATATATGGCGATCGGTGATGATGGAGAGAAAGGTACGTCGGTGGAAGACGACTCGGCCCTAAAAGCTTTGCAGACTCGGACGTCGACAGCAGACTGACGGATGGATGGATGTTTTGATACCAAAGATCTGCATTTTATTTTTGCCACTCACCATTTCTATTTTGTCTTCACCTTCTTCTTCTTCCTTTCGGATTTTAGACTGATTCAATTAGTATTTTTATGCATCCACATCAGCAGTATCCTGAATGAATGTACCGTGTTTCACTTATTTATCATGAATTTATAGCAAAATATTACTATAATTAGGAATCTAGAGCTAGAGATATCTTTTTCTGATGGATGTGATAGGGTCCAACAAGTATTCTCTATATTTTTCAAAGCACTGTTGGAGACGATCCATGGATGCCTACCCACATCACTAATGGAGTCATTATCAATAGCTAATTAATTCATAATTAATCTGTTTGGTGAAATATATCAATCACATGATCAGTATTGCTTGATTAAATATTTTATTCACAGAGATTCATTCATTCATTAGATTTAATTAGTACAACAATTGATTGATTTTTAAGGTATCTCATCAAACATAATTAAATTAATCCGTATTTTGATTACACGTAAATGCCTAAATGTCTAACCACTAATTAAGACACTTGTGGGTCCATCAGAATTCGATAATCTCCCCACCAAGAATATATATATGATTGAAATAATTAGGAGAATTAATGTGGAAAATTATATAGCTATATATAAATAGGCCTATAAAGTGGCCCTTGGAATATATATTAGGTAACTTATCAACATAGATTGGGAATATTTTGACATGCCAATGGAGCTTAATTAGTCAATATTGTTGGAATAAATAATGGTCAAATCCAAAAGGAATTTGCCCAAAAAACCTATAAAAATCCCAACAACCAAATTGTGGATGTGGAATTATAACCAATCAATTAATTAGAACTTGGAAGCTGGTCCATTTATTTAGACCCTCTTATGTCATCAACTCTTCTCCAAGAGAGAGAGAGATGCGAATATATAATATACTGATATATGGAGATATAATTAGGAGATATATATATGGATTCTGGCGTTTAGGGCCGTCAAATCTTCTCTCCCAGGTTTGGATCGATGCTTGCAGGAAACGCAATAGATCTCCCTCAAAACCCTAGTCTTTTCCGGTTTCCTCTTCCTTCCCTTCCTCGGTACATGTTTCTTTCCCTCCGGGGAAACAAGTCCCATTAACCTGATCTCTGTGACGGCCATGGCGGGTGGCTGAGGTCAGGGAAGATCGATCGACTAGGGTTTTAGTTACATAGTTAGGGTTTTGAGGTCTCCCTTCATCACATGCTCAGCCTATTTATACCCCCCCATATCTCATCTCCATTACTACGTCTCTTCTTTCTTTTTTTATTTCTTCTTTCTTCTTCTTCTCCTTGAAGTGGAATTTAACTGCATGTTAGAGGATCGATCGGCAGCCTGCAGCCACTGTTTGCTGCTGCAGCATCATGAAGATTCACAAGCTCTTATATAGGATCGGATTAATGGAAGAGATGTGAGAATCTTGATGATGCTGCATCGGCAAATAATGGCTTTTATATATTTTTCTGCTGGAACAGTTAACTCCTTCGAGTTTTATTCATTTATCAGCATCAGGTAATAAAAAAAAAATGAAACTTAATTCTCTTTATTTATTTTATATGAAGAAGTAAAATGTACCTGTTGCAAAGCTGCCATGAACAGTGCAAGCCTGAAGTTGCATCATGTTGTTTGCATTGCTGTCTACGAGATGATAAGGTAAATGTCTCGCACATTGTATTGTTCAAAATTAATTAATTTTGTATCACCTGCTTAATTCGGATCAATTTAATGCGATGATTTAATTTAAATGGGCTTGGGTCGAGTTTGAACGGGCTGCAGATGGAAACAGTTCTCTTCTTCTTCTTCTTCCTTTTTTTCATCAAACACTTGAGCTGCATGAAAAAATACCAACTTTTTATTAATTGTTTGACCGAGATCGAATGCATTCAATCTTACAAAAACCAACATGAACGTGTGCAATTCTTTTTCTTGGATCGGTACGCACAATAATAATTAATTACAACTCGGTCACATTCATTGTGTGATAGGAATCCAACGCTATTAATGAAATCGACCGAGTTTGACCGCCCCTGTTCATATCTTGAATCGGCAGGTTTGACCGACCCGCGGCACATGATCCATCGCGAACCCGGTCCGAGCCACATGCGCTCAATTAACATATCGCTCCCTGGTGGTGCTTAGTTGTAACGAGGACATAAACTAACTCCATTATATCGGGTTTAATCAAAATTCGAACGAGTACTGCTGAGGTGGTCGAATCCAATTTTAATCAATTAAATGATGAGAAGAAAAAGTGCGAGGAGGGTCAAAATTAAGAACAAAAAGAGAAAAAGACGAAGACTTTTAAGATTAAATGGGAACGCAATTATTGTGAAGTCCCTGTTACTACGTGCGCGGTGGTCCCCCCTGTACTTGCGAGGATCGATGATGGGGACTATTCGAAGATCCATGTCTGCAACCACCCTCGCACCTCATCATCATCTTTTTGACGGTGATCCGCCCGCAGACTACAATTACGTGCGTCGTATTCAGTATCCTCCAATTGATTAGCCCGCATATTAATATTATCAGTTTAATCGTTCATCACCTCGCTGACTAACTCACCGTCTGCATTTATAATTGATTAATTAATTAAACAGCGTCAAATATTTCCTGGGCGACGTCAGGATGACATCATCTAATTTAGTAAGTGAAATTAATGACTGCAGAGAGAGCAAATTAATGACGATGAGTTCATTCAAGTGTGGTTTAAGTCAGTCTGATGAGGGGATGCGTTTACGTGTACTGGGTTTGCTTTAGGAGAACGACAATTTCTCTCTTAATTTATATACCCACAAATTAACACATATATTTTTGTATACGTACGTAAAAAGAAAAATACTACACAACGTACTGCAGTCCAGTATCTGCTCAAGCACACTGTGATTTCACGAGCATGCATCAGAAACAACAACACCACCACATGGCAAGCTCAGGTGGCAAATTGTGATCGAGGTCCCACGTAGCCGCACAGATTGGACACGCGAGTAATCAAGGTTTAAGTTGGTGGGTTAATTGATGATATTTAAGAGTGTGATTGATTGAAGGGAAAGGAAGGAAGAAGATAAGGAAATGTGGACGAACAAGTCTGCTCCAATGATAGAAGAAGCAACTGGTAAGCAACAGGAGCAGCAGCTATTTTGAGCTCTCAAGTCCTTTTCTGGGGTTTCTTTTCTTGCTCGTTGGAACGCAAACGTAGCTGTAAACTGTGAGCGGCGAGTGGCTTCCTTAATTCCCATCTCTCTCCGGTATAAACCCTAATTAATGCCGTCGAAATCTCCGTACGAGTCTCTTTAATTAGTCCATTAATTGGATTACTAAACTAATCTAAGTAAGCCAACATAGAGCGCAGGGTGGGGCGACCGAGGCAGCAGGACTCCAGGTGGTGATACCCACACCCCACCACCAATCAGCAGCTCGCATTTAATTATAAATATCCAAACCCTACTAACTCTTCCCACCCCCCACTCAACCCTCGTTATAAACCCAACCCACCCGGCTTCTGTCTTCTCCTCCTCCTCCCCTCTCTTATTCTCTGCGCTCACAAGTCACAGCGCGTCGCGCTCGGGCAAACGGTCGAGCAGGAGGCGGGATCTCGGCTGGATCCGGCGCATGCAGGCGGAGGAGGCCATGGAGGTGTACATGGACGACAAGTGGAAGCTCTCCAAGAAGGAGGGGACGTCTCGGAGCGGCTGCTGCAGCGGGAGCAGGCGGGCGGTGGCGGCGGCGGCGGAGGGAGCCGGGCCGGGGTTGCTCAAGGCGTCGGCGAGCACGAAGGAGGGGCGGCGGCCGCGGACGACGCCGCGGTCGTTCTCCAGCCGCTGCGCCAGCCTCGTGAAGGAGCAGCGCGCGCGGTTCTACATCATGCGACGCTGCGTGACGATGCTCATCTGCTGGCGGGACTACCCGTAAGGGGGAGATCTAGATGAAGCTAATATATGGATTATTAGATGTGTTCTTTTTTGTGTATACTTTTTGGGTTTTTTCACCCCCTTCCAGTCTTGAGAGTTTGTGGAGAGGTTTTGAGCCTGCTTGAGAGGATGCAGTGATTAATATGTGGAATGCGATGCACTGCTGTTTGCAAATGAGGTGTGAGCTCGAAATAGGGCGAAGCAAGGAAAGAGAAGAGAGAAATAGAAAGAGAAAGAGACTGTGAGATCTTCTCCTCCTCCACGGAGGCTACTTTTTGGCGTCCACTTGGGAAAGTAGATTATTTTGGGGTTTACTGCAAGCCATCTTCTTCCCTGTTTGCTGCCACATGCATCCGCTTTCAAACTTGCATTTGGATGTTTCCTCAATTCTGGTTGAATGACTTGATAGTTTTCACCCGCAAAAATTAATTGAAAGAGAGAAGGAGAAAGAGAGAGAGAGAGACTGACATGATGAATTATTGGTTTCTGTGATGTATCGTTTGTTTATGTTTCATGCATTTAATGGGTTACGTCAGATTAACGTATGTAGGAGGGGGTTAATTTATTTGAAGTAGAGAGGGTGGGGAATTCTGTACGCAGTGGGATGGGAAAAGGGAGGGAGGGAATCAAACAACGTGGAAAGAGGCCCCTCTGAAAGATGCTGCAACGTTGGCTTCTCTTTCCTTGTGTTATTTACTTGTATTTTATAGTATGATAAGAGTTTTTATTATTGGTTTAATTATATGCATGGAAATGGAAATGGAGTCATATGCTGGCTCGATCCACGATGTGTTGCTTGTGTTAATTTGGCAGTGGACGTGGTGGCCCAGCGCTGTGAGCTTGTTTGCATGCAGAGACATTGGATTCTTGAGGCAGATTTGACCTAAAGAGAAGGCTGTTGTGTGTCATGTTCAAACTAATTATTATGATATTTTAGATATTGGATATGTGATGAATATATATATGGTCAGCCATCGATGTTGAATAATATCATGGCGGTGGATGATGTATGCGGGGGATACATCATAAAGATGTATCCATCAGTCTTGGTATCGGCATCATAAAGATGTTAGGTAGGTGACAGCAATGTAGTAACAGGAGTTCTTATACATATCTCGGCCATTATATAGCCATGCTAAAAGTGTGGTTCGGTCGGATTATTCGACAGCAAATGTTGATTGCATTTGGCTTATTTTCGTGACAATTTAAGTCGAATTATAAAAAAAAACAAATTAATTAGGATAAATAAAGTGATACATCGAGGCTCAAGTGCGTCTCACATGCAAGATTCTGATCTAAAACGTTCAAAATAGGGGATGATGGTGCTCCCATCGTGGGGTGTACGATTTCCGACACTAAATAACTTGAACGTTTGATCCGTTTAGATGAAGAAAGAGAGAGAGAGAGAGAGAGAGAGAGAGAGGAAAGGACAGAATAAATGATTCAAAATAGATCTCCTTTGGGGAAGATTACTCTTCATTAAATTAATTAAATTAATTAGCTTTATCTAATCTCCACGGTACCTTCTTCCTCCGCTCCCCATATGCTTGTCTAGTGAGAATTGCTGACCGTTGACGAGCGGTTTAATTAGATCCCAAATCCCGTCGCAATATTCCCGGGCGGTTCGTACGAGCTTGGACGGCCGAGATGGACTCCTTCGATCCGTCGATTTGGGGCGGAGGACTGGAGAGGAGACCTTAACACGTGACCGCACGAGCCTCGTACTCCCCTCTGCGTTCGAGCCAGCTCTTGGATCCCCCCGATTAATTAAATTCAGCGGCTCCTTTAAGATTCACGCGAGTGAGAACCGGGGTCGAGCGGATCGGTCCGGTCGGCGGTCGCATCAGCGCGCGACAAGGCCGGCCCGCGCGGCTGTGGTACGCAGTGCCGCTTTCCGGAGGCGATTGGTCCACGTGGGACGTGCATCGGTGGCAGCGTACGACGGCGGGAACCCCGGCGCGCGGCATATCACGTGGGGGTGGGGCCGTCCGACGTGGCGGAATGATGAGACAACGACTGGGCTAGATCACGTTGGTGGTCCCCTCAACTCTGCTCCTTATACTCCATCCACGCTACGGGATGCGAGTATTTCCCGTTCCGTTCAGTGCTGTGACCGCCTGATAATAATAATAACAGGTGCAGGAAAAGGAAACATTGTCACTGACGCTGCTGGCGCGCGCTTTCTCTGTCTCTCTCTCTCTGATGCTTTGGGCGCCACCACCTCTCACCATGGCTTATTATATAATGCCTCATAAAGTTCATACACTTTCACCATTTAGATCTCATCATATCCAATGATTCAATCATACTGGGACGAGGATGACCCGGGATCTATTTATCATGCTTCATCATGGCCTAGATCTCACTTAGGCTAGCCAGAGGAATATCATTACTCTGCATTCTGAAACTTTTGTGATCAGAATCTCCACGTCAGGTTAGACTCACACAAAAACTTGATAATTAGACTTAATTAGGGTTTATAAAGGTTGTTGAACATACTGTACATCAAGTTAATTGTGTCGGTGCTCCAAACAAAAAGATGCAATTAATTCGCCATGGAACTGACAGCAACTTTGTGGGCACTCTACTGAAGTATTGGCTAAACGACGTCCATCTGATCCGCATCAGCGCCCGCATGCCATCCAGAAATCACTCTGTGTTTGCAGACAGGACAAGTACTTTGCTGACGCAACCATGGGTCGATACAGTTTGCATGAAACTGCAGAAGGAACAAACAATGATTTATCACCACCGGAAATGGTCGCAATCCAAGCAGCAATTGTAATAACCAATTTGTCCTGAGTGAATTCAGGGAAATGCATCACTGAATGAAGTGCAGGAGGCATTTCATCAGATATTGTAATGGAAAAGTTTTGCATATGCTTTATAATTCAGTATAAATCCAAGGAAAAAGATAGAGGAAGGGAATACAATGAATAGTTAGTATTACTAAATAGCTTCACGCAAGGTCAATTTGATATAAGACCGGGCTTAGTCCAAGGGAAACAAAGAATAATTTGTGTTACTAAGTTTAAAACATTGAAATGTCCTATCAAGCATTGAATATGTAAGTATTGAATATCAGCAGAAGAGTCTGAGCAAATAAAACTACATGACCCTATCAAGCTCTTCAGGATATAACATGGAATGTTGAGGATCGCTCCTAGTTATGTTTTGGAATTTGGATTATATACAAAATACAAACTGTCTAACGCTCAAATGCAGAACAGGATTACCTCAGGAATTAAGATTTTTTTTATAGATTCAATCAATAGAAAATGCACCTTTTATAACAAAAATTTGGCCAGAACAAGATAAGTCTTGCATCTGGTATTTTAGGACTTCTACCTGATGCAAGCATGGTAAACTTTTTATTAGTTCTCCTGGACTGACTTGCTCCAGGCAAACACTGCATATCAGTTCATCATCAGGAGAATTGGAGTTTCCATCCAGTTTTGTGCTTTCCTGCGTTTTCTGCTTTACAAAGTTGAAATTCTTTTAGCTCACGAAGGAACCAGGAGAAACATAAAACAAGACCCTAAGAAAATAGTAGAAAAAGTATCTAGTTGCAATAATTTTTTCAACATGTGCAAAAAGCAAAAGATGTTCAACTTCCACTATTTATATTATAACACCATGCTACATATTAATTAGGAGAACCAACAGATTTATAACCCTTGAACAAGCCGAATTGTATAGGAGTAATCCTTTTGAGTGTTTTCTTTTTTCAAAAAATATAAGAGAATCAGCATGGAAAAATTATTGCAGAGAAATATCATCCCTGCTGCATCATAGGTAACTATGGCCTCCTAATGCAATTGTTAATCTAAATCATGGATTATTTGGTTTATCATTCCAATAAAAGTAACCCTCTCTGGGAGCGCAACCTCTAAACAAGACAAGTGATGATTATTATGGTAGTCCAAATGATTTATACCTGGAACTCAGGGGACAACTAAATGAAGATACTTCTCCACATAGTACTTCCTATGCATTTATTCAAAGTTTTGACAGCACCAAGTTTTCTCGCTAATTTATATTTCTGAAGAATAATTTCAGACATTAGATAAACTCAAGGATCCTGGACCGTGAGAGATTATTCTGATGATAAGGTTAACGGCCTTAGTACTATTATGTTAATGGTAGTAACACATTAGTCTATCTTCTCATCGTCCTAAACCTCCAGGAGAGCCTAATGAATTACTATAACAGAAATAAAATATCTTTATTTGTCACTTCTTTCAAATTCCATTCTCAGTATGCTTCATAGCAAATTATCCCAGGTGATTCAAACCACTTCCAAGTCATTTACCCTAACCTCTCTAAAAAAACTCGACTTTAACAAATAATAATGCCATAAGGTTTAGTTCTTTGACACCCAGTAGGCCATAGCATCAGCTAAATGGGTGCAATGAAGACAATATAGAATAAAATCTCTAGGGAAAAGCAATATATGATGTTTGAAGTGACTTGTAAATATATGAATTGAAGATTGTGCCAAATCTCGCCCTGAATGTAGATTATCCGTATCATTATGAATAAATTAGTGCTTTAGGTGCCTTGTAACATTATTATACATAAGAAAGGTATTTGATGATCTAACTAAAGAAATAAAACCTATCAGTGGTTCTACCAAACAAATAATCGATCAGATTAAGCTTTCAATTTTATATGTGATGTTCAAATTCAATTTCCAATCAGTATAATGAAAAGCTAGCTAGCAAAATTAAGATAAAAAGGTGATAAATCTTTGACAGTTTCAAAATGATTCACCTCAGTTGGAGATGTAGAAGAAGAAGATTCCTGTTGCAGTGATGATCGACCACTGTACATATACAATCAGATCACCTCATCAAAAAGGATAATAGTAAATTAAAGTAAAATTTCACAGGAAGTAACAAATAACTTTGTTAGAGTAAAGTTGCCCATGTGGATGAAAAAAATGGTTCTTGCCTTTGACAACTGGTGGAAGACCCCTGATGAGGCTGGCCCTTGTACTTGTGTACAGGAAGAGCACCGATCTCTTCCTCTGTCATTGAAGGAGCAACAGTGACGTTATCAGAGTCCAGTGCACTTAAAGCATCATAATCTGGAAGGCAGCAAAGGAAAAAGCTAATCAGCAAGAGTTTTTATTTTTCACAAGAAATGATAAGCTAAGGACGCAAAGGAAAATACAGAACAAATAGGGAAGAGAGCTTACCTTCAGAAAAGTCTAAAGAACAATTCAGAACCAAGCAAATAATTGTAGTGAGCAAAATTAAACATTTGAGAGCTTCCCATAAAAAATTCAGAAAATGTACCTAAATCATCAAATTCACGGTCGAGAAGAGCAAGTTGGAGCCTGAGACTCTGTAAGCGTCCTCTAGTGGCAAAGGCTATTGATGGCGGAACATGCAACTGCAACTCTGTGTGCCCAAGCAAACCACTAGCAGCAGCAGCATGAGCTTGGGCTTGGGCATGGATTTGCTGGCAGGTTGCATACATCCTAAGGATGGTGGTGCCCGTGAGAAACACTCCCAATACAAGCCAAAGCTACAAAGCACAATAAACCCACAGAGCGGCGTAGTCAATTGAAGAATTCTACCGGGGAATTGGGAATTAAAATACTCACGTATAAAAGCATTATCCACTATGAAGTACCAGAAAGTTGGGTGACATCTGATGTGAGTTCAATATCATGAACAGCACAAGAACTGCAATGTAACATAGTATCTATAATTAACCACACTGGAAGCACAGAAAACCCCTAGATCTAACAGTGTCAGACATACCAGTGACAAGAAAAGCCATCGAATTGTTATTAACAGGACGGCTGCCTGCATGGATACGCTATGCCAAAATAACAACAAAACAGTCAGAAAAAGTTGCATCATCCACTAAGACCGCAGTTTAGAAAATTAATGCACTTCAGTGAAAATGTTTAAGATAATTACCACCGATCGCCTATCAGGTATGAATCCAGGCAAGCCAGTTTCGATGTCCGCCCTACCTCCCCGGAAAAAATAACTCATGGTTGCAGGTCCTAATGATCACCCCAAACCAACTTCTTTCCCTAGAAAAACGATTCAGAAAATGGAACTACGAATCGACAGGAAGACTAAGAATAAGAAACAAAATTGTCTCTCCAAGAATGGAACTTTTTGATGATATTTATCTAGGAAACATAAATTAGTCGAAAACATAAATGGCGATTGCGATACATATAGCGATCCATCAAACAGGTGAAGGGTCACCGTGAAATGAGGAAACCTAAGCCCACCAGATCCCTATTGTGTGCAACGGAAACCCTAGAAGCATCGAGACGAAACGAGAGCAGCAAGTTTGAACCAAGAATTGCTATTTGCTAGAAGGACTTACCTTGGTTAGCGATGGAGGAAAGGGTGACGTGATCATCTACGGACGTAATCGGATCTTCTTCCTCCAATTTATAGCAGTGGATCGCGATTTAGCTTGCCAGGAAAGAAGGGAGTGACACGAGGCAAGCAAAGCGCGGCCTACATACGTTTCGCTAAATCATAATAAATATAATATATTTACAACAGAACAAAAACAACATGTCAAGATGGCCGAGTTGGTCTAAGGCGCCAGTTTCAGGTACTGGTCCGAAAGGGCATGGGTTCGAATCCCATTCTTGACATAAATTTATGCTTATTCTATTTTTTTCACCGTTCTTTGTAATAAATTATTAGAGCCCCTTCTAAATATTTAAACAAGAAACTTAATCAATAATTAAAAGTTTCTGTTTTTTATTTCATTATTTTGCACTCAAGTATAATAAGTAGGGATGGCACTGGGGCGGGTTTGGGACGGCGAAGTCAATCCTATCCCAAACTCATTAAGAAAATTCAATCCTAAACCCGTCCCAAACCCGTTAGTATTTTGAAGGGTAATTCCCAAACCCATCCCACTAATTTAACGGGTACCCACTGGGAACCCGCTTTTCGCCCGTTAACAAATTATATATATATATATATATATACAATTTACATATCACAACATTTAAACATAAATCATATAAACAGTAAGCTAATTTAAATAATGAAATCAATTATCTGAGCTAGTATCAATGACTATCGAGAGCTAGTAAAGACTATCAATTATCTTAAGAAAAAATGACTTCTTTCATGCAAAGAATCAATAGGAGCAGGCGGTAGGTAACAATTAGAAAACAAGCAAGAAAAATAGCTTCTTTCATGCAAAAATCAACAGTAAATAATTGCAGGCGGCAGGTAAGAAAAAAGTAAAAAAAAATAGAAAAAAACTTAAGAATCAGATCAAGGGGCGTCCGGCGTCTGCGTCGCAGCGTCATGAGAAGCATATCGCGGCGTCGGGTCCGTCAGGAGAAGCAATCATCAGAGCAAATCACGACATTGGGTTCGTCGGGAGAAGTAGATCGAGGCGGTCGACTGCTGTTGAGAGGCGTCGGGAGAAGCAGTCGTCGGAGCAGATCGCGGTGTCGGGTCCGTCGGGAGAAGTAGATCGAGGCGACCGGTTGTTGTTGAGAGGTGTCGGGAGAAGCAATCGTCGGAGAAGTACATCGATTGGCAGCCGGCTCTGTTGAGAGGCGATCGGCTATTGTTGAGAGGCGATCGACTGTTGTTGAGAGGCGTCGAGATTGAGCGACGGTCACGAGAGAAGCGGTCGTGTGATTGAGGAGCGGCGAGAGGGCGATCTAGTGAAAGGAGGGGCAGCGAGGCGGCGAGCGGGCGTGAGGGCAATCGGGCAGATGGCTGAGGCAGTGAGGCATCGGGTGACTGGGTGAATCAGGTGAATTAAAATAATGTATTATTAATTTATTTATATTATATAATGGGTTAGGAATTAGGGTATAAGTAAAAAGATATAATTATCTCTATATAAGTATATATTAGATAATATGAAGGGTATTAAAGTAATTTTACCCTTAACGGGTTTGGGACGGGTTTTAGACTAAAATCCTGGACCCGTCCCAAACCCTACAGGGTTTTTATCTCAAAATCCTATACCCGTCCCACGACCCAACGAGCAAAACCCGCTAATGACCTATCAGGGTCTGGGATGGGTAAATACCCATTTATACAAACCCATTGCCATCTCTAATAATAAGATCGTCTAAAAATTATATCTAGATTTTCAGCTTTAATTTATTCTCTCTTTTTTAAGTCTAAGTAACTAAGTTTATCTGATTATTTGGGTTGTACCACTTGTTTGACATTTATAGAATTTGGTCAACTTCAATTCCATTTTCCAACATTAATGATTTAAAAATTTAGAAATTATTTAACTATTTATCTAAATTTGCTTTTGATAACCCAAGAAAGTGGCATCTATTTGCCAAAATATTAAAATACCGAGGAACACTCTTGTCTCACTTGTCTCCATTATTGTTTGCAAATTGTGTTTTTGTTATATTCTTCTAAAAATCAGTCTAATAATTTTTCTAATCATTCACAATGGCATGAGTGATAATTTTATCAATAATCATGAGCACTTTATTATATATAAGTATTAGGAGGATGAGTTTGGAGGATTTAGAATTTCTCTTTCAATTTTCACTCGTGGAAAACTGTGCACATTGATGCAAGTTCCTAACTCCATGAATTCATTCTTACAATGATTATGCTGATTAATTAGCAAAACGATATTACATAGATATATGCATCACTCAAATATCAATTTACAAACACATCATCACAAAGAGAAAACAGCTGAGCTTGAAGCTAAAGATGGATTCTGTTAACATCATCCATTTTGCAAAGCTTGAAAGATGAATAATGTTAACATCATCCATCATCACATAGTACAGAAGTGAGAGATAAATAGTAAGAGTTTTTTCTGCTGCCATTAGACCAAACAGCAATCTCTTCACTTGTCAATCTGCCCCAACTTGCCCAACCCATTGCAGCGAGGACAAACTATTTGAGCTTGATCTTTTCTAGCTGCATTGGCTCTCAGTGCCACTCCAGATTTCCTGACGAATCCTGCACCATCACACTCTGGGCATCTGCAAACGTATATCCATTGATCATCACAATGTTTGAGTTCCTTACATATCATAATAGAGGAAGATTGAGAACTTAAAGATAGAGATGTGGAAGTGTTCGTAGACAGTATAAAAGGATGAAAGGCAATTGAGAGATGAAAGGGGGAAAGTTAATTTACGTGTCTTTGCGGGCGAAGAGAATTGGGAAAGCAGTGCCGACAAGCGCCACAGCTATTGCTCCGGCTATGAGATAGGTGGTGCTGTCGGAGGACAACTCCCCGATCGCTGCCGCAGTCGCCACCGTTCTCCTTTTGTTGTGTGTTGGAAAGGCCACAGTGGCCAGCCGGAGGGAAGGTGGCGCCACTGACCGCCGAGGCGAAGAAGAGACGACGGAGGAGAGGGTTGAGAAGGGAGCTGATGAAGCCATTTGTGTTCTTTGAAGTCTTTTTTGCAGGTTTGCTTAATTGCTTGCTTTTGTTATGTGCAGATGTGATGGAAGGCTGGATTTGATTGGGGCCACAGAGAAAGGATAAGTCCACGTCAGACTGCGGATAAGGTGGGGTCCAAATGCCACATGTCATGAGATCATTTGGTTACTACGGATATAGTCATTTGAGGCCACTGGTTCTGAGACAAGATGCTGAATCTAGCTGAGTCAAGGCAGAGTAGTTAAGTTTATATTTCTTCGGAGATGGAGATGAAAATATTGAGAAAGAGGGACCAAATTTTCTATGAACTATGATACTATATAATTAATTAAAGAATAAAAAATATTTCTATTTGAATAATAGGTTTTGCATTTGGTTCACATGACAAGTAACTTCTTGCGAAAGTTATACTTTTCATTGATCAACTTCCTATGTTTTATTTGATTTAACTATTTACTTTCGAAAAATACACATTAAATAACTAATATGTCATTTATTTATATAACTTTATAATGCAATATACTTTTATAATTACTTAGTTATAACGAGGACGGACAAGGGCAGCATCCTCATCCGCAATGAGAGGAGAGAGAGAGGCCAGATCCTCATCTGCAATGAGAGAGTGAGAGAGAGAGAGAGAGAGGTATGTGTGCAACAATAGGTTGAGGATCACTGCACACAAAGAGTGATCAGGGAGAAGTAGGTAAGGAGAGAAGATAATATTGTATTTTTATAACAAAAAATGTAGAAAGTAAATATTAGAACTTCCCATGCCACTTTCTTTCTGTCAACCTCATTTGTGATAACTTTGTTTTACTTTCCCTAAATAGGTGGTAGTTCTACATCATGAAGCATTTTGCAAGATGACATTTGAAACAATAAATTTAATTTGAAATCATTTAGATATTAGATGTTATCCTTCTATCTCAGAAGTTACTGGGACTTGGAATTTATAAGGCATGATATTGATAAATTCACAAGAAATCTTGGATAAGAATAGCAAAGGCAAAACAACCTCAAGATCTTTTATCAAAATATTACAGCAATAAGGTAATTGGCTACCGAAAAGGAGTAAGAGATGAAGAAATGAGAGAATAAAGGGGAGGTGACATAAGAGAATACAAGAAACTCTCTTCTACATCAAATTTTTGATGTTCTATGCTGCCTTGGCATATGCTGTGCAAAGGATGATCTGCAGATACCTGGCAGAAAACATAAACAATTTTCTCAGTTCTCAAGTGTATTCTTGGAAAATTAATCAATTTCAGAAACTTTTAATGCTTATCATTCTTCATTCTAAGTAATTGCAATCAAGTGCCAATATTTGACCATGTGACAGAAACAAACTAAAGCAAATAGAAAGATTGAGATAATTAATGAGCGGTACACTTCAAGAGGCCAAAAAATGTTGGTTGTTTGATTGGTTATCTCATAAATGCCAGCTTGAATGGATTAGCCAGTTTACTTAAGCATAAGAAGCATAGTCCACAAACTTAATCGGATTGTTCTATTTATCAATGGATTTCAATGTCAAAACTCTTCAAATCTGATAGGAAAACTTGTTATCATCTACATGAATTTTGAGTGGTTTCAAACATTTATATAGAACAATAAAATGGTTCTTGCTTGCAATGATCAATACCTTCTAGCAAGTACCTGCTAATTTTTTGGAGGAATGAAATAAGTAGCCATAAGCTTTAGACTCATATTAAGCAGTAATCACCATATATGCGCGGACCGCTAATTCATTCATTCTCTTATTATGAATTCATATTCATGGATAGAAAAGGAATGAATTCATATTCATGGATAGAAAAGGAATGAATTCATATTCAATTATTATATTCATTCTCTTATTATTCATGTTCATTCAATAAAAGCTCATTGTTTACCCGCCCATAAAAATTTATACGGGCGGACCGTTCATATAAGTTTTTTCCCCATCTCTGTTAGCACAAATATATATCAGCCAATTGCCCCTTTTGATTTAGAAAAAATATTGTTTCTTAGAAATTTTTTATCTTCTACTTTTGTAGCAATTAGTTTTTTTTTTGTTCCTTATGGTTTCAGCCTTATGATAATGGTTTCATCAGTAGAGGAAGCAATGAAATCAGAATGACTACTTCTCATTTTCACTTAATAAAGATCCTCTCATAACAACCAAGAAGCATTACATCAATAATAACAAAGTGTGTTTCGACATGTTTTTTAGCATCCAAGTAATCTTCTAGAGAAAAAAAATAGCAGTTTAAATATCCAACCTAGTTGCAAAATAATTTTTTTTTTGGGAGGAATAATTGCATAAACGGACTAACAAGAGGAAGTGAAGGAGAATGCTCGCTTACATCATCTAGATTTAATCTTCATCTTCCTGAATCTTCTGGCCAAACCCTCTAGGCCCAGTCCTGGCTTTGACTTTTGTTTTCTTTCCTCCTTTCTTCTTCTTCTCAGCCTCTTCTTTCTCAAACTTTTCTCTTTCTCTTTTCTGTAGAAAATCTTGCACTGCCAAATAGATCACCTGTACCAATCGCAAAAACAATCAAAACTTTCTTCCTCCTTGCAAACAAAATCACATCTTTCAGGCATCCCAAGCAAAAAAGCAAGCAACTAATTAAAGCTCTCAACAAAGCATATCATGAACCAAATCAAGTGATTAAATCAATCACGAAGAAGAGGGTTGGTAAATAAACATACTTTAGATACCTCTAATTTTGTTGAAAGTAAACAAATCAATCTATAAAGCAAGCTGGAGGAGAAGGCAGATTACCCCTATGGTGAGAATAGACAGCCCAATGAAAGCGATGAAGAGGAGAGCATTAACAATGGTAGAGGTACTGGTGTCTGCGGCGGCGGCGGGAATTATTCCCTGGGCCTTCTCTACGGTGGCTGCCTCCGGAGGCAAAGCTTCCCCCGTCGCAGCTGAAACCCTCCAAAATCGAAAGCTTTTGAGCGAATCTCCACCAAAATTTCTCCTCCAGATGCGGTCATGTCGCCGAGAGCGAGGGAAAGAGGTCAATCGGAGAGTTGTACTGATGCAGAGCTGAGAGGAAGAACGGGAGATGCATTTGGGAAGTGCGACGAGGAGAAGAGGTGGAGATATGGCTGCCGTTGTCATCCTCTCATGTGCTATTCCCATTTCTCATCTCGACGGCCATGATCTTTAATCTGACCCACGCAGCCATCGGATGATAGATTGAATGGTGGTGATTGCTTGTGATGTCATCCTCTTAATTATCTTTCTCCGCTCAATGGTTGTAATATTTTATCTGTACTAACCTGCAAAAAAGATTTTTAAAATGAGCCTTAAATGACATGTATAAAAAGATGATAACAATAATATCTCATCTCCCTCACACGAGAAAGAGAAATGTAAATTGCTCTTATTTTAATATTGAGCGAATTATTAAATAGATAAATTTTCACAAATATTGAGCAAATTATGATTTTGATAATTTTAAAAGATTTTGTTAACTTTCTCATAGATATTCTTATCCTCTTCTTAATTATCAAATAAAATAGCAATTTATCAAATCTAAATTTTGGGAACCAGAACTTCCCAAAATCAAATTTGAAAATCCAAAATTTTTCAAATTAAAATTTATTGGATCGAATTTTTATATTACCTTTGGTCAAATCTCTAAGTCAAAAATTAAAAAATAATAATAATTTATAAAATATTTTTTTATGATAAAAATAAGATATTAGATTATAAAAAATATGTTTTTTAAATTCTCTAATGTATTAAAGACTTTTGCACAAAATTTATAAATTTATATTTAAATTAAAAATTATGAAATATATTGATGTAAAATATATTTTTTGATCGTAGTACATTTTTTGTATCATTAATAAATTATTTTATGAATTTAAATATTTTTTAAAAATTATAAAATTAAAAATTCTTTAACGAGTTAAAGATTTTTATTTATGATAATTTATAATTATAAAAAATAAAATTTAATTCACAATATATATATATATATATGATATAAAAGATGTGCTAAAGTCTATCAAAATATTTTGGACAAAAAATATTTTACTATTTTTAATTAAAAATTAATTTTATAGACTTTGGATAAAAATCTCTAAAAAATATTAAAGATTTATTAGAGACTTTTGCTAAAATCTATAATAAATTTATAATTTTAAAAAAAATAACAAATAAAATAGTTTTTAAATATAAAAAATGTGTTGTGGTTCAAGAAAATATTTTTCATCGAAATATTTTATAATTTTTAATTTAAATTTAGATCTATAGACTTTGTGCGAAAGAGAGTTTGAAATTTTATTTTTTTAGACTCTAACCTCTCATTTTTATTATAATTTTTTTTTAAATTAAAACTAATTTTTATTATATATATATATATAAATTTTAATTAAATTAGAGATTTTGACCCAGTAGTAAAATGAATATCCGATTCACTCAAATTTGATGGGGGAATTTTAAAACTTCAAATTTTTCATTCTCAAAATTTGGAATTTGATAAATTGCTGCAAATAAAAAGAATCAAAAATCAAAAATGCACCCCTCACTGGTCCACGTGTGTTTTTCTCTCCATAATACCAATACTCTTCACCCACGCGACAACCGGCCCTCTCAATTGGAGAAAACAACTGGTCGCATGGGACCTTAAGTGGGGCCAAAATTTCCCGCAATCACAAAGAAGGTAGATGGCATGGGCACATCAAGGAAGAACCAGAAAAAGCCAACTTCGTGCGTGAGTGACATGCTCGGCATGCGCAATCGTCCGATCTGAGCGGTCAATCTTCGCCGTTGAAAAGATCTGCTTAACGAACGACTTGGATTAGTTGAGATGAGATAGGAACGGTGAGTACTACGCCACGTCATGTTACCCGGTGTTCGGCACATGTCGCTTTATATCAGCCACGGAGCGTAGCCCACGGTTTGCACTTTTCCCCA
The DNA here is from genome assembly GCA_034359265.1 of Canna indica. Taxonomy (NCBI): domain Eukaryota; kingdom Viridiplantae; phylum Streptophyta; class Magnoliopsida; order Zingiberales; family Cannaceae; genus Canna; species Canna indica. The sequence goes on from CP136896.1 coordinate 72,621,961, forward strand.
TAAATATTAAATATTAAACAATATCCAAAGAATCCGTCACCTCCCTCCGCCACTGTGTATGTCTCTACCGCCATCGATACCGGCTCGGCTTCCTTCTCCCCCAGAACGCCACCGCCTCAATCCTATTCATGTCCCCGTTGACCCTCCCCTTCTTCGCACTCCCCCTACTCGATACTCAGGAATCGTAATCCTTGCCCCCCTGTCTATTTATTAGGCGCCCGAATTCTCACCGATGGGCGAGGAAGCCGGCGGCGATGGTGAATTCGATCGCTTCTCAGCTGAAGACTGCGATAGCACCGGAGAAGAAGACGAGAGGGTTATTGATTGGGAGGTCGGCCTCCCGAACGGCGAGGATCTCACGCCCTTGTTCCAGGCGTTGGTGCCGCCGGAGCTCGCATCGGCCTTTTGCGTCACGCCGGAGCTGCCACGCACAGCGCTCGACGTCCATCGCGCTTCCCAGTACACCATATCCAAACTCCGCCGCGCTGCCCCCTCCGCCGCTGCGACTGCCGCCCTCGGATCCTTCTTCCCCTTTCCGTCCGAAGAAAGCGAAACCGTGGCATTCGAGATCGACGATCCCGCGGAGGAGGGCGAGTCTTCGGTCAGGATCTCACGATTGGGGCCTGTTTCTCCTTCCGCCGCCTTGGAGGAGACCGAGCCCTCCGTTCCCCTGCCGGATGACCCCCGTGTCGATCCCTCGGCGCGGAACCCGAAGCGGCCGCGCCTCGCTTGGACGCCGCAGCTCCACAAGAGATTCATCGATGTGGTCGCGCATCTGGGGGTCAAGAACGCCGTGCCGAAGACGATCATGCAGCTGATGAACGTGGATGGGCTCTCGCGAGAGAACGTCGCGAGCCACCTCCAAAAGTATAGACTTTATCTGAAGAGAATGAAAGTTCCCGAGGAGCCCCAGTCGCCAACTGATCACCACCTGTTTCCCTCAATACCGCCGGTGACGAAGAGTATGCCCGAGCAGCATATGTCGACCTCCATTCCATATCCCCTACCGGCGATGATGCATGTGCCAATCTTTGGCATGGCTCCTCCAAACATGTACGCTAGTCCGATCGGAATGGCGCCCGGCGTTGGCCATCAAGGAGATGGAGCTTGTCATGCGCTTGAGAAACGCCATTTCAATGGAGCTTTCAAGAGGGACTGAAGGATTGGTATAAAGGGCACAATTTTGGATCGATTGCTTCTTATCCTCTCGCCTCTGTTCTAATGAAAATAATTACCGAGTAACATTTTCGTTTATTGAAGGGGGTTTAATTGGCTTCTAATTTTTTTACCTGCTTTGTTTTTGGAAATTGCTGCTATGTCAAACATTTCAGCTTTATTGCCTGATAACTTCATCGAAGTGCTTTGATTGAAGCAATACAATTTTCTCCTAAAATTTGTATCGAGATTACATAATTATTTCAGCACAGGGAGTATATTATCTTCTCAATTTTTTGTGCACAAGTCTGGATATTGATCTGAGGGAAAGATGCAGAAGCTTTCACCAGTTTTAGCAGATGAGATCGATTTAAGAGGTATACTGGAATTTTTGGTTAATGGAATATTGTTCTGTTTGAACTAAGACTGTTGCAGTAATACATATTTAGTACTTACTGATTTTGGTGAACTATTTCAGATGGAATCAGTGGAATATTGGCTGGTCAAGGCATTGCTAAATGTGTAACATGTAAGTAACTTAAACAGCCTATCTTTTGTAGTCTTTACCCCATGTACTATGTTTATGAATCAACACAAAGGAGAGTGAGCAAGCAGTCCAAGGCTTTAGCTAGTGCTTTTCTGTTGATGATATTCTAACATTTTCCATGACAAAAAATAATAGAATGGAAGCAACAGTTGAACATGATCTTTCTTTTAGATAACAAGTCTTTCGGAGATATCATGTACTTTTTAACTATGGAATTTACCATTATGTTTTATCATTTATTTTTTGCTGAGAGGAAGCAGTGCTAAGTTTTCCATCGAACTGGCTGGAATGCTCTCATGAGAACAAGGCACGGATTCCAATTCAATCTTTGCCCATATCCTTGATGATCTAACGTTGCAGGTGGCAGGTGCATGTCAAAAAGACTCTCTGCCCAGCATAGACGCAGCATGGGCATGCGGCACGCCACTGTATGTTATCCTATCGGTGGCAGTGAGTGGCAGAGTGTCTTGGTTTTCTCAATGCGTTCTTTCTTTTCCGTGTATATGATCTGAAATATATTTCGGTTTCAGGATTAGATATTGGCTGGATGATGCTTGGAAGATTAATATAGGACCATCAGATATTACGATGAGATTATATCTTATCTCATTAGAATGTGGATTAAGTTATAATGTTTTGTATAAAAAGGTACAAATCAAGTGTATACAAAAATAAAACTTAAATGTATCTATAGAAAATTTATGCACATTATTATTAGTAAAAGAAAGCTTAAGTGAATTTATAATCAATGTGGAATTAAACTATGCAGGTAAAGTGGGACAAGAGATGTGAAAAATTAATGAATTTATCTTATACTATTTAATTTTGTACATCTATAAATATTTATCGATGATCAATTTTTTGAAAAGTTTGTTCAAATCTATCCAATTGCGGCGGTGGAAGCAGAGGAGTGGATTTGGAGGAATTGGGTTGGAGATTAGAGAGAGCCCTGGCAACTTCTAGCTTACAGTTCCATTCACCATCGGTGAAGGGAGAGGATCTTACCGCCCCTTTTCAGCTTTTCTTCCTAGGAAGACACAAGGGAAGGATACGCGATTAACTTCACCGATGGTGAATGGAACTGTAAGCTCTAATGCTCTCTCTTGTTTCGTCAATTTTATTTTACCGTATAATTTTTATATCTGATATACACACTGAATATAACGTCAATTTCATTTCTTATTTTATCCTTCTTAATCTTCTAATATACACCCTGAAGAAGGATGGTCAAAAAGTTCCACCTTCTGCTGGCCATCAAAACTTCCACAAAAATAACCAAGCTTTTGCAACCAATGGAAGTTAAATGATGTAATCCATCAATGCTTCTTTTGCCAGTTCTTGAGGCCTTTACATGTTTGCACAGCACAGGGAGCAAAAAGAGGAAGACGAGCAATAATGGCTCAAGCAGGAGTAAGCACAGCAGGTCCCGAATGCGAGCCGGTGAAACGGCCTCTTCTAGCCAGCAATCTACATCCACACAGAGGTTCGAAATTGATAGCAAAATTCATAACCTCTTTAGATGTTTCAGAAGTATCTATTGGTTTGTCATTCCATTAATGCAACTGTATACAATTCAAGTTGTGTCAGCTCCAACTGCACGTTGGTCGGCGCCGGCAACGCCAACCGCTGGGAATCTCCAAGACGACCATGAGGATCGCCGTTACCGTCGTTCAAAGTCAATGATAACGAGGCTGAAGGAGAAGGCGAAGAAGTGGAGGCAGATGCTTGTGAAGAAACGACGTGCGCGACAAGGCGACAGTCCTCGCACGCCTCCCTTGGGAACCATCTTGGACGAAAGAGACGAGGAAGTTTCAGAGCACCAGGGCACCATGTGTATATATATAAACTCTATCTGCATTCTCCGTTTCTGAAAGGGAACAATGACTTAATCCATATGCTTGCATGCAGTGTCTGAATCAGATAAGGTAGCTGATGTTTACAATGACACGGCTTTAGTGAAAGATTCAACAAATCAACACCCCGCTCCATGTGATAAACCTACGGCTACTCCACTCAGTAATGAGAACAAGGAAGAGGGAATGGTGAAAGCTGATGAAGAGCACAAGCACCCTGCGCCTGAATTGGATCGCCTCGGTTCGGTGAAGGATTTAACGATAGCAGAAGTGCCTACCACTGACATCAACACCGCCACAAACGAGAAATCCATGGATCAAAATCCAACCTGCAATAGCAGTAGCAACAACAATAATGATAACAACAAGTCTCTAGGTAGCACAGTAACAGAGATGCTCGGGCCAGCCTACTCCATGACCCAAGCAATAGCCTCTAAGATCCAGGAATCCTCGGGGCCAATGTACGAGATAGCAGCAAAGCAAGTATGGGATAAGAGTGCTTCCGTGAGAGAGTACCTGTTGCAGAAGCTGGAACCTGGAGAGGAAGATAAAGCTCTCTGTAAAGTTATTACTGAGGTAGTGAGCCCAAGAATTGTTGGCTGTTCCTCTACAGAACTGGGAGATGTGAACACCAAGGACGCAATGCTGGGAGAGAAGGAAGTTTCACCTGTACCAATCTCTACCAGTTCTCATTCAACAATATAATGGAGGTCTACATATGGAAGCAAAAGACAAAAATGAAAACTGTTGGAAGCAAACTTAAATTGAGGAAATATAGAGAGATTCGATTGAACATTGACTGAGAAGAAACTGTAGTAGGTTATATTTACATTATTGCAGTGCCAAACTGTAGAAGGTGAGACCATGAAGTCCACATGATAATTATGTCAGAATATTGTCTATCTTATACAGTAGAGGAAGTTGATGCCCCAGAACTCTTCTTTGTGATATTTGCTAACTTTGAAGGGAAAAGAAAAGCAAGTTTCCTCTTAACCATAATCATTTAGTTGTAAACTTGGATAAACATTTTCTTATAATGTGAATTTTGGCATATAAGATTAAAATCACTTCAAAAAGTGGAAAAAAATAAACTAAAGGAAAAAGAGAAGAGATAAAGAAAAACAGTTCATCAGAATGTCTATTAATATTGCTGGTTACTATTACTTTGAAACTTGTATTTATAGGGGGATTCTCTGCAACTCATCTATCATCTGCTTCAGTATCACTGGTTTGCATACTACATCATGCATTCCATAGTGAATGCATCTTTCTTTCGTCTTCCTGTCTGTATTAGTTGTGAGAGCAACCACCAGTGGCCAACTCTCTCTGCGAAGTTGTTTTATGCAAGAAGAAACTTCGTGGCTCTCTCATTGTCAAGAATCTTAATGTCGATGAGTAGAGGATGGAATTGGTTTCCTGTCATACGAGCCATCGCCAGGCCTTGATGCCATGAATGCACTATCAAAAGCAGAGATCCAGGTTTCTCAAAGAGCATTTTGGTGTTGTATGTACTGAACCTGTCATTGTCCATAAGCAGAACTCTCGTGCCTTTATATGGGCATATCAGCATCTCTAAATTAGTATAACACCTTGGCCAAAATAACTCACCCCCGGATTGACGATACAGTAATCTGATGAGAAGTTGTGCCCTTCCCTCATTTGCTGATTCAGGCAGAATGGAGAAGCTACCATGCATACAGTGCATGTAATGGTATACTGCTGTCAAGAACACTAGTCCTTGCCATGAGATACTATCAGGAAAACTATGAACTAATGAGGGCAAGGTAAAAATTTAACAAGCATCCTCGATTTTCGTTTAAATAAAATACAAACTTACGAAGTTTAGTACTATTTTTACAAACTAATGAGATACATCTTCCGATGCCTATTTTTACAGAGTGGAATTTAGTTGTTTTCTTTCCCCTAGTTTCCAATTAGTATGTCAGTAATGCTTCAGGCCCTCAAATTGAGAGATGTCAGCCGCTTCCTCAATGAGTGAGAACAAGGTGAGCCCACTGTTCACCATCCCCAGCTGCTGAGGACTCAACTTATCGAGCTGTAGCAGCGAGAGGGCGGCGCCAACTGATCGTATGGGCCCAATAATCTCCTGCGTCATAATGCGCCGGAACGACTCTCGAGCTTCTCTTGCAAGCAAAGCATCGTGGCGGGCACGCCTGAGAACAAGGTTCTGCTGCAGAAGCTTCTTCCGCAAGAGCAAAGATTCTTCCAAAATGGCAGCATGGGAGAGGGCAACGGCCACTTGGCCTGCGACCACCTCCAATGTCTCAAGCTCGTGAGAGGTCCATATCCTCACTTCTTCATGGGGTAACACTGCCACAAGAATGGCATACGGTGACTCCATGAGATCCGCAGCGCCCCCGCCGAAGTTGGACACCTTGAGCAGAGGCACCCGGGTGGCAGCCACAGTGCCAATTGCCTCAGTTTCCACCGTGGCCCGCACAAGATTGGAATTTTGACCCAGAATCACTACTCCCCTACATGAGATAATCGCCATAACATCGGCGTCGCCGGTGGAAACGGACACCGGAGGGAGGAGGCGGTGATGGAGCTGGTGGGTAAGGGACATGGAGGAAGAAGAGTTGGGCATCCATATGGCGCATTCCAGAAGTGAGAGCGCGTCTGAGAGCCGGACGAGAGTCGTGGCCAGTATAGTGTTTCGGTCGAGGGAGCGGCGTATGTCGGCTGTGAGCATGGGGAGACGCCACGCGGCCACCTCCCGTTGACGCATAAGGCCGAGGTCGCGGTCGAGCTCCCGCGCCTTCTTGCAGAGGAGGCCTTCTCGAACGAAGAGGCCAAGCAGCTGCGGGATGAGCCTGAGGAGGGAGACCGCTGTGGTGACGGAGACGAGCGCGGTAAGGAACTTGAGCACGCTTAGCGCGAGGAAGAGGAGGAAGGAGTGGTGTTCATAGGTGAAGGCGGCGAGCAGGTGGGTGAGGCCGCAGAGCACGATGAAGGCCCCGAACTGGAGGATGACCCAGCGAAAGGGGAAAATGTGGAAACGGGTGACGAAGTAGAAGAGCTCGAGAGGGATGGAGAAGTAGGCGAGGGCGATGAGCAAGTCGGCGGCTTTCCAGTATTGGTGAATGCTGGCGATGCTCAAGAAGGAGGATGGGTCGTCCTCGCCGACGCATTCCCCGCAGCGGGCGGAGAGGGAAGGCAGCCAAAACGACCACATGGTGTTCGACGAAATGCCAGAGCGCAGCAGGCAACATCATTGTGCCACCGATTGGAGATAAATGCGAACAAGGGCATGGCTTTCCGGCGTGATACGTTCAATGAACCTGAAGGGAAGGTATTCTTTATGTTTGTACCTCCTCGTATATCAGAGTTTGGGCCCGAAGAACTTCGAGCTAGTTCGGTGATGTACAACGTATCTGAGAGGCGAGCAAGACGCGGTGGGCACCGATGAAGAAGGGAATCGGATCCTCTGAACGAGCTCTTAACTCTTTGCATCTTTCTTGGTTGCGAAGAGGCGGAAGGAAGGAGACCGACATGGCCGCACGTGACGATCACGTGCGCACCGGAACTTGGGTACCACGAAGCAGTAAACGAAGAGGCATGGACTTCACTTGGGGCATAGAGGAATGCAAGCTCATCTTCTTGTTGCTGACGTCAGCATAAGGATGACCACGTATTCCGAGAAATATATAATTCAGAATCAAATATTTTAATCTCCCAAAATATCTTATAGATTTAATTTAGGGCAGCTGAAAATTCAGTGACAATGAAACTAATTCAATATATTCTTTTGATGAAATAATAAAATAAAAGAGGATGGGTGAAATTGTATTTAGGACCTTATAAGAAGAGGAAAAGTATTCTCAAAGTTCTCAAACCACTAGCGATGATAAAAAAATAAAAGATGATGGATGAATATTTTTACCTACCAAGATTGATGACAATAGTCGGCTCACAAAACAACAATGGTGCTGAAAAAGAAGGATAGAAAAAAAAAAAATTATGAATTTTGTACGTGTTCAATATATTATTTCATCTCAACAACATATTCAACGTGTTGTTACGTTGAAATAATATATTGATTCCGCTTTGGCTGCGATTGAATTTTCAACTATCGGCATCTTAGAGAGCTCGAAATATTTTGATTTTGAATTTTATCATCTTCATACTAAGTTTCGAATTGTCTAGTTACCAGAACCGAAGTTTCAATTTCGATAAATTACCGTAAGAAATTAAATTAATAGTTTTTGAGTACGAAAATTAAATTGATATAAACTTAAAAAGCCAAACTGAAATTAATATATGAATATATGATAATATATTAAATTCAAACGCAGTGGGTGGTGCTCACGTGTGTTTTGAAAGAAGACAAAATGACATGATATTTGGTGACACTTGCTATTACTCATATATTTTAAAATTAAATATTGCGATTTATTAATTAATATTTTAACCAATCATAACATTAAATGCATTTATGAGCCCAGATTTAATATGGTTGATGTGATAGGCGATGTTTGTCTTTGTTCTTTGCATTGAGCTACTATATATCATACTTATATTTATAAAATCAAATATCCTTATATACAATAATTTATTTATTATATAAAGTATAAACTTTGTAGATCAATTATAGAAAGGAAAATATATTTTGGAATTAAACAATAATAATACTAATTATCTCCTCCGTTATTCCATTTTTATCCAAACAATAAAAATATTTTGTAGCAATATGAATATGCTTGCTTCATCTCTTTAAATGCTAATTGCACCCAATCTTAGTACATGACTGCATCCCTTTGGTTTTGGGCTCAATCGAGTCATGGCCCGAGATTTTGACTGAAGTTGTGATTGGGCCCATCGACTGACCCGGTTCTCGTGCACCATGCAGGGGCGGATCTACTCTTGCAGGACGGGGAGCAACTGTCCCCCAATCAATTTTTATTTTTTTTCTTATATATATATATATATATTGATGATTTTGCCCTCTATTTTAAAAATTACTCTCATATCCTTAAATTTTATTTACTTTACAACATTCAACATGTTGTCATCAACAGTGCTACTCACGGTCGGCGATTATCGAAATCTACTTGAACATCAAATTAAAGGTTAGTATAAATTTAATTTTTGTTATTATCTTGTTTGTGTTATATATTTAAATTCAATATTAACTTATTTTGTTCTGATTATATAATTAATTTAATTATTTTTTATTTATTTATGTTGAATTAAATTTAAATTAGACGCAAAGAGCATCTTTTTGAAACTGTAATAGTGATGATATATTCATGGGACAACGTAATTACGTAACGTTACAATTATGTTCTGAACTTCTAAATAGGCGAATCCTCTTGATATTGTAAACCATAATAAGTAAGCATATCACCCTGGGTATTCTAATCGTATAATAATGTTATATAAAAACAGTGACTTCCCGGTAAGGAAATAGAAAATATATTTATTTTCAAGAGTAGAATTTTTATTCAATTTTTTCTAAACAAAAAAAATAAATACCCATATATATCAAGATTACCCTCCGCATATTATTTTCAACTGATTCGATCAATTTTAAACATGTTCAGAAAATTCATCATAAATTTATAATAAAATCATAAAAAATCTATTATTCATAGATAAATCACTTCCATAACTTGTATCAGTAAAATAAATTTTTTAGAGTTGAAAATTATTTTTTTTTCACCATTTTCAACTGATTCGGCTAATTTTCAACTAGTTCGTCCAATTTCGAACAAGTTGAAAATGATAAAAAAAATAATTAATTTTTAACATAAAAAATTTATTTTACTGATACATGTAATGAAAGTAATTTATTCATGAATAATAAATTTTTTTATAATTTTATTATGAATTTACGATGAATTTTTCGAATATATTTAAAATTAGTTGAATCAGTGGATGATAATCTAAGTATACGAGTATTTTACTGTCTGATTTAGTAAATAAATAAATAAAAAATTTGCTTTTAGAAAGAAAAGCAGATTTTATTCTTTTCGAGGAAATAGCTGATCTATAAATGGATAAATGGAAGATATATATCATTTGGAGCTTTCCAAGTTTCAATACCTCGATCGTCTTCATTTCCATCTCTCTTCTGGTCGCTGTCTTGTCTTATATACGTGGCCCTTGAGTGTTCTCTCATTAATTTCTCACCACCTCAGTCCTCACTCAAGCCTCCGCTATTCCGCTGCACGGAAATAACTACTATGGAGCCCGGCTCCATAGCAAATCTTATGGAGCCGGACTCCACAAATCAAACACATATCTCAAAGCAATTAAAAAATTGTTTTGAGATTTGTGTTTTGTGAAACACATATCTCAAAGCAAACTTAAAAGTTGCTCTTTGAGATATGTGTTTCAAATGCGGAGCCCGGCTCCATAGAAGTCGTATTGCCGCTGCACGCTGCATGCTCTTCTACATCCACAACCGGCGAACAAAGGGTACTTCGATTGCAGAGCAGTTCGGTCCATCTGCTGTGCACCGATCGACGTCGTCATCGAACTCGTCCCTCAGTACTTGAATTGCCTCAGGGGGCATAACAATAATTTCGAAAACGTTTGTGAAGCGAATATAGGAATCAACAGTGATGAACAAAGTTTCTCGGTCCCTTTCTGCTTCTGCTAGTTCATCTAGATATATGTTCGTAATGTAAACGTCTGTGGAAGGAATACGGAAGGCGATGCAACTAATCTATTCGAGTTGATGACCCATGGTTTCTCCTTCCTTAGTTGGCCATGTACAATGCCGAATTATTCTGCAGGAAAATTCAAAGCACTCGATCGGCATCTCTGGAAATTTCAAAGCATTCGGCTTCGCGTGCTACGTTTATTTTTTTCTCACGCGTACAGTTGCGTTTGATAAATACAAATCAAACATACATCGTCTGGATTGGATAAGTTCATCGCGTGGAAAGAAGTGATGTACGTATAAGCTTTCTAACAACGTTAGGTGCACAATTGAGTCATCTGTTTGTGTAAATATTGGTGTTGTTAAAGCTCTGCACGTAATTTCATGGACTTGTTGGCTTTTGTTGGCACTTCGATCATGGTAGATGTCTTTAATTGTGATCGTGAAGTCGAGTTTCATCATCAAGTTGCTGACTTATATAGAAGAGCGATGAACAACCATTGATGTAATTTGTTGTCTTGCAGTGAGCTTTTCTAGTTTTGTTCAGTATTCGTAGGTCTTGCGTGTTAACGTGACTTGAACTGGTTGTTTTCCTGTATCCTTACTTTTTGCATTAGTGTTAATTAGGGTGATTTTTTTGCTCTCGGATATATAAAAATATATTTAAATTATTCTTTGGTTGATTTTTATCGTTAAACAAACGAAAATAATTGAAAAATTATGTCGAACTATTAGAAATGGGTAAAAATATTATTAAATTTTTTTAATATGTTTTTTTATATATCCTTAGACAAACGAAAATAGTTGAAAAATATTACCAAACGAAAATAGATTTTTTTCTTTAGAAATGAGAAAAAACTTCAACTATATATTTTCGTTTGTCTAAGGATAAAAAATTTATCAAAAAATAAATTTAAAAATATTTTTACTCATTTCTAATAGTTCGAAGTCATTTTATAATTGTTTTTATTTATTTAAAAATAAAAATTAATCAAATAAAAAATTTAGAAATATTTTTATCTCATTTTCAAAATCATCCTTGACCCTTTACATTATAGTTGCTTGTGTATCTACCACAACTCTTCTTTCAATTTTACTAGGGTGCAGTTGGTACATGTACTAAAGAAGAAATTTGAAGATCACGTGTTGTTGACGTGACCTTGAGAGTCCACTCGTCATTGAATGCGGGAGTAGAAGTGTGGAACGATGAGGAAAAAAATTAGTTTAAAGCAAGTTAATCGTTTTAGGGACAAATAGGTAATATTTTGACTTTCTTATCCAAGGCTCTTATTATTTATTATTGTGATTCTTTTATGGTACAAAAATGCATAAATGGTTTGGTAATTGGTATCATGATCAATTTTTGTCTTGTTTCTCTACCAAATGTGGGACAAATTGATTTGTGACATTTGTGTAGAAACTATTCTTTTATAAATGGTATCAAACTCACCTTAAATGTCATTTGACTATAAAATTTGTTAATTTTCATTTTCTTTAGTTGATAATTGTATTGTATTTTAGTCGGGTTGGGCACTTCTCTCAAGACATGTACGTGGGTTGTGTCTGGCTCGATCCAAAGTCGAGTTGTGCTTGGCCTGACTCAAGCTCAGGCCCGAACACCTGGTTGTAAGGGGTAATTTAAGGAGTCGGACAAAATAATTATGATTTTTTCAAATTCTAAAATATATTTGTGGTTTTCAGATATATAGGAAAAAAAATTATGGATTTCCTAGATTTCTCTAATAATAATAATAATAATAATAATAATAATAATAATAATAATAATAATAATAATAATAATAATAATAATAATAATAATAATAATAATAATGTAGAATTGGTTTTCCGCAACAATATCAGTTAATGAATCAAACCAAGGCTGAAGTACAACTACTCTTGTGCATGCAGGGAAGTACTACATTGTCATGGCTCTCAATAGACACAAATTCACATGTAATTAATTAATTAGTACCTAGAAATTAAGAGAGAAGCAGAGAATCTAACACATGCTCATCATCAGCATGTGGTTTTCATCCTACATTTTGTCTCTTCCTCAATAAACACCTCATAAACAATAACAATCTGATCACCACACTTGATTCCTTATTCTCTTGCAAACCCTTATAAAATTCCTTAAGCTCGATGCACAATTTAAGCAGCAGCATATTCAATTCATCCATTAACCTCTATTCATTATTATTCACACACACACATTCCAAGGCCATTAATCCTCATTCCTTATCATCATGTGCTCATCTGTACGCATACTCTTCAACACCTAATTATTAATACTCCCAGTAGCTGACAAGCTGAATTGAAGCCTTTCTGATTACTCACAGTGAGGTATAGAGATTTAAAACCTTACACAAAATGGGCAACTTGGAGCTCAAAAACACTTCTCCCGGAGCACATCGTTTTGGAAGTGTTTTCTCCATCTCACCTCCTCATTTGGAAATCGCAGTTGGGGTATGTTCTTAAATTCTTCTGCAATATGCACGTTGAAGAGCCAGTGCCTCAATTAACTGTTTGCAATCAATGATCGATGTCACTTGATATATACTTATATTTCTTTCAAGAATTAATTCATCTTGCTGCTTGATTTATCTTTAATTTTGAGTCTTTCCCAGATCGAGGTGAGTGAATATATATATATATATATGCATGCAACGTCGACAGAAGAAACAAAAAGCAGCGAAGAAAGCGGTGGATTTTATTCCGTGGGAGATATTATAGTGCATTGATTAGGGCGAAATGGGACATGATTCCTGGGGTTAGGTGACGACTGTGGACTTGGCTTTGGAAAGGGAAGAAGAGAAGAAGAGAAAAGGCAAGCCCTGATGATACATGAATAATTTTATGGAACAGTGAAGGAAAAGGGAATCAGTATACTGTTTGTTGTATCAGAATGTACGTGCTATTTCTGTAACAGGAATCATATGTTTCTGCTTTGATTAACCAGTGAGATTGTTGATGTAGAGAAAGATCCATTACTTTTTGATGTGCTGTAATTACTTAAACCAATATATATGTAGGGAAATAATTAAGAACATCAAGCATCAGAGTTATTTGATTAAATTGACATATATGTACAAATTAATTTCATGCATGATTTGATCGATCCATATATGTTTAATTATGCTAAAGTTTCAAAAGAAGGGAAAGAATTAGGTAAACTTATCACTCTTCTTAGCAAAATAACTTAACCTTTTTCATGACATTAAGTTATATATACTGATATATATATACATTCTGATATGTCAATATAACACTGCAAGAAATTATTAATTACTGACAAGAACTAATTTTGTAATTTTTTCTAAGAGGTATATATATTGGAGAAATCTAGATAATTAGAAAAAAACAAGTTAATTAATTAGTTCCCAGTACGTATTAATTACATCCATATAATCTCATAATAAAAAATTAATGACCAGATCATCAATATATATAGCTTCTAATTTGTGGTAAAGAAGAGAATTAAGAAAAGAGAAAAGAACAAGACACTTATATATTAAGAAAAATACATATGAAAATTAATTGACACAGGAGAAAACATATATATATTTGTATCCAATTAAGCACAAATGATCAAGCTAGGTTTATGCAATAATATATATTCTACTTAACCTGGGAAATATGATCTCCAAGCCTCAACTCTAGATCCAACTCTTGCTCACCTTTGGCTGCTACCTCGGTTTGCAGCAGTTGCCTCTCCTTAGATTCGATTCGCCTCCTCTTGCTGCGTTTGTTGCACTCGTCATCCTCATGATCTTCATCTCGCAGCGGCCTCCTCTGGAAATCTGCTGCTGCTTGTCCAAACCCCAAATCATGTTCACCGATTTGCTCCAAAGAACTGATCTTGTTCAGGTTAAATCCAGGGACAGCAAATAGCTGCAGAGTTGCCGTTTCTTCGGCGGACTCCTTTGGCCTTGAAGAGTAGAAAGAAGACGGTGAGTTGGGAACCCTGGGACTGGGAGAGAGAGAAGACGAAGAAAAGCAGGATTTAGGGTTAGGGTTAGCGGTGGTGGTGATGTACTCCCGAGAGGGTGAATCGAGAGGATGGCTCTCTAGGGTTTCCACGGAGGGGCTCGAACATTGCTTGAGCATGGCCCGGTCCTTGCGGTGGACGTTCATATGGCCGCCGAGTGCTTGCGCCGATCGAAATTCTCGCCGGCAGAAGCTGCAGGAGTAGGACCTCGGAGGCCATATGCAGCCGCCTAGCTGACCGGCAGAGTCTTTGGCGAAAGCTTGCTCCTCCCAGGAGTCGTCGTAAGAGGAAGTGATGGCGAGAGACGGGATCGGAGCTCCGACGAAAGGCACATCCGTGAACCTTCTTCTTCCGATCATCCAATAGCTTGTTTTCTCCATAGATATGATGTACTATATACGCTTGAAGGAGAAGAAGAAGAATTGAGTTTAGAGACAATACAAACTAAGAAGAAGAAGAAGAAGAAGAAGAAGAAGAAGAAGGAAAGAGGGGAAGATATAGAGTGAATCATTAATATTGAAGAAGATGAGAATTCACATAGTAGAGATAAAATCAAAATAAGCTTCTTCCAGGTAGATTTTTGTCTTTAGTTCATCCACCTCTGAAGCAACTTGTACTTAATTTGGACACAACCAGTGACTTAATTGAAGGTTCATTTAATTATGAGAAACTGTTTCATTTTACTATTTCCAAGTATTTTTTTAATAGGAGAAACTTGTTTGATTTGTCTTTTTTAAAACAATATATATTTAATTAATTAAAATTAGCTTTTTTCTAAAAATAGAACGAGAAAGGTAAAAATTAAATTAAGTTGTTAATGACCGAGTCTGCTTTAATTTTAGTATATAAGTGTTTTAATTTCAAATATAATTATGAGATAAATTTAATTTTCTTCATCATTTTAAAAACATAAAATCTTAGATACCTAGGTCTAGTGCTATATATAGTTAATTTTAATAACTTAGAAAAATACATCACATATATTAAATCTTATTTGTAGATTCTTTTAATGTCACTATATATTTATAGTTTAATTAAATATTTTAATTATATTATCCATGCTATGATAATATTATATATATTGATAATAAGAAAATGGAAACTAATATGTATACAATATATAATGTTTTGCAACTCTATCTTAGCAACTAATTATTGTCTTTTTTGGTTGATATTCATTAAAAATGTGGCTACTAAAATTTTACTAATTAAAGTAATTATCATCTTTTTTACAGCTTTTCATGAGCCTAGAAATATAAGGTTAATAATTTTGATAATTAATTACTAAAAAACATTTAATATGATATGAAAATTTAATTTTATGCCACTAATCACAATATATGGAGTGATTATTTATTTATTAATTTATATAAATAAACTTAATTATATGGAGTGGTCACTTCATGAAAAAACCTATGAAGCGAGTCAGCATATCTAAGGAAGTGAGTTAATATGAGTAATGAGTGGATAAAACAACAAATTAAATTCAATATATTGGTACGTATTCCTGTTAACATAATTAATTTGCTTATTTACTTATTGTTTATGTTAACTCGGTCGATTATTGAATTATTATTCATGTTAACTCAGTCAGTTTTCATGTACTTGTCGAATTGAAGGAAGTGAGTCAATATGAGTAATGAGTGGATAAAATAACATAATTCAGTTGGTGTTCTTGTTAACATAGCTTGCTCATATATATGTTAATCAATTGTTTCATATTTACTTACTCATTAATTGTTGATGTTAACTCGATTATAGTTCATGTTAACTCTGTCAGTTTTCATGTACTTACAAATTGCCACTCTAAACAATGGGAGCATGGGAACTATTTATAATTTAATTATTTGTTTATAGTATTCAAATTATAAATGAATATATAGAAACGTAAGTACAAATTACTTCTTTGAAGTCATCTATTTGTCTCTCATCTACGGCAGGCCACTCCAATCCACTGTATTAATTAATTAATTAACTACGTAAGTTAACATTCAATCATGCATTGAGACTATATATTCAAATTACGTGCATACTATATATTAAATATTAATACAAGAGCAGCAGATCGATCAGATTTCACTTGGCATTTATCGCACAATTGTATTTGTACGTACTAGTTATATATATATATATATTTACAAGAATTCCGGTGTATATAATTATGTTTTTGATTCTTTAAAATATTATATTTTTTCATTTAATTTTTTATTTTTAAACTTTTTTTATTTAGTCCATCAGTTAATTTTCTGTTAACTTTTATGTTAATTGCCAATATAAAATACTAAAAAAACATTAAACAAAAAAATAAAATACTTTAAAGAACTAGATAAAAAAATATATATTTTATTAGATTATATATTTTTTTCATCTAATATCTTAAAATATTTTATTTTTTTCATTTGATCCCTTTTTAATTCATGTTAGCAATTCAATTTGGCACTTAACATCGAAAGTTAATGGATAGATCAAACGAAAATGAAAATAATTTTTGAGAGACTAAATAAAAAAAATTTAAAAATGAGGAATCAAATAAAATAATAATAATATTTTGGATGATCAAAAATATAATTAATTTTTTAATAATTTATTTAAATTAATTAAATTCATTTCTCTACCTGGCAGACATATATTATATATATATATGATCCCATAGCACTTCAAGCCAGTCAAATCATAACTTGTACTAATTTTATCACATTAATTAGTACCTGGCTATTTTTTATATTTTTAAACCGACTTAATTGCAGTAAAAAAGCACTGAAAAGAGAAATAAAAAAATATTGGGTTATTTACCGATATTATGGATCTTAAACTATCCACTTAATTTACAATAAATCTACTCGAAAATTTAATTTTATAATAAAAATATTTATCTTTTTTAATAAATCTATTCAATCGATCGTTAAATTGATGATCGATTGCACTATTGTACGAACACTACCACATCATTACACCGGTGAAAAATAAAATTTTAATTACTTTTTATTCATTTAGTTAATATAAAGAGATGTCACATCAATCAATTTTACAAGAAATCTAACTCTAAGTTAATAATTAGATTTGTTAAGACGATGATAGTTAATAATATAACTATTTTTATTACAAAGTTAATTACATATTAATTACAAAGTAAATAATTCAGGATCTATAATGTAAATAATTACACATTAATTCTCCTGGAACATACTAGATTAGCAAAGAACAAAAATAAAGTAAAAATGTGACAATTAAGAATATTTATCAAAATAATTTTTAAAGGGAGAATTTGTTTATAAAATCAAGGGTTAAGAGTGATTTCTAAGAAAAAAAAAATTCTTTCTACCTTTATACATGATAAAAATATTGGTATTTTTTAACTATTTTCGTTTGTCTAAGGATAAAAATTTATCAAAAAAGTTCAAGAGTATTTTTATTCATTTCTAATAATTCGAGTATTTTTTTCAATCGTTTGCATTTGTTTAAGAAAAAAAATTATTAAGAAAGAATTTAGAGATATTTTTATCCTTCATCCAATTATGATCCCACCTTTCCTAATTTGTTCCAGTTGGTGGAGATTCTTTCTGATCATGATATGCAATAATCTCTTTGACGACATCTGGTTGTGAAAGTTGAAATATAGTATTATCAAAGCATGGATTGTTTAATCCAGGATGGCCCCATTATTCTTTAACAAAAGAGGAATGAGACAGATTTCAGTACACATTCTCAACTATTAAGCTATAATTAAAATAAAATCCATTCCATTAATTATGGTTAGTTGGAAGACTATCACATGCAATTTGTCATGCTCAAGCTGGACTATAAGTTTATATATTCATTTCTGTGTACTAATTCCTGTAGCTAGAGATGATACTTTATGCATTAATTTTGTGTACCGTCTATTTTTTTAATATTTACTATCCTATTTTCCGATTTGAGTACTTTTTTTATTTTTATATTAATATTAAAAAATTAGTGGACCTAACTCCACCACAAAAACTAATTCTACACGGGAAGATTGCTCAAACTATTTTAAAGACTATCTTGATCGTATCCTTAAGTTGGGACTTTAATAATTAAGATTGTGTTTGATACATTGTTTGATAATATTATAATGGTAATTCGCATTATCACAAAATAGATTGTCACTTTTAATTTATTGATAATATAATATTATCCCGTTTGGCATGTTTGATCGATATAGATGACGATCTAATTTTGTATTTTGTTGACTTCGTAAAAAAATACAAAAAAAACCTTGTCAAAATCTTCATTCATCATTTCTTCTTCCTCTGCAAATCCTAGGTGGTGCCTTGCACGGAGAAAAATGTACGAAAGAGAATGACAATATTAAAATTTAGGATTATCGATGAGTGATAATCCATATATCCACCTCTCTTGGGAGTTGATAATGTGGATTACCACGTCAATCTAGATTATCGGTAAACTATCTGAATCAAACATATATGGTGCCCTAGGAATTTAAAAATTACATTACCGATAATATAGATAGATCGTTGCATATCAAACACATATAGTAAAAGTATAGATTAATTAGGCCATGCATGGAATTTGTCATCAAGGATTAATTAGTCATAGAATACTTGTGATAAAGCACATATAATAGTCCAGATGGTAGGGGTCTTATTGAGCCGAGCTTAATTACTTGTGCTCAAGCTCGACTTGTTTAAGAAATATTGAGCTCGACTCGTTTAAGAAATGTTGAACTCGAGCTCGGTCGAGCTTCAATCTCTAGGCTCGAGCTCGGCTCGAGCAACTCGAGCTCAACTCGTTTAAGTTTGTTTAGGCTCGTTTATTTTTTTGAAGCTTGACCGAACTCGTTCAAGCTTGATTAAGCTCGGCTCAAGTCGAGTTTATGCTCAACCCGACTTGAAATATTAATATTTATATAAATATATGAAACTCGATTAAGCTTGACTCGACTCGGGTTTATGCTCGACCCGGTCTGAAATATTAATATTTATATAATTATATACAAATATATAAAGCTCGATTAGGTTCGCTCGTATGTAAAGCTCGGCTCTTAGCTTGATAATTCGAGTTGAGTTCGAATTTTCATCGAGTCGATCCCGAGTAGCTCGATCACGAGCTACTCGGCTCACTTGCACGTCCCCTACCCGATGTTGTTGTTTACTTTAGAATCTGCATGTCTATGATTATTTGAATCAAATGAGAGAAGTATACTTTCAATTAATTTCATTTTGAAGACTTTAAACATGATGGTTGACTGTCGGTTGACACCAATGCCAAATGCATTGGCATTATTAATGTCATTGTATCTATTTTGACTTATCATTTTTCTTGTGACCTCATAATTAATATTATGCCTCAAGTGCGGGTCTCTGTCTCTGCCAACACAGGAGAAAGCAGGAGACTCTGACGAGGGTTTTGTCAGACATGCGGAAACATGTGGAAAATAACAAGGACGTTCATATATATATTATAACGGCATCTTTACTTAACGATATATACGAAGCAAAGACTTAATTAATTGTGAGTTTTAATATATATATTAGTAGCAGAGGTCGACCGACGTGTTGTTGACTTGTTGGTGGATGAAAGCTTTTAATTAGACTGTGTAAGGTTGGACTAATCTCCATCTGATGCCTTCTTAATTTGTAGTTTGTACAATTGTTCTTGTACAGAATATAAGTCCAATTTGAAAGCTTTCTTTTGATATGATCACTTCAAACATGCTGCTGAAGAAGAAGAATTAGATTGAGGGTTGACTTGGTCTTTCTTGTTATGAGTCAACGTGTTAAGTTAGGCCAGGATTGACGGAGTGCAAAATTCTACTTGTATTCTTAATTAATTTGGTCTCACTAAGTCCAAGTTGATGCCCGCTTTTTGCGATTAGCTTTTTCTGCTAAAGTTAATATACATGAATCTGATCGTAGAATAAGGAGCTTCAACTAGAGGACATTGAGATATGACCAAACATGAAGCTTATTATATACACTTAGCTGATAGGATTAAATAAATGCTTTTCTACGGGCAATATTCGGAAAGCTTGCAGTACATTTGAACATTTTTTTAATACAGCCTTATCCTTGCATATATGCACAGAAAAGTGTAGCGTTTTAACATTACAATTCTCGATAATACGATAAGGTTTATCTGCTTTTGTGTGATGACCAAAATAACAAGAATTCTGGTATGTGGTAATTGGGGGTGGAAATTAGATGTTAAACAATAATTTGCAGAACATCTAGGAGAATGACGTGTCACATACCAATAGCTTCCTGTTTGCATGATGGCCTTCTTGAGAATCACGCAGATTTGTGTAGTTGATGTAAAATCGAAAATCTCCTCCATGATATATCTTGAATCACGAATGAAAATATGCCCACCAGGTCTGACTATGCGTTCCATCTCCACCAAAATCCCTAAGATGTTAAGCCTGAGAGTAAGAAAAATATAAGAGTAATTGATGTATTTAATTACAAACCTATACTGCAACTACAGTCTTAATACTTTTAAAGCATGATATCCTGTGTATTAATTACTATACACCATAAGGTGTAGGCATCCACAGGGTTGAAGTTCTGGTGCATCCAGTGGTCCAAATATAGACACATTGTTATGATACCCAATGATACGTTGTCCAACAAAAGTGAAACAACACAATTTTGATACAGATGGATGCTGAAAGACAATCTATCAGGTCGACAACAGTATTTGTTCACGTCTAAACATATTGGTGCAATTCAGATTAAGTTTTCTGCTCTCAAGAGAATAGGCCATATATATGCATGCGTAAAGACGTGAGTTCTTGGACATGTATCGAATGGTTCAAACCTGCAAGGAAAAAAGAGTATGCTTAGGAAGAAGAGATCGGACGAAGCTAATTTTAAATGAAATGATTCTACTGCTAATTATGAATCTGATTAGATAACAACTTAACCACAAGTGTTGTTTCAACAACAAAAAACTGGCATAATAAATAGCATAACTCTAGGAAGAGCTATCTAAACATCAGATTCCCTTCAAACATACACATTCCCAGTTAATGTGTACCACACATGCCACATTACTCACTAGTATTCTTTAAGCCTGATTCTAGTTCACATGGTTAAAACAATAAGATTTATTTTAATATAACAAGTCTACAACAAGAGCATGGTACACATGAAACTCATTAACTAACTCACTACATATAAGCTATGAAAGCAACAAGGGTAAAGTCCAATGCTTACACCCTTAAACCATGTTATTTTAACAGCTGAATTATAGTTTGAAAAGTATGCAAATGTGGAGGAAAATTAGACACATGTATAACAATTGAATGGAAAAAAGATCAAACAAAATGCCTGTTTGGAACATACTGATCATATGACACCCCAGTAAGTCCACCATCATATATTACGGGCAATGTGTTTGGCCCACTGACTGGAACAACATTCATCACCCAACAATCAATTTGTTGATTGATCAGTGTAGCTGCAAACCTGCAGCAAGTGTAAATGTTATAGCACTGTGTAAAAGGCAAAGCTAGTTGGAATCTGGAACTACAAATTGAATCTATTGCCCTCAATGTTAGTTACTGGTTATGTATATACACCATTTACACTTTGCAACACATGAAAATACCTAATGCCGAGATCCAATACTTCAATTTGATTTACTGCAAGGATAAAGATACTCACCCCTCAGATCCAGCTCTAGTGTACACATCATATTTTGCAATTTCATTTTTTCCAACGGAAAATCCAAAATTAGGCACTTAACTATTTCATCCCGATAACCCGACTCTGTCCTGAAAAGATCTTTTTTTGCTACAAAAACATCCATCTCATATTCTTGGAGCCTTTTTGGAGGTTCATGAAGCCGAGACAGCCATGAAGAAATACTAAATTCATATCCATTTTCTGGAAGGCAGGTAATGCATGCTTTTAAATTAACATACCTACAAAAATAAAAAATGCAGTTGCAGAGCAAGCAAAATCAATGTCATGAGAAGTATTATAAACAGAAGATGTACATAGCATAAGAGAACAGACAATTGCATGTACCCTAGTCATGATTTCATTAATGCATATAATTATCTAACCAAATGTGTAGCTTCCAATAACAAAAGGAATAAGTGCACCATTAATATCTAAGTAATGGATGCTCTCTTATGCCTAACGAGTTTAGGTTGTGCTAGTGAAATTTCTTTCTTTAGTTTGCAAGGTCCAGCTTTAACACCAGAGATGAATATTTTATAAGCTGTGCAATAATTGGAAGAGAGCTGAAATTTGAGAAACATATGATATACAGGAATTGCAATTTTGAAAATGTTTCCACAAAATAATCCAGATATATTGATGTGTGTAATAATCAATTATGTGCAAAATATGCAGATCAGGAACATAAAGATAAAACTGTATGATTGTATGATAAAGTCAGAAACATCAAACAGTACACTCTTAACAACTTGTACTTCTGTTAGAAGCTTAACTTAGTATTCCACAGTCATGTATTATGGTCGGTTTGTTTCACTTCACTGGATAGGATAGGAGGATAGGAGGATAGGAGGATACGAAAGGATAAGATAACAAATGGGAGAAGAGTTGGATAAAAAAACTTATCTGGTGTACACAAGATTAAAAATCAATTTTATATTCTTCTAATCTTATTTTCTTCAAATAAAAGCACCAAACAAACAAGGGATTAAAGTTCCTTTATCCCATGAAATAAACATGCCCTTAAAGGTATATAATGAATGAAAGGTTATGATCTTTTATAATCATAAAGCTATTGTCAATGACCAAATGATGGTTAAGTGTCCATTCAGATACCAGACCGAAATAAGCATCAATATTTTCTTTCATACTTTCTTGGGTATAGATGGTCAAGACATCAAGGTGAATCTGATAAATATCACTTGACTCTTGAGTTCAAAGAATCATTATAATGAGAGACACAACTGCACATAGAAACTAATAATTTGACAATCCTTCCTTCCACTAACAAGCACTTTTTAACTAAAGTTATTGAAGATGCCAAACTTTGCTTGGTTGAGATCATCTGCATCACATAAAAGAGGTTGCACTCCAGGCCTCCAGCATCGTGACTAACTGACTCATGTAGCATGAGTTGTTGAAAGGCTTCTGCCATATGGTGATATAGCCCCTTTACAAAGCCGCCAACAAATTCAAGTGGTAAGGTTCTCCATATCCATATAAGAATCAAGTTTATCAGCCTTGGAATTTTGGAAAGTCAAGAAGAGAATATAATATGAAGATTAGAAAGGGAAATTTACAG
Organism: Canna indica; assembly: GCA_034359265.1. Classification (NCBI taxonomy): domain Eukaryota; kingdom Viridiplantae; phylum Streptophyta; class Magnoliopsida; order Zingiberales; family Cannaceae; genus Canna; species Canna indica. The sequence goes on from CP136896.1 coordinate 72,645,378, forward strand.
GTATCCACATCTAACATGCCCTATTCCATGTCTACATTTGGTTAAAATAGTGAGACTTGATCCCCTAGCTCATACAGCCATTAAGCATGTAATCTGTAATTCTTCAGGAAGGCTCACCTAATCTCTATGTTGGCGAGCTTCATTTGCTTAACTTAAATGTGTAGGGTATTTCAGGCATGCTCGATATTGATGAAACCAAATTGCATTATTGCACTAGTTGATCAGGTTCACTTTAATTACTTGCGGACCATAGGATTGAGAGGGTCACAAATTTAATGACTGCTCATAAAATTTCCTCAATCTTCCATGAAGAGTTTCTAAGCTGATATATGCTATACGTATCGAGAAGGTAATAAGATCAATGGTTATAACCTCTAAGTAATTAAATGGTGTTTTAGAAAAATGAAATGCTGCAGTAGAAAAATAAGATAAATGAGTGGAAACATCAACAAGTTCCCAGTAACAGCTAATGAATTCTGTGGAAAATATAGTCAGAATATAAATAAATTAATATGAATTACAATTTTAGGAGGAGACACCTTTCAACGCCTCTTGTTGGATCTCTTCATGCTTATAAACAGGTTGTGCAGCCCAACCAATGTACCCTCCAGCTTTGAGCAACTTGTTGACCTCAATAAGCAAAATACCGTCTTCACCAAAAAAGCAATAAATTGATCAGTGGACGAAAACAATAAACTAAATGAATTTTCAATTCCATATAAACAAAAATAATCTTCCAATAGATAAACATCTTTACCTTGAAAAGAAAAAGTAAAACATATCTCTTTGAACTAGTGATAAAAATCTTTTGCGGTATGAGTGGTTCATAGTTGGACTGATACCACCTGTGCCACTCTTGCGGTTGAGCATACTTTGATGACCACTTTATTGCTTGAATTATGCAGTATGGCTCAGTATACTGCCCTCATCATCCCGTTCGAGTCCATGACACCAACCTCCCGCCGCCGGGGCGGGTAGGCATCGAGCGGCGGGGAGGAGGGTGGCGCTGGGAGAAAGCGCGACGACATCGAAAGTAATGTTCGCGTTGGGGGAGACGGCGAGAAGGGGGGGGAGAGACGAGGGCGGCGGGATCGCTGACGCCGGAGAAGAATATGAGCTTTGGGTGGGAGGAGTCGGACGAGTGCCTGCCGAGGTAGAAGAAGACAATGGCGGTGAGGACGAGGGCGGAGATCTCGAAGAGGAGATGGCCGTTGAACAGCTCGCTGAAGCCTCTTCCCATGCTTCTTTGAAGCCCTTTGAAGCCCCACTTGCAGTTGTCTCGCTCGAGGGAATTGCGTGCAGACTGCAGATAGTTGATGCGAGTGGTAACAGATTGGGCCGTCACGTGGGCCGCCCATAAAAAATAAATACAAATTTATATTCATTCTCTTGTATTTATGTCCGCGTCCGCTCATCTATTTTTTTTTTCATCACGTGGTTAAAATGATGTTCCATGCTGATTACCTGAATTGGGGGATATTTGACCTTCTTTCTGCAAATCATTGCTGATTTTGTTTCTTCTTTTCAAATATAAAACAATCAAATTTATGCATTGCTTGTTGGCTAAAAAGTTAATTTCTGCTAAAAGAATAAGAAGAAAGTTGGAACTCATGATGTTCAAAATGTCTTCAGTGCAAGCTTTTCTTCAGCCAAGGCCCTAGAAATCATGCTAGTCATCATCTTGTTCCATTTGACATTCATAGTAATAATAATCATCATCAAGAGATTTCCTTTACCTCACTTCTACTGGAAGTAATAAGATCACCAAATTTTAGAGAAGAAGCAATTTGTCACCAAATTAGTGGGGATGAGACAAATAGATAGTTGGAACAGGTAAAATAGTTACCACCTATGCCTTTGTCCTAATCCATATACCAAGACACAAAATGGATAATTAAAATCTTAGAGTTGGTGGGATATTCATAGATTGTGGATGACCACTCTGTTCACACATCATCTCCTAATTCCTTTATTCACAATCAATTGTTTATTTTCCTCTATGCAGCTGGCTTCTAGTAATCACTCTACATCATCCATCATAAGCCTCCATTCTTCTTATACCAACCCCTGCCCCTTCCCCCTCATAACAAAAAACAACTCTACTCTAGTTCTATCAGCCAATCATTAAGCAAGCCATTCTAGCAACACCAGATACACTACTGCTGAAACAGTTTGAACTCAGCTCTTGTTCTCTCACCATGGAAGGCCTCCTTCCACTTGTCTACAAGGCCATAATCCGATACAAGAACAGTGAACAGGCTCCTAATGTAGGGACCTTACTGTTCTACGACACACCCATGATTTCCTACATCAGGTTACCAGCTTATCACTCTGGTCGACTGCTGTCATCAGATATCCACTTATTCCCTTCATCTCCCAGGCCACTGCCCACTTCAGCTGCACCTCAGCAGTCTCTCCTTTGGCATACTACATCTCATCATACTGCCTGAAGATCGCAAAGGTCTTCACTGCAATGCCACAGGTAAAATTTCCTTATGCAAATTAAAGGTAAGGCTGTCAGTTTGATTCTGCAACATTATTTTTTATGAGTTTCATCAATCGCATTGTCATGACATGTAAAAATTTCTATTTCTACAATATTCTAGTAAGATCTGAGAGAGCTAAAAGTAGTCAGTCCTACTTTCTCGTCTCGTCATTGTTCATGTATCAAACAGCATACTAAGTTTGAAATGCTACTAGTATTACTAATTGGTTCAGAACTTTATCTGGTGTTCTTTCAAGCTATTTACATATGTACAATAAATAAATGATAATTCATTCTGGTATACTATTTTTGCTTTAGGTGCTAGTAGTTGTACCAGTTTAATGTTTTCATTGGATAAAGAACATCTCCTAAAGGAGCAGAAGTATAATGCAATACATAACTGCATCACAGCAGTATCATCTGTCAATAAAATCTACACCAGATGTTAATAAGGAAACACATGCTACATAACTATATATTAAGCTTGCCATGTTGGGGAATTAGCAGAAACCTCACCGAACAGTAACTCTAAGCAAAATCTTGCACATTAGGAATCCATAAAAGCATTCAGATACTTAAATCATACAACAACTTAAATGAGAGCACAAATGTTTACATATGAATTTGGCTTCTAGTGCCACAAGAAAAAAAAAATACAAGAGTAGTTATACAGAAGCCAGGAGCCAAAACATCACTAATGAAGACATGGAAATCAGGAGCCATGTAACAAATGCAAATGCAATGGAAATTTCAAACCTTCCACATGAGGATTGAAGAACTGTTCTACAGAAGTGTTCATCCTTTGCAAATAATACTGTGACACCAGCTGAGGAGCATGCAGCTGCAAGTGATAAAGTTGCTGTTACCTGGAGTAGAGATTAATAGCTTCAATATCATTTTTTGTTAAAATTAGTACTTTGTTGGACAATAGAAAAAGGTCTTTGAGATTTACATAGAGGACAAGGATGCCATATAAAAAAACCTGATCAAGAATTTATGAGAATCATGTACACAGCACTAGTTAAATAAGAACAATAGATGTCACTGGCAAGTTTCCAAGATTTGGTAATTCAGTGTTTACCAATGAAAGATGTAACAAACTTGACAATTTTTTCAAAAATAAAAGCAAAAGTATCCAAATCAAACTGACAGAAGAACTTGTGAATTGAAAACCTAATATGAACTTGATAAAGTTTCATTATCAGGTTAACGGGACCACAACAAAAAGGGACATTTTTAACAGCTTCAGTTATTCAACCTGCAACCCCTGAATGACACATATAAAGGCACATGGATAGTTAGCATGTTATGAATTTGATGATCATGCAACAAAAATTGGAAAATATCATGGATGAGATATTGAAGGGTGCAAATCTAAGACAATAATCTTAGTAGCAAACTTATTCGCAGAGATTCAATAGACAAGCAAACTATTCGGAACAAAACTTTCTCAAAGCATTTGCCTCTTTAATTTGGTCTAGAAAAACCTTAATCAATTCAATGAGAGGTGCATTAATCATAATGACTAAGCAACTCCACAATACATGCATGCATAATTAAATGAAAACAACGGATACTTACCCAGTCACCAACCACGAACAAGCTAACTAGGACTGGGTTATGGAGGTCCCTCTTTATCTTTAGGGCATAGACATCAAGGCATGCAAGTCCCAAACTCCAGAGAACTTGTAACCCCATAGAAGCAATCAAATAGCTGAGTAAAAAAGGCATTCAATAAAATCAATATAGATAAAGAAATAAAACAACCGAAAGTAAAATACATATAAGTCAGACAATAATTGGCATGGAATAATGTATACATTTATACCAAACAGTTATATTGGGTCCCCTGAAACAACCATCAAAGGCAGCTTATTAGCTACCGACGGAGAGGAGATTAATACACTTGCACAATGATATCATCAGAAGAGCATTACCTTGTATTAAGTATTGTCATACTTCAAATTTTGCAAAACATATGCCTTCTGTTACTAAGTCGTGTTACTATCAAACATATACTATATAAACGCGCCATTGGTACAGTGGTATTTTCACACTGAATTTTGCTCGGTACCATCTTTTGTTCTGTCAGATGTGTGGACAGTGGACATTTTGTCAATGGCATATTGACCTAGTATAAAGAATGAATATTAACGTGTTTGGAAGATAAGAGGGAAAAAATTTAGGGAAAGAAAAGTGTACAAGCCTACAAGGGAAGAACAGTAAACAAGACATGAGGCTAGGGGTATAATTGAGTTGAGTCAAATCAAAGTACACAAACTCAACTCAACTCAAAAACTTGAAGCTTGAACCCCAAACTCGATCAAGCTCTAACTTTTAAGCCCGAGCTCAACTTGAATAAATATTTGAACTACTTGAGCTTGACTTAATTCAATTATTTTCGAGCCAAAATCAAGCTTAAGTTTGAGCTCATTAACATGTAATATTCAAATAATAACATGTAAGTTTGTAGCTTTGGGAATTGATTAAGCTCAATTTTTAAATATATTTAAAATGTTTTAAGATCAATTACACTTGCAAGCTGCTCGAGTCGAGTATTGTAATACTCGAACTCAGCTCGATTGGCTACTTAAGCTACTCAAGCTTGAGCTCGACTTGACTTGACTTGAGTTGCAAATATTCTGCAGTCAAGTTCGAGCTATGTCATAGCTTGATTAGCTTCTACTTAATCCTAATGGGTTGAATGGATTGCATCAAGTAAAACATACAACACATCTTTCGAGTTTCAAACAGCAAATGAGAGACCAATAAGGCTGACCGCTTGTATCATGTTGATTAAACAAGATTTTGAACTAAAATTAACTCTCTGAGATTTTTTCTATGTGATAAGACAGTAGGATATAAGTGTTCTTTCTAAATTAAAAATCTTCAGGTATAATTGGTATTCCACCCTAGATTGGCGACCTCTGAGTACATAGGTAGTTAAAGCTTACAAGATTCCTAGGATAAAGTTTCGTTCTCCCCTGGCCACATACACACAGACAAAGACACACAGCTTGTATCATGGTGATTAAACAATATTTTGAACTAAAATTAATTTCTGAGCTTTCTTTCAGTGATAACACACACACACACAGAGAGAGAGACGTACCAGAAAGCGGTGTAGTTGGAGAACCCTAAAGCGGAGACCATAACACCGATGGAAGCCCCCGCGAAGAGGCACTGCCCAGTCCTCAGCAGCAGTCCACTCCAAGTCCCGGGGCTTCCCACCACTACCTTCATCTCCGCCCTTTCCTCTTCCTTCCACCACAAAACTCTAGATCCCCCCACCAGCCGCCCCTTCCCTCACTCGGATCTAACCTAACCCGCAGCAGAGCTCGACCAAATCAATCATCGTCTTCGCGTATTTCGTTCCCCCAATTTATTCATGCAGGCCAAATCTTCCCATTCTCTCCGACATAGGCACTGATTTGGCCTCCAATGCTGCAAAGCTTTTGCACGAAAAGGAGAGACGACACATCGAGCAATGTCGGAGGACGCTGGTGGAGCGGTGTATGGCGATTAGCTGTGTGGTTTCAGACAGGATCCAAGATTTAAACTATAATACTTTCATGCGCCGCGGTACTAATGGAATTGGATGGATTTCTTTTCGACAATTTGTTGCTACGTCAATTAATTAATGTGCACGGTGTTATGTTCTCTAGTATTAATTAACATTAGAATAAACAAATAAGTAAAGTTGGTAATAGCCAACCGTGGGTAGCATATTTAATGACAATATATTGAATTGCCTAAAGATTTAGGATTCGAATTTTAATATGATCATCTATAGTGATTTTTTATGTTTGTTAAAAAAAAAAAGTAAAGTTGATAATAATAATAATAAAGGTCTAAAGTTTATTGAGCAATTTGATTAGGAAAATTCATGGATTCATAAATTTTCATATCTATAATAACTTTTTTTTTCTCAAAATTCTTAAAATACTCTCGAGTTTGATTTGGTTCCATACTTATTGTAAAAGTGTGAAACCTACTAATTTCACATTAAAAAAAAATGGAACCTATTTTATTCGCAATAAATTTTAGATATTATTAACAATATATGAAATAAATTCATTAAAAATAAGATATATGGTAATTATTGATATAGTTATTAAATAAATGATGAATTAATTTTACTTATTTTAGTTTTACATTTTTTAAAAAAGTTTAGAACATATTATTTTTAGATTTTTACAAAAATTCAGAATCGAATACCAAACTTAGTTTGAGGACAATTTTAAAGATTTTGAGAAATAAATTATGAATCTATGAATTTTTAGATCCTTGTTACGTACCTAAGAATTTCTATTAAGAGTGAGCAGGTTCAAGTACCCTGTATTTTTCATGATACTCGGATCCTATCTTATATAGGATCAATTTTTAGATTTTGAACTTAGATCCTACCATGTTGAAATATGAAATCAGATTTTATTGGAACCCGTGATGTAGTATAGATTTCGGGTACCATATTGAAAACTATAAATGATAGGTTCCAATATACAAGTTTCAAATACCTTGTTGGAACATGTTCATTTACAGGTTCTAGAGTACATATTCCGAATACTAGTTTCGATTTCTGGGTACCTTATGTGTTGGATTTGGAATCGGAATAAGAATCGATTTTAACTGATTTCTTAAATTTTATTTCGAACCTTATCCGAATTTAATTCGGATATATTTAAAATCTACTCGATCGGGATAAATTTTAACGATTTTCGAATCTATCCGGTACCCATGCACACCCCTTATTTCCATGATAAAGGGAATTGCTCAAATTTATTAGGTAATAGCGTGGGGTCCACTGTTCTATAGTAAATGGGCCGGGCCGTTCAAATGAAATTGGGGTTGCCTACAGCCTTACACCAGCTTTTTTTTGTCTTTATATGCTTAAATGACATGATATTAAAAGCTTTCCCTGAAGACGAGGAACGAGAAATTTTGGAGCCTTTGTTGTCGGGTTGAGTGAATCTTATTGCGATTTCTTAAAAGGTACGGAGTATAACCTATCGTATACCCGTTTTATGATTGAGTATACATGTTTTATGATCATGTTCATTCATTTTAGAAGCATATATACTTAGTTAAGCTAAGTGTCGCTTAATTAGCAACGTGTACATGCAAAGGTAAGTATCACTTAATTAGCGAAGTTTAAGCTATTTTTCATTCATGTTAATAGGTCATCAAGTTAGGTGCATCATTTTTGCTATTTGATGCAGTTTTGTACAATGTCTCAGCTGCAGAAGAAATTAACCCAATAATTAAATGTTATTGACTAGCATTTTAACCAAGAACCCTTCTCGATTCATAATTAAGTAGCGATATTACATGCATTATGCATACATACTTCTTAATACATGCAGTTCGACAAGTGCACTGCACGTGATAACTTGCTAATAAAGTAGCTCTTTAAGAAATGCCCTGATTACTACTGTAGATACGACGGTGGCGCGGCTGGTGTCGATATGGCCGAGTTTAGTATGGTGGTGGTGGTGGTGGTTGTGATGGGCCGCCATATGATGGCGGTGGGTAGTTGTAGGACGGTGGTGGGTTGGCATGAGATGGAGGTCCGTATTGAGGGGGTGGCACTGGCTTCCCTTGTGATGAAGATGGTGGTGGGCATGGTGGCTTCTTCTTCGGTGCTTGTCCGTGGTGCGGTGGATTCCCATGATGTGGAGGTGTGTTTCCCCGGGGAGATGGCGTCGGCGGTTGCCCGTATTGAGGCGGTGCTGGCGGCCCTGATTTGGGCGGATGTGGTTTCTTTGGTGCCTGTCCGTGGTGCGGTGGAGACGGTGGCTTACCGTAAGGTGGTTTTTTCTTCGGCGGTGATGGAGGCTTTTCATGCTTTGGTGGTGGGCATGCATGCAGCGGAGGTGCCGGTGGTTGCCCATACTGCGGCGGGGAAGGCTGCCCGTACTGTGGCGGCGGTTGCCCGTATGAAGGTGGTGCCGGCGGCCGTGCGTGCGTTGGAGGTGATTTCTTTGGTGCATGACCGTGGTGCAGCGGCGGCGTCTTACTATACGGCGCCCCTGAGTGTGGCGGCGGCGATTTCTTCGGTGCTTGCCCATGGTGCGGTGTCGGTGGCGGCTTGCCATAAGTAGGCGGCTTCTCCGGCTGTCCGTGTGACGGCGGACATGGTGGTTTCTTTGGTCCATGTCCATGGTGCGGTGTAGGCGGCGGCTTCACCGGAGGTCCACGTGGCGGAGGCGTTGGTTGGCCATACTGAGGTGGTGGCTGCGCGCTTGGCGGTGGCTGTCCATAATGCGGCGGCGGAGGTGATGTGTGCCCGTAATGCGGCGGCGGGTGAGGCTTCTTCGGCGACGGCGGAGGTGGTGTGTGCCCGTAATGCGGTGTCGGGTGAGGCCTCTTCGGCGACGGCGGAGGTGGGGACGGATAGATAAAGTGAGGTGGCGAACTATGAGCAGGCGGCGGTGGCCTGTAAGGCGACCTGCCATACTGCGGAGGCGGCGATGGCGGCCGGCCGTATACAACTGGACGGGCATAATAAGGCGAGGCGAGAAAATGATCTTCTTTTGTGGAAGCAACGGCGAGCTGGGACAAGGCGCTCAAGTTTAAGAAGAACGCCACCAAGAACCAAGCCATGGTTTCAAGCTTACCTCCCCTCATCATCTTCTTCCTTCTCCTCTGCTGGGACAGTGGGAGCAAATACAAGATTATTATATAGCAAGACACATGGCAATTATAATATAAATATAATTAAAATCAAGTATAAATGTGAGATGGAATCTACTGAAGTCTCTGAGATGATGACACACAAAGGGGGAGGACGTCCTGTTCGATGGAGATGGAGACGGGTGTAGAGTTAAAAATGGTAAGAGTACCAAGGCATGGATTCTTTTCCATTTGTGACAACTGACAAACTTCTCTGCCATAACATGTATATGAAGATGGGAAAGGGTTTCGCATACTAATTGCTTTGACTGTTTCCATGGATGTCCTCCACCTTGTGCCATGGCAGTGGGTTCGGCAGGTTGTGAGATGAGACCAGTTTAATTGACTGATTGCTCGATGTGGTGGAAGGCTTGATACTTGAGAAACAAGACTTGAAGTTGAAATGGGCAAATGTGTTACACTGTTACTGCTTTCCAGCTGGTACCTGAGATAAGTGACAAACTGTTGCCAAAAAGATGACCTACGTCTGTCACAGGCTTGCATATATAATATATTCATAAGTTGTTCCTTCACGTAAAAGGTGGATGTGGTGCAGGGACTATTGACTTGTTGTGCTAGTCTAGTCTCTAGTTCGGTGATGGTACTCCTAATTAATTAAGACCGTGCCTGTGATGTGACGCATCTGGGTTCTAAGGTGCTGCTATGGTCATGTACTTTTCGACAGGGGTACGACGATTGTTCATGATCCGACTCGAATTGTTAAGTATATGTAGGTGTTCAAGTGGGTCGATTTGGATTAAGTTCCAAGATCATGTAAATTTGGTTCGTCAATTTATGATTCAATAAACGGTTTAGTATATTAATGCTGGGCTCTAATTATGTCGATGGTAAAATAAAACCCAGATTAGTGTTGATTTCGCCCTTAACAAATCCTCTTCATGCATTTTTCTACCAAATTCTTATATACAAAAAGAGATAGAAATTTGAAGTTTTTTCAACCATTTATTAATTACTTGGGAAAACAGTGTAGATTGATTAAGCAAATGCATGAAGTTGTTGTCAGGAGAATTAATGAGCTACTGCGATCTGCATGCATGCAGCAGTTGCTTGCTCTTATTTATCATTGCAGATCATCATTAGCTCGTCGACCAAACTTCCGGTCCGTAGACGACGCCCTGTCCATTGATCTGCTGCAGTAGCGGGTACTCTCCACCGCTCGATTCGTTCGAGGGCGTAGTCCCTGCTCCCGGTCGAGCTCGCCGCTCTCGCCGAGGCGCCGAGCGTCTCTGACGAGAACATCATGTTCCTCTCGCTCGGCAGCGCGACCAGCTTCGCCGCGCAGGGACCGGCAGCAGGAAGACGGAGTCGGGGGTCGACCACACGGCGGGGCCATAGATGGCCACCACACCGTTATAAATTACATCAAGATTATCTTTTGATATTCGAAAACTAAAAAAATTCATGTTATAAATTTATGTTTAAAATAAAAAAGCAATTTTTTACAATACGTTAAATTGTTTTATAAACAAAAGTACTTTAAATTATAAATAAATTTAAGTAGTTTTATAGAATAATTATTCTGATAGTTTATTTCAATTAAAAATACTTACATTGCTTTAAAAATAATATAAATATATTAAAATATTCAATAAAAATATAATCTTAGATAATAGAAAAGACCTCGTAATAGGTTGTCTATCATGATTTTTTTCATTTCCTCTCAAACGATCATTTATATTAAGTACTAACATTCCTATTTATTAATTCTTATTTCAATCAATTTCTTGGATTCAAACAATTAAAGAGAAAACGTGTTCTCATTTCCTTTCCTCTATCAGCTCTTAAGTCTTAACAGCTCTTATGCTATTACAGAAACCGAGAAACATGTAACAAGTGTGAAAGTTGAGCTCAGAAATTTAAAGCTGGTGCACTACTAAATTTCTGGCCAAGATCTATATGTACGTGAACAATCTACAATGAATCAATGAAAAATACAAGTGCTCAAGCATCATATTCAGGCTATCAGCACTGCCATGGTAAGTGACCAAAATCACAAGCATATGAATATATTAAACTCATACATGATTGATCGACTGAAAGAGAAGAAAGTGAACCAGAACTTTGAATCTCAGCGTCCTCCAAGTTGATAAAAAGAAATCAACAATTTGCACACTACACATGTCATCGGTTTTTAGTGAGAAATTTATCCTGAGCAAAGGAGATCTAATTTCACTATCTCTGAATCACACATCAAAAGTAGAAAAATAATCTACAAATAATAATCAATCTGCAGACCCTCAAAGCAGAAGAACTCCTGTGTCTAAGCATATGCTTCAGGAAGGCAATCACCTAATTTGAACAACAACCAGTCTTTGAGCCGCCAGCAGAATCAGATACATTGATGGTTGTCCCTTGAGTTGGGGGACCAGCATTCCTTGCTGCCTCTTGGGCTGCGAGTGCCTTTTTGTTTATTATGTGATAGATCTCTGTCAGAATTGTTTGAAATGCCTTCTCGACGTTGTGAGATTCTAGTGCTGATGTCTCCAAGAAAGAAAGTCCCTCCTTCTCAGCAAATACCTGACCATCGCTTTCTGAAACAGCTCTTAGATGAGTCAAGTCTGACTTGTTGCCAGCCATCATGACAACAATGTTGGAATCAGCATGATCTCTAAGTTCACGAAGCCATCTCTGAACATTGTCAAAAGTTTGCTTCTTTGTTATATCATAGACAAGGAGTGCTCCGACTGCGCCCCGGTAGTATGCACTTGTGATGGCTCGGTACCTCTCTTGACCTGCAGTGTCCCAAATTTGCGCCTTGATTGTCTTCGCTTCTATCTGTTCATTCCATCAAGTTATTGCTCCAACATTGAAAAATAAAACAAAATTGATAAATCACAATGTAAATATCAAGAAGACAACAGAACCATCCACTGAAATGTGGTAAAATTAGGTAACATAGTCCATGAACAATAACAAAGAGCTGCAATAATATCTCAACTTGTTGGAGCAGGATACATGAATCCTTTCCAGCCATCAAGTTATGTTTAGCGTGTTTTATTTTCACTTTATTATAATTCATTAGTTTAAAAATAAATATTTTCCTTTTCATTCCTTCAACTCCAAACAAGCAAAAAAAGTTTTTTTCCCTTTCCTTTCACTATTTTGTTGATCCAAAGTGAACACTTTCCCTCTCTTTCCTTTCCAGTCATTTCCTAAGACATTCACAAATGAGCCTCTGTAGTTTTGTCTGATAGCACCATTGAACACTATTATACTTTTTGATTGACATTGAACACCATCGACAATCCCCACATGGAAGTATGGAACCTATTCTGAAACCCTTCAAAGGGTAGATAGTACATGGAAGTATGGAACTATAAAAATAAAAACAGCAGGCAATGTAACTTCAAAGCAATGAAGCAGTAATGATAGAGATTACATTCAATCTAATCTTCAAAACTATGAAGCATCAGTGTATCCTATTTCAGTTATGGGCCAACAATCAGGTATGAAATTTGAAGTAAAAAATGGGCAGGAGAAGTAGCGGAAACAAATAAGCAGACAGGTTCACACAAATAGCTAATAAAATTCATACCTCTCAAACTTCAGTTAATTGGGTATTTTATCATATCTATGGATGAAGTTGTCTCACATGGATACATCATTTTTAGAAATGCATAATGAGCCAATTGACAGCTGCTAGCTAAATATACAAGTACATATTTGGTTGTGATGGTTATATTCAATAACAAGTTGTTGATTCTTTTGAAAAATATTTATGATGGTAATGCTCAATAAACTATACTTGAAATGAGAACCTAAGTGTTAAACTTGCCTTTTGCTCAAGTCAGCCCCTGAACATTAATGTTTGGCACGATTTTGCTCACACCCATTTAACTTGCTTAGTTGTACAGAAATTATTTCTTCTTATTAATCTAGTCTTTTTTGTTTGCACAAAAGGAGATGGTACTCATTGTCATGAAATCTCCCATTTCTCTTTCTCAGTCAGCATATTTCCTGCTCTCACCGTTCTCCCCAAGCTCACTGATGCAGGAAATGTGGTCACGGTAACAACCAATTGTAACCACATTAAAACCAGCTATTGCAACAAAGATCTATCGTTGAAATTTGAAAGGGAGTGGGGAAAAAAGTGAGTAAGCTTTCTAGTGCATTTGTATTACTGCTTGTATAAGAGGATTGATGCCTGAAGGGCAAACATTGCCCAGCTCATAAACATTTAATGAAAAACTTAAATAGAACTAAAGTTTAGGCTAAAAATTGACATTTCCGGTAAAAATGATTTCATTCGTAATCGGTAGTTGGTGGTGTCAACTGTCAACCCAGTCCAATTATGCAGTGTTCAAATAGATAAGTATTAACATACATCTTCCTATTAAACATGACAATTGGCACAAACATGTATGAGAATAAAAGAATTAAAAGGATGTGAAATGTGGAATGTTATAAAATTACAACTTCTAAAGAAACAGACTGCCATATGCCCATATAATAGGACAGCCAATTTATAAGTTCATACATATTAAACATATATCAGATGTTCTTTGCAAACAGAGATTCTTCCATAAGATTATGGAGCTGTTACTGAATCTATAAATGAGATAGATGGCAGGAATTTATTCGTGTACCCTACCATATAGTTTATAGGCATTACAGGCTTTTGTTGGATGATTGAATCTGCAAAAGCGTCAAATCATCAGCAAGAAAATATATGTTTCATGTGACTGGACTTGCACCAGAGCTTATGCCAACGAGCTTAAAGAAGGGCACAAAATTTTTCAGGCTTCTTTGATTTTGGTCTTGAAGACACCAAAAGATTCAAATGATCTACTCAGTTCGCTACTAAGTCGATTTAGTCCATTTCATGTCCCATCCAACGGGTCCCAGAACAGCATAAACAAAGATTTATAAATTATGATTAGATTAGGGATTGGAGGAATCTAACCTGAATGGTCTTGGTGGCAAATTCGACTCCGATAGTAGATTTAGAATCCAAGGCGAACTCGTTTCGGGTGAACCTGGAGAGGATGTTGGATTTCCCCACGCCGGAATCTCCGATGAGAACAATCTTGAAGAGATAATCATACTCGTGGTCGACTCGGTGCGCCATCTCCACCTCTTCCTCCTCGCCCCCTCCCTACCCACCGATCCGAATCAGATCCACCCGAAAACAACACAGGAGACGAATAACAACCCAAGCCGTCATCCATGCGGACGCGTTGGACCGAAATCGATGCCGAAACGAGGGAAATAACACGAGGAGATCAGAAACGGATCTAAACATTGATCCCAAAGAATTGAGACCGAAATCGATGCCAAAACAAGCCCCAAGAAAAGGTTCAGAGACATCAAGCGTTACCTAATGCCGAGATCTGATCTAAGGAAGCAACGAGAGAACCCGAGATTTGATGATTCGGGGAGGAGACGGCGAGAGGGCGTCGCGGACGTCAACGCGAGGAGAACCGAAATGACTCAACCGCACTCAATAAAAATAACACCCACGAATCTTTTCATCAAAACGACAGTAGACGAGAGGATATTATTATATAATAATTATTTATTATCATATAAACAACCAGTTAGTGGAATTGCATATATCCATCTCCTTCTCTCTGGGCCGTACCGGATCCGGATCCACATCCGATACCCGAACCCAAATTTGCAAATGAAGAAGAGTTCTATTTAGATGAGGAACATCTAATTATTTACTCCCTAATCCCTATTATTTCCATATACTTATCTTCAAAAACCAATCACTTCTCTTTTGCAACTGCAAACTTGAACTGGTTCACTTTTTTGATCAATTTACAAGTTTCATAATACTTTTTTGAGCAAATACAACACACAAAAAAGATCACAAAAACTTCAAATTATGACACTCCATCTTGGTGCAGGTGGATTCCCAGCTGCTCCTGCATTCACCTCCATCCCCATCACAGCACTTGCACTTGATCCCCAGTGATTCCAGCACTTTGACATATCCTGCACTCCCAAACCACCATGAATCAATCAATTAAGGCAGCATGATGAAATAATTAGGTTAATCAGAGAGATAGATGAGCATACTCTGTTGCTTGTTGATGGGAATTGGGCCATCAGCCTCTGCAGACTTGGAGATGGAGAAGGAGATGAAGAAGAGGAGCAGAAGAGAGAAGTAGAAGTGAAGCCTTTGCAGACTCATTTTTTATGTATCTGCTTCTTTTTTTCTTCAGCTCTCCTCAGCTTTATTTATGCATGTCCTGCTGAATCTTTCCTGCATGTGAGCAGACTTTGTTGCTTCACATCAATATTTTAAGTCAACATGGCGTTTAGCGCAATACAATTTTTAATAATCATTCTTTGGAATTAGCTGGGTCGCATTTGTTGCATATTGACAGACTACATGGATGGAGTCTAATTGACAGGTCTGTCACGCTTGGCCTCAGTAAGACTTCTCTAAGTCTTCCTTTTTCGGCTATTTATGCTAAAATGAAATGGACTTTGCGCGATTAAATTGGGGGAAAAAATAATTTTCTGAAATATACTATGTATATTTACGTGAATATCAATAGTGGTTGATATTTAGGCACGTTGTTCGTGTACGTTTAGTAATAATTATATTATAAAGTTTAGTTTTTAAAAATAAAAAATATGATGAGACGTCTTTAAATCAATTTACTTAAATAAAAAAAAAACACTGTGACCTCAATTTAATTGATATGGGAAAAAAAATTTGATCAAAAATTATAATTCTCATAAATTAATTTTTCACTTATATTTTTTAAAAATTATCAAAAATATATTTAGTTAATAAAAAATTATTTGATAGAAAGTATAATTTCTCACTCGTGACATCTTTGGTTGACATGAATACTTCTTAGAAAGTATACATGAAATAATTAATATATTATTATTTTTATAAATTAATATTTTAATTTTTATATATTAAAATATATGAAAAATTAAAATTTATTTATAAATTATTATTTTAACACATATATATTATAATATTTTCATATATAACTAATATAATATATTTTATTTTATATAAAAAATATTTTTTATTTGGAATTAATATATATATATAATAAATAAAGAATTTATGAATTATCTAAACTTATACTATTGACAATATAAATTAAAGTCTAACATTAAATGCATTTTTTTTAAAAAAAATAACATTAAATACAAATGTGATGATATAATTATCTTTTTTTAAAAATACAATATAGGAAATAACTTACCTAGGGAATGCTTTCTGTATTTTGCAGAAAATCATACTTTCTTAAAAAGTTATACATCCTGCAAAATATAGAAAGTATATCAATCAAACAAAATTAAAAATATATAAATTTTTATATAAAATTATGTCAATCAAATGAAACCTATATATCCAAAATGAAGTTAAATGTAAATATCCAAATATTTAATAAGATGGTACGCAAATAGGCAAGGAATATTATAGTTGTAAAGAACATTAATAGCATACTATGCTGAATGCTTTATTATTACAGTAATTTTTTAAAACCGAATTTTGGGAGAGAGAAATTTTCAGATTCGAATTTTGAGGATCAAAATTTTTAAAATTGGAATCTAATGAATTCGATATCCATTTTACCCCTGGGTCAAAGTCTCTAATTGGTTAGAGACTTTTTATTAGTCAAAAAATAAAAATAAAAATTTATAAAAATAAATTTATGATAAAAATGAGATATTTGAGTATAAAAAATATATTTTCAAACTCTCTAATGCATTAAAGACTTTTGCACAAAGTCTATAAATTTAAATTAAAAATTATAAAATATTTTGATGTAAAATATTTTTTTGGATCATAGTATAATTTTTGTATCATTAAAAAAATATTTTATGAATTTAAATATATTTTAAAATAAATATAAAGTTATTATAGACTTTGCACACACGTCTCTAATAAGTTAGGGACTTTAGTTTATAATAATTTTTTAATTATAAAAAATAAAATTTAATTCACAAAAAATATATATATGATATAAAATGATGTGCTTTATAATAGTTTGGATAAAAAATATTTTAATATTTTAATTTTAAATTTAATTTTATAGACTTTGGGAAAAAGTCTCTAATAATAATTTTATAATTCAAAAAATAATAATTTTAATTAATAAAATATCTTTTTTTAAATACAAAAGATGTGTTGTGGTTCAAAAAAATATTTTTTATCAAAATATTTTATAATTTTTAATTTAAATTTAATTTTATAGACTTTGTGCAAAAGTCTCTAATGAATTAAAGAGTTTGAAAATATATTTTTTAGATTCTAACACCTCAATTTTATTATAAATTTTATTATAAATTATTATTATTATTATATATATTAGTATATATATTAATTTTTAACCAAAGTCTTTGATTGGTTAGAAATTTTGGCCCGGGAGTAAAACGGGTATCAAATTCATTAGGTTCCGATTTTAAAAATTTGACCCTCAAAATCCAAATTTAGAAATTTCCTCTCTCAAAATTTAATTTTGAAAATTTTCTATTATTATTATAGGTAGAAAAAAGTAGCAAGTTTTTAATGTGATCCACCTCATCTCAAATTGGAGACTAGAAAACAAAATTCCCGCCATGTGGTTGATTTTTGTCCATTTACTTGATGGAGGATGCCTCAGTTCTACTCACTTTTCTTTAACATAAATATTCTTTCAAACAGTAAAATTTATACATTTACATCTAGAAAAATTAATACAGTGTACTCTTATTTGCACATCACTAGAGAATCACCAATAATCATTATATCCAAACCAAAATTATGTTGCTGTTTCCAAGGGGATTAATATTATACATTAATTAGAGTTTTGTATTTGTTAAAATAATCAATCTGTTGATGAAGAATGGCTACAATGATCTATGTTTTTTTTTAACAAAGATATAAACTCGCCATAAATAATCATACTAGAGATCGAATCTTAGATATTTAGATAACATATAATAAGTTGCCAATGTTACCCATAATTGGTTACAATAACCTATGCTTAAAACTTAAGCTTTGAATGGATACATATAATATAGAATAGTCGTTTTCATAGACCTTTTAAAAAATGACATCAAATATAGACGTAATAAAAAAATAATCAAGAAAAATATTTTTTGGATAAAATTATTCCTATATTTTAAATTGACAAGTCGATATCTTTGATAAGTTGATATCTCTATGCATACCAAAACAACTCATTCGGTCTTAAAGTATCATAGTTTAGCTTCTAACATCCCGAAACATAAGTCTAACCCAAGAAATGACAAGTCAACATCGTGTAGTAGTCGAAAACAATTTGCCTGTAGTTATAACATTTCGAGAAAGCTTCTAACATTCTGCGGCATAAGTCTAATCCAAAAAATAGTAAGTCACATATCGTGGCAATTGAAAACAACGACTCCACTCTCACAACATCTCGTCCACAATATCTTGTCCCCTATATAACATATAGCCCACTCCCACAACAATTTGTCCAAAATATTCTGCAACTTTTATAACATCCCGCTCACTCTCACAATAAATCATCTCGTCCAAAACATCTTGTCACCTCTATAACATCATACTCATATCTAACATCCCACAAGCATAACTCAATCATGTTCCGATACGTATAACTTAAATTGAAGCTAAATGAAGAATTAGAATAAACCTTGATGATATTTTCCCAATTTATGTGAAAATCGATGGTTGAGCAGAGTTGACGAAGGTGGGTTCGTGACGATAACTATAATCGAACTACACTGAGTCGATCACAAAGCGATGAAAGAATAACACAATCTCAAAACGAGAATGGAACGACTCTAATTTTAGGTCGAAGATATTTAATTTTAGCTTTTATGAGAACGTAGATTTTAACTTTTATGAAAAATAATATCATATTAATATCAATAAGGTTTTAGACTATTAATTAAAGTATAATATTGAAAAAAAATGATCTATTGATGGTTTAGGATAGTCAATTAATATTACAATTATATTTTCAGGGTTTTTGAAAATCATATTTTGGGAGAGAAAAATTCTCTTATCCGAATTTTGGGGATCAAAATTCTTAAAATCGGAACCTAGTGCTTTGGATACCAATTTTATTCATGTGCCAAAGTCTTTAACTAGTTAGAGATTTTGATTAAAAATAAAAAAATATATATATTTTAAAAATTAATTTTAATTTTTAAAGTATTCTTTTATAAAAAAAATGAAATGTTAAAATCTAAAAAATATATTTTCAAACTCTCTGATTCATTAGAGACTTTTACATAAAGTCTATAAAACTAAATTAAAATTAAAATTTATGAAATATTTTGATGGAAAATATTTTTTTTTGAACCACAACACATCTTTTGTATTTTAAAAAAAAATTTATTAATTTTTTTTGAATTATAAAGCTATTATAGATAGTGGCGAATCCATAAAATTTTATTAGTGGGGGCAAACTAATATATAAATTTTCAAGACTTATAGTTCGTTGAATTAGTGGCGGACCCTTTTGAAGATAAGTTCGTTGAATTTCATCCATTTGATTATGATGATACTCAGATATTTTCATTCGTTTAGCCGAATGGACGGAAAGATTTTCTAAGTCATCTTTTAAGTATTCTTTTTTACATTGATATTGTGTTTTATTTTCAGAACTAGAATAATTATCTATTTATTTTCTTTTTAAAAATCTTTCCATATTTTTTAAAAAAGAAAATGATGCTACCAATTAAAAATAATGCTGAAAATTTTAAAAAAATCAATAACGATAAAATAATTAATATTGAACAAATAAAAATATCGGTCTTACCGCCCGAAGAAAGTAACAATTAATAAAATAAAAATACCGTGCGATGCTGATAACCTGACGGAGATTGAAGGCAGTTCGACAAAGGTTGAAGGCAGCCCAGTGAAAGCTACCGAACACATGACCGAAAAAATCCGCAATAATATTAATCTTTTGGATTATTGAATCCTGCAACTGTCACTTTATTAAAATTAACTAGTAATGTTAGACCAAGAAGTAATGAATTAACTAGTTAAAATTTAAAAGTATATTTGTGTGCACAAAATGATAGGTAACTTGCATTGTCACTTTCGGTATCTTGCATGTTTAAGATTCTTAATTTTATTAGTTTTTGAAAATATGTAATTTATATAAAAAAAGACATATGGATTAATTTGTTTTCAGATCAGATGCTTAATTAGTTAGATCGTCTTACTGAGTAAATTTTCAACAGCATCTTTCTTCAATTTTCTAAATGTCAAGAACTAATGGATCCTGACAAATCAAGCATGCATTCAATAGAAATCTAAACAACAAACACACAAAACTACAGAAGTATGTTAAGCTAATTAAGCACACTGAGAAAGTGAGAAGTAAGAACAATTGATTTATTCAATAAAGAGAAATAATTAAGCACTAAGAAGTCTGCTCACTAACGACTACAGTTGAGCACTTGCACAACACTAACTATGCGGCACAACGTCGACACTGCATAACGTCGGCAAGTCGGCCACGCACAGTGGTCGTCGGTCGAACTCGAAGGTGATCGATGGAGAGTCGGCAACGCATTGGAGAAATAACTACTATGGAGCCCGGCTCCATAGCAAATCTTATAGAGCCGGGCTCCGATGCTCGGCACGAATCGCAAAGCAGCTTTTTGTTGCTTTGCGATTCGTGCTGAATTATCGGAGCCCAACTCCATCGGAAAGAACAGCTTTTTTTATTGCTTTGGGATTCGTGCTGATTTATCGGAGCCCGACTCAATAACTTTTCCTATGAGCCGGGCTCCATAGAAGTTGCGTCCCGCACTGGGCCTGCGGCGCTCGCGAGTGAGTGAAGGAGTTGCCGCTACGGTGCTCGCGAGCGCCGAGCGGTGAAGGCGCTGTCGTCGGGACTGCGGCGCTCGCGACGGCGGCACCGCGTGAGTAAAGGAGCAGCCGGCGTGCCACTGCAGCGCTCGCGACTCGCGAGTGAAGGCGTTGGCCGCTGCCGTCTGCAGGCCGAGCGACGAAGGCGCTGCCGCCGGCACCGCGTGAGTGAAGAGCTGTCGCCTGCCGGCGTGAAGGAGCTGCACGACGCGATCACGCGATCACGCGAGTGAAGGAGCTGCACGCCTACACGACGCGTTCACGCTCGTGAAGCCATCTGCCGGAGAGCGATGGGGGAGAGGTGAGCACACGGATCACGGTTGCTGCCTTGCTTTGCTTGTGAGTTTGTGAGAGGAACGAAGGAAGGACTGAAGGAGAAAACAGCACATGAGCACATTAAAATATAAATTGAAAAAGGAAATAAAATCATTAAAAAACATAGGTGACAGCAAAAAAATACGCAAAGCTGGTAAAAAAAATGCACCGCACACCCCACACCAGTGGGGGCAGTGGGCCCATCTCAATTTTTTTTTGAAAAACAAATTATTTCAGTGGGGCAGTAGCCCCCGTTGGCCCGTGAATCCGTCGCTGATTATAGATTTTGAATAAATTTTTTTAATCATTTTTATTCAAAGCTTGTAATAAGCAAAAGTTGTGCAAAGTCTAGCTATAATAATTTCATAATTTTTTAAAAAATATTTAAAGTCATAAAATAATTTTTTAACGATAAAAAAATACTATGATCCAAAAAAATATTTTATAATTATTATTTTAAATTTAAATTTATAGAATTTGTACAAAAATTTTAATGCATTAAAGAGTTTAAAAATATATTTTTAAATTATTATATTTTATTTTTATCATAATTTTTTTATATTTATTTAAAAAAATTTGACCAAAGGCTCAGGGATAAAATGAGTATCCAAAATATTAAATTTCGATTTTGAAAAATTTAATCTCTAAAATTCGAATATAGGATTTTTTCTTCTCAAAATTCAATTGTGAGAAATTGCTGTTATATTTTTATATACAAATACAATATTTTTACATAGAAATCATTTTAATTCCTATTTTCTCAACAAATTAAAATAAATAATTGTTTCTTATTTATTCCAATATCAATAAAAGAACAAAATAGTTATTTCATTCCTTATGTAAAGTTCAAAATACCAAAATACCCTCGGTGGAAAACCCTCCTATATTTCTTGCCTAGCGCCGGCCGCCGGCGAAGGCTTTCTCCGTCTCGCTCTCTTCTCCCCTGCGCAGGTCGCCGGCAAAAGGCTCTCCCTCTATCGGTAACTCTCTCTATTTCTCTCTCTGTTTGCAGACCTACGAGATGGCGCACGGCTGCAGGCCGTCGACCGTGTGCAGCTCGTCTCCCTGTCTGTCCCCTCCCTTTCCTTCTTCCTCTCCCTCTATCCTTTTCTCTTCTTTTCTCTCTTCCTAGGAGAACATATAGCAGGCCTCCCGCAGTTGCAACGCCGGCACGTGGACGGCCTGCGTGTAGCTCCTCTTCTCCCCCTTCCCTATCTCTCTCTCGGTGGCAACACGCTACTGCAGGCCGACGCAATTGCGGCGCCGGCACACAGGCAGTCGGCTGCATGCATCTGTCTCTCCCTATCTCTATTTATTGTATTTGGCAAATACCTACTTTTGGAGTTATCAAGCTTGGTATACTTTCTATACCACTTAACAATTTGGAAGTACTGACAGGATCCAATATTCACCAGCTACTGGCGTGATAGAAAAAAATGACAGATCATTAGCTATTGAATAACTAAAATTGACAGAAAAAAATTGCTCCTCTCCATTTAATCTAGAAACTTGCATTTAGCAGATTGGTTGCGAGATTAGGAAAAGAAAGTAGTGATGTGTTTTAATAGTAGTACTCAATACATTTGAGCTCTCATGTGAATGCCAAATTATTTAGAAGATCCCTCATTCTATCTTTCTCTTCTCCCTCTCTGTTTGTCATTTCTCCCTCTCCTTCCCTGTTTGTTATGCAAAATTGTGATGCTTTGGAAAAACTGATAGATATTAAAATTTGTACTTCCATTGTTATACCACATGCTCCTTGTTTTTTAGTTTTTACACAGTAGGTGCTTCTGAAATTTCATTTCTATGTTCATGTTCTTTTGTTTCTCATTCATGGTTGCTTATAATGTTTAGTAGATAATTAACTTTTTATGTACCTTGTTTAATTTGTATCTGATTGTCTTATGATTGACAATTTGTTAGAGGAGTTGACGCATGTATATTGTCACATGTATATCAATCTCCACATGGCCATGATTTCACTGGTTGATGCATTAGAAGCATATTCTGCTTATTTATTGATTTAGAGAAGATTATTTTTTAAAAAAACAAAAATCATATTGAGCATCATAAAGACATGAACACATGGTTAGAGAAATAAATTTAAGGACTGTCTTTGATTTGTATTTAGCATTCATATAAAACACCCACATGGATAATAGAAACTTCCATTCATTATACGACTTGTTACAAACTATTAAAAATCAAGTATCAAAAATATGTATAGAGGAGATGATTGTTATATTTCTACATATATGTGCTTACCACACTAAGAATAAAGTAATAAAAGGCAATTTGTAGGGAGTGGAGACAATTAGTAGACAATTTACAAGGGGTACCAAACTATATGACATCAAATTTTTGCTCAAGAAGCATGAGGTTATAGGTTTAAGTTGGTTGTTCCAGAGATACCGTATAGTGGAGAGGCAATTAGAGATTTTAAACACCATATAGTGGTCAAAGATATCAGTTGAGTGGCTGGAGGCAAAATCAACAACCTACAACACCACAAGAATTTTTTAGCCATAAGCACTCATATGCTAGAAATGTCATTGAGTGATGCTTAAACATAAGAATTTTTTAGCCATAAGAATTTTTGATAAGGCTTGATGAGTCTATTAGTATTAAATTTAGCTTAAACATTTTGCTAGGTTAGACCTTTGAGGTTAATAAGCTAGTTATCCTATTAGGTGGGTCGTGACTAATAGTATGAGAGAAAACCTAGTTCTAGGTTTTGTGAGAGGGCCTACATGGGAAAGATTAATAAAATATATAAAATAGATTCATCATTCCATTACAATATGATGAAGAATGAGTTAATCGAAATACCAAAACAAGGTATTTTATGTAGAAATAGGTTGCTTGATGATGAGATGAAACCACTAATAGACTAAGCCTCACATGTAGTGGATTAGGATGTGGTTCTATGCTATGCACTTGACTTCAGTCTTGATGAGGATGCTAAAACTTAAATAGGAGAGATTGTAACATCTCGATTTAGCCTCACATTAAGAGTTGATTACAAGTTGTTTGATTAGTAATGCTTGTTGGATGTACCACGAAATAATGATGATGAAGGAGATGTAATCAGTCATATTGAGAGTTTGAGACTTCAAATGCTCGAACTCAATTTTGGGATAACTTGGCACAAGATGTGTGGAACCAATCATGAGAACAAAGAGTTGGTATTAGATTGCATTTTTTTACATTGTATTTCTATGGTGTATAGTAAGACAATTTCTTTATGTTGTATTTGAAACGTTCTATTCCTTAATTCCTCTCCCAAATTTCACCTCCATCCACCCCACCCCATCAGTTATACAGGCTCAATCCCTCTCCCAAATCTCCAAAGTCAAAATTCCTCAACTCCTCCTCCCTTTCCCTATTCTCAGCTTTTACCCTCTCTCTCAATCACTGGCTTATGCGCCCTCTTTTCTTCAATTGGCATTGGATTGGTAATGGGATTTAGAAGCTGGTTCTTTTATTGTTCATATTCTTTTTTCTGTTTCGTTTCAGTAGAATTTAGTAACTTTGTTCATTAACTCTGTTGTTTTTCAGTTCATCTTATTTTGCCAGTCTATTTTTACAGGTTTGAAGAAAATTTGACAAGAATGAGGTCGAAAGCAAATAATGCTAATCAGTTGTTGGATGAAGCTGCTACAATGAGCTTGCTAGCAGTACCAGAAAGCTGGAAGTATGTTCCCTTTGTTCTATTCCTTTGTGTTTATTGTGCTATTGAGTATTTGATGTCTATTTGGGTTCTTATCCTGCTCAGTCCTGCTGAGGATGGAAGCAATGCACTTGTTTTACCTGGGAATAAAAAGAACAAATTGAAGATGCAGCTCAAGGTACTCAACAAGTTTCTTTCAGCTAGCTTATTACTTTTGTTTTCTAATTGTTTTTGTTGGGATTTATTTTTCCAACAAGTTTCCATTGGCTTTGGTGGCTGAAAACTTTTTTTGTTGTCCTTTTGGGTTCTAAGAAGGAAAAGAAGAAGGAACATTCAACTATGAGCAAATCCAAGGAAAGGAAACTAAGACAATTGGAGGTGAATTGGAAATTTCTGCCATTTGTTAAGGATTCTCTCTTCTTAATTGTGCTTTCTATAAATTTGTATCTGATCTTGTTAGGAGGAGAAACAAAAGAAGTTGTTGCAAGCAAAAAGCATTAAGATTCTTGAGTATGTTTTTCTTATTAGTTTTCTAATGCCAACTTTGTCTGTCTGGAGGCCATTTGTAATTTGAATACTTTATTAATCTAAGGACTTGTTGCAGGGAGCACAAGATATGTGATAGTGCATATTCGCTTTTGCATTCTTCAGGGACTATTGGTCAAGTCTGTAGACTCAAACTTTCTTTGTGATTCCATAACCATAATGACAATTTTATTTTTGCTGTATTGAATACTGGATTATGGTGTAGGTTGAGACTTTCAAGGAAAGACGCCTTCGTGCTGTGCAACTTTCCAAAGCTGGTCTACAGGTTCCTGAAGACACTTTCTCATTTAAGGGAAAAGACAATCAAAATGTCTCTTGTAATAATGAAGCATCCTTGGAAGTTGATCCTGAGCAAAGCCTCCAGGATGGCATTTGTGTTAATAACAGCATTCTTCCAGAAAAACGTAAGAAAATTGATGATGGTAGTACCAAGATGGTCCTTGATGTAATGTCACCCTCACTAGAAGCCAGGGAAAAGAATGCAAGTTCTTGCTCGGTAGCTGATCAAATACATTCATCAACAATTTTAGGCACACATGATGGAGTCCTCGATGTAATGTCACCCTCACTAGAAGCCCGGGAAAAGAATGCAAGTTCTTGCTCGGTAGCTGATCAAATTCATTCATCAACAATTTTAGGCACACATGATGGACTTGTAGTGAAAGTGATGGTGGGTATTAATTCACAGTTAATTTCTCTAATTTTGACTTTCTATCGTGTTTGTTCTTAGTATCCCCCTAGTTAATATAAACATCCTTGTTTATTCTATTAGACCAAAATATCTCTTTTGGCCTTTTGGGGTCTAATTTGCTTTTATTATAGAATACATAGTAATGTGTCAAAATGTGTGAATAATCAGATTTACCTTAGGTGACATGCAAAGATTTGACAACCCAAGCAAGATTTCTAGGGTTGAAACTTCTCCTCCTCCTCGGGTCCATAGTGGGGGCGGGGATGTGGTGTCGCCATTACTCATTAGTCACTAGCCCCTGTACGGGTAGACAAGGAATTTTGGGTCAATTGCGCAACTGGTGTTCCCGATAGCCAAGCTTCTATGATGGGACAAGAGAAACAACCTTTTGTTTCAGATTTCGGTATCTCTCGTGCTATGACATGAATTTCCGAGCAAATCGATGCCTATGTTTCACTAAAGGACTATTTTGTTTAATCATTACTTGCATTTATTCTTATCCTACAACTAGAGCACTACTTCTATTTAGCTAGCATGTGTTTATCGTGCAATAGTAAGGCCATTTGCATTAGTACCAAAAGTAGGAGCCATGGTGGTGCCTTTGTGTATCCAATCACACATAGACATGATAATTTAACTCTCTTTTTTTGTAAAATGTGGATAGTGAGGAGGATGCATTTTAGGTCCTGATGAGTAACTTTTTAATGTTCTTTCAGGATAATGTTCCGAGTGCTCCAAATGAAAAATACGAAGAAATAAATAGCAGTAATGATTTAACTGTCCAGAAACAGGTTAACCGTGCCACTGTGGTCCATGTATCACGGCCAGATGAGGTTGAAGAACAAAGAAAGAATCTCCCTATAATAATGATGGAACAAGAGATAATGGAAGCTATTAATGAGAATTTTATTGTCATTTTATGTGGAGAAACAGGATGTGGTAAAACTACTCAGGTTCCTCAGGTATGCATCTTTATATACACCTCATTTGATAGTTTTAATGCTTTTATGCTATATTAGTATTTTAGTTTTTTATTACATTGTTGATGATATCCACATATTCTACTAAAATGACTTTATGCAGTTCTTGTATGAAGCTGGCTTTGGTTCAAGTGATCGAAGTGATAGAAAAGGAATGATCGGTGTGACTCAACCACGACGTGTTGCAGTTCTTGCCACTGCCAAGCGAGTGTCATTTGAATTAGGACTCTCGTTGGGGAAGGATGTTGGTTTTCAAGTTAGGCATGACAAGTTGATTGGAAAAAACTGCTCCATCAAATTCATGACTGATGGAATTCTTCTTCGAGAAGTTCAGGTTATTCAAAATTCTATATATTATATTTTGTCTGTCTTGGTTGCAATTTACTATATTCACTTACCATGTTGGCAAACAGGAAACCTTACTAAAACACCAAGGTGCAACATTTAAAATTCGTCAATAACTTGATATCTGACATGCTTTTGTAATCTGTATAGTATTTTCTTTTAAATCTTCAAATGTTCTAGTGTTAGATGGTTAAAAACTTCTTGTGACTCTTTTGCATAAAAGTTTTTATTCAGCTGAATTCAACTTAAACACCAGATTTATGTTGGGGATCCGTGAGATGATATTTGATCATGCAAGAATATGCTACTAAACAGAAGCTCATCTCTTACCTCGCCATATTCTTTGCCTTGTTTGCAGAGCGATTTCTTGTTAAAGCGCTACTCTGTAATCATCCTTGATGAGGCTCATGAGAGGAGTTTGAACACGGATATACTTATTGGCATGCTATCTCGAATAATAAAACTTCGCCAGGTAGCAACACACAATAACTATTACTTGTATTTACCAATCACCAGATTGTTATTAATTGATCTAAAAAATTGCAGAAGTTATGTGCGGAGCAGCAAGAAAAGATACTTAAAGGAGCAACAATAAGTCCTGAAAACATGGTCACTCAGTTAAGACTTGTGCTTATGAGTGCTACCTTGCAAGTTGAGGACTTTGTTGCTAACAGTAAATTGTTTGATCAGCGCCCACCTGTTCTTGAGGTTCCTGTTAGACAATTTCCGGTGACAATTCACTTTTCAAAGAAGACTCACGAGGATTACCTAGGACGAGCTTATAAGAAAGTCTTGGACATTCACAAGAGGTTACCAGCAGGTGGTATACTTGTATTTGTCACTGGACAGAGAGAAGTAGAGTTCTTATGCAAGAAATTACAAAAAACATCAGAAAAGCTTACTAAAAGGAATTCAATAAAACTGGTAGACAATGGTTTGGGTGCAATGTCAGAAACCAACATGAAGGAAATTGATGAAGCCTTTGAGATTGAAAATGATTTGCCTAATCAGCAAACTGACAGATTCAGCTCTTATGAAGATGACGACAATTTAGATTCTTATTCTGATTTCACTAGCTCAGGATCAGATAGCGATCTTGATTCTGAAAGAGAAAATGAGGACATGATGAGTTTGGAAGGACCAGAGAAGACTGGCTTGGTGTTAGATTTTGGGAGCCTTTCAACTTTGAAAGCTTCATTTAATGCTTTGTCAGGGATTTCATCATCTGAACCTAGTTGTAGACCAGAATTGAGTCTTCCACCTTCTTCTGACTTGAAAAGTTATTCAGAATCCAGTTCTCTTTCTGCCAGCTCTATGTACGTTTTGCCTCTTTATGCAATGTTACCTGCTTCTGCGCAACTTCGTGTGTTTGAAGAGGTACCTGAAGGTGAAAGACTTGTGGTGGTGGCTACTAATGTTGCTGAGACTTCTTTAACAATCCCTGGTATAAAGTATGTAGTTGATACAGGCAAAGAAAAGGTCAAGAACTACATCCATTCTGCTGGGATGACAGCATATGAAGTCAGTTGGATAAGCAAGGCATCAGCTGCTCAGCGTGCCGGTAGAGCAGGGAGAACTGCACCAGGACATTGTTATCGCTTGTATTCATCTGCAGCTTTCAGTAAAGATGAGATATTCCCTAAATTTTCCTGCCCTGAGATATCCAAAGTTCCGGTTGATGGTGTTGTCCTTCTAATGAAGTCAATGGGTATTCATAAGGTGCTAAAATTGCAATATTTTGCTAAATATTTTTTTTGGTACTTCTTGGCATTTGATTTGTTTAGTTTAAGTTAATTCTTCGTTATTGTTGTTCTAGGTTGCAAATTTCCCATTTCCAAGTCCTCCCAACTCTGAAGCTATGTCAGAAGCTGAAAACTGCTTAAGAGTTCTTGAAGCTCTTGATATGAAAGACAGACTTACACCAATGGGTAGAGCAATGGCACAATATCCCATGAGCCCTCGTCATTCTCGAATGCTTCTAACGATTATCAAAATCATGAAGAATCAGAAAGGTTATGCCAGGGCAAATCTTGTATTGGGAAATGCCATTGCTGCTGCAGCAGCTTTAAGTTTTCCAAATCCTTTTGTTACACAGTTTGAGGAAAACCATGGAACCAATAATGATTTTAATCATGAAGAAAGCTTGAGTACCCATAAGGATAAAGAGGAGAAACAGAGGCAAAAGAAGTTAAAAACAATGGGTAGAGAGGCTCGTGCAAGATTCTGTAATCCAAGTAGTGATGCTTTAACTATTGCATATGCTTTGCAGTTGTTTGAACTTGAAGCAAACCCAGTTATATTCTGCAGAGACAACTCCCTGCATTTGAAAACAATGGACGAGATGTCTAAATTGAGGAAACAGCTGCTACAACTTGTATTTCACCATAACAAGTTCTGTGAGGAGTTCTCTTGGAGTCATGGAACTCTTGAAGATGTGGAACGCTCTTGGAAGATGCACCCTGATAAGCAGCCATTACAAATGTTAGAAGAGGAGCTCATAGCACAATCTATATGTGCTGGTTGGGCAGATAGAGTTGCAAAGCGTATCCGTAAAACTAAAGATTTGTCAGAAGGCAATACAAAGGTCCATGCTGCTCCATATCAGTCATGCACTCTAAAAGATACTGTATATCTGTACCGCCGGTCTTCTGTTTCTCGATTGGCGCCAGAATTTCTTGTTTATACTGAACTTCTTCAGACGAAAAGACCATATTTGTATGGACTGACTACTGTCAAGTCAGACTGGCTTGTCAAATATGCCAGTTCTCTTTGTACTTTCTCGGCGCCTCTTACAGATCCAAAACCTTATTATGAACCCCTAAGTGACCAAGTTCTATGCTGGGTGAGTCCTACTTTTGGAAAACACAATTGGCAGCTCCCACTGCATGGTATACCAATCAAGAATGCTATCCTTCGGCTATCTGTATTTGCTGCGGCATTGCTTGAAGGGAATGTACTGCCATGCCTACGATCAGTTCAAAAGTTCTTGGTTGCACCACCATCTAGCATTCTCAGGCCTGAGGCATTGTGCCAAAGAAGAGTTGGTGATCTTCTGAACAAGCTCAAGATTGGACCACAAACAATTCATAACCGAGCTATGTTGCGGGACACTTGGAGTGAGAATCCTCAGTTCTTACACTTAGAGATTCAGCAGTGGTTTCAGGAGAGGTTTCATAATCAGTTCGAGGAACTTTGGGGGCAGATGCACACTGAAGTTCGTCTTGAGGGGCGTGAACTTTTCCCTAAAAGGGCCAAGAAAGAAAGGAAGACCAGATGACAATGGTTTTATCTTTGTAATTAAAACCCATTAAAGTTCATCATGATAAGTAATGTTGAATTTATTATAGGATTAATGGGCTTGTCTTCTTACAAAGTGTAAATTATTCTTTCTTTCAAAAGGTTCCTTGTATGATTTGTTGAAATTTGAAAAACCATCTTTTCTGAAATTAAAGGTTTCTTTGATGCTGTCAGATGTTTTTGATTTGTATTTCTTGCTTGGGGCTGTGAAGAAGAAATATGTGGATGATATAATTGTCTCATTCTTCCAAATAACATGTATTGACAGTTTAGAATTATCTTCATCATTTGATGTTAATAGCTTGTGCTTCCTATCTCTGTTATCACCAAGTGACTGATGAATGGGCAAAAGGCTTTTGCGTTGGTTTTGATTTGTCAATTCTAATTATACTTTGTTGCTGCACCTCTACAGTAGCTTGTCATTGCACTATGTTTTGATTCATCACTAAGTGTTGATCCAGGTGCACCAGTTTCACTGCAGAGGATGGCCACTGTTACCAGCTTCAATAGGAAGGTTGGGTGGGTCCTCGTCTTTATGATGCATTTTTCTTGGTAAATAACATTTTTTCATCATTTCTTTCAAAGTCGGTTTATAAATAGCTTCAATAATGATGAAATGTGGGAAGATCTTTGTTTTTAATCTCAATCTGCTTTGGTATGAGTATGGTTTCAGTGGGGCTAAGATGACTGATTTCATTTAGCTTCACCCATTGTTTAAAGAGAATTGTACCCCAAAAAACCATGGGATAGTGAAACAGATACTTGTTTAAACCTTCATGGGTGTTAGAATAATTAGCTGAGTGTGGGATGGCACCAAGAGTTCTCCCAAACAATTCTGTGAGAGTTGATTTAATTTCCAAGCTTTGAAGTGGCTCTTACTGAAGTGTTTGAAGGAACTCTAGAGGACATCCAACTTCTGTTTTTCCACTGTATGCCTTGAGCAATGCTATCTACATAATCTTATGAGCCCTATATATAGTTAAAGACCCCTCCCTTTACTCATTTGACTTCCACAACAAGTGCTCATGGTATCTACTTCCACAACCAAAGTTGTAGAACAGGTCTGATTCCTTGAACCTTGACTTACTTCCTGCCTCGTACGAGGATCAATTTAGAATAAAAAGTTCTAGTAGTCACAAAAACCATATCTTGCTATTTCCTTTTGCCAATGTCCCTGTCCCTTCTTTATGGCCCAATGCCCATGCCTCAAAGATGCTACAACTTCTGTGCATTGAGTTTTCTGCTGGAGCAAAATCTACTGCTGATTGAAGCAATGTGAAATGCTGCTAGTTGAGAATAGTATTGAATTATTTGATCATAGAGAATCCAGTACAAAGCCGAGATATGAAGGGTTGTCATTACTTCCATGTGGAAGTTTTCTATTACACATGGGCAAAAATATGTCTATGTTCAATGTGTCATGTGTACAGTCCCAAGAGCCAACAGGCAGTAGGATATAGATAGCATGATACAACTACACAACATGGTACATTTTTTGAGCAATACAACACAAGAAGATTACAAAAACTTCAAATTATGACACTCCATCTTGGTGCAGGTGGATTCCCAGCTGCTCCTGCATTCACCTCCTTCTCCATCACAGCACTTGCACTCGATCCCCAGTGATTCCAGCACTTTGACATATCCTTCACACCCAAGCCATGAATCAGTCAATTAAGGCAGCTTGATTAAATAATTAGGTTAAGTAGAGAGATGAGCTTGCGTGTTATACTCTGTTGCTTGTTGATGGGAATTGGGTCATCAGCCTCTGCAAACTTGGAGATGGAGAAGGAGATGAAGAAGAGGAGCAGAAGAGAGAAGTAGAAGTGAAGCCTTTGCAGTTTTGATATCTCTGCATCTTTATCTTCAGCTCTCAGCTTTATTTATACATGTCTTGCTGAATCTTTCCTGCATGTGAGCAGACTTTGTTGCTTTTCTTCAATATATTAAGTCAATATGGGGCTTAGCACAATATAATTTTTAATCATCATCCTCTGGATTAGCTGGGTCACATTTTTTTTTTCTTGACAGACCACATGGATGTAGTCTAATGACAGGTCTGTCACGCTTGGCCTTAGGGTGTTGCTTAATATATTTAACTTGGAATGGCACCCATTAAACTGTTCTTAATTATAAATTATCTATTCAGGGGTTAGCAATAAGGAGAGTCTCTTAGGTTGCTTTGGGGATTTGATGTCGATTACCATTGTATTAATGAAGTATTATGAGACAATTATGTGCAACTGTCCCAACAACTTGGAATTGGATTACATATATGTGTGCTTTTTAGTTCAATTATAATGGCTCCACGTATGTATTGGAATTGCTATAGTGAATGGTGATGCATTGTAAATGCAAGAAAGGGATGCACTTGATCAGTTGGAAAAATGTTAGCACCAGAAAATCTTGTGGTGGTCTGGGATTGAAGGATATAAGAATCTTCAAGTATTCAATTCATGCGAGCAGAATTCTACCTTTCCTAAATAAGGAGAAAATACTCTGGTCCAAATGCTCCTTCAGTAAATATAAGGACTATCATCCATGGAAGCCTGCCAACAACATCAAATATTCTTGGTCCTTCAAATGCTTGCATGAAGCCATCCAATGTTTAAAAGAAGGATTGAGAAAAAGAGTGGAAAATGGTGTAAATATTGATATTTGGGAAGACCCTTGGTTTTCTGGAATACCTTTAAATAGGTGGCCTACTTTTATTAACATGGAATTAGCATCCTGTGTTAGTAAAGTGGAGCATTTATTCAAGGATGGAGATTGGAATCATGAGCTTATTTTGGAGCTGTTTGGAGGTCACCATCTAAACACTATCAGTCAAATTTATATCCTCAAAAGAAATATAAAAGACAAATGGATATGGTGTGCAAGCAAAGATCTCAATTGCAAATCAGCATATAACTTCATGAATGAGGAATTTAACTGGGACAAGCTTTGGATGCTAAATACTACACCAAGAGTCAAGAATTTTATTTGGAAACTCTTGTGGGGTAGGCTGCCAACAACTCAATACCTTGAAAAGATTAACAAAATCCCTGCCAAGTGTTGTTTTGTATGTGGCAAGGATCAGGATAACACAAACCATATCTTGTTCGATTGTGACTTTGCAAAGCAGTATTGGGAAAAGGCTGAAAAAGAACTGAGCTTTGATTTTAAGTTTAAAAGTACTTGGAAAGATGACAGCTGGTTACTAGAAAGCAACAATAATATCAATAGGAGCAGAGCATGGACTTTAGAATTCATTGCTGCTTTTTTGTGGAACCTATGGAAAAACATAAATGCATGTTGCTTCAACAATAAAAAGTATGGCTTAAACTCAATCCTATGCAAAACTGCATCAGACATTCAATGGCATTCTTATAGTGAAAAAGAGAATAACTCAATGAATGAAAAGGATGTCAAGGGGAATGACCCTCCAGCAAAGGCAACAAATGATCCTGCATCAGCTTTTCTAATACACTGTGATGCAGCGTGGAAGTCTAAGGAAGTCTTAGCAGGTCTGGGTTTCAGAATCACTGATAGGAATGGTGTCACAATTGCATATGGTAGTAGCTCGAAAATGTTACACTCTCCACTAGCTGCTGAGGCCTGGGCAATCTGGCTCAGTGTCCTTAAAGCAAAAGAAATGGATTTGAAGGAAATCTCTCTCTTCTCCGACTCCTTACAAGTCATTTATTCCTAAACAGGAAGCTAAAGCCACCTTGGTTTCTCCATGGATTAATTCTAGATACCTTGGACTGTGGCAAAGAAGTAAGCATTGTTGAATGGAAGCACATCTCAAGAGAATTTAATCATTCAGCTCATAACCTTGCAAGAAAAGGCTTGAACACAAGCAAAGATGAACAACATGTTTCTGGCACCATTAAGTCCACATTGGTGGCTGGTTGTAACCATGTACATTGTGAAGCTAATTCTTGTAAAATGAGTAGGATAAACACTCTTTGTACAAACTCTATAGATGTAACTTTAGTCCCCATTTTGAATAATAATATGCATGTTCAAGAGGAACATACTCCTGCTCAAATTGTAGGCGAGGGAAACACGGCCATTGGCCCTCCGTCCCCTTTACCCTATAACTGAGCAAGAGGTGACCTTTCCTTGAACATTTCTTTGATTAAAAAAAAATGGTGATGCATTAACCCAATTGAGGGTGGAGACGCTTGTCGCTTCCTCGATGAAATATCTAATTTTATTGTTTTATATGTAAGATGGCCCCATCCATACGAATGAGAAGGGTTAAGGTGCTACACGTGGATATTGCTCAAGTAGGACAGTGCACAGGTAGAGTCGGATCCAGAAGAATAAATGACTCAACTCGATAAAAGTAATTGGGTTGGATTTAGAATTATTTTTACTTTTCAAACCCGACTTAATTCAACCCGAACTAGGTCTGATAGTCGGGTATATCTATTTAAAAGAATTGACAGTATGGTATTTTAAAAATAATTAAAAATTATAAAATAATTAGTAATCAGGTTCCAAATTTTGGAACTCAAGCTCGACCCAATTGTGATCGGATTTTATTCAACCAGACCCGATTACCCAATCGAACCTAACTCAATCCGAACTAGGTCGGATAATTGAGTATGCTTGCCTAAAAGAATTGGCAATATGGTAATTTAAAACTAATTTAAAAATATAAATAATATCGGGTCATCGTGTTCCAAATTTTGAAATCAAGGCTCGACCCAATTGTGGTCGGATTTTACTTGATCAGACTTGATTACCCGACCCAACCCAACTCGGGTTGGGTTGGGTTTTCGGATTCATTGGGTCTACCTGATCTAATGAACGGTCCTAGATATTAAGTTTTAAATATAAGAATAATCTTTTTCTTACTTTTATCTATGTAGCTCTTATATTTCAATTGGGTGTATCTAATTTGCAAATTTATTTTCATGTAGTATTTGGTGCTACACAAAGCAGGTAGCTAGCATTTGTACTTAGCAATAATTATCATCATGGAACCATGACCCACCTCAATTATTAATCTTCTTTTTCTTTTGTCACATCCACAAATTGTTGGCTGCTAAATTAAGAATGAGAGTGTATTTTTATCCCTTCACATATCATCTCTGTATATATCTGGGCTATATTATTATCTCTCACCTCTTCTAATTTTTAAATGCTTTAATACTAGTATCCTCCCTCTACTAGTCTACTTTCACCTGTTTCTTAAAATATACTATTTAGATTATTATTATTTTACACTTCATAAGTGCCACAAATCACGTAATCTAATATTTATTTATTTATTTTTACACTTAATTTTTTTTTTGCCTTATAATTCGAGGCAAAAATATGTTTTATCTCATGACAAATAAGGTTAATTAATGAATCTAGCTCGAACTATAATTTTTTTAACAAATTTAGTTCAACTTTTAATTTATCATAATTCTAACCTAAATTCTAAAATTTATAATAATTATAATCCGTCGTGAAATACTCGTTACATTAATCGTTAATTGCTGACGTGGCTGCGCAGTCAATTTTTTAAAAAATAATTTTTTATTCATTTTTTCTTTAGTTGCACAATCAGGTGAAATACCTCGGCATATATTATTTTTAAAAAATAAAATAAAAATAATTAAAACCTAGATGTTATGTTGCACGCATGGTCCGCTACGACTTCTTCTTTGCCGACGCCAATGCTAGCACCGACGGAGCTCCACGAGTGAATGGCCGTCCAAGTGGGGTCCGATGATCGGTGAGTGTCATCGGACAAATAGAAAGAATGTCGGTGTAATTTACTTTTATATATATATATATATATATATATATATATATATATATATATATATATATATATATATATATATATATATACACACGAGAGATTATAAGACATCATCGTCGGCAATCAATAAAATAACAAAGAAATGTGTAGAGAACACAAGTTGAAGTCCGTATCGAGTCTCCTGACGACGCTCACGGAAACGACAACCGGCACTCTTTCCACGCCAGCGAAACGACGACGCCGCAGCACATGGAAATCCGCCGCTGGAACACGAATCTCCAACATGGAGGGCGAGGTGCGGGCGCGAGCGGCCACCGTCAAGATAAGGCGGGCGTGTAGGGCAGGCTGCGCACCTCCTCGTCTCGAACCCATCCGATGCTCGCCCCCGGCCCCACCCTGGATCTTATCGCCTCGCCGACATGGATCTTTAAATTTTGGCGCAAAGTATCGGACGCGAAGCCGGCATTGGCTACTCTCTCGAGGGAAAGGATTTGGGAGAATCTCCGAACAGGGACGAAGAAACGATCGATACGAATCACAAATGTGAAAGAACAGTCACAGTACTGCAGAATTCGGCCGACTAAGACGTCTATAAAATTAAGGAGTCACCGGGGAACCGCCGCAGTCGAGAGCGAAAAAGAGGTTAACTGATGAAAGGAGCGAAACCATCGCCGTCGATCGCCGAGCTGGAAGCCGTGAGCCCCCTCGCGGAGCCCCCTTCCTCGCCGCCACGTGGACACTTCAACGGCGTGTTGCCCCCTATCTCCTCGGTATGTTTCCCCCATTGCTTTTTAACTCGGGCATTAGGACAAATACATGATCTGCGGTTGTTGAATGCTAGACGTCGAGCAAGGAGGCGCTACCTGATGACTTGTGCTGGATGATGAACACGCTCAAGAATGAGTCGTCTCAAATCTTGAATGCTCCCACTGCGGATGCAGGTGAAATCTCATTCCTTTTTCTCAAAATTCTCATCTTTTTTGAGTAAACTAGATTGTGTCAGTTAACTTGCATTTGCAGACGTGAAATCTCAAGGCAGCGAAACGAGACGACATATTGCCAAACACAAGGAGAGGAAACCGATCTACCTGACGGAATCGCCTTATTTTGGGTCGTATGTTCATTATGGCGCTCGAGATTTCTACCGCCCTCCTTCCTTGAGCACTTCTGAATCTTTCAAGCATGTAAGTCATTGTGCACTGAGAAACTGCAATGCTCAAAACAAATTGTGTGATACAAGTCGTCATCGTTTCTGCGTTTACAGTATAAGAATGATGAAGGGAACGATTTGGGAAACCCGGATTTCGCCACTAGAGGTGAATGGTGGCAAGGTATGTATGTATATATATATACCCTCTTTCTATAGATTAAGAATGTAATTTCTAGTTTTTTGCCATGTTCAGGTTCACTCTACTATTGAAGGTGCCAGTCTAAATTATCAAGTAAGCCAATTACTATCTACTTACTAATTGATTGATGAGCTCTGTAGTTATCTTGTGTTTCTTTTAATCTAATTGAGAGTATTCAACTGCAGTAACAGGATACTCCTGGGAGCTGCATGCACACTAGAATTGTTCTTGGTCAATAGCCGCAGTTTTGGAGGACCATCACCTTGACAAGTTTCAAGTTGTAGTGACTAGTGAGAATGAAAATTTTTGTATCATCTTGTCAATTTTCTTGTCGAGAAATGTATGACCAACAAATCAGTAGGCATTTTAAGTTTATGATTATGAATAAAAAGCAGCACTTTGCCGATGAAATATATTAATTCATCACTACATTTAATGCAAACATTTCCCAATCCATCTAAAGACTATAAATTAATTAAAGCCAACAGTGAATTTTCCTTCTATATACTTATTAATGTAAACTTCGATTGTAATTGAGAACTAATTAATTTGCAAAGGTTGATATTTCACAAAGATGTTGAACAAATTAAAGAGACGATGGCTTGGATTTTGGATTGATTAATTATTCCACTGAGGTTAGCGAGTGAAGGTATGCAAGACGATGACGGAGTAGATGAGCATGCCGGCGGGGATGAGGGTGACGAGCGGCACGATGGCGCCCGTGGCGGCGCCGCTGCAGCCGAGAGTGCCCAGCTTAATCTGGACCACGTTGACGAGGGCCAGCATCAGGAATCCGCACCCGAACACCGAGCCGGCGGCGGAGGCGACGATCCCGGCCCGCAGCAGCGCCTTGTTGACGCGCGCCGTCCGGACGCGGCGGTGGCCGTGGGGGCGGACGAGACGCACGGCCTGCTTGAGGCAGAGCGCCACGAGGCTGGAAAAGAGGAAGGCGGCGAAGGCGAAGACGTGGAACGAGATGAGGTCCCTCTCCACTTGTACCCCGGCTACGCAGTGAGGAGGGGCGAGGCCGCTGTCGCCTCCGGCAGAGGAGGGCGTCCAGGCAAGGCCGACGAAGACGGCGAGAGTGAAGAGGGAGTTCACGTTGACGATGCCGTCGATTGCAGTGATGCTGATCCTCGTCTCTGATCCGCCAGCCACGGCCGCGCCTTCGTCCAACCTTGTGCTCGTCGGGCTCTGGTAGTGGTAGATCTCGTCGTCGTCCATGGAGAGAGCTGCCGACGCAAACAATGGAGTTGTTGACTTGTTGCTGTGCGGGTGCGGGGAGATGAGAACACTACTATTGCTGACGTGGCCGGCTACCAATAAAGGATTTCTTTTCATTCTTTTTATGGGTAAATTTCATTTTGATCCTGAAGTTTACATTTTGTTGCAGTTTCGCCCTTGTATTTTTAGAATCTCAAATTAATCCAAAGGAATTGTATCCAAATGTGTCATATAAAAAATCAAGTATAAAAGACGGAAAAATTAATTTAAATTTGAGTAATTAATTAATTTAATTTGCATAAAATTCAAATGTTTACCCATTTGAGATGACGGACATCCAAATTAAGTCATATCTAAATTTTAGATGGTCTCAACAAATTGAAAAAAAACCAAAAGAAATTGTTCAGGAATTAATTTGATTTTTTTTAAAAATCACGACAAAGACAAATATTAGCATTTTAGGGGGCCTAGTACGCGCTCGCCTACGTGGTGTTCAGCCCATATCTCAAATTTAACCAGTTTTGGGTGTAAAATTAGAACTTGTTTTGTGATGAACCCATCTCCAATTCATTTTGAAATCAATTATGGACTGGATTAGTATTTTGAGTCTGATCAAATTAGGTTTGATTACGTTCATATTCATTAATCAGACTCAAGTCAAGTCAATTATAATTTAATCCGAAGACTCTATTCGATCATACAATGATAAGTTCCTCACTAATTATAAGAGATTTAATAATAATGAGCTCGACATCTTCGAGATAAATCTCGATCTATTTTGAATATATTGCTACGAAATTCATAAAGATATTATTGCCCCGAGACATCCTAGCATATTTATGAACAGACACGATGTACATTATATATATTATTAATTTCAATTTTATACTCATCATTTGATATTTTTTCTTATTTGAGCATCGGAGTATCTTTGCAAGTTTCTTTGTCAAAACAACATCACACCAGGAGACGTGCATGCTCGCGTCACCCCGACTTTAAACAATTATAAATTACTACATAAAATCATGAAGGCGCTCTAATTATAATTCGATTCATACAATAATTGAAGTGCATCTTGGCTCATCTAATCCTATTAACAGACGTATCCATTCGAACTAATACTAATTAAGCCTTCTCTTTTTCCTATTTCTCAAGTTAGTCCATTATGTATGACAAAAAAACGGGGCTCGCAATATTTTAAATTAGAAAACCAAGTCTATGGACCATACAAGACTTTCCCATCCACTAATTTTGTTCATCATCCATATGATGATTGAAGGAAATTACAAATCCATAATGAAGGAAATTACAAATCCAACAAAGAAATTACAACAACTTATTTTTCAACCATCTAATTAATATATATGTATATATATCATTATATCGTTAAAGTCAATATCTCATCACTAGGATTTTTGCTCGTGACTCAGATAACTCGTCAAGACTTTCCTCACGCCAAATCCACGGCCGCTTGGCTTCATAATCAACGGCGACCTGTCTCTCCTCGCCGGGCTAATCAGCGTCGCCGGGGAGAAGCACGGCGTCGCATACGCCGTCATGCACGGAGTGCCCGAGACTGGCACTGCCACCTTCTTCTGCGCCATG
This sequence comes from Canna indica, assembly GCA_034359265.1. Lineage (NCBI taxonomy): Eukaryota > Viridiplantae > Streptophyta > Magnoliopsida > Zingiberales > Cannaceae > Canna > Canna indica. Next base: position 72,686,121 of record CP136896.1, read on the forward strand.
AGCCCCACCGTCGGAACCGCCGACGGCTGATCCGAATTCTTGCAGAAGTCGTCCACGTGCAGCAGATCATCGATGCGAGCCAAAATGTTGAACGCGAGGCTCTCCAAAACCCTAGAGTAGCTCTCCAAGATGGATTTCCCAATATCCTGAAACATTGTCAGACTAAGTCAACTCTCATCTTTAAAGTCAACTCTCTCAATTTCAACCATGGAACACACAAACGAACCTTGTTGAATTGGATTTTGCTGGTGTCCAACGATGTCTGGGTGAGGCTTGGAAACCTCTGCTTCAAGCAGAGCAAGAGGGTTTCGGCTCGATCAGCGAGCGACTCTCTTTTATCTGCCGCTGCAGTGTCTGCGATCATGTCCTTCACGATTTCCCAGGATGATTTGGGCGCGCTGCTGGTTCTGCTGCTTCGGCGCCAGATGTAGATGGCCGCCTCGACTCGATTCGCGACCTCCAGAACTTGGTGCTCCGACGACAAATCCAGGCAATCGAGCAGGCATTCCGGTGAGAATTGATCTGAAGTGACGTAGCGGTACATCACGTCCCCCAAACTTGCCCTCCCATTCTACAACCAGAAATCATTCAATTCGTCAGTGACAGTGAGGCGAAGGTAAACTTCGTCTCATGTTTGTGTAAATTTAGTGATGGTGTGGACGACTGACCTTCGGCAGTGAAGCGAGGTAAGATTCAGGGACCTCCATTTCTGCCAAGGTGTTGCTGTTGATGGCCATGACAGCCTTCAAGATCTGGCCTGTGCACTCCCTTTTGTGCTGCAGCTCCTTCCTGGTCTTCTCATGGAGGCCTCCATGAGGAACCCGAGGAACAGGCAGCCACCACTTGTCTTCTTGCCGGTGAAGTGCTCGGAAAGAAGCAGACCCGTCGGAATCCGGTGCAAGTATTCCCTGGTCCACGTACCAGAATTCTGTCTCACTGAAGTCATCCAGGATTTCCTGCAATGGCTCAAATTAATTTCCAATAAAACACTGTTTACAATGCCAGAAATTAATACGACCGAAAAAATCTTACGAGGAGCATGTTGTCCAACTTTCTGAGTGCTGGAAGATTGATGAATATATCGGACCTCGGTCTGCAAGTCATGACCTATAAATACCAGGGGAATACCGTTATAATCTCCCAAGAAAAGCAAATAAACGCTACCAATAGCGTCAACTGGTACCTCGAGCTTGCTGCCATCAGGAAATGTTTGCCAAGAAGGAATCATTTCGACTATGTGATCGCTGACGCAGAGAAGCCACTCCATCTCTCTTCGCCACATGGCTTTCTTCTCCGGAGGAAGCGGCTCTAATCTCCAAAGTTGTCCAAATATTGTGGCTGGAAAGATTTATTGGTGTAGTTGTTTTAGTCGAGGAGTTTAAGCTCATTAATTATGATAAAAAGTAAACGAGATCGAGCAAGAATTGCTCACCGCAGAGATTAGTAATGGCGTTTGCGATTGCCAGTGCAGTGCACACTCCTTTGCCGCCGCCTGACATGTCTTCTCCAAGCAGCAGCTTTGAGAATCTCTCCTTCATCATCTCAATTTCTGGTGAAATTAACAACATTTCTTTACACCGAATCAGCAATTAATCCATAAATTGACTCCAAAATGCAAATTTTTTACCTGAATACTTGGGCTTCAACTTGTCATTTCCAGCATCGTCTTGCTCGCGAGCTTTGCCGTTCTCCGTTACCAGCCCTGCAGACACCGAGCTCTTCTTCAGCGGCCAACCCGTCGCCGCTGACTGCTCCTCCGTCGACGAACCCTGCTGACAGTCACTGGAGTCGTGCGACGTCTCTTCGCTGGACGAGGTCTCGAGGCTCGATCTGCTGCCGCAGCACTCTTCTTCTGCCGAATCGCTGAACAAGTCACTTCCCAGTGCAGTGTCCTTGATCTCGTCCTCTCCAGTACTACGGCTCTTCGTCGTCTCCGCCGCGTTCTCCATGGCGATCGACCGCCCGCTGGCCTCCTCAAGGCGCAAAGACCAAATTTGAGAAAGCGAGCTTTTTGCTGATCGATCGAGCTAAAAGTTTTGGAAGGAGGAGGAGGAGGAAGGAGAGGAGAAGAAGAAAAGCGGAGAATGCAAATGGCGCTGATGGTGGAGGTGGAGTTTGCGGAAGAAAGCCATCATCGGGTGAAGGGGAGCCTGTGGGGACTCGTCTACCTTGAGCACATGAATTTAATGCAGCAGAGGTTTGGTGAAGGAGATTACTAACGCTGGGCTTTGCACATGAACACAACACACACACGCCCCGCGCGCACTCTCTCTCTCTCTCTCTCTCACTCACGGAGATGATGATGATGAAGGCCGCGAGCAAGCAACGGTCGCCGAGAAGACACGCTCTGCTATACTAACTTCCCTCTGCTCGATGTCCGACACTTGCTCGCCCGCTGCACTACGTTGCCTTCCCTCTCTCTTTTTTTAAGGCGCACTCCATTGTAACGTTAGAGATCAGGAGGAAAAAGAAGGGCTTCAGATCTGGCTGCAGCCTTTTAAAATTGAAATAAAAAGGCTCTTTGTTCTGATCAGAACTGAGAATTGAAGACATCACGTTAACTATATATTTTTTTGGTGAATATACAAAATCCATGTGATAGAAAAGTTACATTTAATTAGAGTCGATCGTTGGTACGAAAGAATTACTGATGTTGGATGAAGACATAAGCGTAGGGTTCTATTAAAGTACGAGGCAATTTTGTTAATAATAATATTAGATGATGGAAGGGGCGGAAGGAGGAGGAGGAGGCTAAATAATAATAATATAATATGTCAAAAGGCAAATCTCGGAATCGGACAAATCCGAGCCGAATTGAGCCGTCGGAGGCACACATTTGTCAAGGTGTCTAAGTACTATGCTACGGGCCACGGCGCTTAAAAGTCAAACGAGGAATTTGTGTCGAAGATGCAAGACGAGGCGAGTGCTAATTGAGGTTTTTTTTTTTAAATAGAGAATTCTTCTAAAATTTGTTGTATGTATTTTCAAATCATATGATGATTGATAATAAGATATATATAGATATAAAATTTGGGGGTTTTTGATTAGTTTTTTGAAAAACAAAGGGCCATTTTGATCAGGGCTTCCAGCGTTGCACCGCCCGATAACGGAAAGAGACGTTCTGTTCCTTTCCGGTGGACCCCCACCATCCTCTCTATTTTTATAAGTTGCCCTCCAACGGTCGACTGATGTCTTAGTCGCCCCCCATCGTTTTGTATTAAAGGAAGATAACGTTGAATTGTTGAGTAAAAACTTTTTTTATTTTATTTTTCCTGCATTTTACTGAAAGAAGTTGAGGTCACCGGATTTCAACGTGCTTTTTTCTCTGTTTGTCTGATAAAATCAGTTCGATTTTATTTTTCAGAGTCCAAGGCATTTAAGTATTATTACATTTTAATTATTACTCTCATTAAGAATAAGAGTATAACATTAAAAATAAATGAAAACTATATTATGAAAAATATGTTTAACCAATTGTTTTTTATATAATAGTTATGTAATTATTAGTTCAATCAAATTGAATCAACTCAATTGGTTGGGCGGAACTGGTCGAATACACCCCTGCTAATTATTTTGTTTTCTGCTTGCTCTACATCTTCACAACTCACAAGTCATGCGTGAAGAATTCCAATGTGCTCAACTGGAAAGCATGATGAAAACAAATGGGAGCGCTTCTACGGTTTGAATACTGGAACAGAAACCTTGTTCGCCACTCGGATAAGATAAACTGAGAGGATGAGTTGCGATTATTTCTATAGAGTTGTCCATTCGGTTCAACTCGAATCGAAATTAATCAAATCGAAAAAAAAATTATACCCGAATCCGAATCGAATTATGCCTAAACCGATCTAATCCGAATCGAAATTATTTGGTTCAGTTCGGTTTTCAATCCGAAAATCAAAATTTAAATTAATTCGATTAAAAATTAAAAATTAAAAATTATTTCCTAATACCAATTTAATTACCTAGATTAAAAATTAAAATATATATTATTTTTTAATTATTCGATTTTCAGTTCGGATCGATTCTCGAATTTAGGGAACTGAATCCGAACCAAAGTCCAAAATTCAATTCGGTTCGGATCAAGAACCGAACCTGCAACCGCTAAAACCAAATCGAACCGAAAACCGAATCTTTCGGTTCGGTTCGGTTTGAACCAAACACTGGACACCCCTAGATTTCTATAACCCACTTTGCAACAAGAGACATCTATAAATTATATGTTTATGGCTTAATTAAAAGACTAATGTTAAATAGAACCCTTTATTATAAATGTATTAATTAATTCAACCTGAATTATAAGTGAATGATAAAGTAAATTCAAAATTTCATTGCCTGCCCTACTCGAATGGATGAAAAATGGGAGAAGTGCAGATTTGATCCTATAAATTTTTAATTTTTCGAACTTTTGTCCTATAAGTTTCATTTTCGTATTTTCAGTCCTATAAGTTTGCTCTGTAGTACAGATTTGATCATATCTGTGACGGTCCGTTAACTCTATGTCGATGTGGACTAAGTGACTAACATCGTTCATACATGTTGACATATTTGGTCCTATAAATTTCATTTCGAAATTTTCAGTCCTATATGTTTGCCCCGTAGCACATATTTGGTCCAATATGTTTACCAGTTGATGGACCATCGCGGATAGGACTAAATCTGTGCTACGGGGCAAACATATATGACCAAATCTGTTCTACGGGGCAAATATATAGGACTGAAAATTTCAAAATGAAACTTATAAGGCCAAATATGTCAACGTGTATAAACGGCGTTAGTTCACATTGACAGAGAGTTAACGCAATGTCACAGATAAGACTAAATCTGTACTACATAGCAAACTTATATGACCGAAAATATCAAAATGAAACTTATATGATCAAAATTCAAAAAATTAAAAAATTATAAAACCAAATCTGCACTTCTCCCGATGAAGAAGTAATTCTTGCCTCTTCATTATATGCTCAGCTTCAGATTTGGTTATTACCCTTAATAATGAATAAAAATTTCTGCCTTGAATTGCAAGCTGAATAACGGCCCAAACAAAAGGAAAGAATCCAGTGAGGTCAAAGGGAAGGGAGTAGATATAGATCTTAAAGTGTACAGTAAAAAACCAAAACTTATAAGCAAAAATATTGCACGGAAATCAGGTTTGAGAAATTCCGAGAAAATAAAAGCAGAGAAAAATTAGAACTCTCTTTTTCTACCATACATGTATTCCAACTCAGAAAACGATTTAATGAGACAGAACATACTCACTCGTGCTGATTGTACTTTATTCTCAACATTTCTAGGTCTTTTAAAAAGTAGCACTCATCCGAAAGCATTATAAAAATAAAATTGTCCAAGTTCATTCACAGTCTCACATACTAAGAAGTTCATAGATCTTATTGGAAATTTATTAGTGTCTCATTAGAAAGACTGTTCACTCTCCAACCATCTTGCATAGGGCGAGGATGTATCAATGCTTGAAGTCGGGATCTTTGATGACAGTAATAGGGCATGATGCATGGGACAGTACATAGCTTGATACACTGCCCAAAAATATCCTGCATGAACATCCAGCAAAGGTTAAACATATGAGAAATAGATTAATTAATACTAATCAAGATTATCATATCCCTCTCATTGAGCAACAAAGTTCAATATCTGTGTAACTTGCACACGTAATTTACTAACTTCAGCCATCTATTTTCATAGAATTTAAGAATGAAGGAGAAGATGATAAACCGTGGCGAGGCACATCCCAAAAAGACTGGCATGCAAGTGGGAGTTCATCGTAAGGAGAATTAGATGGCAACTATTATGAGGCATCTGAGTTAGCATTCATTTTTATCCTAGTTTCAGATATGAATTAGGGTTCTGATATAGTAAAGGGAAAAGGTAACTAGAATTCAAGCGTGATAATAACATACCCCAAAAAAAATCACATTCTCCCTTCTCTGCAACATAAGTTTTACTTGGACTTGGGAGTTCCTACAAGCAGAATAAGCTATTTTGCAGAGGTCGATGTTTACTTACAAAGTTCTCTCTCAAAGTTACCATTCTGATAAAAAACCAACTTAGGTAACTGTTTCAATTATTTTCTCAAGGCTCAGGAGAAAACTTGACACTTCTGATCTGATTTCCACGTTTATCAAGAAATCCATGGTCACAATATGTACATAAGTGCAGGGCTCACAATACTCTGATTATTATTTTTTTACCAGAAAAGACAATATATTAAAATAACTCGGCATAAGCCGGATAAAAAATGGTCGTCTAGCAAAATGTCCTCTAGATCAGGAGGGCAGGTAGATGACCAAATTACAAAACAATACTGTGATTATTAACTAACATAAGGTAAATAATAACTCGAGATAAGTAATGGGATATGTACAGAAGAAACTAATAACCATTGGTGTGGTTTGCATGTGAGACAATGTCGGAAAATAATGAGGCATTTCTCATGGGTTTTAAGTAGGTGAAAGTGTAACTAATTAACAAATCTAATACAAAGGAGACAATTTGGAAGTAGCTTAAGCTTTCATGCTACCCTTCAAAATAGATTTAAGTCACTAAACATGTGATATGGTAGGAGGCAAACTTCAAGATAAAGGGAAAATAATTTTCTTGCTCATATATTAACTAACATAAGGTAAATAATAACTCGAGATAAGTAATGGGATATGTACAGAAGAAACTAATAACCATTGGTGTGGTTTGCATGTGAGACAATGTCGGAAAATAATGAGGCATTTCTCATGGGTTTTAAGTAGGTGAAAGTGTAACTAATTAACAAATCTAATACAAAGGAGACAATTTGGAAGTAGCTTAAGCTTTCATGCTACCCTTCAAAATAGATTTAAGTCACTAAACATGTGATATGGTAGGAGGCAAACTTCAAGATAAAGGGAAAATAATTTTCTTGCTCATATATATTCATATACGCATGAACAGATTTACAACCGATACTCCATTAAGGAGAAGAATTCGCAAGGTTAATCATCATTTACCAGTTAATGAAGCTCAAAGTGAATGAATAAATCCATATTATAACAACTGGTCATATCTTCAAACATGAAAAGAGAGCTAGAGATCGGAAGAACATCAAAGAAGCCGAGGCTTCTTCACTTATCATATTACCTCTGGATCTGGCTTAGACCTCTGGTACCCATGACCAGACAATCCAGCTTCAATTCTTCCACGGCCTCGCACAGCTTCTCCCTTGCATCCCCGACGTACAACTTCACCACGATCTTTGCCTGTTTCAATCATTTTCATCAAAAAAAGTTAGATGCCAAAAAACAAATAGATGAAAGAGAAATTGGAGGGCGCAGAAATAGTTGGGGGGAAATCTGACCTCCTTTTGCCTGGAAGCAGTGTCAAGCATGTCAAGGACCTCAATATCCACTTGAACATCGTAGTTCTTCATCACCTCCGGCTGCCGGAACTCCGTTAGAGGGATCAAAGCTAACAATCAACAAAGCACATTCGATCCGATCCTTAGAAACGATGCAGATCAAAAGAAGAAGAAAAAAAATCGGATGGGAAATCGCAATAGTTACGGGAATCCGAAGAATGCTTGGCAGCGGAGCCTTGGGAGGATCCCGATTTGGGGCGCAAGACGTGGAGGACGACGAGGGTCTCGCCACGGTCGAGAAGGTTCTCGATGGCCCATTCCAGCGCCCGCTTGCTGCTCTTGGAGAAGTCCAGCGCCACCCCAATCTTGCGATCGCCCTTCATTGCGTTCCTCTGTCGACGCTGCTTTGCGGTGGTTCAACACTTGCCAGAGACGGAACCTTTCGCTTCTTTATGACCTTTATTAGCCTCTTGCTCTTTCTTGTGGGTTTTGGCGATGATTCCACACCGGGAACGGTGCTTTCTTTCGATTGACCATCAGGTCCAGAAAGCAGAACATCAAACGTGGGGCGCACGCAACACATCACGCGGAAGACTGGTTGCTTGTTGCCTTGTGGCACGTTATCAGGCCCGCGCCATCTGGCTGCTCGCTCGTCTCCTGGTTGCTTCCGTGTCGATGGCGAAGCATTTCATCATACAGATGGCCTAGGGCAGCAAGCCTGCCGCACAAAGGAAGTCTCGACTGTCCTTCGTAAATTTTACGTATGTCCTCAACTTAGCGCCTCTGAAGTATTATATCATTTAACTTTATTTTATAAATCAAAACTCTTTAAATTTTATAAAATATATTTGATAAGTCCTTATGATCCAAATTTTATAATGTGGCAGCCACATCATCTTTGAAAATTTTCATAGATGGTTCTTAAATTTAGCATTTCTTAATTACTATATATTCATCTTCACTTTATAAGTTAAAATAAAAAAAATTCACAAAATATACACAACATATACAAATAAAAATATCATAACATCTACACATTTGGATTGAAAAAATTCGTGTCCGGCCCGGCCCAAAAAAATTCTTGGCTGGCCAAGCCGGAAAAAATTCGTGCATTGCCCAGCTTGTCCCGGCCCGGCTCAGGCCAACCCGAAAAAATTCATGCCCTGGCCCGATCCAAAAAAATTCGTGCCCAACTCGGCCCGAAAAATTTCATGCCCGACCCAGCCTGGCCCGAAAAAATTCGTGCTCAGCCTGTCCCGACCCGGCTCGAGCCGACCCGAAAAAATTTGTGCCCCGTCCCGACCCGAAAAAAATTGGTGCACGACCCAACCTTGCCCGAAAAAATTCGTGCATTGCCCAGCCTATCCCGACCCGGCTTGGGCCGACCCGAAAAAATTCGTGCCCGACCCGACCCGAAAAGTTCGTGCTCGATCCTACCCGAAAAAGTTCGACCGAAAAAATATATAGTAATTACAAAATGTAGCAATGATATACTAGTGATATGACGTGTATTTCTTTAAAAATACATAATTAAACTAAACATGATTTGGAAGTTAATTAGTAGAAAGTTGTGATTCCGTTACTATAAATCAAACATGGTTTTCTATTTCTTAGATAGTTTATATTGAGAAGTAAATTCATGAAAAATACAGTTATTCTCAAATGTCATTATTCTTAACTATGTAAGCTACATTTATATAATCATAGTTACTAATGACATTTAAATAATTTTTAATAACTATACTTATTCAGTACCTAAAATACTCTTGTAGTTATTAGGAGTGTGCATGAGTACCGGGTAGATTCGGAATCGGTTCGAGCCTATTCGATCGGGGTAGATTTCGAGTAGGCCCAAATTAAATTCGGGTAGGATCCGTGACAAAAATTAAGTAACCAGTTAAAATCGGTTCCGGATCCGAGTCCGACATATTGGATACCCTTAATAGAATCGAAATTGGTAGATGAAACTTGTACCTTGTAACCTATAAATGAATAAATTTCAACATGGTATCCGAAACGTGTACTCTGGAACCATTGAACAAGTTCCAATAGGTACTCAAAACTTATAAATGAACAAGTTCCAACATGGTACTTGAAACATGTACCATGAACCTGTAAATTATATACAAATTCTGACATGGTACCCGAAACCTGTATTGCATCATAAGTTTCACGTAGTATCTGATTTTAGGTTCCAATACGATAAGATCTGACTCCAAAACCTATGAACATGTCCTATACGGGGTAGGATCCAGATATCAAGAAAAATACAAGATACCCAGACTCGCTCGTCCCTAGTAGTTATATTTAAATTATAATCGTTTATAATTGTTTTTTCATAAATAAATATGTTATGTATACATATATATTTTTCTTTTTATTATTTAGTTTTCAACACTAATTCATTGATTTAATTCACTAAGCTATATAAGTCTTTGATTACTTGTAATTATAGACTTATAGTTGCGGTAAATCTAATTATAGCAAATAAATTAATTTTCATATCAAATTAGTTGTAATAATCTTTTATACTGTTTTATATTTACAATCAATACTCAAATATTACAAAATGAGCTACAACTAAAACCTCACATGTAAAAATATATAGGGGCTGCAAATAAACTTCAATACTTTGCCAAATACTTTTTTTTTCTCGCCCGGCCAAACATTTACAATTGTAAGTTGCAAATATATTTAGGGACAATCAAGAATTAAATTTGCTTTTATGTGCACTATTTGCTATTACGTGAAAATGCTATTTACTTTGCAAGCAAACAAATGCTCCTCAATTAATATTTTTTAAAAACACCATTTAGTCTTATATTGAAAGTTCAAGTAGAAAATTATGTTGATTAATATTATTAACACCTAGGTGTGCTACCAATCAACTATCAACTTTGACATAATTATTTTAATTAGATTAATAATTTGGGTAGATAAAGTTGATTAATTAATCATCTAATGCAAAAATCATGACATCTTTAACATAAAGTCAATTTAAGAATTTGAAATCATATACCTCTGTGTAGGGTTGTCCATTCGGTCTAATCAAAATCGAATCGAACCAAAATTAATCATACTGAAATTTCAATCCGAATCCAAATCGAAATATGCCAAAACCGATCTAATCCGAACCAAAACTATTCGGTTCGGTTCGATTTCCAACCTGAAAATCAAAATTTTAATTAATTCGGTTAAAAATTAAAAATTATTTTCTAATACTCATTTAACTACATGGGTTAAAAATTAAAAAAATATAGATTATTATTTAATTATTTAGTTTTCGATTTGGGTCGGTTCTCGAATTTCGAGAATAGAATCCGAACCGAAATCCAAAATTCGTGTTCGATTCGGGGCAAGAACCGAACCTGCAATCGTTGAAATCAAACCGAATCGAAAAATTCGATTCGATTTTTCGGCTTGATTAGGTGTGAATCGAACATTGGACACCCCTGCCTCTAGGCTCTGGGTAGGACTACACATCATCACTATGAATTTTAGATGATGTCATCTCATGTTGTTTTAGTTTTATTTATTGATTAAAAATTAATTGTCTTGTTAAATTTGAGGTTAGGTCAACTAACTTTCATAAAAAAATATATTTTTATTGATTAAATAAGATACCTCACATTGAATATAAGGATAACTTGGTAAGCAACCCAACCTAAAAAATTCTTATCAAACTGGCTAAGTAGTTTGTATTTTCTTCCCATGCCGCCATGACACGTTGTATATGGTGATAGCATTTCACAATTGCTATTTTTTTATAATTAAATTTTATAATGTAATTATTCATTATAAAACGTACACGCAAGAATATACATACAAGGCACCATGTTTCGACGTAGACCATGAGCTAATAGTGGGTCGATTTTATAATTGTTATTTAAACATACATTAGTTAAAATGCTCCGCAAACATAGGAAATAAAATGAATACTATGCAAATCCTATGTTGAAAATAAATTAAGTCCTCTTTTTCATTAATTGTAATTATTCTGTTTCGTAACATTTCAAATGAATAGCAAACAAAAAGTCTGCATAAGAAATGCAACTTGTAAAAATACCTAATTTTTTATCAATTTTTTTTTTCTGTGGCCAATTAAATAGTTGTGAGTTGCAAGTATACACTTGATTAGTAATCAAATAATAATACTGGATATAAAATTTGTAGAAGTTTTTATTGACAACGATGAATTTTCATTATATAAAAAAATAACAAACATTTTTTCTTTTGTATTGACTGAATGAAATAAAAAAACAAAAAGTTCAGCGTAGACTGGGCCTAAATTTTAGGTAACGGGGTTTAGCATGAAATATCAGAGAAATTTTCCCCACTATTTTGCAATAATCCCATTATTATTGGGCCTTCCAATAAACGGTCCCGACCCCTGAACAAGCCCGCTTCCGGATATGAGAAACCCAAGCGTGTGGCCGGCGATGGCAGCGATGAGCACGCCGACGTTGAAGGACATCACGGCCAGCATGACAAGGTACCCGAGCCCCACCCTGGTGGCGTGAATCACAGTCAAGAGCAGAGCGACCGGGACGGGGCCCCATCCTAAGCGCCTCCGCGGCAGGCGGTTGAGGGCCAAGGAGAGGCCGTCGACGAGGGCGGACGTAACGAAGACGAGCACGAGAGCGAGGACGTAAAAGCCGACACCGCGCTTGCCGGGCCAGCGGGCGAAGAGGATCTGCACGTGCGTCCCCCAAAACAAGGAAGCGCGCATCATCATGTCCTCGCTCATGGAATAACTGGGCATGCAACCGGGCGCGGGCGGTGACATTCCTTCCATCTCCATTCCTGCCTCGATAGCCGATAGCACGAGCAGTTGGTGGGCAGAGGAGTCGGGCTTTTAGAGCGGAGCGAAGTGCGGGGCGGTGATGCCGCCGAAGAAGTGCGGGCGTCGCGAGGGCGACTCTCCTGCGGTCGAGGACAAGAGCGCCTCCTCGATGTCATCGAGCTGCGAGCGCTCGCGACAACTGTTCCATGGCGAGGGGGAGACGGCGTCTCTGCAGGCTCCTCTACGAGGAGCCTTGTTCGTCGTGCTCTCTACACTACTGGCATTTTAGCAAACACAAGATGGGTCGTCGTGTTCGAAAACGTGCCACGTAGTTGGTCGGGCGGCACCCAATCGCTATCGGCCCATCATCAAAAGATTCGGCTGAACTTGAGCTCGACTCGGGCTTAAATTGGCTGATCGATTAGGCTTAACTTGGGTCGAGCTCGTCAAGATCTTTCAATTTTGGATCACGTGCTGAGTATCATTTTTGGATCCGATAAAACTATTGGAGCCAGATTTAATTGGATCTGGTCCGAGTCCAACCCAACGACAAATTTATTTATTTTGAGTGAGTATTAATTCATTTAAGTGCAGAATCTAGAATCCGTCTCCGTCAAATCAACTACTGGTCTCGATTGATTTAACCCTTTAATTTTTGTCCCCGTTTGCGTCGTCAAATGGAGCGCCGCTGCTGCTAACTCCATCTGGATCGTGGCCGCGGCATAAAGACAAAACCAACCCCGATCGCGCCATCAACATTCCAATTTTGAAATTTGAAACAGACATCATGATCACGATCACGAATCACGAATCACATGAAGTGGGCCTAGTGATCTGCCGTCAGTTACACACTGATTCATAAATAATTTCCCCATCATCATTTTTAAAAACAGATATTTCGGTCAGTTAATTAGTTACCACCACCACTCAATGGCCACTCGTCAGACGGAAGACGTGGGCCCGGATACCGCCTCCAATCATAATGCGAGAATGAAAAGCGGGTAACGATCTCCGCGTGTAATCATTAAATGGCATATGGTGAATAACGAAGTCACGCTCTTTGGAACCTGAGAAAGCCGTATGAGTCGGAAAGGGAACGTGGGGAGAAGGACCGGAGCGGATTCGCCCCCGAAATTGCCGGCCGCGGCCGGTCCAATACTTATCTCTTCCAAGCACATGCATTCTAATGTTTATCTTTTCTTCTTTTTTTTAATAATTGTCGATTTTTTTTTATCGTGGGCAGGAAGATTTGTCCTCCTGTTAACCACTATTTATCTAATTTGGATTTAATATATTTAATATTAAATTAAAGTCCATCAGGGATCGGACCGGTTGATTTGGTCTAATATTCGATTTAAAACACATTGACCCAAACAACGCGTTCGGGAGCAATCCACAAGATGACAACTCACGCAGCCCAACCTCTGCGGAGTGGGGCAGACCGCGGCATGGGCCACGCCGCGTTCGGGTCTGACGCAGCGTCGCAGGGACAAAAAGTTTGGTCGCAAAGTTTCGATCTTTTGCCATTTATTTATTTAAGCGCTTTTCGTCTTCAAAAAAAGTTTTCCCATCTAATCTCAGAATTCTTTTTAGTTAGTATAAATTAAGTTTCGCAACCGAGGCGAAAGCAGGTTCCGCTCCGTCGCCCTTCCATCGCCTCCGCTTCTTGCTTGGCTGGTTGTCGTCGTCGTCGTCGTCCGCCGAGCCGGGGGCGTCTAGTTGAGGAGGAGCAGCCCGCGAAGTTCAGCCTTCGCTCCCTTGCTTTTTCCTAATTTAGAGTAGAAGCCAGAGGCAACGTTCTTTGTGTGGTTGCGGATACCGTAGCTTTTATTATTATTGCTATTATATTATTCTTCGTCGACGAGCCCACCACAATCCGATCTCAACGCTATAAGGAAGGAGTTTGTGGTTGATCCGGAAGGAAGACACCGTTGTCCTGCAAAGGATCTAATCCGTATATGATTTGGAGGGCGAGAGACAGAGGAGGGATGTGGAGGATCGCGGTGGATGGGCGATGGACTTTGGATGCGTGAACTCTCTTGCGTTCGCTAGCCATGACGATCTACATTGCTCGCGAGGGCTCCAAGGTTCTTGTGCGCTCGTGGTTGTTTCTGGTTTTGTCTGTCTTAGGGCCGCGTATTGGGTTGATCATGGTTCTGCTTGCAGCTATGGAAGAAGGTGTCCATGGAGACGTCTGTGGAGCTTCATGTTCTTGCGGAGAAGTGGAGGCTTCTGCTCGCTGGAATCGTTTTTCAGGTCAGAAATTTGTCTTGTATTCTTCAATTCTTATAGTAGAACTCCGCTTTGGAAAAAAAGGCTGCCTACTTGTGCCTTGGCGATCCTTCTTTGACGTTAAGAGATTGAGCATTGGATTTTTTTCATCAACGTGATACCAATGATAGAGTTTGCAGCCAATTTGGATTCGCTTATGTTTCATCTGATTAATTTTAAAAATGGTAACACGAATCACAATTACCAGTAAATAGCTTGATATTACCAACCATTTTAAACTGGAAATTCTATACGTTATTAACAATCATTTTATCCCTTCTTCACTTATATTCCTAATATGCTTTCGGGATTCAGGGTAATTGGATTGGTTTATCCTTCCATGGCAATTTTTGCTGTTTACTTGAAGCTAAAAAGCTTGGTCAAGAGATAAGATAAAGATTGCTTTGAGTTATTTATTTGTTTTCCTTGAATCTAAAATTTAGTGAATTAGAAATAAAATCCGTGGTACATGTGATTTGTTACAAGCATTATGTATGCATTAGGTTCTTCTAGTGCAACTTTACAACCCGTGCACGTTACTATCATATGCATGACAATGGAGAGAAGCTAAAATTTTGTTAGAAATACTAAATTTTATTAGAGTACCACAAAAATATTATTCTTGATGGTTTGAGTTTCCTCGATGGAATTTCTCATGGTTATATTCACACTTTGGTGGGGTATTTCTCTAAATATTGTGTTTTGAAGGGCTAGAATAGGCTTTAGTTTAATAATTTACTTCATAAGTTCAAAGCACTACACCTATATCTGGTGACAGTTCTTGGGGTATAAATTCCATGAAAAATTTGCTTACACTGTTACCAAGTACCAGATAAATGTACATATCACGATGTATCATATATTAGTTTGTAAAACATTTTCATTCTCTAGGACACTGATTGAATTAAAGACTTACGCCATCATTTTGCCTTCCTTAGTATATACATGGTTTGGCTGCTCGAGGAGTTCATTATCTACATCGACCAGGGCCAACCTTACAGGATCTCGGGTTTATGGCACTTCCGGTGCGTATGCTATGTTTACTCTCCTTTCTTGTGTTATATAAGATCAAAGATTGGGAAAAGAGAAATTTTACTTTCTGAATTTAGAGCATCAACTCATTTGTTTTACATGCTTCATTATAGGAGCTCGGAAAAGAAAGAGGTTACATCAGTGAAAGCTTGTTCACCTTCATGTTTATCTCTTTCTTCCTGGTTTGTTTCTCTCTGTTCTCCTTTTTCTTTCTTTTGATTCTTTTCTGACCTTATGATAGCTTGCATCTCTTGTTATTTAGGTATACGAAGTGTAAGTATTTTCATTTGAAAGTAATAGTGGCTACCTGAATTTTAGGTTTGCTATTGTTTTTAGACCTATTGAAATTTCTACTTGACAAAATAACCTTGTAGTGATTTAACTATTGCATATTCGCTACATTTTATTTTGTTTTTTTGGCAGTTTATGTATTGCATTTATGATTGATGTCTGTGCACTTATGTGTTAAACTTTTTGTTGCTCCATAAGTCACCATTTTGTATTTAACACGTTGCTTGGATGGACATTCTCCTTAACATTTATCTTCCCTAGCTAAAAATCCTGATAACCATGTCTTTTTTTCAGTATATCAGATATAATACTGCTTATCTTTATTCTTTCTGCAGTTATTAATCTAGTTTGATTATGGTTTTTTTCTTCTGTTGCAGTGGACATTTCATCCTTTTGTTTGTCATAGCAAACGCTTCTACACTGTTATACTCTGGCGCAGGGTGTTGGCATTTTTAGTTGTAGGTTCTGATCTATATGCACATCATCATTTTCTATTTCTGTTGTGTTTCTTCCCTGATCATGCTGTTGTTGATGCGGAACATCTTTGGTTCAGGCGTCCCAAACACTGCGCATAATTACTTTCTACTCTACCCAGCTTCCTGGTCCTAACTATCACTGCCGAGAGGTATATACATAATGAGGTTCTGTATGCCATCTACAATTATTTTGAAGATTCAAATTTGTATTCAAAGATAACTCAATGGGGCTCTGGATGATTAAGTATCTAATGGATGTTGAATTTCTGCATTTGTTCACTAATTATGCCTTATGCAATTATGTTGTCTTTTGAACCTTTTGCTTTTAGACATATATGACTGAACAATTTTAAGTCAATTATATTTTGCATCACTTGCAGGGTTCAAATCTTGCTAGACTCCCTCGACCCGAAAGTGTAACGGAAGTACTTATGATTAATTGTATGTGGCTCATTCTACATGTTTCTATGTTATCGTGTTAGCTTGATTTCAGTACTTTCACTTAGCTTATCCTACCTCGTAGTTCCACGCGGAGCCATATATGGGTGTGGTGATCTGATATTTTCGTCTCATATGATATTCACATTGGTTTTTGTGCTTACATACCATAAGTATGGAGCAAAAAGGTAAACTTCTGATATATTTAGTTGAAACTCCTGTGACAAATATTCCTTTGATCAGAGCAGGCATCTGATATTTTTCCGAAATGCTCAGTGGAGTTGCCTGAAGTACGATTAACTGGCTTATTGCAGGGTCATCAAGCTGTTAGCATGGTCTGTCGCTGTAGTTCAAAGTTTACTTATAATTGCTTCACGCAAGCATTACACTGTTGATGTCATTGTTGCGTGGTTAGTGGTTCACCATCCAATATTTCTCTCTTTGGCATCAATTGGAATATGTTTGAATTACTGTAGTGTCTGCAGGTACACTGTAAATCTGGTGGTATTTTTCGTTGATAAAAAACTAGCAGGTGAGAGCCTTTTGACGTATTACGGTCACAGATATATGTAATAGAGTTCCAATTTTGTGATTAAAAGTCATTAACATCTTTCTACAGAAATGCCCGATCGTTCTGGTGGATCTCATCCACTCCTCCCATCAAGTGCTAAAGAAAAGGATGGCAAATCTAGAGAAGAACACCTCAAATTATTAAATGGAAATTCTGTCGATACTCCCGACAGGGTAAGTTTATTTTGTCACTAAAGTTAAATGCATTTTGTTATAACAAAGCAAGCCGCTATTTGCCAACCTAAATGTTTGATCAACAAATATTTGTTGGCTGCCAAAGGATAGTTGATTTTGTCACTAAAGTTATATGCATTTTGTTATAACAAAGCAAGCCATTTTCTAACAGAGACAAAGAACACAAACAAACGGTAAGCATGAAGACGGGAATCATATCCAATCTGAGACAAAAATGAATGGTGTCAAAGGATAGTTGACTGCCGTTGTGCTTTTCAAAATTACAAGTCAGTACCTCCGTTTTCTCGCATGTTCGTTGGCAAAAAAAGGTTGTTGACGAAAGAATTATGAAGAGGAAGGAGAGTCTGGCTTACTAGAAATTATGTAATTGCAACGATTTTGCTCCTGGTGGTGACATGTTCACCTGTATTTTTTTGGATTTTGCAGCAATTCTTTATTGTATTGCTACTTTGCTAGGTCGTTAGACTGTTTCCTATCAAGTGCTTGTTAGTTTTTCATGTCGTATACATGCTATTCTTGTTATTACTTGTAACCCTGATCATGCCTAGTTGAATGATGTAACTACACTACAAACTTATATCTTAAAAGAAAGCTAAATGAATATCTAAAATTGAATTTTCTAATAGCATAAGAAGATGATCTTTGCCAACAATCTGTTGCTTGGAAGAGTCTAATATCTAAAGTTAATCCATGCTTAAATCAGTTAGCATATTTGCTTCCTAAGATAAAGAGATAGAATAAGAGATGAATTAATATATATTATTTATTTGGTACATGTATTAGAAAAAAATAAAAATATAAAATTGATATTTCGATGTACTTTTAAAAATTGATATCCAATCCTCTCATTTAATATTCAATCATATCCTATCCAGCGAAACAAACATACCATTAAAGAAAAAATTCTTCGATTCTTATCCTTCGTGTAGAAATCATGCAGAGATGATGCGACAAGAATAAGTGCACTAGTTAGTGAAATTATTAGTTAAGCATGTTAACAAATAAATATAACAAATCCCTGAAATGGATAGGTTTGTAACAAATACAGAAGTTCGAGATCATTTTATTAAAAACAAAATGTCAGAGAAATTGGGAAAAAAATGTAATATACAGGGATGGATATAGAATAACCCTATAGAATAATTAGTTGATAAGTAGGCTTAAAAAATCAATGGACCTAGCTTCCCTTACAACTATTTTCCTACTAATTAAGGATCACAAGATATTTTGGTAGCATAATCCATCTCCATATAATATCAAAAGCGATGAATCTGGCGAGTAGGTTCACCATTACATGTGGTTATTGGTTGCACCGTCAAATAACTGCAGCAGCTTCACATTGATTCCCTCTGCGAAGCCAGAATCTGCCCTATTATGTTGTTCACCTGAAAAACAAATGGTCGAAAGAGTAACTTAAATATTTCAGAAGAATTGCAGCGTTTTAAGTGCAAAAAATTGGGGATAAATTTTTGGGAAAACTACTTTGCCTTTAAAACTTGCTTTCAATGTTTGGTAGGCAAATGATACTGCACAAAAGAGAATTTCTATTTCTGCATAAAAACCGGCCTTTGTGAATGTTTATTTCAAAATAAAAAGAACTTCCCAAATCCTTGTCACCCGTTTTAA
The DNA here is from genome assembly GCA_034359265.1 of Canna indica. Classification (NCBI taxonomy): domain Eukaryota; kingdom Viridiplantae; phylum Streptophyta; class Magnoliopsida; order Zingiberales; family Cannaceae; genus Canna; species Canna indica. The sequence continues at coordinate 72,705,145 of CP136896.1, forward strand.
AAAACTTTATTTATGGGTACATATTTTATTTATCCACGAGAATCTTCAGCATCTTTCTTTGCAACTAGATAGACAAATATATATAGAGAAGCTACATATATTTGATAGAGTAAGCTTTTGGCTTCCCCAGATGCTAGCAGAGCCAGAAAACCTAACAATATATTAAATCAAATAAGAACCTGGGTGCAACTGTTGCTTACACAAAATAAACCAAGTGAAAAAGGATCATTTGGATACATAACCAGGGAATTTAGATTAGATAACGGATTTCACTGGAAATACACATAATTTTCACTAATCCTAGAGTCCAAATCAAATATTACATATAAACTACCATAGTAGCAGCTAGTCCATGACAATGGAATCCAATTAAACCCAACACTAGAGTTTCAAATTTTGCTGTGCAAGTGATGAAGTTTTTGAAGCTATCTACCCAACATTAGGATCTCAAATTTTGTTGTGCAAGTGATGAAGTTTTTGAAGCTATCTATTTTGTTTAGGGGCGGCAAAAATAGGCACGGCACGAGCACGGCACGATAACTACGGGCCGGGCCGAAAAATTCGACCCGATAAGCTTATCGGGCCGGGCCGGCCCGATAACATTGCGGGCCGGCTCTTATTGGGCCGGCCCGGCCCGTTTGGCCCGCTAAACATATATAAAAAAGAATTAAGTCTAGATTAGGCCTTGTTTAGTGCTTTAAAATTGAAGGTGAAGTTAATCTATGGAGTTTTTCATGTGAAATATCATATTTGATGCTTATTTAGTCTCTTAAATATTTTAAATTATTTTTTTTACATTTTTTTAGAAATTTTTTAGTTAATAAGAGGGCTCGCGGGCCGGGCCGGGAATTTCCGGTCCACTGAGTTAGCGGGCCGGGCCGGGCCGGGCCGGCACGCCACCTTATCGTGCCGGGCCGGCCCGGCCCGTTAACTGCGGGCCGGCCCGTTTTGCCACCCCTAATTTTGTTCTAAGTAAAATGGAAAAAGAATAGATAACAAATACCAAGAAGAAAGAAATTTTCATCATGGAAGAATAGCATCTATACTATTGACTTGCCTGTGAATATTTTGAAACACAGCGATCGACACAACTGTTTTCACCAATATAAAGTTCAGATTCTTTGTACCTGTGTAGGAAACATAAGCATATCTATTAATATAAGTTGAAAAATCTTAAAATATTTTTTCTGACTTCAATCTGTTGTGTTCGAAAGAAAAAGTATATTTCCTAAGAATGAAAAAGTTTCAAATGTTGATCGGTACAATGGTTAAGCCATGCCAATAAACAAAAATATAACTACTGCTCAAAAAGTACATATCAATTTTACAAGCAATGGACACAATGATGCATTATAATATGGATAAATATTGTCCATACCTGACAAGAACAATCAAGATACAATTAGAGGGCAGCAAAATGTACAGCATACCTTTTCTCGATGCACTTGTCGAAACATGTCTTAACAACCCTGCATCAAAAATAAAGAAAAGCTCTGAACTGATGATATAACAAGAAGATAAAACTGAATAGGCAGGACTTAAGTGAAATATTGCTTCACAAAGCATTAGTGAGTTTGAAATCTTTATCATGTATACAAGTTGAGTACATCACTAAAACAGCTAAGAAGTAAGCAAAGGAGGACGTGTACTAATGGCTGGACATTAAATGCTAAATACATCATGAAATGAGGTATGGAGTAACAATTATCTCTAATGTGCAAGCTTAAGATATAGCATAGAAGCATATATGATGGTTCCATTCCATAGGCAACCCGATGAAGTAATTAAATGTGTGAAGCCATTACCTGTTGTAAAGATCTACCCTGAACTCCACTTCTTTCTCTATTGTCACGAGATTCTGCAAGTACAATGTAGGAGCCAGTTAGATGATCAGAGTAAGGTAAAGACAATGCAACAATTTTTATATCATGTCACTAACTACATGGTAAAATTTAAGAATAAAACGATTCAATTTAAACAAGCAACTAATTTTATAAAGGAAAATAAGCGGACTGAATGGTTGCTTAATAAAGCTCTAATTCAGCAGAGAGTTTGCAATTTGTGGATATTTATGTTGCCCTATTCGACCATAATACAAGGATTTTGAAAGGCAAACATAAATGCATAGCATAGGCGCACAATTGAAGAAAATGGTATTTTCATGTTGAGCAAAAAGCAAAGAACAATCTGAGCCCACGAACGGTAGCGGATATGATATCGAACAGATAACTAAGAAGTCTTTCCTCGTTACTGATACGAACTAAAGAAAAGAAGCGGCGGCACCTGTTCTTTCCGGAGATCGACTGATGAGGTTTTGTCGGCCACTGGAAGAGAATCCTCCGAGGGATCGGAAGGAGATGAAGGGATTCTGTCCATGGAATGAAGAGAGAGAGAGAGGGAAACAATTTGCAGAGCTTACGAAGAAGAGGAGGAGGAGGAGGAGGAGGAGGAGGAGGAGGAGCGGACGTCGGAATGAATATTGGCAGCGCTGAAGCCTTTCGTGGTTTAGGGTTTTTATCATTTTATTAAAAGGTTAAGTTGGGGTCGGCTTCAGTGTCCGCCGCGGTGCGGGAAACTAACTTGTTCCTTTGAAGCAATTCAGAGTCCGTTTATATTCATTGGACTCATTTCAAACACGAATCGATTTAATACAATACACGACATTGTCTTTAAATTTTTGTTTAATTTTTATTTTTAAGGAATATGTTATCTTATGATTATGAATAATTAGAATTGAGTTTAAACTTTAAAAAATAGTGAGAAAAATCCAACTACGTATGGGCTTAGACCACATATTACTAATTTTTTTTAATTTACAAATATATAAATATATGTAATGTAGGTAAAGCTCGATTATGCTCGTGAGCTACTCGAGTTGAGTATTGGTGAGCTCGAACTCATGTAAAGCTTGATAAGCGAGTTGAGTTTGAGTTATCATCGAGTCGATCCCAAGTAAATCAGCTCCCTTTGCATCCCTAATTGTTGCAATATTATCCATTAAAATAACTTAATTTCAAGATATCAAATTACTTCGAACGTAGAACATCCATTACCACTACAAACCAGGCTAGAAAAGTGGGCCAAAAAAGAATAGAGAAATTTCAAATGCAAACCAAAGATTGAAAATGAGATATTATTATCATTATCACTAACTGATCAATATCCTATCCAGACAAAGGTTTGCAAAGTGTAAAAGACTAGAGAAAGGAGTTCGAGAAGGCTTTTGGCGCCAATGATGCAAACGCATTAAGGGGACCTTATTTGGATTGAGGAAAATCAATGGAAAGGGAATTGAGAGACAAATGACAAATCATTTTTTATGATGTGGAGGGAAAGAGATTTAATATCATACCTCAGTTCCTCTCCAATATACAGGTTTTTCAATTCCCCCATCTTGAAGAATTCACTTTCCGTCCCTTCCCTTCGTTTCCTCTTCTTTATTATCATCTTCCCAATGAGTTCACTAGTTAAAAGGAGCATAATACCAAAAAGTCATCCGAGGATATCACAATTATAACAAGAAACAAGTTCAAAACATCTAAATTTCCGAGGTTCTTACAGTAATGTTTTCTAACACTAAATGAAAAGTATTGCAATCGACTGGAAGCATATCAACTGCCCTCCAGGCTCCAGGACTACTCCTAACCATTCTTGCCATACTTACCCAGGTAATGATAGAAAACAACAGCATCATCATTGTCGTCGTCATCATCATGTGGCTATCAAAAGTTGCAATACAATGCCGCCTATCAATGTTCTCGCCATCAACTTCGAGAATTCCGCAGCTCCAAGTATACTTCACTCATATTTACTAATTCACCCATTTCATTTGCCGACAGCCACTTAATCATGCTTATTGACTAGCATATCTAGTCTTTCAAGTGATGAGATGATCATGCGAACATGTTAATATATGTAATAATTAGATATGCACTCCTTGCGAATCTACGGGTCCAGGTGGACTAGTATAAATGCTGGTGGCAGTAATGTTCAAGCCACTTTTTAGCCAAGCGATGCTACTAATATCTGATACCATTGATGCCAACTCATGACTTGAAATTGAAGGAGCCTCCACAAACTCAATAAACTCTGGACCCAATATAGAGCTACTGGAATCTTCCCTATCTTGAATGCTACAGCAGCCATGCCCACACCGGTTTGGAACCTGAGGTTTGCACGAGAGATTGTTAAGCAATTTACTGATGCCACCACCTGGTCTGAAGGCTTCATTCTGCTCACTCTCAAGTTGACCTTGTCTTGACACATCATGACCACTTGACCGATGCGGTGTACAATTATATGGGCTGAAAGCACTCACTCTTGCAACTGGTCGGAAGAGGTAAGGTGGGTCTTTCAGCTCAGGCTTGGGTGGGGGTTCGTCTTTGATGATCACAACCTCTGCAGAATTATCTGAAACACTTTCCTTCCCACTACGTTCTCTTACTTGCATGGATTTGAGGGAATTTCCATTACCCACGGATGGAAATTCATCTGATGAACCTTTTACTTTATCCATACTAGCATCTTTTGACGCATCAGGTTTTGTAGTTTTATACCTTTCAGCTTCAAGACATCTGCGCCGCAAAGTGGAATTCCAATGATTCTTTATTGCATTATCAGTTCTTCCTTCTAAAAGCCTTGCAATTGATGCCCATTTGTTACCATGTATTGCATGAGCCGCAATGATGATACGGTCTTCTTCCTCTGCCAGATCAAACATGTTAATTAAATTCCACAACTAAACAACATGAAGAAAAAGAAGAAAAAAAAATACCATCACTACGATTCTTGTAAATCCAAGTAGCATAGTTCATATGACATCCCAACCAATGAACTGCAACTTTCCTAAAGGAACTACAAAACAACAATTGAATATGAGCTAAACAGGTTCCTAGTAACTGGTCTAGGAAGTCAAATTCATGTTCTGTATTTCAATAACAGCTTCTTTGGAACCCAGAAAGGTATTTGTACTCTCTTATAAAAGTGAGTTTCCAATAATTTAAACACCAATTTTTGTGCTTGGAGGAATAGAAAAGGAAATTACATTTTCGTGTTCTTCTATATACTATCCTTGGTATATTTATCGGATGTGTTGCTTAGCTGGTAATGGGTATGAAAGAAAACTGGCATCAATGTGAATGGGGATTCAAAAATCTGATTACTTTTAGTGGATTGTTAAATCCCAAGTTTTTTAGGAATTAAAATTCTCATTCCCAGATTTTATCATTCAAACAAAGAGTTATATTAGAAATATAAAAGTTAAAACCATGATATGTAAATTGGGATTTCAAAAAGTTTCATACTCCAGAAAAGCTGTTAAAGGCCTAAACATGTTTTAGCAATGACAAAAAAAGGATGTGAGAGTGTTCATTGTCAATCATATGCGATAAAAGAAATAGAGCTGGCCTTTTAATCCAATAAACGATTAAGAACAGTTCTTATCTAGTTCACCTACCTGCCTCATGATTGAAGGCAGTGATGACCCCACATGACCACATCGGCCTCATTTGCTGCCTCCAAACAAATTACAGGTAGGTGAGACGATAGTGTTCCACAAATGAGAGTAGGGGTGCAAGTGAGCTGAGCAGCTCGTGAACTACTCAGGATCGACTCGGTTGCTCGAACTCGACTCGATCTTATCGAGCTCGAGCCAAGCTTTACATATGAGCGAGCCGAGCTCGAGCTAACCAATACTCGGCTCGCAAGCTTAATCAAGCTTCATATATTTATATATAATTATATAGATATTAATATTTCATATCGGGTCGGGCTTTTGGAACCCATAAATCCGAGCCGAGCCAAGCTTAATCGAGCTTGAACGAGCTCGATCAAGCTCGAGAAAAATAAACGAGCTTAAATGAGCCGAGCTTGAGTTGCTCGAGTATAACTCGAGCCTAGCTTGAGCCTAGAGATTGAAGCTCGATTGAGCTCGAGCTCAACATTTCTTAGATGAGCCGAGCTTGAACACCAGCAAGCTCGGCTCGTCTCGGGTTGGCTACACCCCTAAATGAGAGGATAAACTATTGCCATTTAATACCATTGGTGAATTTAACAGCAAATTTCTCTTTCACCATTGGAACACTCAAAAATATATGAGCATGACAAAAAAAACAGTTGACATTAAAAGTCAGACTCTAAACTAGCCAGTTCTAAATTCTGTAATTATAGGAAACTAGAACCGCACAGAAGTTCGACATTAGTAGATACATTTCTTTTTTATTACATTTTTACTTTCTACTCTTTTGTAAGTAGAGATGCAATAACTGATAATGTGAGGGGTGTAATAGTCATTTTGTTGAGGGGTTTAATTGTCATTTCGGAATGTAACTGAAAGGTGGTTTTAGAGTAACTAAAAGGTGGTTTTAGAGTAACTAAAAGGTGGTTCTAGAGTAACTAAAAGGTGGTTTTAGAGTAACTGAAATGAGTATATAAGATGAAGGAGAGTCATGTAAAAGAGGAAGCAAGAACCCTATTCAAATAAAGATCCCTTTTCTTTCTCTCTTGGCCTTCTTCTTCTCTATTGTTCTTCTTCTACTTCTTCTCTTCTTCTTCTTTCATTCAAGATCTCAGTTTCAGTTCAAGAGTTGAACTCTGACAAGTTCACAGTTAATGAACCCTGTACAGGATGCAACCCTTTTAGCCTTGGAAATCACTACTGTTGAGTTTGTTGATTTGCATTCAAGCTATTTCCATAAGCAATTATACTAGAGGAAAAATTGATAAATCTATCCTGAAAAAAGAATTTTAGAACCATGACATTTTACCTGCATTTATTTTGGAGGAGAACATGCAGACTGCACATAGAAGAGGCACAAGGGTTTCTCGAAAGTATAAATAAACATAAGATTGACTGAAGATTGGGAATCTATGAAATTTAGCCATGGCATAGTTAGCAAACAGCAGAACATCTCCAAACTATAACTAGACAAACCATTATGTTGCAATGGATAGCATCACCAGAATAGAAACTCCAAGTTCTTTTTTGCATCATATTTGTCTATCACCTTGCTAAAGTATGCAACTAAAAGTTTCTTTTCCTACATAAGATAAACTAACTACCTCAAGGTTGGTTCACCTGCCCCTACAATTGCAAATGAGTCAAGCTGAACCAAGTTTGACTATGTTCAAGCTTCTTATCAAAAGACTTGTCAAGCTCAAGCTTCTCGAGCACAAGAAAAGCTGAACTAGAGCAGTAGAGCTTATATCCAAGTTCAAGCTTTAGTTCATTTACAAACGAATTAACTAAGACATCATTTTTAAAAATTATATATGCTTAATTAATATGCATGATATAAACATGTTTTAAAAAATACTTGAGTGTATAGATTAACTCCAATTGTGCATATGTTTAAATAGTTATAGGTCCGTAAACAAATTTATGAATGAGCTTGAGAATGACCTTCTATGTGAACTTTTCATGAGGTTTATTTGCAAATATTTACGACACTCATCTAAATTCACGTTTGGTCGTTTATCGTTTATCAAATTAGGAGAAAATTTGGGTTGAGCTTTTTGATGTATCATACATTCATACTAGATGAACATAAATAAGTTCATATTGTGCCATGTGTTGAGTTGTTCACGTACTACTTGGTATGTTTATAGGCCTACCGTCTACCTCCCCTAAGGCATATATTGTTGAAAGTTAAGAAGTGTAAGTGGTAGGTTTAATGATTTATCTTACTAAACAAAACAGAATTAGGATAATAATACATTAAAGTAGAAATTATGAAGTTTTCACAGTAAAAATAGGAAAGATGACCACTTATAGAGAAGATTAGTATATAACAAGATAAGAAATTACAATATTTAAGGTATTAGGTTAGAAAATGCTTCCTTGAGGAATAGATTAAAATATTCTTAGATATCCTTTTCTTAGGAAAAAAAGGAATAACAATTGACCAAAATCAAAACCATAAGTTCCGGAGTGACCAAAAGCGGAACTGCAAAAAAAAATTCACCAAAACCGAAATCAACTTGTCAGTGTACTTTAAATATCCTCGTATGTTGTTTTAATAAAATAAAATATTATTCAACATTATGTTTTTGTGAAACAACATATTGAACATTAAAAAAAAAATCTCGGCCCCTTCTTTTGTCTCCTCTTGTTCTTCGCCACTGTTGGTGCCTTGGGAAGCGCACCATCACTACCAACCTCGATAGCCAGAGGATCCCAGCCCTTTCTATTGTCTCCCATTTTGTTCCCCACCGCCGCCACTATCTTAAGGACATTCGAAACGACAAGAATATCCCGCCCCATCACAACCATTTTGTTCTCTTAGCTTCTCTGTTGTTCCCCTCTATGGAGGCTTGGATTTGGAGGAGTGAAAAGGGAGAGGAGAGGAGAGGAGAGGAAAAGGTTAAAGAAGTGTGTCGAGATTTCATTTCGAATTTGGCTGATCGGAGAAGGGCAACAAGGATGAAGAGGAAGATGCAAAACAATGGCAAAGGACGAATGTTAGTGCAGTCCCAATAGAGACAAAGCATGAAGTTTTCTTGTGTTTCACTAAAACAAAAATATTTTGTTTTATTAAAACAACATACGAGAGCATGTAGGGTACACCGCAAAATTGCTTTTGATTTTGGTGAACTTTTTTGCAATTCCTCTTTTGGTCAATCCAGAACTTATAGTTCTAGTTTTGGCCAATTGCAGAAAAAGGAAAAAGAGTACCTCAAATAGATTTCTCATATCATCTCATTCTTCATTGATGTCTATATGCTTGTCAATCACCTTTAGGGCATGCCACTGAGCGATACTACTATACCATGCTTCTGTCCTGACTCCTGAGGTCCTCCTCCACCACTCCAAGCCAATTCTTAGCATTTGTCCTTTCAATTCCACCACTGTTGCATACTCAATGGTGCTTGTCTCGAACACTTTGCAGCTCGCAGGGGTCTTCCTTGCATGGTCTTCACACCCAAATTCAGGGAGAGAATTTAACCAGTTCTCAACGAAAATATATACTTCAAAGTAAAGTCAAGAATTAAGATGATAAAATCGGGTTGTTTTAGCATGTCCATCAGCCTATGAAGTTCAAACTCCTAATTCACAAATTGGGGTTTATCAACACATCCTCTCGAAAGTAAATCTACACCAACGCATCAAAAAACCTAGAAGTCCCTCGTTGCTCCCGTTTGAAGGATTTAAAAGATTCGCCTGTTCTGCAGCGGCATCCCACAAAAGATCACCGTCGCCCCGGCATAAAACATACAAATATGAACAAAGAGACAAGTTCCGGGAGCATAACCAAAGCAGAAAGAGAAGGGGGAAAGTACCAGTGAATGGTCGGCGCTTGACGTAAGGGTCGAGTTGATTACACCACCGGAGGCGGCACGACTTCCCTGACCGCCCGGGGATCCCGCGCGCGATCAGGCTCCAGTTCCTCGCCCCGAACTTGCTCACGAGTCGGCTCAGTACCACGTCCTCCTCAGGCGACCAGGGGCCCTTCACCCGGTCCTCCACTCCCGTCGCGACGCCACCGCCAGAGGGTCCTTCGAGCACCACAACATCGGCGTCGTTCGCGTCTCCCGCCGCCGCCGATGCGGATCCACCGGCCGTTACGTCGACGGCGACAGGGGGAGAAGGCGGATGAGGAGGAGGGGAAGGAGAAGCCGGATCCGCGGCGGGTTCGGGCTTCGGCTCCATGGGGGGGTCAGACAGCTGCTTCTCTGATGCTTCCGTTTCCACCATGTCTTTTCCTCCGGAAATAATAGTAGCAGTATTTGGAGTACCGACCGCCTAACCGCAATTTTGGGCTCCGCAGTCCACTGAAGCAGAGCTACGAGCGAAGGAAAAAGAGAGAGGGAGATGGCAAATGTCCGCCAAACTCCCGAGACTGTTTTACCCTTTGGGACTGCACAATCTTCTTAATGACTTTTAAGTCCTTTAGTTCTCCTAAATGCAAAAGTTAAAAAAAAAATTGCACTCAAATAAAAATTATTATATACTTTTTGGTTGCCCACGAGTAGAAGTAAAAATAGGTCAGACGATCTATTAGAGGCACTCAAATGTATTTGGCCTGGCCTGGCCTATTTTAAAAAAAAATAGGCAAGACTTTGAAATAGGCATATTTTCCTTATCAGATCAGACCATACTCAATTTAAAGCTCATTGAACCTGGCAGACCGGTCTGGACCTGTTAAGATGGTGTATATATAAATATTATATATATATATATATATATTATATAATTATTATTTCATTACGTATTTACATTACAATTATTTTAATATAATAACTAATATTGTTTTAATTTAATAAAATACAGACCACTGACCACAGACCACTAGCCACGGACCATGTCAGGCCAAAATTTTATATTAAAAGTAAATTTTATAAATAAGTTTTATATTGAAAGCATACTTCATAAATATGCCACATAGCAGACTTATGCCAAATTTTAAGTCTATAACAGGCCACAGGCCAGACCCAGAACAATTTTTTACCATATAGGTCTGGTTTGTTAAGGCGAAAGTCTGGCCTATTTCCACCCCTACCTGTGAGTAGATTTGCAAAATTTATTTACTAAACGTTATGTTGATCGCAAATAGAAAATAAAAAAATTATTGCGAAGCGAGAAAGAGATTGTTGCAGTTGAGAGGAAAGCTACTATAAGCGAGAGGTAGACTTTCGTGAACGAGAGGAATAAGAGGCTGTCACAAATTAGATGATGCTTTCGTAAGTGGGAGAGAGATGAAGGTCATCACAAGTCATAGGAGGGTGTTGCAAGCGAGATGAGATTGTCTATGAGAGTCGTGAGCAAGTTGAAGTTGTCGCGAGCGAATAAGATGACTATCGTCGACGAGAGAATAGAGGAATCATGTCATTTGCAAACTACCAACTGAACTTATGAGCTTTTGGGGTTGTAGCCCAATTTACAATTTGCATTTCATAAAAATCTAATTTTGCAATATTTAATTATATCTTCTCATGTATCCACAGCTGGTCTTTTTTTTTTCTCTTATCACCTATCTTCTTTACTATTGTCTTACGACGACGATAGAGATTGAGGACATGGAGTGGAACGAGGAGCTGAAGGCTTTCACCTATCCGTGTCCTTGCGGCGACCTGTTCCAGATCACCAAGGAGGATCTTCGCCTCGGGGAGGAGATCGCCCGGTGCCCCAGTTGCTCCCTCTTTATAACCGTCATCTACAACCCGGAGGACTTTGCCTCTGATCCTGATGACAAGAATAAGAAGGCCCCTGTGCAGCCCTCGCCTGTTGCTGTCGCTTGATCGTGGGAATCAGTTTAGGGTTTTTTCTCTTTCGTTGCTTTGAAAACCATGATTTGTAAAATATTGTTTTTGAAATGGTTGGTTCTTTTATTGGAAGCAGAATATATTGTCATGCAATTCTTTTCTTAATTTAGGCTAGCTGATCTAACACTGGCCAAAATTCCTCTTAAAGGTGCAATATTCTGAATTTTGATGTCTCCGACACATATTCTGTTTTTCAAAATTTTGCAAACAGGAAATTATGTGATTTGATTAATATATTCTTGACAGGTGGCAATCTTATGTTTCATTCATATATTTGTGTATAAGTTTAATGTTAACCCAAACTCAGCAAGTCTAAGGTGTATTAATTTTTACAAGTACCATAGAATATTTAGGTGTAAGTGTGTAACGATGATTAATCTCTTAGCCCTTGTGTTACGCCCCGCCTAGGTTTATCCCTATATAAGGGACCTCACCTAGGAGAAGCGCAACTAGCAACAGATCAACAATCATTAAATGGACTGAATTTAAACTTACAACCAGATTCGAATCAAATGTCCAACCAGATAATAATAAAAGTCCAACGGTCCATAAGAGAACAATAAATTCCAGAGTCTAGCTAAAAATGCAAAGTTCAACTAATAAACTAGGAAACTAAATGCTGTGCGGAAGACGTCTCCTCCTCCTCATCCAAAACTCTAGCTACCCCAGGAGATAAAGCCGTCATACCTGAGGATCTGAGGCAAAAACAACAAACATCAGCAGAAGGCTGAGTAGGATTTCAACAAGATGCTATGATGTCATGTGTACAACGGAAGATATGATTCAACCATCTACTCGATGCACCTAAACCAATCGACTATGTCAACTATCAACTATATGAGTATGCGTCATAAACTCAATCAAGAGCGTAGTGGACATTGGGTTTCCCCCGCACTCTCGCACCTCGAGAGTGGCACCTCAAGCCCGCTCCAGCTGGAGATGCGACTATCCAACCTGATAGTCCGCCGACGTCTAACACCTCGACGCCGATCACACAACCCGTGTGATAAATAGGTGATCACCGGTGTCACTTGCCCTACACCTTGGGCAATATATATCAACAGTGTCTAGGGCTATCGCCCAAAAGTAGATCAACTATGCATATGTCAACAACTCATCTACTACAACTCAACCAATATAATGCTAATAGTCATGTCCTCATGTATGCATTAAGTAAATAAACAACAGCATAAGACATGCAACGTCTAAACTAGCATCCTCAACTAATATGCATATAACAACATCATGCTGGCAACATGTATCAACAAAATATGCATAAAGAGTTTCAACAACAGTAGATATCAACTTTCAATGGAATAGAACAACAAGATATATTTCGACATAGGGTAACAACCGATCTAGGATGAGATTCACCTTGACAACAACTACAACAACAGAACAACTCGGGTAGAAACCATGGAAACCGAAAAAAATAGTAATTCTCGGCCCGACACGCAAAACGAGGCAAAACGAGGCAATAACGCCTACTGATTTCAACATCCGAAAGCCAAACGACAAAACTGACCCCACCAATGGATTCGGGGCGACGAGTAGGTTCAAATTCATATATAATATGATTATTTTGACCCACTATAAAGCCTCTAAAATAATATTTAAATAATAAAGAAATAACCTAAATGACTACTCAATATATCGCTGTTATAGACTTTTGTAACAGTGCTATAACTCCTCGATGCTGCTACAACACCATATGTCAACTTATAACAGTGCTATCTAATCAAAACAGTCAACTATATGAATAACACTGTTATAATCTATGTAACACTGATACAAACATAAAAGATGTTATAAACCACACCTAACATTTCCCCTAATCCTAATTCCTGGTTCGCCAACGCCGACTACAACTCACCCAGTGCCGACTGCAACTCGTCGCTGCCGCCATCCACTGCATCCGACCATGCGGCCCTCCCCGGAACCCTCGCCCTCCGACGATGACTTGCCGGCGCGACCGATCGAAGGACGGCGACTCCAATAGCGCGTCGATCTCAAGGCGCTCGACGGCAGGACGCCACTGTCATGCCGAGCGCCGCATTCGACGGCCATGTCGCCGGCCTGGACAAGCCGCAACTCGGCCGGTGACACCCGCCTGGCAGCGGCGACAATCAGCAATGGAAGAGCACTGCCAGATCGCCGGATCAGGGAACCTCGCCTCGACGTTCCTGGCAGTGACAATTGGAACTCCTCCCGACTGCCGGCCGACGATTAAGGTTACCGACGAAAGATTCAACGACGAGAAAAAGCGAACGAAAAATACAGTACATAATCGCATAAATCTAGTAACATCGCAGAAATCACAAATCGATCGACAACAAGAATCAATCCTAGAATCTCATCCAAACATCACTGGTTACCCTATATGAAAAAGAAAGAAAGCAGGACGTGAATCCTATCGGAATCTCCTCCGAACTCCGATTCATCGGAGATCTTCTCGCCGCCGACGCCCCCAAATCCTCCGACGAACGATGCTGCTACAGGAACCGAGCGAGAAAAGAAAAAGATTAGAGAGGTTTAGGGCTCATTTAAATAGGATTTGCACTTTGCAAACCACCCCCTCTAAGAAATAAATTCACAAAGAGGTCCAAAAATTTTGAGGCATAACATCCTCCCCACCTAAAAGAAATTTGGTCCTCCAAATTTGAATACCTGACTCAAAGAGATAAGGGTAGAGCACTCGAATATCCTCCTCTCGCTCCCAAGTGGCCTCCGAATCCGAATGATGCTGCCACCCAACCTTGACGAGCGATACTATCTTGTTGCGAAGCTGATGCTCTTTCCTGTCGAGAATCCGAACAGGCTGCTCCTCAAAGCTAAAGTCAGGCTTGAGGCTGAACTGACTGCTGCTCCAAGATATGAGTAGGATCAGGCACGTACTTCCTCAACATGGAAACATGGAAGACATCGTGCACATCAGCTAAGGAAGGAGGCAATGCTAGCCGATACGCTACCGCTCCCACTCTCTCCAAGATCTCGAATGGGCCAATATAACGCGGTGCAAGCTTTCCCTTCTTACCAAACCGCAAGACACCTCTGGTAGGAGATACTCTAAGAAAGACATGATCCCCAACTAAGAACTCCAAGTCTCTCCTACGCCGATCAACATAACTCTTCTGACGACTCTGGGCGGTCAGTAATCTCTGTCTGATCATCTGCACCAGCTCTATATCCCGCTGAACCATCTCTGGTCCCAAAAGTCGACGCTCACCAACCTCATCCCAATGCACTGGTGATCTGCATCTCCGGCCATAAAGAGCCTCAAACGGTGCCATCTGAATAGCCGAGTGATAGCTATTATTATATGAGAACTCCACCAGATGAAGGTGATCCTCCCAGCTACCTCCGAAGTCCAACACACAAGCACGCAAAAGATCCTCAAGAGTCTGAATCGTGCGCTCTAACTGGCCATCAGTCTGCGAGTGATAGGCGGTGCTGAAACGAAGCTGCGTACCCAAGGCCTGATGCAAACTCTCCCAAAAATGCGAAGTAAATCGCGGATCTCTATCCGAGATGATGCTGGCTGGCACACCATGAAGCCGAACAATCTCTCTGCAATATAAGGCTGCCAATCGACTAAGAGGGAAAGTCTTCTTCATCGGCAAGAAGTGGGCAGACTTGGTAAGCCGGTCAACAATCACCCAAATCGAGTCATGCCCTCTCTGCGATCTCGGAAGTCCAGTAACAAAATCCATCGTGATATGCTCTCATTTCCACTCTGGAATAGGAATGTTCTGAAGCTTCCCAGCAGGTCGCTGATGCTCTATCTTGATCTGCTGACAAATCAAGCACTTAGCCACAAACTCTGCAACATCCTTTTTCATCCCTCGCCACCAATATGACCGTTTGAGGTCCTGATACATCCGAGAACTCCCGGGATGTACTGCAAATCGGGATCTGTGAGCTTCGGCCAACAACTCTTCCTTTACCGGGTGCTCCTCAGGCACACATAATCTGCCTCTAAATCTGATGATACCACCTGCATCTCTAGAGAAATCGGGCTTCCGCCCCTGCTCTATCTCCTCAATCATAGCCTGAAGGTGACGATCCTCGATCTGACTCTCCTGAATCCGCTGAACAATCGGCGAATGAACAATGAGCTGGGCTAGTACTCCTCTCTCAGTAGGACGAAGCACATCCAAACTCAGTTATGAAAACTGCCTAATTAGCTCAGACGCTGCAACTCTGAGGTAAGCCAACATCCCAACTGATTTCCTGCTTAAGGCATCTGCAACAACATTAGCCTTACCAGGATGATAGTTAATAAAGCAATCATAATCCTTCAGGAAATCCATCCATCTGCGCTGCCTCATGTTCAGCTCCTTCTGAGTGAACAGATACTTCAGACTCTTATGATCGGTGAAGATCTCAAAGGTCGCTCCATACAGGTAATGCCGCCAAATCTTTAGAGCAAAGATGATCGCTGCTAGCTCCAAATCATGCACTGGGTAGTTCTTCTCATGCTCCTTCAACTGACGAGAAGCATAAGCAACTACTCTCTCATGCTGCATCAACACAGCTCCAAGTCCCTGAATGGAGGCATCTGTAAACAACACAAACCCGTCACATCCAGATGGAACTACCAAAACAGGTGCACTAGTGAGCCGCCTCTTGAGCTCATGGAAGCTCGCCTCGCACCGATCATCCCACACAAATTTCACCCCTTTCTTTGTCAATCTAGACAAGGGTGAGGCGATCTTTGAGAAACCTTCAACAAATCGCCGATAATAGCCTGCTAGTCCCAAGAAACTCCGAATCTCGTGGACTGTCCTAGGCCTTTGCCACTCGGACACTGCATTAATTTTCTGAGGATCGACTGCAATGCCGGCTCCAGAAATCACATGACCAAGAAAGCTAACTTCCTTCAACCAAAAAGCACACTTGCTGAATTTGGCATATAACTGCTCTTTCCTCAGCACACCAAGCACCATCCTCAAATGCTCTTCATGCTCTTCCTCACTGCGAGAGTACACCAAAATATCGTCAATGAACGACACGACGAACCGATCAAGAAAACCCATGAAAATACGGTTCATCAAATCCATAAATGCCGCTGGTGCATTGGTCAACCCAAACGGCATAACCAAGAACTCGTAGTGCCCATAGCGAGTCCTGAATGCAGTCTTCTGAACATCCTCATCTCTAACTCTGAGCTGATGATAGCCTGATCTCAAATCAATCTTGGAGTACACACTCGTCCCCTGCAACTGATCAAACAGATCATCGATCCTGGGAAGAGGGTATCGGTTCTTTATAGTCACCGAGTTCAGCTGCCTATAATCAATGCAAAGCCTCATAGAGCCATCCTTCTTCTTTACAAACAACACTGGAGCTCCCCAGGGTGAGACACTAGGTCGGATGAACCCTTTATCCAACAGCTCCTGCAACTGCTCCTTCAACCAAGGTTTAAAATCTCGGTACCGGTACCGGTACATACCGGTACCGTACCGTACCGACACACGCTACGGTCCGGTATGGATAATGCATACCGGCCGTTTTTTTTTTTTTTTTTTTTTTTTTAAGAACTAACTCCAATAACACATAACTGATGAAGAAATGCTTAAAATTAATATTCAAATGTCAAATACAAGAATACAATTTTTAAAATGCGGACGAATGACGTCCGTCGTACCCATACATATCTTCGGCTTCGGGACATACACGGCTAAGGTCAACACTATAGTTCTCTAATGCCCATATTTGGAAATTTTCCCACGGCATAATGCCTTGGTATCCATTATACCACATTGACATTAGCGTTTCTTTGTTGGGTTTCCAAGAACTAGACCCTGCATCATCAGTTGAGTAGGTACTGGATACAGAGTAGGTGAATTCAGAAACCTCTTGCAAACTACTCATCATATCGTGATGGTAATCTTGCAAAGCTGTCGGTCCACCTCTTCGACGTGAGCCTCTCTTCTTGTACACCTGAGTTGTTTGTCCGGTACTAGCACCACGGTCATCATATTGGCTGGCGTGATCGAAGTATTGCTCATTTGTCCATGGATCATCATATGGCAATGTTGATGGCACGACGGTGTCTTCTCCACCAGCTCCATCATCATCATCATCTCCTCCGTCTTTTGTGCTGCTACTGCTATGAATGGAGGGTTCGTCTTCTTCGTCCTCTTCTGCTTCTGCAATCGCTTCCAAAGGATCAATTGGTCGTTTACCTTTGGCTTTGCCTTTTGCCGTTGAAGGTGTTGCCTTCTTTTTTCCCTTTGATCGAGAAGATGGAGAATCTGATTTGGATCGGCGTCTTGCTTGCCGAATTCGTTGAGAGTCCAAGGGAGTAATGCCTATGTCTTCTGGTTGGCTCTCAGACTCAAGTGCATCAGATATAATTGGTGAAGGCTGAGGTGGTTCGCCTGGTTCATCAAGAAGAGGCTGGTCGCTCTCCATTGCACTCCACCAATCAATTATCGGGTCCGTATCGTCTTGGACGAACTCAACATCGAACGGATCTACATGTCGAATATCTTCGTTTTGTAATGTCCGCATTCGAAGCCGCATGTTGTAATGAACATATACTAGCTTCTCTAATCGGGCATATGAAAGCCGATTGCGCGGCTTGGTATGAATTAAGGAGAAGGTCGACCAATTTCTCTCGCATCCACTTGCTGATGTGGTTTGCGAGAGGATACGTGTTGCAATCTTCCGAAGAGTTGGAGCTTCGATTCCAAATTGCAACCACCATTCGACTGCAATAGATTTAAAATTGATTTTAGTAACGAGATTACCAATTTTATAATTAATAAATAAATTAAAAAAAATTATATCTACCTGGATCCATAGAATCTCGGCACGATATTGCAAATGGATCTCCGAAATTGCCACTTGAATCTCGAAAATATTTTGATTCATTTAGAGCTTGCGCCGCTTCTCTGGTTGTTGCCGACATTCGTTGTATGACCTTGCGAAGCGGATATAACAAACTATCCATCGTTCCAAGATCATATCGATACTGGTATGCGGGATTTAAATAATACGCTACAAAAAATTATCAATTTAATAAGTAATTTAGCATAATGAATTAAAATTAAATAAATTTTAGAAAATTAAATAAAAAATTACCCGCGATGTGTATGTCACGACCCATTTGATCCTCCAACATCTGGGAGATAATGTCGATGAAGGGTTTATACTTGGTCTCCGAAATCAACACCCTCTTGATTTCTTCTTGTGCTTGATGGATGTAGTAGTAGAGATGACCCATTTGAGGTGTCTTTTCCATCTCCACCTGTTGTAGAACCTTGTACAATGGTTCTACGGCGACGACTATCTCCGCAATGCGATCCCAGAACCGCGTGTTGAGGACGTTCTTCTCGGTTTGCTTTCCATCATTAGTTCCGATATATCTTGATGTAGACCATTCATCACTTGTAAACATTGATCGAAGGCCCACCTTACGTTGTTGGAGCGACCTTAATGCGATGAAATTGGTTGCAAAACGAGTCGCTCCCGGTCGAAGAATTTCACCTAAAATATGAAATTATTATTAGTAATTATCACCTAAACTAATTAATAAATAAATACTATAAATTATTTTAAAAAAATACCTTCTGTAAATTTTCTCATAAGGGCGTGTACCCATGTGTGGTTGTATATGAAGCGCGTAATTTGTTGCCCCATTTTTACCGTCTTATTGACCATCGATATATCACCGATATCTTTCATCATTAGGTCTACACAATGCGCTGCACATGGAGTCCAATATATGTGAGAATAATCCAGTTCAATTATCTCACCAGCCCTTTTGAAATTAGCTCCGTTGTCGGTTATAATTTGAACAAAGTTCTCGGGTCCATTCTCCTCGATCACCTCCTTCATCAGCTTCGAGATGTAGAGAGAACTATGGACTTCATCGGATGCGTTCACCGACTTGTGATAGATAACCCTTTTGTTGCAATAGATGAGGAAGTTGATGATGCTCATTCGGGTTGGACCGGTCCAACTATCGCACATCAAAGTGCATCCGTAATCCCCTCATTGCCGCTTGATTCTGTCGATCCATTGATTTAATTCCTTGACCTCTTCTTCAAGGAAAGGTCCTGAAATTTCATACGGAGTTGGAGGGGTAATACCTGGGCCTACCTTTTGGATGGTAGACACCATAGTTCGGTAGTACGGGTTGTTGGCTGCATTTGCGGGAATCCGGCTGAAGTGGAACCATTTGGAGATGGCTTTTCCCAACTCCCACTTCTTCGACTTGCTGTACATATCGTCTATGCGTTGTTGCTTTGCCGATGAAGGAGGAAATGCCCTGGGATCAAGATCAGAAATATCAACATTAGTTCTCCTACCACTTGCTCCGAGGTTTGTGAAGAATCCACGAAGGCCTCCTCTGCTGCTTCCTCTGCTGCTTCCTCTGCTCTGAGTTTGAGGTGCTCTCATGCTAGAACTCCGACCAATATAAGGACCGGAGGGAATTGGACCGCTTCGGTCCATTGCTCCGACAGCCGAAGTTGAGCCGACGCTGCTTATCCCACCGCTGCCACTGCCGCCGCCATATTCGAATTGAGATCTGGGATAATACATTCGTTCTCGTTCGAATTCTGCATGCTCCAATGAAGCTCGGATGCCGGCTTCAAGTTCCGGATCCTCGTCGTTATCGCCACCTCGAGCCTCATAATGGCCACCGCTGACATCTTGGGTAGCTTGTCGGTCGAACTCGGCTTGTTGAGCTGCAGTCTTAAGACGTTCCTCCTTCTTGTTGTTGAGTTGCGCTTTGAACATCTTCCGGACTTCGGCCGGTACTTTGGCGCAATTGACGACGTCAGGGATATCCTCCGGCCAAGTGTTGCTTCAATCGAGTGATGCCTCCACCACGTGAAATCATATTACAGTGGTGGCATTGCCAGTGATGAGCCTTCTCCAACCGAGTACCGTGTTGCCATGCGGGGTCGGGTTGAGATTTCGGCGCCATTTCGATAGAATTTCGACGTAGAAATTAATAAAGAGAGAGATTGAGAGAGATTGAGAGATTGAGAGTTTAGAGGGGTAAGTGAGGATGAAAGAAGGGTGTTTTGGGGGCTTTATATAGCCCCAAAACAATCCAAATGTAT
This sequence comes from Canna indica, assembly GCA_034359265.1. Classification (NCBI taxonomy): domain Eukaryota; kingdom Viridiplantae; phylum Streptophyta; class Magnoliopsida; order Zingiberales; family Cannaceae; genus Canna; species Canna indica. Next base: position 72,725,484 of record CP136896.1, read on the forward strand.
CCCAAACGGCTCTATAGCCGTTTGGGATCACTATTGATCATACCGGGCGGTATACCGCCCGGTATGTATGTAATACCGCCCGGTTTGGGCGGTATATATCAAATACCGCCCGATATCGGGCGGTATTTGATATATACCGCCCAAACCGGGCGGTATGATTCCCCATGTGGCCGACAGCCCTGTCGGGCTGTCGGCCACAGAGCCGTTGGCAACGCCAACGGCTTTGCGGTGACATACCGCCCAGTATCGCCCATACCGGGCGGTATGAGCATATACCGCCCATACCGGGCGGTATATCGCATCATACCGCTATATACCGCCCGGTATACACAGTATACCCGGTTTTTTTCAAAACCAGGTATATCGAATACCGGGAAACTCAAAAACCGGTATATACCATATACCGTTTCGGTCGAGATTTTAAACCTTACCTTCAACTCCTCTAACTCCCTAGGCGCCATCCTGTACGGTGCCTTCGAGATAGGAGCGGTACCAGGATGCAAGTCAATGGTGAAGTCCGACTGACGCACCGGGGGTAATCCTGGTAACTCATCCGGGAACACATCCGAAAAATCACATACCACAGGTAGATCCTCAAGCCGACTTTGACTGCTTTCGGAAGTGCCCACCAATGATGCAGGAATACTAAAAATCTGAATCATACCTCTCACAACTGCACCAGAAGCCTCCTGAGCCTGCTGCTGAGTCAGAGCGAACACTCTAGCAGACTGCTGGGTGCTCTGCTACGGGCCTCTCTGCCGCTGCTGCTGAGAGCTCTGGCCTCCTGCCTGCTGCCTAGTCAGACAATCTCTACTGATGTGGCCTGGCTGCTTACAACTAAAGCACAAACTCTGCGACTGCGGGCAGTCCCTGACAGAGTGGGAATCATCCCCACACTTAAAGCAATGGAACTGACCTCGGCTCGACTGACCTCCCGACTGATGAGTAGGTCGTGAAGATGCCTGAGACTGGGTCGGTGCTGATCTGGCCCTCTTGGCCTGCGGCTGACCAAACCCTCTGCCATCATCTCTGCGCCCTCTGCGCTGCCTGAAATGAGACTGTCCTGACTGTCTCTGTCCTCCGCCACCCTGACTCTGCGCCTGGGATGGCTGGCTAGCCTCAACCTGCTGACGATCCGGGAACATCTCGGCGTGAGTCGCCTCCGCCCGTAGCGCCCGCCTCTAGGGCTGTCCACTATTCGGTTCAAACCGAACCGAACAGAAAAACCGAACCAAAATTTTTGGTTCGGTTCGGTTTCAACCATTGTAGGTTCGATTCTTTGACCCGAACCGAACCGAAATTTGTATTTCGGTTCGGATTCGGTTCCCGGAATTCGGGAACCGACCCGAACCGAAAACCGAATTAATTAAAAAAATATATATTTTTAATTTTTAACTGAATTAAGTAAATAAGTATTAAATAATTATTTTTAATTTTTAATTTTTAATCAAATTAATTAAAAATTCGGTTTTCGGGTTGAAAACTGAACCGAACCGAATTATTTTGGTTCGGGTTAAATCGGGTTAGGAAATGTTCGGTTCGGGTTCGGGTTCCGATTTGGGTAAAGAAAAAATTTCGGTTTGGGCTTGTTCGGTTCGGTTCGAACCGAATGGACAGCCCTACCCGCCTCAGGACTCTGTCATAGCTCCCAAGCTCGACACTAGCCATCAATCCTTTGATGGAGTTGTTCAGTCCACCGAAGAAGAACTCTGCCCTCCTGCTATCAGAAGACACCAAGTCTGGGACGAACCTCGTGAGTGCATCAAACTCGCTGGCATACTCTACCACTCGCCTCGTCCCCTGACGCAACTGAAGGAACTCCTGCATCTTCTGCCTCGCATAGGTAGCTGGGTAATATTTCTTGAAGAATATCTTCAAGAATCCCTTCCAAGAGATCGCCTTCCCTCTCAGTAGCCTCTACTGCATCTCCCACCAGATCAAAGCCTCTCCAGTGAAGCAGTAAGTCGCCAAACCGACCTGGTCCTCCTCTGGACAGCCCAATACACCAAAGGCCCGCTCCACCTCGCGAACCCACGACTGAGCCACTGCAGGGTCGGTGGTCCCAGCAAAACTGTCGAATTTGCCTCTCCCTAGGCGCAGAAACTGATTCAGGCGGTTCATCTTCCGCCTCTCGAGAGACTCAGGCTGTACTGCGTCATGCCGAGCTACTGGCTTCGGCTGCACCGGTGAATCCTCTGAAGCATCTCCAGCAGACATCTCAGAAGGTGAATCCTCACTATAAGCTGAGTCAGAATCGAACTCAGAATCGAACTGCTGTTGGGGCTCCATCTGCTCGGTCTGTCCTCTCGCTCGACCACCCCGAGCGCTACTCCGGCTGGGCCTACGGCTCGAGCGCGCCCGACGCTGAAACTGAGCCAAAGGGACGTCATCTGCCAAATCTGGCTCGACTCTGGCCGGAACAGGACTAATCCTCTGAGTCTGAGCAGCTTGCCTACCGCCTCGACCTCGACCTCGACCTCGGCGACCACCTCTGAAGGCCGACCTGACACCCGAACTACCTCTAGCATCCATATTTCCTAAAAGGAAAGAACGACTCAGGCTTTTCATTCAACCAACAACCAACATTTAAAATTCAACTTATTATCTTACAGCAAGGTGAAATCTCATCCTTAGACCTAAACACCCAACAATCCTATGGAGGAGGACGATCCTAAGCTATGATACCAAGTTGTTACGCCCCGCCTAGGTTTATCCCTATATAAGGGACCTCACCTAGGAGAAGCGCAACTAGCAACAGATCAACAATCATCAAATGGACTGAATTTAAACTTACAACCAGATTCGAATCAAATGTCCAACCAGATAATAATAAAAGTCCAACAGTCCATAAGAGAACAATAAATTCCAGAGTCTAGCTAAAAATGCAAAGTTCAACTAATAAACTAGGAAACTAAATGCTGTGCGGAAGACGTCTCCTCCTCCTCCAAAACTCTAGCTACCCCAGGAGATAAAGCCGTCATACCTGAGGATCTGAGGCAAAAACAACAAACATCAGCAGAAGGCTGAGTAGGATTTCAACAAGATGCTATGATGTCATGTGTACAACGGAAGATATGATTCAACCATCTACTCGATGCACCTAAACCAATCGACTATGTCAACTATCAACTATATGAGTATGCGTCATAAACTCAATCAAGAGCGTAGTGGACATTGGGTTTCCCCCGCACTCTCGCACCTCGAGAGTGGCACCTCAAGCCCGCTCCAGCTGGAGATGCGACTATCCAACCTGATAGTCCGCCGACGTCTAACACCTCGACGCCGATCACACAACCCGTGTGATAAATAGGTGATCACCGGTGTCACTTGCCCTACACCTTGGGCAATATATATCAACAGTGTCCAGGGCTATCGCCCAAAAGTAGATCAACTATGCATATGTCAACAACTCATCTACTACAACTCAACCAATATAATGCTAATAGTCATGTCCTCATGTATGCATTAAGTAAATAAACAACAGCATAAGACATGCAACGTCTAAACTAGCATCCTCAACTAATATGCATATAACAACATCATGCTGGCAACATGTATCAACAAAATATGCATAAAGAGTTTCAACAACAGTAGATATCAACTTTCATTGGAATAGAACAACAAGATATATTTCGACATAGGGTAACAACCGATCTAGGATGAGATTCACCTTGACAACAACTACAACAACAGAACAACTCGGGTAGAAACCATGGAAACCGAAAAAAAAAAAAAATTCTCGGCCCGACACGCAAAACGAGGCAAAACGAGGCAATAACGCCTACTGATTTCAACATCCGAAAGCCAAACGACAAAACTGACCCCACCAATGGATTCGGGGCGACGAGTAGGTCCAAATTCATATATAATATGATTATTTTGACCCACTATAAAGCCTCTAAAATAATATTTAAATAATAAAGAAATAACCTAAATGACTATTCAATATATCGCTGTTATAGACTTTTGTAACAGTACTATAGCTCCTCGATGCTGCTACAACACCATATGTCAACTTATAACAGTGCTATCTAATCAAAACAGTCAACTATATGAATAACACTGTTATAATCTATGTAACACTGATACAAACATAAAAGATGTTATAAACCACACCTAACATTTCCCCTAATCCTAATTCCTGGTTCGCCAGCGCCGACTACAACTCACCCAGTGCCGACTGCAACTCGTCGCTGCCGCCATCCACTGCATCCGACCACGCGGCCCTCGCCGGAACCCTCGCCCTCCGACGATGACTTGCCGGCGCGACCGATCGAAGGACGGCGACTCCAATATCGCGTCGATCTCAAGGCTCTCGACGGCAGGACGCCACTGTCATGCCGAGCGCCGCATTCGACGGCCATGTCGCCGGCCTGGACAAGCCGCAACTCGGCCGGTGACACCCGCCTGGCAGCGGCGACAATCAGCAATGGAAGAGCACTGCCAGATCGCCGGATCAGGGAACCTCGCCTCGACGTTCCTGGCAGTGACAATTGGAACTCCTCCCGACTGCCGGCCGACGATTAAGGTTACCGACGAAAGATTCAACGACGAGAAAAAGCGAACGAAAAATACAGTACATAATCGCATAAATCTAGTAACATCGCAGAAATCACAAATCGATCGACAACAAGAATCAATCCTAGAATCTCATCCAAACATCACTGGTTACCCTATACGAAAAAGAAAGAAAGCAGGACGTGAATCCTACCGGAATCTCCTCCGAACTCTTATTCACCGGAGATCTTCTCGCCGCCGACGCCCCCAAATCCTCCGACGAACGCTGCTGCTACAGGAACCACCCCCTCTAAATTTAGGGCTCATTTAAATAAGATTTGCACTTTGCAAACCACCCCTCTAAGAAATAAATTCACAAAGAGGTCCAAAATTTTAAGGCATAACACCTTGACATGCTTTAATTTTCTTTTTTACATAAGAAATTTAGGTTGCCATTAATCAAGATTTATATGCTGAATTATTTTGTTAGTGAACACAACCTTCTTAATTTATTTGCTCTGCATTGGTTTTCCAGAATATGGAGAACCTTATAGGGATGCACTGTTGCTTACCCTTTGAAAAATGGTGGGAACTGCGAAATTCTTCAGTATTGATTGGTGTTTTCCAGCTGCCAATCTATCTCTTCCGCTACTGTAAAGTTTAGGATTCAATGTGTAATCTAATAATTATATTTACTATAATCCCTCCACAAGTTTAGGATTCATCTAAGAATTCAACAGTATGATGTAGTAGATGTATTATATTAATTGAGTAGAGAGTTATGCTTACGGAGAATGATTAGGTTGATATTTTTTGTGCTTTTGGTAACAAGCTTTGTGTCTTCATGTTATAACTCCTGTGCTGATTGTTGGGGCATTGGAGGAAGATAAATGGGGCAAACAGGTTATATATTTTGCTCAGGATAATGCTTATTTTACTTTTATACCTTTCAAAGCACCAAATAATGTAATAATCAATATAAATGGAAGACTATGAAAGCTAAGATCTACCAAAAGGATTCAGTCTCTGATAAGTAGCAGCAGTTTATTCTGAGTGGAGAGGGAGAATGATGGTTGTGTAATGGATGCAATTAATTAAGCTCGCCCACATGTCAATTCCTACATAAGAGACCTATATCTAGGCATAGCTCAAAAAACTAGGTTCACTCGAAAGTATTATGGACACACTACATGTGGAAAGACGAATGGAGTTCTTGTCGCTGGATGTCTTCATCAAAATTATGCAGTGAATATAGTTGTATATATCATGTGGTTGGATACAACACATTTCAATTCAAGCATGTCTCCTTTGCAAGAACCATCAGAGCTAGTGCAATTGTTACACTGATTTCAGAATTTTTTTCATCTTAAATATGTAAGATACACATGTTGCTACTTTAAAAGCGGGCCAACATGGACATTACCCTCTCTATTGGTATTTTGTCCTAGCTACACCTATGCAAAAAACAAGAGCTACATTCTAAAATAATCATATGGGTCGTCGTAGTTCACAAGACTCCTACCATGAGGACCGGAGAGGATAATGCATGCAATCTTTAATCTTATACTTGCAAGTAAGAGATGGTTTGTCAACTTGGATCATCCAGGTTGAAAAGTTATAACATTATTGTTGCATCAAGGCCTGCCTCATCTTAAGTTTAGTTCAAAGTTTCAAGTAGCTGCAGGAAGTATTTAAAAGCTGCTGACTGAAATTATGTGCTATTGCTAGCTACAATCATATGTTTGTTCTCTTTGTTTCAGATTACAAACATGCCGGCTTCAATGCAATCCCAGTTGCCGCGGATGCAGGTATATCTTATTGATATGTATCTTTATATAGTTTTCTCTTTGGGTTTTTATTTTTAATGTTTTTTCTATCATTTTCTCAAAGTTAAATGTGTATTGTCTGGATCTCCTACTATTAGTGTTGCAAAATTTGATTATGCAACGTCAATATTATATAGTAATTACTCACAAGGTTATGCAGCTTCAATATTCATTGTTATTGTATATATAATCTGTGTGCAACTGTGCACATAAGGACCTTGCAAATAATTGAATATATGATTCTGCAAGGGACTTATTACTTGTACAGTTTTAACTGATACTGCTTTAATACTATTTTGGTACTAGTATATATGATTTATGGATAATATTCAAACAATGGATGCCTTTACAAGTACCTTTAAGTAAGTTTGAATTCATATAAACTACATGCTGCAGTATTTTGATATAAACAGGAAATATATTTATCTGTTAGTAATTTAGACTTGATTGGACATGTTTTACTTTGTCAAATATTAATAATTTACTTTATCAAACATGTAATATATGATTCCTGACATCCAACGATCTATTAACTTCTAGTTTATTTCCTTGCATTTTCTTTGGTTTGCCTATATCAAGGCTAGCATTATATTTCGGCATTTTTTTACTATTTTGTATCAATATTTCTAACTTACAAATTTATTTATCTCCCTCTTAATTTCAATCAATATGGGTGTTCTCAGGTAATATGAAGCATAATTGAGCATGTTTTAGATGATACGTGAAAATATGGGTGATGTATTGCTACTTGGTGAATGACTGCATGGACTATGCTTCGCCCTATTTTGATTTACTTCTTCAGTTGCTATGGTGGTGTTAATTTATTTTCTTTATTGTATTTTTTAGATGAGATTGTGCTACTTGTTTACTTCCAGCTCAGTTTAGTTGCTATTAGTTATATCCAAATTAATATCTACAGATACTCTGTTCAATTTAATTTCTATTTTATGCTTATAACAGTAATCTTCCCTATTTATTTATTTTTTTCTATTTTCTTAGTTTGGTCTAACTGGTGGGCATCCTCAAAGAAATCTCCAATCCCAGATGCTGAATGATCAGAGTAAGGATTAGATCCTTTGGTTTGGTGAAATTGTTATATACATGATACTGGAAGCACTACTTCATTTTTTAGTTAAGATCTCTTTCAATTTTTTTCTCTCAAAAGTTTCCAGAGAATGTTAGAAGACAGATTATATTAACTAAATACTTGTCACTGGTCTTTCTTGCTGAAATCACTAGAGCATTTTATTATAGTTATTCACTTATTCTTCTATATTATTTGCGACCTACTGGAAACATCATTTGCTTTTTAGATAAGTGTTTCCAGAATTTGTTTCTTTCAAGATTTACGGGAGAATGTCGAAAATAAAAATATCATTGCCAAGATATTTATTATTCATTCCTTGTTGAAAGTAATAGAGTGTGATAGCACACTATTCTCCTATGTTGATATTGCAATCTAGTGTATATCATGTGAATTATCACAAATGTTTGGCTTTTGTGACTTTTCATAACTTCATTGCAGATATGTTGCTAATTGGGTGAAAGCAGATCCAATATGGAATACATAATGGAGAAACCACACCCACAGCCGCTTTAATCAATTGACGTAAATTTAAGTACAAGTAGAAGCAGGATAGCAGATTTTAAATTTTGTGACCATATTTGGAAAAAATAAGATCAATGCATATGAGGTACTTGATGAACAGAGGTTATAATGAGATTTTAGGAAGATAAAATATGTAAATATTGCATTTATAAAGCATACAATCAACAGAGGTTCCAGTCGTTGTCGATGGTGCTTCGACAACAGCTCGTCGCCACGACTGTCGACGAACTCGTGGCCAGCTACGAACTGGTGGAGCGAGCGGGGTTCGAGTGGAGCAAAGTGAATCATACGTAAAAATAAAATATCTAAATAAAAATTATTTTTTAATTTAAGTTTGCAAGTCACATCACATGGTTAGCGAGATAGGTGACTAAATTTTGACGGAGAAATGTATTTGATACAAATCTAAAAATTCAAAATATAATTTGGTAAAATAAAAATTTTGGATAAATTTAAAATAAAATCTAAAATTCATGATGTATATAGGTAATTACCCTTTGGAATTTAACTTAATAGTTTTATTACATAGCATACAGGAAGCTCTATAGGTTGACATAACAATCAACCTATAGTGACCAAAAATTGACATAATCGTGTGTATAAATGTATGAGTTGATATAGAGGCCTAGCAAAATTTAGTTCGACACGGGCTCGACACAATAAAATCGTGCTCGAGCCAACCCTTATCATGTTGGGTCGTTATCGAGCCGGCCGATAATATATTTTTTAGACTCTAAGATTATGTTTGGATTGAGGGTTGAGGAGGACTTTAAAGAGGGAGGGGTTTGGAGGGGTTCAAAACATTCTATTTAGATAACTTTTTTTGAGGGCGGAGGAGGAATTTGGAAAGGTTTGAAACACCTTCAAATCCTTCCTAGAACCTATTTTCAAAATCACCCATATTGGGGATTTTTGGAGAAGTTGGAATGATTAATAAACAAATAAAGTTAAATTACAAAAAAATCCATGAAACAAAAAAAAAATATTATTATAAATGATGACATAATGATCTACCAAATCTTTCTAAACCCTTTCAAATCTCTTATGAAATCTATCCAAATAAATTTTTTTAAACCCTTTAAAAAACCTTCAAATCCCTCCCCCTCCAAACCCTCTCAAATCCTCTCAAAACCTCACAAATCCTCCCAAACCCCTACCCCTCTTAAGATCTCTTTTTTATCATAAAAATATTTATAAATTAAAATTATTTTTAATTTTTTTAAAAAAAAATTCTGCCGAAGTCTTTGATAAGTTAAAGACTTTGGCCGAGGGTAAAATGAGTATTCTGAATATTACTTTTCGAATTTGAGAATTTCCACCGCAAAAATGGGATTTGAGAATTCCTGCTTCCCAAAATTTGGATTTGGGAAATCGCTGAATAAAAACGTCAAACCATATTTGTTAAAACGGTTAATTTCACAAACAACACTTGGATTTAGCATCAATTACTTGAATTATTTCTCATTATTTGAAAATGAATCAAGCCGGTTAGCACTTTTTTTTTCAAAGATAATGAGTTCATTTATAAATACAATCAAATACAAAATTGGATAAACATCCAATATCACTTTCACACACGGAAAGATATTACAAGCCACACAAAGTGGAAAATCCACACAAAGGGGACCTTACTGGGGTTCGAACCCCAAATCTCTAAGAAACTTATAAGATGTTGTCATCCAAAAACATATGTAGAGACATGATTAATAGGATCATCATGAAACAACATAGTGTGTGAGATTCTATCATTCAAAACAGAGGAGGGACACGATTAATTAAGTAACAAGTTGTAAGCACGACATCCCCCCAAAAATGAAGTGGAACATACATATGAATGAGTAAGGTCCTGGCTATTTCAATCAAATGACGATTTTTACGTTTAACTACTCCATTTTGTTGTGGAGTATTGACATGTTGTTTGATGTAAAATTCCCTGTCGTGCCAATAACTCTTGAAACTGATAGGACAAATATTCACGGACATTATCACTACACAAGACATGAATGGTTTTACCAAATTGAGTTTTTATCTCAGCATAAAATTTTTAAAAAATGAAAAACAATTATGAACAATTTTTTATTAGAAATACCTAAGTACAACGAGAGTAGTCATCAATAAAGGTAACAAAATATTAAAAGCCAAGATTAGAACTGACACGGCTCGGTCCCCAAATATCTGAATGGATAAGAAAAAAAAGAGACTCACATTTTTTATTGACACTACTAGAAAATGAAATACGAGTATGCTTCCCTTTTTGACACGATTCGCATTCTAAGGATTTCAGACTTGACAGATATGAAACCATCTTCTGAAATTTTGGAAGACTAGGATGTCCAAGATGACTATGAATGACGTTTGGTGAGTCTATTAAGGAGCATGCCAGTTAGCACTTAGCAACCCGTGTTTCATTTAAATCATTCTTCTTCGAATTAAAAAATATATACATTGTACAATTAACTAAGCTGTCACCCTATCTATCCTTTCAATTTAACTCTTATAAATCTTTTTCATGAAAAAAAGCTAAATCTTTTTATTAATTAACTTAAGCCTTTTATATATTAATGAATAAATCAATATAACGGGACAAGTGAAGTTACTGGGTGATACAAGTCAGAAAAAAATATAATCAAAAAATGATCTGAATGTAGCAGGTGTTGAATGGATGTCAAATGTGATCTGGTATATAATTCGATGAGTTAAGGCTAAATAAAGAGTGAAGAGTAAAATTGACCCTTGTAGAAATTTGAACTGCCTGCTATGTTTAGTAATTTTCCCATCAAAGAGTTGGTGCAAAGCATCTTTTATTGGCATAACACCTAAATTTGAGAGTACATTCCTAAAATGCTTTTAACCCTCAAAAAACATTTTAAAAGAAAATAGTGTTTGGTAAATGGAATGCACTATATTATCAGGATCTTATAAAAAACTTAACTGGTTTTTTTTCTTTTTCTTAAGAACATTTTATTTTTTTTATTGAAATGACGATAAGTATAAAAGATAATGAACATTATACATTCCTTTAAAACACATTTATATAAAGTTAGTAAAAATGTTGTAAATATAACTAGTAGATAAAATTTTCTAAAATAAATTTAATGTTTTATTTAAAAATACAACAAAGTTGTACTTACACAGTTAAATGATTATCAAAATACTAATACAAATTAATGTGTAATACATTAACAGCAATTATAACCTCAGCATAAAAAATTCTACATATACATACCACCTGCAACAGACAGGGCCTCCTGTAGATTATGTTGCTCTATAGGAATAGAAATCAAATCGACATGAAGAAACAAGAAAAAAAACATGGCAGCATACAATCCTTGAATAGCACAATCTGAAAGAAATTCATTGGATAGCATAATCTGAAAGAAATTTGAACAAGTTCTCCTAAAAGTCTCATATCTGGGAAGATCTGCTCAGTAAGGCTGTATAAAGCATCTCACAAGTTGTTTAGCAAAAAACAATCAGATCAGTGTCCTATACCTAAAAATTTACAATGCAATGCTGAGGCTGCAGACTCCTGAGATCTCAGATGTTACATGCACCGGAAATGTATTTTTATTATCCAATTTGGTTAAATCCCATTAAAGTATCATGGTCAATATGATACTTGGTGGAGAATTTGGAGTACAAAACAAGGGCCGCTGGTTTCTATTGACAATATATAGAAGAGATTATTGAAATAGATAGGCTACAAGTTCATTTTCTTGGGAATTCTTGGAGTTTCATTGCTGGCAGAGATAGAAATAGCTTTCTTCGGTTAGAGAGTGTTAGCTTTGATGAGCCTCCAAGCTGTTGTTTTTCCACACTACTGTTGATTCTGTTGTCTCTGTTGAGGAAAGTTTGGATTCTGTGTTGCATTTGGAAGGTTCACCATGCCAGGTTGCAGGTTCTGAGTGTTAGTAGGGATGTTTCCGTATCCACCTTGTTGCTGCTGTAGATTTGCTACCATACTAGCAGGGTTTGAGCCGCCCATGCCAAACACTGCAAGAAGAACAAATGAAAACCATCCATAGTTAGTTAAAAGAAAACTCATTACTTCGATGTCAGGCATAAAAAGTAGTGCAATTCTAAAAAGTAGTGCAATTCTCATTTGAACTACATTTCTCATCATCCTTTGTGCAAAAACAATATTAGTGCATAAATCTACAAACAAAGACCAGCAACATGCAATTCTGTCAATTATTACCTTGTTTTTTTCATGCTATAAAAACCATCCCAATTACATATAAGTTCATTGTCTCTTTTATTTCAATACCAGCAGATAAAAGATATCAGCACAATTACATTCATGATTCTAACCGCCATCTCTTTGCAACCATAAACTATTTTACCATCTCTTAGCATTCCAACACTATTCAGGTTGTCATGACACGCTTGACATGTAAACATTTTCCAAAATGTTCTCAGACAGAGCAATATCCATTATTACTTTCCGGAATGGGTCTTCATATCATGATAAAGCATTTCAGCTGTACAAATAGATGCATTCATTTAGTTGCTACTTGTTATTAGTTCTCATCTGCATCAGATGTAAATGCTTATAATGATGCATGTTCCACTTAATTGTTCGGTCTTTTAAGTGAAATACATGTAGCACTTATATTGTACTATAAAAGAAATACGGTATACTATATATGCCAAAATTATATAAATTGTGCTACACATTTCTGTATTTGTACTATACAGGAAACTAAAAAGTGGGCCTGATCCGGAGGATGACCTTGACGCCAGCCCTCCTCCGGAGCCTTCGTCGGAGTCGGCCCCTCGGCCAGACTCTTCGCCGCCTCCCCCCTGCTTACCTCTCCGTCATCATCGTCGGCGATGGTGCCGGTGGACGGTGAAGGTGTCGTCTCCATCAAGGTTGCTGGGCCGCGCTCGGCTCCCGAGGACGATCGTCCTGCTGTTGGCAGAGCGTATCACTTGGCAGACCTGCATGATCGGCGTATCCGCTCTGCCACCTTCCCGATCAGGATCTCCTCCTCTCCCCTTTCGGCGTCTGCAAGCCTGGCATGCCATCTTCTTGCTTATTCCGCTCGATACTGGTGCACTGATTGTACATCGGAACTCTGCGATGTCAGCAGGTTTCATTCATTTCCATCTGCTTCTACATTGGACTTATTATGCAGGTTGCTCTCATATTGGGTTGGTGGTTCTCATATTCGTTTGGGCCCACCTGGGCCTTCAGTGGACAATATGATATATATGGCTATTAGGGGAGAGGGCCTTCTATCTATCGGGCACACGGGTTCTGCTTGTTCCCATTTGATGATATCCGATCCGTCTTCAAATGTCAGATCTCCTACCTCCATGTCAGATCCTGTCTTAACCCATGTACCGAGCTCCCCTAGCTCATCTCGATTCAAGAAGGTATACTCCAAGATGATCCGTAGAGGGCCCCGTTATGTGGTTCGTCGGAGCTGCCGATTGCGGTCCACTTACCTATCCTCTACCTCCTGCACGCAGAGAGCAGAGCATCGAAAAGCCCTCCTTAATGAAGTTCATGCCGGTGCCGGAGGCCGTGGCTCCTCCTCAGCCCTCCCTTCTTCCCCTTCTTCTTCTTTTCACGATTCTGGATCTCCTCTCGGCAGCCATCTTATATCCGCGGTTACCTCGTCTGCGGAGCTATCTCTTCTAGCGAATATTGAAACTCTGGGCTTTAGCTTGGCTGCTCCTGCATCTGTGGTCCTTTCGGCGATCGCGGACTCTTCTTTGAATGGTGCACCTGGGCGTAATAGATGATGCTATATGTTCTACCGGAGATTGTGATCTTTTTATTTTCCATGACTTCAAATTTCTCAGCATTATTTTGGAACGTCTGTGGATTAAATCGCAGCGCTAAGCAATATATGGTAAAGTGTTGTGTAATGGAAGGGAAATGCTCGGTAGTTGCTTTACAAGAGACTAAGCTGGCCAATATATCCTCCTCTTGCGCCAAGCAGCTTACTGGCTTCCGCCATCCGGGCTTCATTGTCGCCGATGCAGTCGGGCTTTCCGACGGGCAAATACTTATATGGGAGGAATCATTGTGGACCCCATTGTCGTCACGTGTCGGTGATCACTATCTGATGGTCAAACTTGAGCAGCGCCGCTCAAATCAGACATTGGTTTTCATTAGCATATATGGTCCTCGCCGGGCGGGTAGAAGAGCTTTCTTTTCTGATCTGGGTGCTCTACTGTCCGACCCATCAGCTCGTTATATTATTGGTGGTGACTTCAACGTGACGCGCTTCCATCATGAGCGTCGTAACTGTCACGGCTCCGCCTCCGACTCAGCCTTGCTCTCCAAGCTCATTGTTGATTTTGAATTGATCGATCTACCGATCTCTGGCCGCCAATTCACTTGGTCGAATAATCAACCTTCTCCCCGCCTTGCTCGGCTGGACCGCGTATTAATTTCTTTGCCTACTTCTATTTCTCTCTCCTTGGCTGCTGTTATCGGCGGAGAAAGAAGGCTATCGGACCACAACGCTCTCCTCTTCCGAGCCGGTATTCCCTTCTCCCATAATGGGCGATGGTTCCGACTTGAAAATTGGTGGCTAAGCAAGGCTTATTTTCGGCGAATTATAATGCAGCATGGTCGGAGCCTCCTTCTTCCTCCTCAGCTTGCTCTTCCTGGATTTCTCGCTGGAAACGGCTCCGTAGCACTATATTGCAATGGTCTGCCATAAACAAAAAAGAAAATAAAATAAAAAAGATCTCTCTTGAGGCCGAAATTGACCATCTCAACAGTAAGGCGGAGTTGATGGACCTCTCTCATCAGGAATTTCTTCTGCTGAAATCTCACAAGTCCGAATTAAATGACTTCTACCATGATGAGGCTGCATATTGGCGTCAACGTGCTAAAATTCGTTGGATGAAAGATGGCGATCAAAATTCAAGATTTTATCATCAATGGGCTTCTATTAAGAAAAGAAAAAATTGGATCCATCACATTATGACTGAGTCTGGAATTTTATATGGCTCAAACGAGATTACAGAGACATTTCGTGCCCATTTCAAAAACTTGCTCGGTCACTATAGTAAGCCCTTACTGAAGCTCAACTGGTCATTGATTGCGATGCCGACATTACCTGAGACGGCTGGCTTGGTCATGGACTCACCTTTCACTGTATCTGAGATCAAGGCTGCTATTCAAGATCTTGGTCGAAATAAAGCGGCAGGCCCCGATGGCCTCTCCTCCGAATTTTTTCTTGTTTTATGGGAGACTTTGAGGCTCGATCTCTATAGCATTTTCCTTGGAATTTATCACAAACCTGAGTTATTAAGAAGATTCAATTCGGGCTTCATAGTATTGATCCCGAAGTTTGATGGAGCTTCTCATATATCTGACTATAGACCTATCAGCCTGGAGTCGATGATTGTTCGTATATTTTCCAAGATCCTCTCCACCCGACTGAAACCATTCATTCACTGCTTGGTTAGTGGCAATCAAAATGCATTCATGGCTCACCGTAGCACTCTTGACTGCTTCATGGGGGTCCACGAAACGGTATGGGGCTGTCATCAATCTCATGAAGATGGAATCCTCCTTAAAATCGACTTTGCGAAAGCATTTGACTCGATAGGTTGGAGTTTCATTATGGATATGCTTGAGGCTCGCGGTTTCTCGCAAATATGGCGCTTATGGATCAAGCATATATTGGAGACAGAATCCACTATCATTGTTAACGGTCTCAGGAGTCTTCCATTTCGCCACAAATCCGGTGTGAGACAGGGTAATCCCCTTTCTCCATTCCTTTTCATACTCGCCTCTGATTGTCTCTCTCGGCTTCTGGCCTCTGCTGCTCAGAACAATCTCATTCAGGGGGTTCTTCATCAACAGATCCAGGGTGGAATCCATCACTTCTTATTTGCGGACGATCTGATTATATTCTGTTCAAACTCGGCGTCCTTCCTAGAAAATCTTCGATTATTATTGAGATGTTTTGATCTTGCTTCTAGCCTTCACATTAACCCAGACAAATCCACTGTTACCCAGTCTCCTTGGTGGTCTCCCCGTGGCCGAACAAGTGGCCTCTTTCATGGGATGCCACGCCGCTGAATTCCCGCTTCGCTACCTAGGCCTTCCATTGAAGGTGGGCCGGCCTACCAGATCTGATTGGTATAATTTGATTACCAAGTTGGATGCAAAGCTAAACTCCTGGCAAGGTCGACTTCTTTCTCGAGGGGGGCGTTTAACACTCATAAATAGCTCGGTTACAAGCACCTCAGCATATCTGCTCTCCATCTTTAAAGCACCGGCTTGGGTTCTTAAGGAAATTGACTCTAGGCACCGTGCTTTTTTTTGGACTAGCTCTCTTGGTCGTTCGCCTGCTGGTAAATCTCTGGTTCGATGGGATCATCTTACTTGCTCTCGCAATGAGGGAGGCCTCGGTATTCTTGATATCCATGCCCATAATTGCGCCCGTTTAGGTGGCTGGATATGGAAGATCATTCAAAGTGCAGATTTATGCTGGGTTCAAATTATGGAGAGATTATCGCTCATGGAGCAGCTCTTCTTTTTATCGTAATGCCTCCCCAATTTGGCGTGATATGATCCCCTTTCTTGAGTTGATCAGATTGGGTACTTCCATTAAGGTTGGGGCCGGTCATCGGGTGAGCCTATGGACTGATCCTTGGCTCGATGGATACTGCCCTATGATCAAATTTCCTAATCTTTATTCCTTCTCAACGAACCGGAGCTGCTCTATATTCGAAGCCAGAAACACACTTGAAGATGGCACATTCGATGGCTGGAACTTATCCTTCACCTACCCTGTAGATGCGGAGTCCCTTTCCCATTTTATAGAAGATTTAAATAGGCTTTGCTTATCGTCGGCAGATGATTGTATCGGCTGGAGATGGTCTTCTGACGGCATATATTCCACCAGCAGTATATATCGAATCCTCACCATCCGCGGGATCACTTCACACTCATCTGCGATTCTATGGAGACTTAAACTTCCGCCAAAAATCTCCACATTTGGGTGGTTATGGATGCAGAACAGGTTGCTGACTCGCGATCGCGTTGCAAAATGGTGTATAGTATTGGATGAAGACTGCCCTCTCTGTTCTGGGATCAAAGAATCACATCTTCATCTTTTCTCAGAATGCAATTTCACTTCAGCTGGATGGACTTTTTTCCTTTCGGGTTTACATATTCCGTTCTTCCATACCTTCACACCCGCTCAATGCTCTAGAAACTGCTCGAGTTCATCCCTCTTCCGAGACAAACTGAAGCTAACTCTGATATGGTGTTGGTTCATATGGTTCGAACGCAACTCGCTTCGAAGAGCGACGATCTTCCCCTCAATCATTGGCTACTGCGGCTGCAAGTTACCTTGATTGTTGTATCAAATGTCTTTCATGACATTAGGTTGTAGGCCTATGGCCATACTATATTTATCGATTTTAGACTTACTTTTATCACTTCTCCCCCTCATCTGTAATCTTTTCAACTCTCTTGAATAAGATTTCAGGTATTCAAAGTTCAAAAAAAAAAAATATTATTCCTCATGAATGGGAAACTATTCAATACCTCAACCCAAGGAATAATATTCCCTACCTATTCGTTATGGCATTTTCCAAAATTGTCGTCCAATATTTATAATAATTAATTATTAAATTAATTTACATTAATCCATTTTTTTATCATGCTGTTATTAATTATAATAAATTACAATACAAGTTATTATATTGTTAAGAAGGATATTTTGATCATTTTACTCTATATTCCTAGTCTATTCCTTATGCTAACTAAACAAGCTAATACAATTGTTTGTGTATTCCTAATATCAACCAAACAAACAAGGTATTGCTATTCCTTATCTCGTGTTACTTATCTATTTCTGTTTCTTATGATTTCATTCCACCCAACCAAATACACCCTAAATCTAGCATGTTTAACATAATACAGAAGTTCTGAGCCATTGCCTTGAAACTTGAAGTCACAATATAACTTCATATAAAAAACTCATACCATTTAATATATTTTCGGGTTTCACAAGAACAATATTGAAAGTTTGATTGTTGATTTCAAAATTCCAAAGGTTGATCCGAATCTCATCTGCAGATATGAAAGTCTCACCATCGCTGAGTCAAAAGAAAGTAAATCAACAGTTTGTTTCACCAAAGTTCAAGACACAAAGTGGAGTTTCCATCATATGTAGCCAATAATACCAAATATTGAAGTATAAATCACAATTTTTTATATAAAAACAGAGCAGGCAAAGTTGACATTGTAATTAATAATCAGAGGATCCACTTTTCTTCTGAAATAACAAAATACTGATACAGATAAAGCAAAAACAAAATTGCCAACACAGAGACTTTAAGCTTCCAAAAATTCCAAGGGAAAGCAAGAGAAATTTTGTCCTAAAGCATATAAGATTTCATATTTGTTTCTTCTAGAAAACATATAACCAGTTTAAAGTTCAACTACAGTAAAGGACGCCAACGTGTAGGGAGCAACAAAAACTGTCAGCCAAGTGAAGGGAGCACTTGCTGGATATAATGGCATTCTCCTGAGGTTAATGAAATTGGGACATTCTTGGATGCAAACACAGAATCAAAAATATCTTCAAAAAAATGATATCTATTCAACTGTGATAACAACCTACAGATTGGGAATATGTTCAACTATGATATATTTGTTTGTTTGCTATTCCTGGTTTTTATGTTTTCATACTTCCTTTTCATATCTAATGAAAAAGGTTGAGCCTATTTTAGCTTTGCTTTCCTCGGATAAAACAAAGTAATAAGAAATACAAATCATTTTAAATTGGATGTAACAAAACTCAATGTCTTACAACAAATGTCAACAACCACCAAATTTGAATACTACTTATATAATGGAGAGGAATCCCTTAATATTTTGCATCAACTTAACCGTTCAACAGACTGATAGATTGACTTTCCTAGTTTTCTTTGTATATTTATCTTATTGTATCTTTTTTCCCTACACATCCTTTTCCCTTACTGAACCACAGGTGAATTCATTTTCAGTAAAAAAACAAAAAAACTTATATAACCACGGTCATATCTAGAGACACAATTTTTTATATTTTTATCAAGATCTTGGATGTAAAATGTTCACAATGTCTTATTGATTTCATCCACATCTTTTTTATATTTATCTTATTGTATCTTTACATCATTTTCTCTTACTGAATCACAGGTAAATTCATTTACATTAAAAAAACTTGTACAACCACTTGTTCATATTTAGAAACACATTCTTATATTCTTTCAATCAAGAGTTTGGATGTAAAATATTCAAATTAAGAAATATAGCAGGAGAGTCACTGTTCAAATTAAGTACTGTTGCTTACATTCTAGTTAGAATTTGGTCATTTCCACATGTCCACTCCTCTTTATTGTAAGACATCAAAAATAGAAACATCTCATATACTCCCATAAAAACTGATTCATTGTACAAAAAGAAGTGCTTTGTGTACAATAACTAAATGGATAATATGAAAAAGAATATTATACAAGTTTTGGCACAAAGCAAACAAAACATATAAGAAATGGAACAAGCAACTAGAACCTTAATAGAACTAAGTTATAGGACTCACCTGTTATTTGAAATGGAATTAATGCCAAAAGAATGAGCATTAGCATATACCCTACGACATGTAACCATGGGAACTGCACGTTGGCCTGTCTCCTGTGTATACAAATAAAATACACAATGACGATTACTCATTGACTTAACAATCTTCACTTCATCAAACTAACATTACACAATGGAATGAAAAAGAAAAGAATACCATCAGCAAATTAAATGTTGGAGAAAATATCAGGCATGCAAATGAGTTATGCCAGTTAGCTATGGCAAGCTAGTCAATTTATTGAATGGATGTACTTCCAAATGTGTTTCTTAGACTATGCATCTAGGTTGATAATCAGTTATTGTATGACGAATATGGGTTAAGTACAACTACCACTGGCAAACATAGTGATGGAAACCCTCCAGGAGGGGAGCACAAATAATTATATGGCCTTCCAGAACATCCTCCAGGATTATGCATACTTGTGCTAGCAACACAATCATTTTGTACATCATTTAAAGCATTCACATTCATCTGAGAAACCTTCTTCACTTTTTTTTCTTGCACCTGGACAGGTTCAAACGCAACGAGTATTAAAGCATAACAGGATATAAAATGAAATTCTTTGCAGGAAGCATGGAAATTAAGAAATAATTCTACTTTGTACATATGTATTTTTCTCTGTAACAATCAATCCAGTTGTGCATAATATTATTATAAAGGGGAAAGGATCAAATCAGATTAGCAGTTTATTTTATATAAATCAAAAAGTTGTTATCACCAATATGCAGAGCAAGAACTAAAGATGACGACATTAGCCAAAATGAGGATAAAGTCTACCTTCCAGTGCTTAATTGTCTTGTCATTAGTAGAAAGAAGAAAAAGAGTGTGATTTGCTGTTTGACACCATTTAATCTTCTTGATCCCTTCAGGTATGTCCATGTTCGTGGTAAAGTCAACCTGGAGTGATAATCAACATCATAATTATTACTAATATTGAGAGGGCCATATTTCAGTAACTCAGTTAGTTGCTAAGTTGTCAACCAAAACTAAGTACCTCAAACTCATGACTGTAGAATTTAGCTTTTTCTAAATACATAGATTGCCTGCTAATTGGATATTCTTGATTCTCCAGATCCTTTCTGTAACCATGCTGCAGAGCGAATACACAGAAAAAATAAAAATGAAAGAAGGCATAATAAGAGTAAAAGACACAATAGAGGCAATAAGGGCATTGAACTTACATTCCTAGCGTCTCTCCTTTCAAACAATACAACAATTCCTCCTTTATCTCCAGCAGCGAGATGGTCTCCATATTTATCAAATTCAATGGCTGAGTAAAGTAGTAAACATCATCTGCAACAGAGAAACAAGAAAACAATACATGAGACCTAAAAAAGACGAAAGACGAAGTAGAGTAGAACCACAACAAGGAAAAATGTTCAAAAGATCATGAATCAAGTTATAAAAAAAAAGTAAAAAAGAAAAAGTTACCATGCAAGCAATAGAAGGAAGATAGAGCCACCTCTTCAACAATTCAGGGGCAAGAGAACTTGATGGGTGAATAACCACCCATCTGACCATTACTCATGAATAACTCCTAATAACAATTGCATCTTACCTGTGATCACGCCTTGCCTTAGTAATATGCTTCATCAAGGAAGCAAATGAAATTACATCAACTTTCTTGTCATGTAGTGCATGCTTACAATAATGAGGAAGGACTGCCCTTATGCCCAATGCCTTCTTTATGTGAAGCGTGTAAAGGGAAATGGTCACAGATGTCATAGTTACATAAGGTGAATCGATTAGAACTAATGGGGGACAAGGATAGAACAAGACCTAAAAGGTTCCGTCTAACCAAAAGAGTAGACCTCCATGGCAAAGGGTAAATTGAGGCCTCTAAATTTCTCTTATAATTCAGGTAAATCAAACTTAATAAGCTTACTTGGCACATGACACCACAACTAGCCATTATATATGTGGTCTTCTATGATATATTTCCAAAAAATGTTATTAAGAGTTTTACAGCTAGTGCTTGGAGGATACATCATGAGAAGAAAAGAGAAAAATTCCTAACTTCTTAGTCAAGGTTGGCATTGGCAATGATGACCATGCAAAAGGACTAGCAAGCTATGGGGACTCAGCCTTGTGCTGACCATGAAAAGTTTTTCCTATTTTTCACTTTGCCTATTATTTATAGATTTTAAGCCAACTGTTAACTTTTATCAGTAAAAGCTTACAGTTAAGAAAATACTCAGGAATATATCTAGTTCATCTTATTATATTTCATAAATAACATCATAGACGGTTGTATCTAGTTTAGGGATAACCTTGTTCATGTCAGCTGGCCATTAAACAATATAACATAAAAAACAAAAACTATTTACACACAAACTATACTAAAAAAAGAAGAAAAATAACTTCTATTAAAATAAGAACCTTATTTTCCAATAATCTTCACA
The DNA here is from genome assembly GCA_034359265.1 of Canna indica. Classification (NCBI taxonomy): domain Eukaryota; kingdom Viridiplantae; phylum Streptophyta; class Magnoliopsida; order Zingiberales; family Cannaceae; genus Canna; species Canna indica. Next base: position 72,747,424 of record CP136896.1, read on the forward strand.
TCAACACTCCTATGCTCCATGGATATAACTAATCGACATGGAAGAGCAGGGTGTTTCTTTCCATAGGACATGCCTACCCTTTGCGTCAACTCCTAGATTAAGACTGACTGACTGAGAACTGACTATGGTCTGAGATAGTAACACAAGCAAGAGTTCTGAACAATTGAAGCTATATCAAGTTAGCATCCTCAAATTAACAACTAAAGATACAGTAAGTTCTTTATTTTTTCATCATACCTTTAAATATGCTGCCAAACAGTTTTCTTCAAAATTCTAAATAATATAGGACTTAAGAAGGGGTCAGATAACAGACCTCCATTTGGCAAGGAACTGATGCATTTCATTTAAGGGAGGCATAAGAAATGAATGCTATCATGTAATCCATGTCTTAGGAACAAAATAAGTGAAGAACATAACTTCTTCTCTTAGCTAACTATTAACATTGTGCTTGGAGGTGTAAAATATCTGTATTTCGTTTTGCGTTATATATATAAAACTTGTAGTTGCACTTGTGTGTAGATGAGAATTTAAACAACAAAATACATGATATGGTTCTTCAGTTTTATATCCACACTGTCTGTGTTCCAACTCATACAGATATCACCTTTTTGGTAACAAAGCTCAAAAGAGTTTGCTCAATAGTCAAACAAATTGTTGACAACCCACCATATGACGGTGACAAGTGAAACTCCTGTTCTTCATGGGATAAATGGAAAGACTGTAAACTAAAAGATGTCAAACAAGTAAAATGCTAAAAAATAAATCCATGAAGGATGTCGAGCAGTATAATAATAAGAAAAAAGGAAGGAAGAACATAGTTATAATCCATAGGAATAAGTATGTACCAACCTTTCTGTCCTTCATAAATGAGATGGAAAGATTGGTAACTAAAAGATTTTTTTGAAGAAAAAGCATATTTGTATTCATTCAAGAGATATGAAGGATACAAGCCAAAGGTAGTGAGGGAAAAATAAAAGGAAAAAGTTAAGAGACACAAGTCATAGTTTCTAGAATCAACAAAGAAGACTCATGAAATTTGCAGCTTCAATAAAATCTTAACTAAAAGATGACAAACAACAGCTACAATGCTAGAAAAGAAACCTTGAAGGAAAAGAAAGACGAACATCTTCGTAAGTTTGTAATCCAATAGAAGTAACTAATAATGCCAATCTTTTTCTTAAGGCAGAACTGTCTCAATCTTTTTCTCCTCCATAAAAGGACCTTAATTATATTGCATTCGTCCAGGTAACCCTAGAAAGGCAGTCCTAACATAAAACCGCAACCAACCCTAAGTTTGCTCAGCACCATGAAGAATCGATCGAACAGAGTGGGAGAAAAGACTGTACCTTCACTAAACTCATCCCCCGGGTTTGGCTCCGATATCGCCTGTGAGAATTGCCATTCGAGAGGAGGTGGCGGCTCCGCTGGCTGCTGGTATCCCTCGGCACCGTCCACCTCCATGTTCGGAAGAGAGCTCCGGCCCTTAGCTACTCCAACCGCATCAGCGGTCGAGGCAGTCAGTGCTCTCGAATTTTGTCCGAGACCTCCAACTAATGGAGGATGGAGAAGAAGAATCTTGAAGTGGAAAGGAAATTGGTCTTTCGGCTATCTGGCTCTCCGTTAGCGCTGAATGAGGCGAAATGATGCTTTCTTTTCCCCCTTCTCTTGGTTTGTTTCTTGGTTGCTGCGACTCCCTCTTGAACGATCAATTCAATTCTTACTTTTTTAGACGGCCTCAGACGCCCAAGTGCCCAACACACGTTTAAATGGGTAAATATCTTAAGAAATGGGCTCAATTCTGGCGCTTCATTGGAAGTTGGCCGTTACAATTATTGCAACATGATAAGTCGTATATTTTCCTTTAAACTAATTGATTCTTTTATTTATCTCTTTAAATTTTACGTATAGACTTTTTATGAAATAATTTTTATTTATTTATTTTAATTAAATACGTTTAACTTTCAATTATTTATTTTAATTAATTTCTTATATTTTTTTAAAAAAAATAACGATTAGTAATAAACCAACACATTATGTATAATCTATATAAAATTCAAATGTATTATTTAATTTATTCTTATGGATGCAAGTTAAATAGCATAGCATTTTTTTGGGAAGAAAAAGCATGAACAACAAGATTTCTAATCATGCCCGATAACCACCCCGACACGTACACCTTTTAAAAGCCAATGGAAAAATATAACTTATAATTTATGATTAAGCGTATTCCAAAAGAACCAATGGAACGTAGTTTGTCCAAAGTCCTAACGTAATATCAAATGAGCTTGGAGCCTTGGACATATCAATTAGGCTTGAAGTCTTAAACCCAATATCAGATCAAACCTAAGCCAGACTTGGCCGCCGGTGGTGATATGAGGGATAGGAAACTACTATTGTTCGAGATCATAAAGAGTAAATATTTCAGGCGCAATGGATGGTTGGGGAGACACAACACCGCTAATTGATCATCAGTGTGGAAAGCCCTGGTGGCTAAACAATCCTTTTGCATGGGAGTCGAGGTTATAATCTATATAAAATTCAAATGTATTATTTAATTTATTCTTATGAATGCAAGTTAAATAGCATAGCATCTTTTGGGAAGAAAAAAACGTGAACAACAAAACTCAAACCTGTGCACTCAAAGACTACATGATTTCTAGTCATGCCCGATAACCAGTCCAACACATCCACCTTTTGAAAGCTAGTGGGAAAATATGATTTATAATTTATGGTTAAGCGTATCCCAAAAGAACGTAGTTTGTCCAAAGTCCTAACGTAATATCAAATGAGCTTGGAGCCTTGGACATATCAATTAGGCTCGAACTCGGCCAATATCAGATCAAACCTAAGCTGGCCGCTGGTGGTGATATCTAGCTAGGAATAGGAAACTACTCTGGGTCGAGATCATAAAGAGTAAATATTTGAGGCGCAATGGATGGTTGGGGAGACACAACACTGCTAATTGATGTATGGATGCAAGTTAATAGCATAGTATTGAATCTCTATATGGTCTCAAACAATCACCTCGTGCTTGGTTTGGATGTTTTAGTACTGTTGTACAAGATTTTGGCATGACCAGGAGTGAAGTTGATCATTCTGTTTTCTACCGGTATCATTCTCTCGATCGATGTCTCTACCTTATTGTCCATGTGGATGACATCATTGTTACCGGTAATGATTGTGCTAGTATTGAAGAGTTGAAGCAATATCTGTTCAATAAATTTCAAACTAATGATCTTGGCAAGCTTCGATACTTTCTGGGTATAGAAATTGCACAATCTAAGCATGGCATCTCTATTTCCCAGAGGAAATATGCATTGGATATCCTAGAAGAAGTTGGCATGTCAAGATGTAGGCCTATTGATACACCCATGGATCCAAATATCAAACTTCTTCGAGGTCGGGGGAGCCATTATCAGACCCCGAGCGATATCGAAGAATGATTGGGAAGCTGAATTATCTCACAATAACTAGGTCGGGCATTACCTTTGCAGTATTAGTGTTAAGTCAATTCCTTGATTCTCCATGTGACTCACACTGGGATGCAGCTGTTCGAGTACTCAATACATCAAAGGAGCTCCAGGAATAGATTACTCTATGAGGATAAAGGCCATATGGAGATATGTGGTTATACAGATGCTGATTGGGCAGGTTCTCCCCCAGATAGGCGTTCCACCTCAAGATATTGTGTTTTGTTTGAAGGCAATATGATATCTTGAAAAAGTAAGAAGCAATCTGTGGTCGCTAGGTCAAGCGCTGAAGTTGAATATCGCGCAATGGCAATTGCAACGTGTGAACTCATATGGCTAAAACAATTGCTAAATGAGCTAGGTGTTTTTAAAGGGCAATCTATGAAACTTGTGTGTGATAATCAAGTCAAGTATTCTATGAAAGAACAAAACATATTGAGATTGATTGCCACTTTGTGAGAGAGAAGATTAAGTCTGGAGAAATTTCCACTGTTTTGTCAATTCCAATGAACAGTTGGCGAATGTTTTCACTAAATCCCTCCGAGGTCCTCAGATTAACTATATTTGTAACAAGCTTGGTGTATAAGACATATATGCACCAGCTTGAGGGGGAGTGTTGGAATATTGGAACTAGCAGTCATAATTAATGAGGTGCCTGTATTGGAATATTGGAATATTGGAACTAGCGGTCATAATTAATGAGATACATGTATCAAGATAGTGGAATAGGAAATAGCCTAAACTCATTATTGTAGTCTTGTAAATAGGAGTAGTAATTAAGATAAAGCAAGTGTATATATATTCCCTCTATGTTGAATGAAAAATCAATTAAGAAATTCCCGTCACAACTCTTGCCTCTTCTTTTCTTTTTCAACTAAAACAATTTGACATTACATAAATTGTTTGCATATTGTGTTTGCCTATTCTCTATCTTTATAGTTGACGGGGTGGAGTGTAACCGTGTAATAGGGGTTTGTAGTAACTTCGCATTCAATGAGTGTCAATAGAATGGTGACATTTAAAAAACTAAATTACCACCGTTCCAGCCTCATAACAATTGAATCAGATTTAAGATTTGCTTTCAGTACTCCCCTGAAGGATTTGACAGATACATGTCTAGTCATGAAATAAGCTGGCAAAATGTGTTGGAGTCTAACAACTTTATACAATGCATTAAAACAATACAGAAATTAGTTCCATATAGAAACGGAACTGGTTAGGGTTGCATTGATGTCTGGACCGCATATCTTAATAAATGGATACGATGATTATGATCTATACTCTTAGGCTTGTCAAAGGTGTGAGGCGCACTCAAGGTGTAAAGGTTCCCATATTGCTTGAGGCGTGTTAGAATACATAGTTACTAGTTGTATATAATCCCACATTGCTTAATTATTTGGTTAGTCTTGTATAGCATCTCTATATATGTATCCTATTCTCAATGAATAAGAAATACTTTTTCACAAATACACCCTACTGTTTTACATGGTATCAGAGCTGGGTTGAAACCCTAGCTGTCATATTCATCTTTCTTAGCAGTAAACCCTAACTGTCATATTCATTCTTCCAACAGTAAACCCTAGGCGTCATATTCATCCTTCGCGGCTGTGTTCCTCTTTGTCCTCAGGAGTTGTATTTCATTCCAACCACCAAGGATCGCTTCCCTAAGCTCCATCGCTGCCCAGATCTTCACCTCCACGTGTTGCCACTGGTTTTCAGGCTGTTCTAAGGTTCTCAGGCGTTTCAGGCTGATTTGAGGCTGCCTTCATCCAAGCATGTCAAAACCAAGTTCTTCGGAATATAAGGTGCCAAACTTCTCTGCAACAATTGCTCCCACGCCTCAAATCACCTCTGAAAAATGGCTGGGTAGTGTTAATTATATTTCTTGGGCTCGGGCTATTAAATTGTGGTTTCGTGGTCAAGGATATGAAAAACATTTGATCACTAAGGCCGCTGATGTTGATGATGTAGAGAAAAATGAGTTTCAGCAAATTGATGCACTGTTGTGCAATATTTTATCAGCCTCTATTGATCCAAAATTAAGTAGGCTTTATAATGCTTATGAAACATGTTATGATGTGTGGGCAAAGGCCAAGTCTCTTTACACCAATGATATTCAACGCTTATATACAGTTGTATTACAACTGATATAGTTAATTTGAAACAAGATTCTGACAGAATTTATTGGTAAGCTTCAATCCTTCAAAGAAGAGTTAACTTCTCTTTTGCCTATGGCCACTGTTGCTGATAAGTTCAGTCAACTTGATAAATTTGTTATGATACTTGGTTTAGCTGCTCTTCGACCAGAGCTTGCTTCTGTTAAAGATGAGATACTTGCAGATTCTACAGTTCCTTCCCTTGATGATCTCAGTGCAAGATTACTCCGTCCGGCTTCTGTTCCTTCATCTTCGGTTACTACTTCTATTGATGCTACTGGTTTGGCATCTCATGTCAAAGACCAAACAAGTAGTGGTAGAGCTGGTGCTCCAACAGGTGGAGGTTCTTTTCAGAGCAATCGGACCAAGTGTAGCTAATGTCATAAATGGGGTCATATAAGGGAAAAATGTTTCAAGCTCAATGGTCGACCTCCTCGTGCAGCTAATGTTGCTCAAGCTGATAATGCTGATTCTATGCCTACACATACTCAGGGGCCAACTTCCTCATTTACCTTGCCTACTGCTGATTATGAGGATTATCTCCGCTACAAAGCAGCTCAGCAATCATTTGTTTCTGTTGCTCACATTGGTAATTCTGTAGCTTGTCTTACTAAATCTTCTAGACTTGGACCTTGGATTCTTGATTCTGGTGCATCTGATCACATCGGTCCATTAAGATCCTAGAAGGTAACGGAGACGGGCAGGGAAGCTTAATTATTTGACAATAACAAAACCGGACATTTCATTTGCTGTAAGCGTGGTGAGTCAATTCCTACGGTCTCCTTGTAAAGACCATTGGGATGCTGTGATTCGCATTCTCAGCTATATTAAAGCAGCTCCTGGCCAAGGATTATTATATGAAGATAAGGGTAATACTCAAGTGATTGGGTATTGTGATGCAGATTGGGCTGGGTCTCCTTCAGATAGGCGTTCTACTACCGGGTACTATGTTCTAATTGAAGGTAATTTGGTATCGTGAAAAAATAAGAAGCAAGAGGTTGTTACTAGATCTAGTGCCAAGGCAGAATATCGTGTTATGGCCTTAACAACTTATGAGCTCATTTGGTTGAAGCAGTTGCTTCAAGAATTAAAGTTTGGAGATGTTGGGCAAATGAAACTAATATGTGACAATCAAGTCGCTCTGCATATTGCCTCTAATCCAGTCTTTCATGAAAGGATTAAACACATAGTAGTTGATTGTCATTTTATTAGAGAGAAGATCCTGTCAGGATGTATAGCTACAGACTTTGTTTGTTCGAATGAGCAACCAGCTGATATATTTACTAAGTCACTTAGTGGTCCTAGGATAGTCTTCCTATGTAACAAGCTGAGTGCGTATGATTTATATGCTCCAGCTTAAGGGGGAGTGTTAGAATACAGAGTTAGTACTAGTTGTATATAGTCCCACATTGCTTAATTATTTGGTTAGTCTTGTATAGCATCTCTATATATGTATCCTATTCTCAGTGAATAAGAAATACTTTTTCACAAATACACCCTAGTACCCTACTGTTTTACAAGGCGCAAGGCACAAAAAAAATGCGTGCCTGACTAAAGCAAGGGACACCATTTTAAAAATATTATCTATGCTATTCTCAAACAATAAAAATATGGTATGCAATATAAGAATTAGATTATATGCACCATTGCACCTATAACCTCAACAATTCCAAGAGAGAATTAAAATCTCGCATATCATGAATCTAACTAAAGAGACAAACAACAAAACCTTTAAAAAAAACTAAGAGTTTTTCATGATCCATCAAACTAGGTAATTCATAAGGCGGTCGAGAAGTAGAAGTGTTCGGCGATGAAAGAGAAGGGGAAAGAGAGAATTCGATTGGGGCAATTGGGTGAAGCCCTAATGTCTCTTTTTTTTAATTACTTTAATATTATCATAAGTGGTGGTCCCCCCCACCTAATCCCTTGATGAAGAGTTTATTTTGCAATAGAAGGTTTAGGGTTTAGGGTTTTGGATTTAGGGTTTACGGTTTGGGGTTTAGGATTTAGGGTTTAGGGTTTAGGGTTAAGGATAGAAGTGTATATGTTAATTCTCAAGCCAATGATGTTGATGAGATGTTCCTACAACCTTAAGAACATATAAACATAAAGAAAAAAACAAATTTCAATGAGGCGCAACAGGCGCGCGCCTTTCATGCGCCTCATTGAAGGTGCTGCGCCTTGTCTTGACCAAGGCGCAACACCCCTTTGGTACTACACCTAGCGCGCCTAGGCGCCTAGATGCCCAGTTAGACCAAGCAGTATCATGTATATAACAATTTCACCAAACCAAAGGATCTAATCCTTACTCTGATCATTCAGCATCTGGGATTGGAGATTTCTTTGAGGATGCCCACCAGTTAGACCAAACTAAGAAAATAGAAAAAAATAAATAAATAGGGAAGATTACTGTTATAAGCATAAAATAGAAATTAAATTGAACAGAGTATCTGTAGATATTAATTTGGATATAACTAATAGCAACTAAACTGAGCTGGAAGTAAACAAGTAGCACAATCTCATCTAAAAAATACAATAAAGAAAATAAATTAACACCACCATAGCAACTGAAGAAGTAAATCAAAATAGGGCGAAGCATAGTCCATGCAGTCATTCACCAAGTAGCAATACATCACCCATATTTTCACGTATCATCTAAAACATGCTCAATTATGCTTCATATTACCTGAGAACACCCATATTGATTGAAATTAAGAGGGAGATAAATAAATTTGTAAGTTAGAAATATTGATACAAAATAGTAGAAAAATGCCGAAATATAATGCTAGCCTTGATATAGGCAAACCAAAGAAAATGCAAGGAAATAAACTAGAAGTTAATAGATTGTTGGATGTCAGGAATCATATATTACATGTTTGATAAAGTAAATTATTAATATTTGACAAAGTAAAACATGTCCAATCAAGTCTAAATTACTAACAGATAAATATATTTCCTGTTTATATCAAAATACTGCAGCATGTAGTTTATATGAATTCAAACTTACTTAAAGGTACTTGTAAAGGCATCCATTGTTTGAATATTATCCATAAATCATATATACTAGTACCAAAATAGTATTAAAGCAGTATCAGTTAAAACTGTACAAGTAATAAGTCCCTTGCAGAATCATATATTCAATTATTTGCAAGGTCCTTATGTGCACAGTTGCACACAGATTATATATACAATAACAATGAATATTGAAGCTGCATAACCTTGTGAGTAATTACTATATAATATTGACGTTGCATAATCAAATTTTGCAACACTAATAGTAGGAGATCCAGACAATACACATTTAACTTTGAGAAAATGATAGAAAAAACATTAAAAATAAAAACCCAAAGAGAAAACTATATAAAGATACATATCAATAAGATATACCTGCATCCGCGGCAACTGGGATTGCATTGAAGCCGGCATGTTTGTAATCTGAAACAAAGAGAACAAACATATGATTGTAGCTAGCAATAGCACATAATTTCAGTCAGCAGCTTTTCAATACTTCCTGCAGCTACTTGAAACTTTGAACTAAACTTAAGATCAGGCAGGCCTTGATGCAACAATAATGTTATAACTTTTCAACCTGGATGATCCAAGTTGACAAACCATCTCTTACTTGCAAGTATAAGATTAAAGATTGCATGCATTATCCTCTCCGGTCCTCATGGTAGGAGTCTTGTGAACTACGACGACCCATATGATTATTTTAGAATGTAGCTCTTGTTTTTTGCATAGGTGTAGCTAGGACAAAATACCAATAGAGAGGGTAATGTCCATGTTGGCCCGCTTTTAAAGTAGCAACATGTGTATCTTACATATTTAAGATGAAAAAAATTCTGAAATCAGTGTAACAATTGCACTAGCTCTGATGGTTCTTGCAAAGGAGACATGCTTGAATTGAAATGTGTTGTATCCAACCACATGATATATACAACTATATTCACTGCATAATTTTGATGAAGACATCCAGCGACAAGATCTCCATTCGTCTTTCCACATGTAGTGTGTCCATAATACTTTGGAGTGAACCTACTTTTTTGAGCTATGCCTAGATATAGGTCTCTTATGTAGGAATTGACATGTGGGCGAGCTTAATTAATTGCATCCATTACACAACCATCATTCTCCCTCTCCACTCAGAATAAACTGCTGCTACTTATCAGAGACTGAATCCTTTTGGTAGATCTTAGCTTTCATAGTCTTCCATTTATATTGATTATTACATTATTTGGTGCTTTGAAAGGTATAAAAGTAAAATAAGCTTTTGCATTATCCTGAGCAAAATATATAACCTGTTTGCCCCATTTATCTTCCTCCAATGCCCCAACAATCAGCACAGGAGTTATAACATGAAGACACAAAGCTTGTTACCAAAAGCACAAAAAATATCAACCTAATCATTCTCCGTAAGCATAACTCTCTACTCAATTAATATAATACATCTACTACATCATACTGTTGAATTCTTAGATGAATCCTAAACTTGTGGAGGGATTATAGTAAATATAATTATTAGATTACACATTGAATCCTAAACTTTACAGTAGCGGAAGAGATAGATTGGCAGCTGGAAAACACCAATCAATACTGAAGAATTTCGCAGTTCCCACCATTTTTCAAAGGGTAAGCAACAGTGCATCCCTATAAGGTTCTCCATATTCTGGAAAACCAATGCAGAGCAAATAAATTAAGAAGGTTGTGTTCACTAACAAAATAATTCAGCATATAAATCTTGATTAATGGCAACCTAAATTTCTTATGTAAAAAAGAAAATTAAAGCATGTCAAGGGCTAAGAGATTAATCATCGTTACACACTTACACCTAAATATTCTATGGTACTTGTAAAAATTAATACACCTTAGACTTGCTGAGTTTGTGTTAACATTAAACTTATACACAAATATATGAATGAAACATAAGATTGCCACCTGTCAAGAATATATTAATCAAATCACATAATTTCCTGTTTGCAAAATTTTGAAAAACAGAATATGTGTCGGAGACATCAAAATTCAGAATATTGCACCTTTAAGAGGAATTTTGGCCAGTGTTAGATCAGCTAGCCTAAATTAAGAAAAGAATTGCATGACAATATATTCTGCTTCCAATAAAAGAACCAACCATTTCAAAAACAATATTTTACAAATCATGGTTTTCAAAGCAACGAAAGAGAAAAAACCCTAAACTGATTCCCACGATCAAGCGACAGCAATAGACGAGGGCTGCACAGGGGCCTTCTTATTCTTGTCATCAGGATCAGAGGCAAAGTCCTCCGGGTTGTAGATGACGGTTATAAAGAGGGAGCAACTGGGGCACCGGGCGATCTCCTCCCCGAGGCGAAGATCCTCCTTGGTGATCTGGAACAGGTCGCCGCAAGGACACGGATAGGTGAAAGCCTTCAGCTCCTCGTTCCACTCCATGTCCTCAATCTCCACGTCGTCGTAAGACATATTGAATTCCTCCTGCAGTCCTTGGCTACGCTCGGCGTTCTCTCTCTCTCTATCTCTCTCTCTATCGGAAACCTAGAGCAAAGAGAGGAGGGCAAAAAGATAAAAAGTCATAGAAGGCGGTGGGAAATTGAACGGCTCTGATTTAATCAAGGTGGTGATGGTCAATTGGTCATCTTGGCCTTCTCCCGCCTCCCTCTGACGGATTCCTGACCGCTCCTTGGGAGGACATGGAGCAGGAGATCCCCTGCTGGATCAAAGCCTCTTCGATGACTAGGGGCCTGAGCGCCTCTTCCGCCCCTTGGACTTGTACGAGGCCGTCGTGATCTCCTTTCCTGAGCTCGATTTCGTCCTCACCTACGGATACTCTGCCGAGGTCGGGGCTGTGCACAAAGCCGTTCAATTTCCTTGATGAGTGGTAACCAATTGACCATCACCACCTTGATTAAATCTACACCAACGCATCAAAAAACCTAGAAGTCCCTCGTTGCTCCCGTTTGAAGGATTTAAAAGATTCGCCTGTTCTGCAGCGGCATCCCACAAAAGATCACCGTCGCCCCGGCATAAAACATACAAATATGAACAAAGAGACAAGTTCCGGGAGCATAACCAAAGCAGAAAGAGAAGGGGGAAAGTACCAGTGAATGGTCGGCGCTTGACGTAAGGGTCGAGTTGATTACACCACCGGAGGCGGCACGACTTCCCTGACCGCCCGGGGATCCCGCGCGCGATCAGGCTCCAGTTCCTCGCCCCGAACTTGCTCACGAGTCGGCTCAGTACCACGTCCTCCTCAGGCGACCAGGGGCCCTTCACCCGGTCCTCCACTCCCGTCGCGACGCCACCGCCAGAGGGGCCTTCGAGCACCACAACATCGGCGTCGTTCGCGTCTCCCGCCGCCGCCGATGCGGATCCACCGGCCGTTACGTCGACGGCGACAGGGGGAGAAGGCGGATGAGGAGGAGGGGAAGGAGAAGCCGGATCCGCGGCGGGTTCGGGCTTCGGCTCCATGGGGGGGTCAGACAGCTGCTTCTCTGATGCTTCCGTTTCCACCATGTCTTTTCCTCCGGAAATAATAGTAGCAGTATTTGGAGTACCGACCGCCTAACCGCAATTTTGGGCTCCGCAGTCCACTGAAGCAGAGCTACGAGCGAAGGAAAAAGAGAGAGGGAGATGGCAAATGTCCGCCAAACTCCCGAGACTGTTTTACCCTTTGGGACTGCACAATCTTCTTAATGACTTTTAAGTCCTTTAGTTCTCATAAATGCAAAAGTTAAAAAAAAAATTGCACTCAAATAAAAATTATTATATACTTTTTGGTTGCCCACGAGTAGAAGTGAAAATAGGTCAGACGATCTATTAGAGGCACTCAAATGTATTTGGCCTGGCCTGGCCTATTTTTAAAGAAAATAGGCAAGACTTTGAAATAGGCATATTTTCCTTATCAGACCAGACCATACTCAATTTAAAGCTCATTGAACCTGGCAGACCGGTCTGAGCCTGTTAAGATGATGTATATATAAATATATATATATATATATATATATATATATATAATATATATATATATATATATATATATATATATATATATATATATATATTATATATAATTATTATTTTATTACGTATTTACATTACAATTATTTTAATATAATAACTAATATTGTTTTAATTTAATAATATACAGACCACTGACCACAGACCACTAGCCACGGACCATGTCAGGCCAAAATTTTATATTAAAAGTAAATTTTATAAATAAGTTTTATATTGAAAGCATACTTCATAAATATGCCACATACCAGACTTATGCCAAATTTTAAGTCTATAACAAGCCACAGGCCAGACCCAGACCAATTTTCTACCATATAGGTCTGGTTTGTTAAGGCGAAAGTCTGGCCTATTTCCACCCCTACCTGTGAGTAGATTTGCAAAATTTATTTACTAAATGTTATGTTGATCGCAAATAGAAAATAAAAAAATTATTGCGAAGCGAGAAAGAGATTGTTGCAGTTGAGAGGAAAACTACTATGAGCGAGAGGTAGACTTTCGTGAACGAGAGGAATAAGAGGCTGTCACAAATTAGATGATGCTTTCGTAAGTGGGAGAAAGATGAAGGTCATCACAAGTCATAGGAGGGTGTTGCAAGCGAGATGAGATTGTCTATGAGAGTCGTGAGCAAGTTGAAGTTGTCGCGAGCGAATAAGATGACTATCGTCGACGAGAGAATAGAGGAATCATGTCATTTGCAAACTACCAACTGAACTTATGAGCTTTTGGGGTTGTAGCCCAATTTACAATTTGCATTTCATAAAAATCTAATTTTGCAATATTTAATTATATCTTCTCATGTATCCACAGCTGCTCTTTTTTTTTTCTCTTATCACCTATCTTCTTTACTATTGTCTTCATTGTCGACACCTCTTTCATTTTATCGATCTTGCCACCTTTTGTCAACAACATATCTACCTTTTTTGTCGGCAATATTTTAATTTAAAAGAAATTTGATAGATTATAAATGATTTAAAATTATAGTTTCTCTGAATATATCTTATAGATATGAAATTATTTTGTATGTATTTTTAGAGCATGTTCGTTTAATAGTATAAAAAGGATAAACTAAGAGGTGAATTTCTATCCATTTTTTATTTAATGTATAAATTAGAAGAAAATAATAGATAAAATATAAAATTAATATTATATCCGGTATATACTGAATTTAAACATTTTTCATCAAATATTTTCTCATTTCTTATCATATCATCATATCTCATCCTATTTGCAAAGAGATCGTTTGTATACAATATAAATGAATTATATATTTTAAATGAAGAAACTTGATAAATATGTTTAAAAATAATATGTTTTATATTTCGAGGACGGAGTTGAAACTTGCTAAAAAATTGACCAACTTGTCTAAATCATAACATGGATTGGGAAAATTTTCGACTCCATCCTAAGAATTTGAAAATTCTTGGGACGTTGGTTTTTTTTCAAAACCTCTGAAAATGTCATCTACTTTAGTTTGATATTCGGTTATAGACTTTTGTAAGTGTCGAAAAAGTAGTAGATTCTAATTTTTTTAAAAAGTATAAAATTATAACAAGTAAGATTAATTTATTATTTTTCTAATAACTATAATGATCACTACAATATATGCAGTATTTTTCATAAGTTTATTTTATATATTGTTAGATTTTTTTAAGAATTTAAAAGTGTAAAACTATAATAAGTAGGATCAAAAATATATATAATATACTCAGTGTATTATTTATAATAATAATAATAAATTTTGAAAAAAATATTTTTTTTTAAATTTTTACAAAAGTCTATAATCGAATCTCAGATCGAACTCGAAAATATTTTGAAAATTTGAGGTAAAAAAAATTACGAAACCGAACATTATTCTAACCTTAATATGATTCAGTAAAATTTCTCAATTTTTTTAATCAAACTTTGCACCGGCGACGCCGCTCCCTACAATGGATGATCACCACGTGGCGTTTGTCAATGTGGACGTCTCTGATTGGCCCGTAGCAATAAAGAGGGCATCTGTCGTTATTCATCCCGTCGCGGGCTCGCGGTTCGACTTTTAGCGCCCCAGCGGGTGGATATCATTCGACATCACTTTCTCCCCGCTCTTAAGTCTCAAACTCCCTTCCGCCCTCGAGCCACCGACCACTCTTCTTTTCGGATTAGGGTTTTGCTCGTCGCCGCCGATCGCAATTCCATGTCCACTTCGTGCTGGAAGCTGCGGATCTCTTCCCTCCTCGCTGGGGCGCTTCCTTGCTCGGATACAACTCCGCGCCTCCGCTCGGTCAACGTCCGTCCCGGGCGCCGATGCAGCGTCGGGCCTCGAGCCCTCTCCATCTCCTGCGGCAGCTCTGATCCGTATTTTGATAACGGCTTCCCTGAAAGTCATTCCCGCAGGGAGAACGAGCAGTTCGTTGGGTGGTTTCGCCAGGCCTGGCCCTACATTAGGGGCCATAGAGATAGCATCTTCGTCGTGGTGATATCGGGAGAAATTGCGGAGAGCCCCTATTTGGATAGCATCCTCCAGGTATGGTTCGATTTAGAGCTTGTAGGAGTTTTTGATAGTTCCCTACTTCCCTTCATTCTGGGAGTCTGACGATTTTGTCTTGATTAAGCTATTTGAGCTAATACTATCGAGATTTTAGCTCATCAATTTGACGACTTTTGATAGATGTAACTCAAGCCTTATATATTTCGACTCCCATTGAAAGACACAAATATTAATGAAAAATGCAAAAAACTAAGAAAATATAAAAGAAAAGAAAAGAAAGATAAATAAAAAGTTAACAGCACCAGTACGTAATTCAGCTAGAGTCAAAAGGAAGCTTATGAGCAATCCATGTATCTTATTACAAGTGATGCAGTGCAAGTTTACATCCGAAGACCTCCAGCAAATCATTAGAAGAATTACCATAACCAAGGACTATGCACAATGCTAGTTTTGTTCAGGTTTACCTTGAGACCAGTTCCAAAATGGAAGGAACTAATGACTATTGTGAGTTGTTAGCTTTGCTAAATTCGAAGAGCTTCTAGCAAGTGAAGGCATGAAAACCAAAAATTAGAAAAGAAGGTCAAACATGAATGACCAACTAAACGTTATTTTGTTCAAGGCTAATAAGAAATCCCTCTTCGGGGTATTGCTTGGATAGATTTTTTTATTTTTATAGAAAGAAGAGATGATGATATATTGTTGACTTTCCATGCTTGAAATATTAATAGAATACAGAGACTTCTTTCTACTTATTGCTGGACAAAAGAGGGGCCTATATTCTTCCCTCGTGTCTCAGCACAGCAGTTCAGATTAATGGATGAGCTAGTTTCTTCACCACATACATTATACATGTTCGTTTAGGTTCTACTTAATTTATATTTGCAGAATTTGGATGAATATGAAACGATAAATGGGTTTCCTGATGTTCAATACAAAACCTAATTCAAATTATTTCAGGGCAAGAGACAAAGGAAACATTCATTTGTAGCCAACAACCTTTTGAATCATTAGATAATTTTTAACCTCCAACTTTGGATGAAATCTTTCAGCACAAGTATGATGAATTGTGGATGTTGTAGTAAAACTTTTTTTCTTCAAATATACCCATAATTCTTGTTGAATTATATGGGAGATTTCAGTAACTTGGTACTGTAGTTGATTTCCTATTCTTTGCCCAACAACTAGGCTATCAGTTTGTTCATCAAGTGATAAATCTTTGTAGCTGACAGTAACTTACCATGGCCGCTAATATGCCCATATGCATGCAGGACATATCACTCCTACATGGTCTAGGGATCAAATTTGTCCTTGTTCCTGGAACTCATGTCTTGATTGATAAGCTTTTAGATGAGAAAGGTGAGTATGATTCTTAACCTAGTTTATATATGTATTTCTCTTTCGATTTACCACTAAATCTTAATTGGTTTTGTTGAATGGTTCATGGGATCGTAATGTGCAACTCTTCAATAACCAATCTTCTACTGTGAAAGCTTTTCTTGTTTGCACCTATGCACCTCAACTAATGATTCTTCTTGGCTAGCCAAATTTCTCTTGTGAAGGTTCTACTGCCCACCTGAGTCTTCCATTTGTTAGTCATTAGCACATAATCCACACATTAGTAATGCCAGTGAAATACGTATTTTATTGTTTGAGTCTCTTATCATGCAAGTAATACTAATTTCTCATTGTGTTAAAGTATGTTTTAGCAATATAATTGGTTTTCATTTGTTTGTCATATATGGATGAATGATTTTTTTTTTTGTCTCTTTTGTTTGCACTTGTTTTCTTATTGTACTTTGGTACTTTCTAACTTAATATGCATTTGGTCATCTAAGGAAGCAAGGGGAAATATGTTGGGCCATACCGAATTACTGATTCTGATTCACTAGGAGCGGCAATGGAAGCTGCTGGGAGGTGCCGTCTTGTGATTGAAGCAAAGCTTTCTCCAGGACCCCCTATATTGAATCTTCGCCGACATGGTGATCATAGTCGCTTTCATGACCTCGGTGTTGGTGTGGCTAGTGGAAACTTTCTTGCAGCTAAGGTCTAACTCATTGATTGTTTGCTAGAATTAAATCTTGAATGTCTGCTGCAGGGGTTTCCTAAATTCTGTATTTGTCCAGTATCCCAACACCAGTTTGGATTGCATATATATTTGTGCAAGCATTAAGATTCAAAAAATGTCTCCGCTCATCGCCCCATTGTGTTAGGAAAGTGATGTTATCTACCCCTGAGCATCTCTTTATTGGCAAAACCCACACATCTCTAACTAGGTCTGAGATGATAGTAATACTTCGTAGGGGTTGAGGAGAGCAATTAGGTATTCAAAGCTAAAAAGAAACTTTTAAAATGTTCATTGTTTGTAAGGGTATACAAACATAACTATACTTTTGTAGGATCTTGGCAAATATAAAAGTTTGAATGGGTTCTCTGGCAAAAATTTACTTTTTGTTTTATTTCAAAACTAATAGTATCAGTTTCTTCACGATGCTCTTGCAGATTTTGAACAAATACACATCATGAACAATAGAGATTCTAGTAAATCTTTGAGATTTTTTATACATTTCAGCATCAGTATTGTCTGTTCTTGTACTTGTTTCTGATGCATATACATGAAACTGTTTAAAGTTTATTATAGAGTCAAAAGTTTCCATATAGAATTCAAAGTTGTGCCTTCTCCGGCATAAAACTTTGTTTCTCTTGCACTTTGCCACTGCTAATCCAATTTTTGTTACTTACATATGCTGTTTTATATTTAGTCCTAGCATTAAGCTTTTGCAATCTCTCTCATATAATATGAAGGTTAATGTTAAATGATGTGATTCCACTTGATGTGCCTGACATATTTATGAAATATCAGTTTTATTGCAAGCTTATAAGTTATAACTGCCCATTGTTCTTACTCTGTAATTTGCTCATAACTTTGCATGCCATTAGTTATACTATTTTTTTTTGTAAAAGGTGTTCCTGCTGCCATATGTCACCCTAAGTAATGCTACAAGAGATGAAGAGTCTACTAGAAGAGAATCCTAATAAAGAGATAATCCAGGTTTTGATACGATAATAGATTAATAGTATAACTGGCAATGTATTGATTGATAATTTAATACCATAGTGTTTTTTTATATTGCTGATTATATTACATTTTTAGACTCTCTAAAACAAACTAACTTATGTGTTATGTTTTATTATTGGATTGCAGAGAAGGGGAGTTGTTAAAGGTGTTGATTTTGGATCAACTGGTGAAGTAAAAAGAATAGATGTTTCTAGTATAAGAGAAAGACTTGACAAAGATTGTATTGTTATAGTTAGCAACCTCGGTTATTCCAGTGCAGGAGAAGTTTTAAATTGCAAGTATGCTGATTATTCTTTACTTAGTATATTCATAGTGAATTCCATGTTGATAGATTTATCTTGATTTTCTGTAGTTATTTGTCTTACTAAATTGTAGATAGTGAAATTGCATAATGACTAAAATCTAAATTAGGCAGAGCAGTGACAGTAAGTTATGGTGTTTTTTGTTTTGATATTTCACTTTGTTCTTTTGTGTGTGATGCTTGATAGACTCTTTTGGTATCTTCATACAGAACTCTCTTGTTGTTCAGATATAATCCTATGTGCATGTTTGCTGCTATTTTGGATGGCAATACAAACTGGCTGAATCCTATGTGATTCAGTCCATTTAATGGGTCCATACTGAGTTGAAAAAATTATTGGCATCCTGTGGCAAGTGGGATCAAGATAGGGGTCACAGGACAAAATGAAAATTTCCATTTGGTTAAGGTTTATCCCATGATTTTTATCTTAATATCAAATTGTTCCTGAACCTTTTAACCTTGCCTAACTTTTTATATCCACCTTCTGGCTGTATTTTGTGTGTTTACTTTGGATGAAAAAAAGATGATCTTTTCATGGATCTAAGTAGGTGAAGTCTATTTATAAATCCAACCATCACACTTCTTGCCATTTTTGGATGAAAAATATTGATAGTGATTAGTGGTCACTCAAATCTGATCATTCACACTTCATGATCCACTGCAGTACAGTGTCTATTTGTATTATATTCAAAATTTTCTCTTTCTCTTTCTGCTGAAAACTATCTTCATGAATGTTCTGGACTAACTTCCATCTTCTTGTTATGGTTCAGCACTTATGAAGTTGCTACTGCTTGTGCTTTAGCCATTGAGGCGGACAAATTGATTTGCATTGTAGATGGTCCGATACTTGACGAACATGGACGGCTTATACGTTTCATGACTCTCCGAGATGCTGACTTATTAATTAGAAAGAGAGCTAAGCAGAGCGAGACAGCTGCAAGCTATGTTAAATTTGTAGGTGAAGATATTATTTCTTCTAGTTATCCTCATTCAAACACAAGTGGCATGAATTCGTGGAAGGAAAATGACTTCATTGAAAGCTATAGAGCAACATTTCAGAACGGAGTGGGGTTTGATAATGGGAATGGCCTGTGGTCTGGCAATCAGGGATTTGCTATTGGTGGGCAGGAGCGTCTAAGCAGATTAAATGGTTACCTCTCAGAGTTGGCAGCAGCAGCATTTGTATGCAAGGTAATGCTAGTAATCTATTCATGAAAATTCTAAACAGCAGTTGTCATGTATACCTGTTCCTTATCTCAAATTAATGTTTGTCTTGTCTTATTGAGTATTCTCATAATTATAAAGAGCAATTGTTCATATAAACTTGTGCCTTATCCCATATTAATATTTTATCATGTTTCTCATTAACTAACTTTATATGCAATTTGTCAAATATTCCACGAGGAAGTCTTCATTTACTTTTTGCTCTTCCAACCTTTTTGTCTCCAGAAATTAACTATCATCAGTATGGTCAAGGATGTTATGTACAAATGATGAGACTCTATTAAATTGCCAACATTATGTCATCCCTCTTTAGAGGTTGCTGAATTCTTAGCCAGTGAATTTGAGCAATGCTCTTGCAACCTTGCCCCAAGAATCCAAGAGTCTTTTTGGTTGGCAACTTGGCGTAGATTTCTTCCTAATTTGTAATTTGATGTTATGCAATTATGCAACCATGCAGCCATCAGAAGATGTGTTTAGACCTATCTTTTATGTTGAAGTCCCAAATAAACAAGAGCAAGTGAAATGAAATCCTCCTAAATGAATGATGAAAGCTGTCGTCTTTGTTTTGTTGGTAGCATAAAGGGTGTATAGAGAACCTTATTTGACACATGTCTAGATTATGATGGTTCACTAGTTGATATGACCAAATTAACAAATATCTATGTTTTTTGAAGCATATGTTTTAAGGCTATCTACTGCAGCAAGGCTTTCTCATTGTTGGATTTCACTGATCTCCTTCCTTTATAATTTTTTTTTCATTGTTAATCATTTTTCTTTTGTTTTTCTTCTCAGGGTGGAGTCCAGAGAGTTCACTTGATTGACGGAACTCTTGGGGGAGCCTTGCTTCTAGAATTATTCACACGAGATGGAGTAGGGACTATGGTGGCAAGGTGTGCACACATTTTCACCATGCCTTTGTTCCTCTATTATGAAAATTTTCGAGCTTTATTTCAATCTAAATTCCTCTATGCTTTACCATTTATCATATTAATTATCTGAAGATCATACTTTGTGCTTAAAAAATACTCATTTTGCTCATTTCAATAATTGGATTCTGCACTAGCTTTTGCTATTCATGGAATTATCTTTTTGTTTACCCAATTTTGCAAGGATAGTTACAGCAAATGTTTTTTTCCCTGCAATTATTAGAGATGAAAGATGAAATTCAAATTGAAGTAAATGTGCTTTTATTTATCGTGACCGAACTTGATTGGAGAATTAATTTATTAACTTGATAGGCTTGAACCACTTGTCCAAAATTCTTAAGCTTAATATCAACTTGATAGTAGTACATCCATCATTCCTTATAAGCTAGCGCACTTAATATAAACTTCCACATTAGAACTAAACTGCAATATCACATTATTAGTTAAGTGCTGTAAGAAAGTATCTAGGGTAAATAGATATGTTCTACTTCCTAGTTTGATAAAATTTGTTTGAGGTTCGAAAATTTTGTTATGTTTCTCCACTCCATTGTTTTTCTCAATTCAGTGATGTCTATGAGGGAACACGGATGGCTACAGAGGCAGATCTTCTTGGTATAAAACAACTTCTTCAACCGATGGTAGAATCAGGTGCCTTGGTTAGAAGGACTGATGAGGAGGTATGTGATTCTATTGTTTTCTTCTCTTTTTTTAACAATGCCCAAATAATAAGTCTATTCATTGCACTTCTTGATCCCATTTATTGACGGCTAGTAAAGCGGAAGTAAGAATATACAAATTTCTTTCTTCTATGTTTCTAGAACACTTCTAACATGATGTCTGTTCATTCTCAGCTTCTTTGTTCATTGAACTCCTTTATTGTTGTTGAAAGAGATAATTCAATTATCGCATGTGCTGCTCTTTTCCCTTTCTCTGAGGATAAATGTGGTGAGGTTGCTGCTATGGCTGTCTCTCCAGAATGCCGTGGGAATGGACAAGGAGATAAATTGCTTGGTAAAGCTGTGTTCCTTTGTATTTTGACTATTTTCAGTAAAATGAATGCACATAATACAAAATTATAGGGCATGCAATTCTATATAGGAATTTGAAGTTACATACTATAACAATTTGAGCTTTCCATAGTTCTTTACTTCTTTTTTTCCCTATGCTGTGTCAGTATTTTAAAATGTGTTTCTTGATAAAATGTATTTCTCTAATTCCTCTAAGTTTATTTTTCTTACTATATCTTGGAAGTACCATGCAATATTATTTCTATTTTTGTAGCATTGCCATATTCAACACAGTATAGCTGCTGAGTTGCAAATATTCATAAGTAATTATAGTTTCTTTCAACATTTTGGAGTTTTTAGCTTTTCCTGCACACTAGCTTTACACCCCAATAGTGTCTTCTTTTTCTATGCAAGGATTTGATGCATTTGTTCATCCTAGAACAGCTATCTTCAATCGTTATTGATGTATTTTCTTATTGTCCCTTAATGTTCTTCACGGTTATAACCTTTGTACCTAATATGATGATTGACAGTATATAAATATTTTTATCCACCAATTTAACCTCTTTTGTATTCTTAATCTTACTGTATTATCATGCAGTATTGGTTGGTCTTCCTTTGTACTTTTGTAGTATTATGTAACTTTACTAGTTCATATCATTAGTTGCCTATGCAAGGAAGAAAAAACTATATTTGTCTATCTCCATGCACATAAAAAGTACAATCAATAGTAAGGTTTAAAATTGCCTGTATGGATACCTACGGTGACCCTAACGACACTAGGTACACTTCGGTACACATTGGACTGTACCATACTATTTTGCTACATTTTATAAAAAAAATTTTCACTTTATACTCCAAACCCATAATTTAAAATGATTATAAAACATACATAATATAGTGTAGAGAAGGTTTTAAGGGTTTTAAGTGATTTTTATAGTCATCAAACCCCTTAAAACCTAGTTCCAAATAGCCGTTGGAGATAGCCATTGGAATCATGCCGGAAAAAACCCCAATGGCTAGCCATTGGGTCTTAAGAAGCACTATATCGGCACTGATTTTCTCAAAAATCAGTAGCACAGATTGACATTGGATGGTACGGTATTTTAAACTATGATCAAGATTACTATGTTATGTAGTATGATTGAACATATCTCAAAAATCATCTATATGTAACTTTAGCTAAGAAACTTTAGTTTGCTAGCTGTAAGTGAAGATATCACAAGAATCACATGCCATCTTAAGTAAAAATTTACTGCTAAACTTTCTCTAGTTGTCATCAACATTCTTTCGTCATGGAATCATTTGATTGAACATCATGGATGTGTTGTGCTATAGAGTGCGGTTATAATGCAAGTTTGCATTTAAATTATTTTTCTTTCACAATTTTCAGATTACATTGAGAATAAAGCATCATCACTTGGACTGGAGAGACTTTTCCTGCTTACCACTCGTGCCGCAGATTGGTACGTCGTTATAACCTGCATTTTTGGTCTTTGAAACTATATTTTAACTGTTTTACTCTTAACAGTTGCATGTTGTTTTCATGGATTTGTTTCTTAATATACCTTCAAAGGTATTACATTCCATCATACCTTTGTGTGTTTTTTTTAAAAAAAATTAAAAAAAGTTACAGTGGTGAATGAATTCTTAAGAGCCATTTAAAAAATAGTGCAAGTTCCTCAGCATATCGTAGTTATTTGTTGTTACATATTTTGGCTTCAGAATAGCTCCAGCTGGGCAAAATATTTTATGATGTCCGTGGTCATTACTTAAATCTAATGTCAAGAGCTACACAGGTTTGTGAGGCGTGGCTTTTCGGAGTGCTCCATCGAGTCCATTCCAGAGGAGAGAAGGAAGCGAATCAATCTTTCACGTGGATCGAAGTACTACATAAAGAAGCTATATCCTGACCTAGGTGGGATTTCTTCTGGCAACAAGTCCGCCTATAGAACTAAATAATCTCACCCGTACCTTACTAATCTCTTCCGCGTATTTACACCCTAAAACTCAGAAGATGGAAATTTGTTTTTGTTTGATAGATAGGCATAATAGACTTGTAGAGAGAAAACCATTTAGATGTTGAATTTACGATGCCCAATTCGATATAATTTGTAGATACTAGATAGACAGAAATAAAATATTTTTTTAGTATGAAAAGGGAAGTCTCTTATCATGTTGTGGAGGCATGCACTGTGTTAGTAAACTTTTGCTTATATTGATAAAAATAGACTGTATATTTATGTAATTTAGTACCCATTTCATAAACTAGTCACGGTAAACACATTCGACAAGACACAGGTGCATTTGTTATATATATTATATATATGATTTTACTCGACGGGAAGCATGACTTCATTGGTGCGGAGGGGAGGCAGCGTCCATGGCGGGTTGTATCTGGCGAGGACGAAGTCACCCACCACCTTATGGCCGTCCCGCTCCAAGCTCCGCCGCAGCTGCTCCACCCTCTCCAGCACCACCTTGTCGGTGGCCACCCCGCTGAACCGCACAACCCCGTACTTGGCCTCGCCTTCGCTCCTCACCACCACCCGTTTGTCCAACGGCGCTGGTGCCTCCTCGGCGCGGGTATACTTGGAAGGCAGCACAAACTGCATGGTGACTGCTCCGCCGCTGTCGCTGGAGGTGGTGACGACGGGAGCGGTCATGGCGATCTTCTCGGGGGCGGCGGCGGCCTTGGTGATGACGGGGGCGGTCATGGCGATCTTCTCGGGGCGGACGTTCTGCGGCTGGCCGAGGGCGCCGATGTAGTTGGCGAGGATCATGAAGCCACCATCGCGGTCGCCGCGGAGCTCCGACGGGTTGTAGGTGACCTCCGCCACCACCCGAGGAGAGTACATTCTGATCTCGTAGTCGGAGCACGTGTGGACGACTTCATACTTGGGCGTCTCCACCGAGATCTTTCCCAGCATCATACCCATCTCTCTCTGCTGCTGCTGCTATTAATTATCCGCTTCGCTGCTTGTTCGCGTGCGATGAGGAATGTGGATGGAAGCTTATGCGATTGATATATACAAATAGTGAAGTGAAATAGGTCGGTAGTCTTGGTTTCTTGCAGGGTAAGATACATCTTAATTATACAATGGTGGGCTGTTAATCAAATGCAAGCATTTGTGGTGGGAGTTGCAGAACGAGATGTGGAGTTCGCTGAGCCACGATGACTCGATGAGTCGAAGAGGCAGGGATGATTTACTCTCCTGGCTTCGCCTTGGTAGTTGGTACTTGCTCCGGACTCCGGAGGCTGGAGCCCATTAGGAATTTCTTTGATTTATTTTATTTCCAATCAGGAAAAAAATTAGGAATTTATTTAGACATGACGAGGTAATTCTCTGATCGGACAACTTTGTATATTATAGTATAGAACTATAGAACAATAAAAACTTAATTAAGTTATTGTGATTGTAAACAGATCGAATGTGGCCGTTTCATGGAAATTGCCAAAGTGGCCCCAGTGGGTATGTTTTGAAATTTCGAATTGAATATTTTGGACCGTGAGTACCGGACCAGGCATGTAATAGATAAAATATAAAATAAATTTAAAAGCCAAGGCCATGACTGCTAACATTGCCGCAAAAAATGGACGAACCATCACTCCATCAGTGGGGTGAAGACCACAACGATGCAAGCCGCAATCATGCACTTGATTCAATGTTCATATGCTTGTGCGATTGAATATTATGTACGAGGGCTTCGAACACTACCAGACAATTCAGAGAGCAGCGAATCCAGTGACTTAGGAAACGATGCAAGCCAATATTTTATATCGTGAATAGCTGAGACAACAAGGAACAGCTTAATGCAGAACTTAACGCTTACCCAATTCACATAAGCAATTTCAATTAGACAATAACAGAATGCAATACCGAGTTTTGCCGTTTGAATACCAGTATTAAAACTTCCACAAATGGCTGTATGACTACAATATCATTTGCAGTTGTAGGCAAAAATAAAATTGTCAAGCGACCACGACGATTCTGAGTAAAAGAATCAAACTAAGCACCCCTTTACTCTTACACCCCTACTCTACTTAGTCTACTACATGATCTGTGCAATCTTTTTTGGTCCAAGACTACTATTAGAGGGTATCAGGTAAGAATACCTTCTACATCACAAGGTCAAAAACTAACTTATCCAACTTAGAATGTTGGGATAGATAATATGAATTTCGGTACTCCCAAACATTGTACATTTCATGAATCATCATAGAGGAAGAAAAATTATATGTCCGCAAAGAGATTATATGTTTTGGAGTCCACGGCAATGAGCCTCAGTGCTGCGACTGCAGCAGCCACAGCTAAGCAGCTGAAACCAATGACATTAAGCCAATGCCAGGCTTTTTGTGGTGCG
This sequence comes from Canna indica, assembly GCA_034359265.1. Taxonomy (NCBI): domain Eukaryota; kingdom Viridiplantae; phylum Streptophyta; class Magnoliopsida; order Zingiberales; family Cannaceae; genus Canna; species Canna indica. The sequence goes on from CP136896.1 coordinate 72,773,427, forward strand.
GAAATCTTGTTTCTTTTTACCTTCAAGTACATGTGATTTGCAAGAACGAATGTAAGCGGGAATGTGCTGAGAGCGCCTGTGAGGCTCATGAAGTCTCCAATAAATGGAAGCAGAGCTGCCACAAAAGTGTTTACAGTGAGGTAGCCTCCTCTTACAAGAACTCTGAACGAAAGGTTGTAGAAGGAAAAGGGATTCCCTTTCCCTCTTCCATACTTTGTATCTAAGTATTCATACATTGGACTTGCAAAAATCTACCACAAATTACAAATCTGTTAGTAATAATGCTAAAAAGGCAATGAAGCAATGACCTAGTGTAACCGAACTAGAAGCAGAAGAATAATGCATGAGTTCGTCCACAATAGTCTTCCATGACATCAAAAAATTCAGACTAACTTCTTATATTGCTGGCCTTTAAGTTTGCAACTGTATAATGGATAAGGTAAAAACAGAGCAAGAAAGTTTGTCTCATCAAGATATACACTGATTAACTATTTATAACGAGCAAGCGATATTGCTCTAAAATGTTTCTGCAAGGATAAAATACTTAAAAAATTATACAAGTGATTAAAATATTTTAAACCAACTAAATGTGGATGCAGTGTTTACTGCAATTAATAGTTAAGAGGCCATAATGCATGAGGTGATCTATGGAGTATGGACTAATATATATTTCCTGAGAAACATTGCTATTTTCTTCAAGTATACTGAAAGAGAAAGCATAGTATAAGTGGAAAGCGTTGAGTAGAGTGTAGAGTGACGTACATGTAAGGCTATAACTGTCTGTAAAAAAGCTGCAATATTTGCAACTAACTTCACCCAAGTTGGTCCATTCACACTATTTAGTAGATATGTTGATGTTGAAGAACCATAAGCCCAATAGCCAATGAAAGTAACAGCATACAGAGGCAAGCCACCTAATCCAAACTGAAACCAAAGTGCTTTCTCCATGTTTCTGACGACCGGAGGTTTTATTGTTGCCTGAAATAACTCAAATCAGTGTTGGTCAGAAAAGTTCATTCAAAAGCATGCAATATACCATGCAATATATCAAGTATTCTTCCTAAAAAAAAACTGGAGAACATACTTGTCTTAAGCGTGTAGCTCAAAACAACTGAAGGAATAATGATAGAATCAGAATCCCAATTTCATCTAGTTTATGCAAAAAAAGGAAGGGTAAATTCATTGAAGATGCCATGTACTTGGCTTAGTTACACAAACACCCACTTCAAGTACTCGCAATGCCCAATCAATTTACCCAAGACATATGACATCATAAATTCTCACAAAGAATATAAATACTGAAAGTTATGATGCTTCATGATTTTGCAGTTTGGAATCTCATGATTTCTATCATAACAAAGACATGAAACTTGATAGACTCTTGAACATTGACGCTGATTCTTGTGCCCATTACATGATCATAGTTCTCCAAGCTCACCTGAATCTCTGGCAGCATTCCTGTATTGTAAGCGAAGACAAGACTGGCAACAGCGCCGATTCTACTGAATATTTTGTCAACGTGTGCTCCTGGAATACTATAATCTCGAGCAGGAGTATTCAATCCTGTATTTTAGAAACACCAAACAAAGAGCTATATGCTTAGTTGTTTCAGTTGTTCACAAATTGCTTGTATGGATTAGCCACAGTAGTTGTAATTGAAGTGCCTAAATAAATACTAACAGACAATGTAAGGTGGCCTTCCTAGATTACAGCTGGCACCAAGTGTTGTACGGAATACAACGCCCCAAATAACATTCATACGTGATGAATAATTGATTTAGAGTCAAAGATTAATTATGTAACCGTTGAATATACTTCATCTCTTCCAGTACTTCAGAAGTCACAGGTACTTAAAAGTGAATATAGAATACCACTTTGCAGATACTCAAGTTGCATATGATGAAAAGATATTAGTTATTTTCAGCATCCAAGGTCACAAATTATTCAGAAGATATCGGCAGATCACATAGTTGTAGATTAAGTGCAAGGAGCTGCAAATCTTTAGGTGAGCATAGAATCATAGTTATTAGCTAAGATGTTTGCCTGTTTTTACACATATATGATAACTAAAAGAAATGATGAAATTCCACAAACCCTTGTAATCAACATTTTTGCAGTCACATTATTTTGTTGGAATTCATTTTCATATAAAATTTATTGGGAAAAAAATGTGATTTCCAGTGCAAGTTCTCAGTGATAGTCCAGAGTTAATTGAAGCATCAGCATTCTGAAGAATAAAAATGTTGATTACAAGCAGCTAAAAATTTCCAACATAACATAAGTTCACAGAAGGCAATACAATAATTCAAGGCAGATTGCAGGGTCTTATAGAAGAGTTCCCAGGAACAAATGAAAGGTTGTAAACCTAATTTCCCCCAAAAAATGAGATAAATTGAAAACTATGATGTCTGCTATCACACCAAAAAGATAATTCTTCATATGTAATGATAATGAATCCTTATTTCTTTTTGCAAACTTTTTTTTCCCAAGCCATCACCAAATCTAATGCTTGAATATAAGTTGGAAATGGGTTAAACAACTAATAGCATATTGAAATTAGATTGGTCGTACCATCCTTGAGAGAGAGCCCAATTGATGTAATTATATAGATCATGCTAAATAAAGTTGAAAACCCTAGCCAAACTCTCAGAGCTGATAGATGAGGTATGCCAAAGGCAAATAGTGCACAAACAACTCCAGCTATTGCTATACAGTATGGAAGCTTTAAGATACCGTCATCCCTGTAAAGGACGTACATGCCCTGCACAAAAAATTGAGGTCAGAACCACAAGGTATGCAACAAAACTAATACTTAATAAGCCATGCTTCCGAAATCCTGATGATCTAAGGTCGAAACAATCCAATTCACCTTTAATGCTTGTCCGGCCAAAATGATATATCCAGTGTTAATCATGAATAGATTAACATATTGCAATGCCCATGTCAGAGAATACATTTTCTTACCTATAATATGTGGACAAACAAAAGAAATTATTTAAAGCTTCAAAAAGGTTAAACCAACATGCCAAAGAAAGAAATGTGAGTCTCTAAAATGAGGTAACTTGTTACTAGATGGACTGCTGGAGATACGAGATGCCATCTGAAAGACTTTACACAGAAAGAATAAAATTCAAATTTTTTGCATCAATATGGAAAGAAGACACAGCATCTTTCATTATTACCATAGATATAACCAGCAAGGTCCCTGTATCTGATATGCCGTTTTCCACCAACTTCATGGAGGCGGGCTACGAGAACATTAGCATAGAGGGATATGGCAGCTGCTAAAATAAGGCCAATTGTACCACCGATCCAACCCAAAGGAACCATTATAGATCCAGAATAACCTAACACATAGGCACTATTTATTCCAGTTGTGAGCACAAATCCAACCTGGTACCAAGGGTCTGAAAGTCCAGCAAAAAATAAAAGGAGAAGATGAGATGTATACCAAACATAGTACATATATCCATAATCCATCCATTTACAGTATACAGGCGTACTAAAAATTAATGTTTAGTTAAAAAGGAAAATGCCATATTGGAAGGACATCATCAATTATGACTTACAAGACCTTGTTTGAGAAAAAGGTTATGGAATTGGAATTTTCATTGTGCCTATTCAGCGAAAAAAAATCCAATTCATCTCTAGGAATGAATTTTTGATAAATTAAATCTCAATTCTTGTGTCATAGAAAAGATAACTCAATCATATACTAAATTTTCCTTAGGTTTTTATTGTGGGCTGGGCATGTTAAGTAACTAGCTTAATCGTAATCTGACATTAAAAGTGGAGGGGATTTGGAAATCCTACCACTTGTGTCAGGATTACTAAATCCAAAGTTTTATGAAATTGGAATTCCCATTCCCAAATCTTTTAAATTCCAAATAAAGGAATTCATTGAAACTATAGAGCAAGAACTCCAATTCCATAGTTTTGTGTAAGTATGAAAACTAGATGCAAACATCAAAAATCCAAACGAGAAATTGCTTGTGTGGCAAGTTGAATAAGCAAAATATGCCAAAATCCTCTGTTTCAATTATTGCAAATCCCTTCTGTAGTTTTCACTTTCCAAAGCAATGGAGAAGCAGTACTTTTATGAATTTTACTTATGAGTTATGACCTGTACTATTAGTTTGTTTCAACTTTAGTCGTTCTTTTTGTCTGTTCTATTTCCATTTCTAAAAAGGGAGTTCTCATTTTTGTTCCAATAAATGTTGGTTTCTTTTCGTGTTTTGTTTCTGTGCCGCTTCAATCCTTTTCCCGCATCCATCTGTATGGATGAGAAAGGTTTACCGACACGATTAGTCATCTTGATAGAAATGAGGGACCTATTCCTAGAAATGTAGACCATCTAATACTCAAGAGAATAAAGCAGAGGACGAAACAATCTTATTAAAAAAATGCACTGACGGTCGACATAATCACGATCAAATTATAAATTTCAAGAAGAGCATCACTGCAGGAAAACATCAAATTAGAAACGCAACAAAGAAATGGATAATTTTGAATCGCACACAGAAAACATCATCGATAAATGAAGCACGAAAGTAGAAAAAGAATTTACAAAAAGGTGAGAGATTAAGAGCGCATGTGCCAAGCGAGAAGAAGAAGAAAAAAAAAAACATAGAAAAACAGGGAGATGAAAATACCGGTGCTAATCTGGTGAGCAGTGTCCTCCGACACATCGACCGCGACCTCCGCGTCAAAGTTGCCATTTTCCTCCCGCTCGACCCCCACCGTCGCCATCGCCTCTTCTTCCACGCCCTCACTGCCGATACCAAAGAGCAGCGGCGCAAGGGTTTCGACCTGCCCCTCGTCCGCAGACAGGTCGGAGGAGGAAGAGGTGGATGGAATGGTGGTGGCGCTGATCGCTACGGAAGAGGAGGAAGAGGGAGATATTAAGAAGGCGGTAATGGGATCCACCAAATGCTTGAATGTCTTTAATGGCGGTCCCCCTATCGTAATCTATACATGGAAAGGAGCGGCACTTCCAAAACGGAAGCATCAGAGAACGCGAGAAAGGAAAAAGACAGAGGTGGAAAGCAACCAAAATGGAGGAATCAAAGCTTACATCCATTGATCTAATAAAGAGGGATCTCGATGCGCGATCATTGCAGCATGAGCGGCGGAGCAGCGATCCCGTCGCTTCTGCCCCTGGCGGTGCGGTTGGTTAGGAGGCGGGCGGCTCCCACTTCCCAAAAGAAGAACCTTCGTTTAAGAGCAAGTAGGAGGCTGTTCTGTTACGATCTCCTTCCCCGCAAGAATCAACTCCGCCTGAAACAGCAAAATCGTCTTCCATGAAGTTAAAAATAACTGTCAATTTTCAATTCAGTCCTCGTAGTTTAAACAATTTAAATTAAGCAATTTTCATAAATCACGATATAAATAGTGAAATTGAAAATTTTCAAATACATTTTTTTTTCCTCAAAATATCCTAAATGCCCTCAGGTTAAATCTGATATTAAATTTTAGACTTTTATAAAAATTCATAAAATACTAGGTTCCAAACTTTCTAAAAAATATGGAACTAAAACAAGCAGTATTTTTAATGAGTTTATTTCGTATATTATTGATAACATCTAGAACTTCTTAATAATATAGTAGGTTCTAGACTTTTTTAGAAATATGAAATTAGTAGGTGAATCGAATACTAGACTAAACTCGAGAACATTTCAAGGATTTTAAAAAAAAATTATGGATATGAGAATTTCAGATCCTTGTTATGGATTCAAAAAATTTTATGGTCCATGTTATGATTTTGAATAATTGCTCGTTTAAATTCACTGCTCAACTTTTAATTCAATTTTAATAAGCTACGACTCGATTCGAGGGCTCCACTCGACCATATAATGATATTAGCATCATGCATTTATCATCAGAGATTCAGCAACAAATAATACTATAATCTAGGGGATAACAATTGACCTATTCGTGTATTCTCGCTGAATTTCAAGAACCATCCTCACGGAATATCCAAGCATGCTCCATGAAATAAACACGATACATAATAAGTATATTCTCTGTTCTAATTTTATACTCATCATCTAAAATTTTTTCTTACTTGAATATCAAAATATCTTTGCTCGTCACGAAACAAGTACATGAACCCACACAGAAAAGGGGAAAAAATAACTTTTTAAATCATATCAACCTAGGCTACCTAGCTTGCAATTGAAACCGAAAAAAGAAAATGTAAAATTCCTGAGCTGGCGATAACGCTGGAGCTTTAAATAAAGTAAATAGGCTGAATTAAAAGTAATCCTAAAATAGAGAAGTTTTGCATATCCACCCTTGGAAGTTTGTAACGCGTATTCACACCCTAACAACTTTTAGTAAGGGAGGTGTAATTTCCGTGTGATTGTATCATTATTGATTTATTTCCAAATGCTCCGCTTGCATTCCTCGTGAATCGTGATCAGTTATTAATAATATATTTATTTAGAATGTCTTTAGCGTTGCAGGATAAGTTAATATGGATGGGTAGTTGAGGGCCCGCATGGGATTGACGCCCTTCAACGAGAGCTCCGCGTGGTTGGGCGCTTTCCAGAGTTATATGGTCTTCAGTTTGATTATAAAAGTAATTTTTTTAGTAGATATGAAGCCAAAAAGAGAGAACTTTACCTTTTGCTCCTTTATTTAATGGAATAAATTATAGTTAAATAATTATTATATATATATATATATATTCCATAATTTTATTTTATTTTTTACCACATGATAAATATTATTCATTCAGTTCATGCCTACCCTCCCTTGCAATAGGTCTTCTGCGTGATGTTGAGAGCATAAACTAAAAAGAGTAGGAGTGTGAGTGTGTATCGAATAGATTCTAAATCAATTGAAATAAACTTAATCGAATATATTTTGAATAGATCCAAATTAAATTCGGACAAGATCCGAGATAAAAATTAAGAAATCGATTAAAATTAATTCTGATTCAAGGTTCAACACATTGGATATCCAGAATCAGAATTAGAATCGGTATCTGAAACTTGTATCATGAAATTCGTAAATGAACAAGTTTCAACATGGTACACATAACTTGTAAATAAATATATTCTAATAGTGTGCCTAAAATTTGTACCCTGAAATTTGTAAATGGATAAATTTTAATAGGATATTTGAAACCTATATTACACCATAAGTTTCAGGTGTGATCCGATTTCAAGTCTCAATAAAATAAGATCCGAATTTAAAATTTAGGAATCGATTCTATACATAATAAAATTTAAATATCATAAAAAATATATGAAACCCACTCACCCCGCGCGAAAAATAGTGTCTTATTTGGTTGAATTTCAAAGATGGAGTAATATTTTTTGTTCTCCCTCTATTCCGAATAGAATGGAAATAATTAATATTTGCCTCCAGATAAAGAATAGTTTAATACTTGCTCATTCCTGATAATATTTTAAAATTTTATATTATAAATAATCTTAATTACATAATATATTATATTACTTTTAATTTGGATCGAGTTTAATAGAATACTTAATACTTGAATATAATATACAGTATACATGTATACAAACTATTTTTAGTAAATGCAAAATATATAAATAATTTTAACTAGCTTTAAACATATTATGTTATAATAATACCAAACTCATTTTAAAACTATGAATTAATTAATATTTATATTTGTTATATATTTAAATTAATATTTTATTTTAATAATTTAACAACAAAAATTATATTTTTTATTATGTTATTAAGAATCAAAATAAATTAGAATAACATTTAATATACTTATTTTTTAAATCTTTTTATCTATCGTATTACAGTAAATGATATTATTAAATAAAATATAATACGTGAATAAATTATAAATTAGTATAAATATAATGTATGAATCAATAAAGTATACCTGCATTTATTTCATCACATTGTTACAATGCCGAAATGTTGAAACCTACACAACAACGCGTGTTGAAAGAGTTATTTATGAAGAGTCTTATTATATCCTTCTAAAAATTAATCTATTAATCTTCTTAATCATTTATCGTGATAATTTTATTAATAATCATGAGCATTTTATTACACGAGTATTAAAAAAAATATTAAATATATGAGTAGAGAGGATGTAACATTTCATAAACCGGTATACATGACACGTTAATTATTTCTTAAAGGTTAGCAAAAAAAAAGACTCAGGTACTGTAGTAAGAGGTTTGGTTATTCGCATTTTTATTTTACCCAAATATTAATTAACCTCGTCCGATCGAAGTTTCTTTCCCACGGTCGAATTTAGATCCGACGATCACAATTGGCCACAACATGACTAAAGGAGTAATTTACAAAATACTAAGGCCGGAGGGATGCATGTGAAATTTTGTCTAAGATAATCATAACACCCAAGGCAAGACATTTTATTGCGTGGCTCCTCTTCCTGTCCTCGTCGCCTTCTCTCCGAAAGCAAATATGACTGACTGACTACGGCTTATGGCTGATAACGACTCGGGGTCCGCGTTTGCAATGTATGGAGCAATACCCATACAATAATTTATGAGGAAACGTGATAATGGCAAATATCTCATAAACGTATTTAAAATAAATGATCGCTTTCGCAGATTTGTGGAAGGGCATGAGCAGATATGCCAGATTTCTTTTCTTTTTTCTATGTAGAAGGAGACAATGAGATACGAACAGATTTCTTTTTCTCTTTTATCTCAAATATATTTTATGATGTGATGAGTCATACAGAATGTATTCAATTAAATCCATGAGTGTACGTGTATTACTTTTGGATCATATGCAATTATGCACCGTGGAATATGGATGCAATAAGCTTGACCATTGAAAGCTAATGCTTTAAAGTATCAGATAATTGATTTAAAGGACGACCGAATATTACTAACAAAGTTATCGCTATATAATTGAGTGAGCTATGCGCAGTGCTGAACTATAGAACAGGATTCTTTTAAAAACACATATTTATCGTGCAAGAATAAGAATCCCATTGATAAGAATGCACCAAAAATTTGTTTTATAATTTATTTGAGACATGAATGGTAACCAGGGGTGTAAGTGAGCCGAGCAGCTCGTGAGCTACTCGAAATCGACTCGATGAAAACTCGAACTCGACTCGATCTTATCGAGCTCGAGCCGAGCTTTACAAATGAGTGAGTCAAGCTCGAGCTAAGTAATACTCGACTCAAACGGCTCGCGAGCCTAATTGAGCTCCATATATTTATATATAATTATATAAATATTAGTATTTCATATGGGGTTGAGCATAAACCCGAGTCGAGCCGAGCTTAATCGAGCTTGAACGAGCTTGATCACGCTTGAGAAAAATAAACGAGCCTAAACGAGCTTAAACAAGCCGAGCTCGAGCCTGGATATTGAAGCTCGATCCAGCTCGAGTTCGAGCTCAACATTTCTTAAACGAACCGAGCTCGAGCACAAGCAAGCTCGGCTCGGCTCGATTACACCCCTAATGGTAACTGTGTAGGGCCATGTCATAGAATTATAGAAATGAACTGATCAACAATCCACTAGTATTTTCTATTTGCAAATAGTAAGGGATGAGGGCAACGTCCTTGGTACAACCACCAAGATCAATACCAATTGACCGACAATCCACTTACATTTGATGAAATGTCAAAATATTGAAGCATGCATCTGTTGTGACTCCTGCCAAAAGTATGGATCAACTCCACAAATTAAATTTACAAATCACTACACTCAGCTAAAACAAACACAGATTCCGTTAAGTTTGATAAGTCAAAAGACAAAAGAAAGTAAAAGAAAGAATAAAAACTGCACATTTGCACATTTTTTTCTCCATGATGTTAGAGACTTCATTCACTCACAACTTTCTTCTGAAAAGATGGAAAGGGAGACGAAAAAGCCAATTGGAATCATGCATCGGAAAGTAATTTCTTCACTTCCGAAAGCCACTTCTGAGATTTGATGAAGTACTTGCAAAAGCACACAATGTATACTCTCTCATACAGCTGCACTTCCATGTGAGCCAGCTTAAAGTATCTGTCAACACCATCTTCATACTTCTCATACAGTGCAGGAACTGTTAGGATGAGTAAGAGACCTGATGGGAAGAAAAGGATATGCAAATTAATAAAAATCAGTAATAATTGTGCAAGCTATATACGGGAACAAGTATCCTGACATGAATATAAGAAACCAAAATGCATCATTCAATTATTTTTTTGATACGTAAACTGTTCAAAGGACCGTGCTTTTTAACTGCACAATTCATAGGACCATGGAATTATGGTGGGGTCAGTGGCATAACCCACACTGAAATTTAACAAATAACATATACATTACTTATAATATCGATGCAACGCCCTCACCAATAACTCTCTCATGAGCCCCTTCGTCTCTGATGAAAACCACGATTGCGATTCTTCGTTTCCCTTCCCACCTCCGCTTCCAACATCTTCTCCCCGAACAGCGACTCTGCAATATGCCTCTATTCGCGACTACGCCAATTGCTGTCCTGCCTTCCCTACAACATTCCTTCTCGGCTTCTCCTTGCCAGCCTCCCGAGTCTCAGCTCCTACACAACAGTAGAGCTCCTACACAACGGCAGAGTCTCAGCTCTAAATATATTAAGGTGGATTCTTCCACTAATTCACTTCTTTGATATTTTATGCATGTTTTTTTATTAATATGTTTTGGTTTTTAATTTATATGATTTTAGGTAGTAGAGAAATTATATGAATTTTAGGATTTAAAAAGAAACTTTTTGGTTGGAGGATAAGTGAAGAATTTATGCATGTTTGAGTAATTTGATGGGTAGCTATAAACCTAATTATGGTTTTTAACTTTATAACTTTTTTTGGGTGGCATTCGAGGGAGGGGTACAAGGAACAAAAGTTGTGTATCTCTTTTGGTTGTTTTTTTTGTTTATTCAATTTTTCTAAGAGTTAAATTACTAGGATTTATCATGGAATCGTTCTCAGCCTACTCAATTTAAATTATATCCTCATTAATTTAACTTGAGATTGTGATTGCCAAATTGGCCAGACCTTTACAACACTATCCTCTACAAACTCAATCAGGTTTAGTTTTAATGGATTTTGGTTTCTTAATTCAATCTATTGTGCATTTCTAGAAGTTAAAATGATTTGGATAGGTTTCAGAAGTCCCTCTGCTACTTGTTTGCCCCAAGTAATAAAATATGCTAGATCCGCCATTGCATAGGGCCATCAAAATCAACTCAAAATTCCTTTCTCCAACATGGGGGATGGTCTGAGAACTTAACATGGTACATCTAACTTACCCACACACACAACAGTTGTCACTGGAAAAACTTAACAATTTGATGAGAAACAGTTACACATGTATCTACCATGGGCACCATACCATTGCATCATGCTACCAATACTTCACGCTAAGTGGTGTGTCGTACACTAGGATGCAGCCACTATGGAATTGTCATATCACTCCTAATCAAATTCCTTGGGTGGATCATAATTCACGATAGACTACATAGCAGAGTATTCTGGTAAGCCCAACTTGTGCACTCTCATGCAACTATTTCATACCCAATTTGGATGGCACTACTAGTATCTCTGCAGCCTTAACCAGCCCTCAAACACACCTATTGAACACTAAGCAAGTCTGATCATGTGAACAAGTAGTGACTACGTGGTCAATTCCTTGTTTGGATATGGCATTTCTGAAATTAAAGAGCATAACCTCTGTAGCCTCAAGAGCACATCCAGGAGGCCAAACACCTTACAAAGCCCTCATGCAGGAGAGCTCTTATTAGCAGTCATTTGTTTGATTTTTTATACACGATAGCATCATTTAGATATAACATACCGTCCAGGCATCCTATTCGGCTATTCCCTCTCTCTTATCACCCCTCAACATGTGCCTACCAGGTGTATGCCTTTCTCCATCTAAATGATATTGTATGTGGGTCCTCCCTTCCTACTTACACTGCAAAAGAAAAAACTCTTAATTCTAATGTTGTGGCTTACTATGAAAGTACGTATAAAGTCAGATGAAAGAGAAAGAAAAGCAATGGAAAGGAAGACAAGCTGAAAAGGAGGAGAGTGAGGACATGGGAAAGAGAAAAGAGGGGAAGAAGGGAAAGGAAGGAAGAGGATAAGAGGTACCTTCCATTTTATGGAATGAGAAACAAAAGAAGTTAATCTCTCTTCTTCCATCCAATTTTGGGAATAAATGATTGGAGAAAATGGACTCTCATCTCTTTCATTCTCTCTCTCCGAATCCAGGATGAATCTTTTATTCCTCTTGTTCCTATCCCTAACCAGACAAGGGAAATATCTTCTTCTTTCTCTTCTCTCCTTCCCACTTCTTTCCAAGTAGAACAAAGCACAAGAGACCATCTTTTGAACAGCAAGCATATTATTCCCAAATAATTAACTAAAAACATAATGATAACTTTTAATAGATATAGAAGAATCTAATGCCAAGAGAAGCACTTACTTAAGTAACCCAAAGTAACAATATCAATCGACCCACCAATAATGGAAACCAACCATAAGGAGAAAGCTACCATATAAAAGACTTTGGAGTCCTTCCGCTGAACTATATCATTAAAAGCTGATAGGATCTTATTGGCATGGACATGGACAAAAACTGCAGCTTCATGCATCATTCCTTCTGAGAGGTGCATCTTTGGGATGGGTGGAGCGGGCCTGTATTCATGTCAGTAACAAGCTGGAAATAAGCATGTATAACCATAAGAACATACAAGAAAAGCAAACTAGCATAGTCATATTGAAGCAACCAATTATGAGGAGGCAGTATAATGGCATATGATAGAGATGTATTTGATTAGTATTTTCACTTAAAAAGAAAAAATGATGCATGAAAACATACCTAGTTTCTGGATCATGGTAACTGTTAATTATGCATTGTGAGCGACATTTATTTTAAAGTAAAAAAACCTAAGAGTTAACTGATGGTGGATCATCCAGCAATTTAACAGATGTGCGTTATTTTCCCCTCATTGTAGTCTACCTAACAGAATTGATATGTTCAAGAGGAAAATTGAAAATGAGCTTGTCATACCATTTAATTTCATTTTTTTTCTGATTAAAGCATATACATTTTTTTCTTGCAATAACTATTTAATACCTGATTGAGAAGAATAACAGTTACCTGTTGAGGATTCTTGCAGCCTTTGCCCAAAAGAAGAGAATGCAAATCAAGAGCAGAAGAACATTAGACAAAAGAGATACAAGAGAATATCCAGCTACTTCAAAGAGCACCCAGGAAGCCGCTGCTCCAAGCAGTATCCATACTGTCACATTCTTTCTCCTCCATAGGATCACATCTGCAACTGTGACACAGTTCCAGTAATTTAATACTCGTGGTGCCCACATCATTAACAAGAGAACAAAAACCTAAAGCAAGCCCGCGCCTACTTCTGATATGAAGCTCTCCACAAAACCAAAATTTCAGTAAAAAGGAAATTACAACAAGCTCCACCTTTACGTAAGAAACGAGTAAATGAAGGATATAGACGATATCTGACATTCTTCAAATTAGGGATTTTTTAAATTAAGTTCACTATCTTTACTGAATATTGCATTGTAGACTTCGACGATCCAATTAGTACCCAATTTCCACAAGGCAAGGCAATTTAGAGATTGAGTTGACGAAATCAAGGCAAACTTTGACGAGCAAGAACTAGAAATCTTAGAAGGGAAGAAGAAGAAGCGAAATAGCTCCGGCAGGACTTACTGATGCCGCCACCGAGGATATCGTGAATGGGGCGTTGCCTCTCTAAGGATCGAAGGGAACCTCCCAAGGATTGATTTTGGAGGGAGACCATGATGGGCGCGATCGATTGGGGGGGAAACCTTCTCGTCCTTCGTCGTCTTTGGATTCGGTGGCTTCGGCAGATGGAGAAATGACGGTGGTGGGCCTGGCGAGGGAAGACTCCAGCCTAAAAGCAAAATACCGCCCCATCACCGCCTCCTTTTTCTTTTTCCTCGGCCTCTTGTTTATCCTGTTGCGGATTTTTGTCCACTAGAGATGCGAGAAAGATTTAGAGCGTATTAAAAAGAGTACAACGCAAGTGGGACAGCAGCGACACAGCTATTCCACGAGACCATAAAACACATGCTGCGCAGCTTGACAGCTTCCTCAATGAGTATAAAAACCTCTCACGTTTGTAGAATAAGTGGATCCCACTACGGATAGTTGTTTGGTTTGGTTACACGGATGACAATTCAAACTGACCAAACGTGATTAATCGGTTAATAGAATGGTAAAATTTAATTTTGAACAATGAATTTGCGATTTCGAATAGTAAAAATTAAAAATCATTTAAAATCGATACGATTTCGATTATCGGGTCGCGGTTAACCGATAACCGAAATCGATTATATATTTAGTTTCGGTTACCAATTTTTTACGGTTAATCGGTATTCAAAATCGGTAGTAATATCATTTATATTAAATATAAATCCGAAATCCGTTACCCATAACCCATTAAATCTTTGAACCGGTTATTCGTTTACTAACGGTTAACCGGTTAGTAAACGGATAATCAGTTCTATCTGAACCGAAAAATTCAATTTCGATTATCCACGAATAATCGAAATCGAGCCGATTTCGATTTCGAATATAGGTTTTTGAAATCGACCAATTTTGATTTCAATTTCAGTTAGCAGATTTGAAAATCGATTTCAGCTTCGATTAACCCACAAAAGTGTGGTTAATCGAACCGTTATCATCCCTAATTGATTCGGAGGGAAAGCTTACATACCGTTGACATAAAGAGCAAAAAAATCTTTTCTATCTATGATCCTTTTATAATTATCTTTTATGAACTTTAAAATTAAATTAAAAAATAATTAAATTTTATGAAACTAACAAAAATATTATTATTTATTTAATAATTTTTTAAATGACACATAGGCAGCTTTTTATTAATTCAAATATTAAAAAATAATTAAAAAAATTAATTACAAATTTTAAAAATAAATTCGGATTTCACATTTGAAGGTATACTTGAAGGAGCGAGATCACGACACAGTTCATATAACGAATATCAGCAAAAGTGATTCCCTTTGATGAATGATAAAAATAGAAGCAACAATTTCCCAGACCATGTGAAATAGTGATAATGTTTTTGGTAATTGCCCAATTTCTTTTAAGAAAAGAGATATTCGCCCAATGTACATGACTTCAACAGGAAAGAAATGGTGTTATCTTGTGCCATATCCCTCTGCATCTGTGGCTACTTAGCCTACTTTGGAGTATGTAAAAGGAGCTGCCTCAATTTAATTGCTGTATCATACCCTTATGTGGAAACAATTGACACCGAAACATTAAGGGCCTGTTTGGTTAGCGAAACCAAGTCTGTTTTCATGATTTTAGTTTCACTGAAACCAAAACTACTTACGAAAACGTGTTTGGTTTAGCGTTTTCGTGAAACTGAATCGAAACCAGAATGAAAACGAAACCAGTTTTCTTAATAAAAATGAAAACAACAGAATGTTGTTTTCTGTGATTTTAAGACTGTCGGTTTCGTTATCAAAATGCTGTGACAACTTTGTAATTATAAATATTTTTTATAAAATTAATTAATTTAAAAATAAATCAAACTATATCGAATTTTTAAAAATAAAAATAAAAATCATCATTTTTAACTCAAACTTTTATCTTAAATTTATAAAATAATTAAACCAATTTATATCTAATTGACTCAAACCCAAATTTTAAATAACTCAATTTTCTTAAAGTTGGTCTATTTATAATTTAATCAAACCTAATTTTAGATCATTGGACTTATTTTTTTTTAAAATTTTATAATAACTATTAATTAATTTTTATATCTAATTGAACAAAAAAAATCTTAAATTACCAATAACTTAATTAATTAAATCATTTAAATATTTTGTAACCATATTAACAAATATTTAATTTTGTAAACTAACTAAACATTTAATTACTACTAAAAATATTCAAGGAAAATTAATATTATTTTTTATAATCAAATAAATATTTACTGGTTTCAACTAACTAAAACTGATGTTGTTTTTATTAACCAAACGCGTTTTCAGAAAACTGAAAACTAGAAACCAAAACCAAGTTTTCGAAACCAAGTTTTCAGTTTCACTGAAACCAAACCAGAAAATAATTTTCGCTAACCAAACAGCACCTAACATACCACCAGGGAAAAAGTGGCATAAGTGCAAACAAAGGTCTGGAACAATTCCTGCATATAGGTAATCAGTGTTTAAGAAACTCCAAAGCTCGACTCATCATGTCATAGATTCAAGTCCCGATTAAAAAATCCTATCAAAACAAAAGAGCCATAAGATGATCCTTGATTAACATCTTTCCCAGAGGTGATAATTTTATTCGCATTCGCTAATTAAAAACTGCATCCGCACCGTATCCGATCTATATCCGCAAGTAAAAATAAATATGAATACGGATATGAATTTAAAAAACTTATATCCGCGCGGATACGGATATGACTGTGAATCCGCACCGCCTATCCGCGTCTCTGAATTACTATTTTGTCCATATAAGTTATTAATATATATAAAAACTCTATGATAATTTCATGTCAAGATAAATTTTGAAGTATATTATATATTTATTTTGAATAAATGAATTGATAATTTATTAATTTTTTAAATTAAATATTTTTTTAAATATTTTTTTATTAAATATGATGCGGATACGGATGCGGTGCGGATATGAATATTCATATTCACATCCGTAGCGGATACGGTGCGGATACGGATAATTCAATATCCGTATCGTATCCGATCCGTTGCCGGTCCTAATCTTTCCTATTGTTTTTCCAAGTCATCGTAAACCCTTTCTTTTTTTTCCTTCTCTTCAATGCGTGCAGCCGTACAGGAGAAGGGCCTCGACAGTCAACACCTTTACAAGAAGAGAGAATGGCCAACTACATTTGGATAGGTCAGAAAAAGAGGATACAGTTTACAAGGTGCAATTATTTCAGAGGTGAGAAGGTGAGTTTGCTAAATATTTTAGCAGAATTGGTTTTAATACACATTTGTCATGATTTTCTAAAGTACATGGAAAATAACCAACAAATAATTGTCACCACCATGACAAGAAATCAAATGGCTGAGCAGCAATTCTTGCCTATCTACTAAATCAGCTCAGAAAATTGAGAAAAAAAGATGAGGATGCTCATGCCCATTGCCCAGTACAGTTTAAAGGGATAAAATCTCAAGTTATTGAATTGAGCTAAAGAAAATACCAACAACCAAACAGAAGTACTATTACTAGCAAGCTACACAAAGTTAAGACATGTCAAATAAAACCAATGCACGAAAAGGATTGGAAGATATGTCATGCCCTTTTCAAAGAGCTCTATAACAAACCATCCATGGTGGAACCACAGGCACAGTTATACCAAAAGCAAAAATTAAAAATTTAGATAATACCAAGGAATTGAGAGGGCAATCTGTAACAACCAATGCACCTGCTCTAAAAAGAAACCACCTACTTGATACAACTCTTGTGCAACTTTGAGTCCAAATTGTTAGGTGATTGACTGGAACCTTCAACCTTAACATTCCTAACCATGAAACTATTTCAAAAATCTAGTGCAACAGTAACATTAGGCAATAGAAATCACAACAAATTTAAAAAACAGAGATAGAAGTCAAGAGCCCGACGGAGGGTTGTTCAAGTCCCATAAAATGGAAATTAAAAGCGAAGCTTTCATCTGACACGAATGAAGATTTACAGATCCTGTCTAACAAAATCTTAAAGCAATAACCCAGTTATTCATCATACCTATCATTTTAACAATTTCGTATACTAAAGAGTAAATCTTTGAATATTTTCTTCCGAAAATAAAACTAGAAATCCTCCTTCACATAGTGACATCTGAGGCTGATTATGATACCTGACTTGAACAATGAAGCCCAGAACAGCCAGCTCGTGCAGTTATAACAAATAGATTGCTATCTGCAGCCAAAACCAGACATGATTTTCTAAGTAGTTCCCATACCAAAAAGTCAACCAATTTGTTGCCAAGCAGGGCCATAGCAAATAGCTAATAAACATTGCTTACAACTAGAGCAAGCTTCCTTGATTAGTAATACAGTTATCAATAATTATTCTTAGAAAACGAGTAATAACTTCAAAACCAATAATCATGTCAGGAAACCTTACATAAAGTACTTATCTACTCGTGCATGTGCTAGTGAGAAAAGTAGATAGTAATCGACTAATCGTTCATGACTAAATAATAATAAAGGGCCCAGAAAGACTAAGCAAACTTGTATTGAAGATGCAACCACATCCTTAGGTCTCATCATCCGTCATCACTACTGTCAAACTCTCATCAGTGATACTTTCCCTAATAGCTACCATTCTTAAGCAAAGACACTTAAGTGAACAAAAAGAAGCTCACTTTTGGCAAATTATGCTCGTTATAATAAGGTTACACAACAACGGGGTAATTATATACCTTAAAACCTTTATCGTAGTATTACCATCCTTTTTTAATAAACACAGTGAGTACAAAAAAACGATAACCATTGAAAGAACCCACCGCTAGGAATTTTATGCTATTAACAAGATCGAATAAGGGAAATTCCCATTTTGAATCATCTCCAATCCACCAAAGGTAGTAAAGAGAGCTTTTATGGAAGATGGAATTTATACATACATGCAAACAATCCAACAGCAGCAGCAGTAATAGCAAAATGATATTTTAGACAAGTAAGAATTCATTTACCATCAAGGTTGCGATCATACAGGAGATTGATTAATTAATTAATTGGATGGAAGACAAATCGAGGGATCAAGTGACTATTTACCAACAAACGCACAGGCCGGTTCACGATCAAGTATAGTGTATCGAAGCTTGCCGTAGAATAGGACGGAGGGATCAGAAGGCCTGGAGGACGGGACGCTTGCCGAGGCGCTTGATCTCGCGGTCCATTTGGCCGGTGAGCATGAGGGCGAACATCTTGAGGTCGCAGAGGAAGGACCAGAAAGGGTGGCCGAAGGTGGCGGGGACGTTGCCCTCGACGAAGAAGTGGCTGTACCAGGCGAGGCCGTAACCGAGGAGGGGGGCGGCGAGGAGTAAGAGCCAGCGGCCGAAGAGGAGGGCGGTGAAAAGGGAGAGGAGGGCGGAGAGGGTGCCGGCGAAGTGCCACCGCCGGGTCGCGGGTTTTGAGTGCTGGCTGACGTAGAAGGCCCAGAACTCCTCCAGGCTCCGGCAATTCATGCTCTGTGTGTGTGTGTTCGAGGCGTCGAAAGAGAGCGAGGAGAAAATATCAAAAGCGGATTGGAGCGGAGCGGCGGAGGATCAGAGGCTGAGTTGGGAAAATATGTTGATTTTATCTCCAGAGTCCAGACCAATTTGCCAATTAAAAATGAAATAATAAATAAAATCAGTGACGGGGACTGCTTGACGGAGATTAAATGACCAAGGAGATTCCTTATTCTTAAACATTTTGCATTAAAACCTCCATATTTTGTAAATGACCAAAGAGTACCTAGAGATTCAAATGCCGACTTCCTAACAATAATTTTACACGGAAAATAGGGGGGGGGGGGGAAGTGTATTAGAAAGGGAAGTTAAAATTTTGTTTATTTTTTATAGGGTCTTTTCTAGTGATAATTAAAAAACTCAATTGGTGGAGGAAGGCCGCCATACTCATGTAGAAATTTGATTTGGGTTTTTAATTGTTATCACAATTAACAAATACGAATTGTGAGTGTAGTTGTTTAAGTCATATTTTTTTTATCCTTGCTTATTTTTGTAGTATAAACAAAAACACTAAATTCTCTTAATTGATCTGCTTAATAATCCTCTTAATATTTATATTTAATATATATTTTTTAATTGATGTGCTTAATAAATTTTCTAATACTCATATTTAATTAAAATGCTCTTGACCGATGAAATTATTAAGCATATTTTTAAGAAGATATAACAACTCTCCTAGTATAAATTTATAAATTTATGTATATGCATGTGTTTAATATTTTGCATCATCATCAATGAGCTCTTTATTTTATATTATTTGCCTCGTAAACAGCAAAGTCGGTATCATACTATTTAAAAGTAGGATTTATCCTATGTTGGACTCAAATCTCACTTTGTGCCTTTCACTTTCATTCTGCGGATTCGCATCCAGCGTAAAAACATTCTGATTTATTATATGTTGGATTCGAGTCCAATAGACTCAATAGACTCACGTCACATCCAATAAGCTCATGGTCATTTTTCATTCATGAAAATTTCTCCTTCAACATTCTTGGTGTGGACATATAGGCGCATGGTTATTTAGTATGCATAAATCTTCATTTCTAACATTCTTGTTACCGCACTAATTCCTTCGTTCTCACAGAAAATACTAACAGGGGGCACAGGGAAAAGAACATGTCATGTTTGAGAGCGCCGGCATCGTGGAATCATTAAAAATGTCTCTAAAGGCAGTATGTGAAAATCCTTTTCTTTCTGTAGAAATATTGCTAAAACTTTCGCGCTTTTTAGCACAGAAAAGAAGGTAGGTTGTTGGCTTGTTGCTCTTCTTGGGTAAAATTTTATTGACAACTATTTGATGGTCGACAAATTTTATAGAATACAAGTTACAACATTATTGATGACTCTTCTTGGGTTTTCCACTGTCATTCTACTTATGACGGTGAATACAGCACACAGCTAACGCTATAAATTAACAAAAAAAAAATTAAAAGAAAACTTGTTCTGAAGTAGCAAATAGATTGTAGAAAATTGCAATGGCGAAGTAGACAGCTGCTGTGAGTGTGAGGAAGGCCTGGAATGAACCCAACCACTGAACAAAGTAGCCCGCTCCAATGGTGCTGAAAATAGCTGCCAATGTGCCAGCAGAGTTTGTAATCCCTATTCAAAAGCATAAACGCAATTCATATTTTAGGTAGTCATATAAGAACTTGATCAAGTTATGTAGAGAGCAGTTTACAAGCATGAGCAATGATAATTAAGTATACTCATACCGTGAAGAAATCCAGCGCATTTTGGAGCAATATCCTGTGAAAAACCAAATTCAGAGAAACAAGGGTCAGGTCTCTGGTCAGGTAACAGTAAGATCTTGAAGATGTGCTATAATGATACTTATAAATATCATCCAGACAATCGAAGCATTAAATAGGAAATTCAATGGGAGGTTTGCCATGGGGTAGGAATTGGCATATATATAGGGCCAATTGAAATCAATACTTGGGGGAATTTTACACTAACCTGTATGTTAAGAAAGTAACCAGCTTGGCTGAAAGAGCTCAAGCTCAGAGCCATGGTCATAAGAACTGCAGCTGCGATTGGTGATTGCGCAAACCTCAAGCACAACAATGACACTGCTGGTCCGACAAAACCTATTGTCTGCAAGATGACAACATACAAGAATTACTAGTTATGTCAGTTTGTCACAATGTTCTTTTCCATTATGCTCATATTTTTCTTTGTTCCTTGCACTCTCGCAGCAGCATAAAGTCTATTAATATTCTAACTCGCAATGAGAAGAATTATGGAAAGCGTGTACGTATAGAATTGGGGTTTCGGCTACTAGTCAAACCTGCATCATCTTCCGAACATAAATTACACTCATGCCCGACTTGATCATGAAGTCAGAAGTAGCTCCTGCAACATAACCAGACAGCGCCATTACTCCCCAGGGTACAGCACTGAACCATGCCGCTTGTTTCAGATTCACATTGTAAACCTATATCAGCAAGCATTTGAAAAGGAAGAAATGGAATAGTCAGGCTATATATGCAAATGTGTTCGCATGTATGAACAGAGGAAGAGAAGAGTTTAAGGACATACCGTCTTAAAATACACAGGCAGCCACGAGAGAAGTACAAAGTAGCCCTGCAGTGGAAGATATATCATATACGAAGCAGCAGGCAATTTCAGAGTTCAAACTTGATACAGCACCTTAACATGAAACATGTTTAAGAACAAAATTAGAAAATTAAGCTCACCCAGTTGTTAGCAATGTTGGCGAGAATGCAAGACCAAGCGGGTAACTTGGAGAGCAAGTGTGGAACGGATGGAAGTTGACTATTCTCCATCTTTAAATCCACCTTTCCGGCTTGAATCAGCCGCAGCTCAGCCTGGCTAATGTGAGGGCTATCGCGAGGATCATTTGTCATTCCCACCAGCCATGCTGATAGCCAGAGGAATCCGAGGGATGCGAAGAAGGCGAAGGAACCATTGATCCCAATGCTCGACAATATAACTGGAGACGCAAGAAAGCTTATTACATTTCCCATGTGAAAACCAGCCATGGATAAGCCAACGGCACTGGCACGTTCATTGCCTGGAAACCATCTGTATCAAATTAAGCATGTCGAATTGTCAATCAACCAGAGAATGTCTCGTTCACTGCACAGCGACAGAGAGTAGCTTACCGGAATAAGAGTGTGCTCATGGAGGGGAAGGCGACGCCTTCTGCCAGGCCGAAGAGTGCCCTGACTGCCAAAAGCATGGCGGTGGAATGGTTGGCAGCCCAAGGAGTGAGCAGAGTAGCCAGGGACCAAACGGCGGCTCCGCATGCCAAAACTCGCTTCCCTCCGTACCGGTCTGCAAGAGCTCCTCCCGCAATGGATGAAATCAGATATCCCCACAAGAATGATGACTGCAAAGCTTCAGAGAGTATGATCAATTTCTTCTAGTACTAATGTTGCTTAAAGATGGGAAACAGATATTTTTTAACATTGTATCATAATCACCTCTTAAAATGGTTACAAAGTTCTATTTCAAGAAAAAAAATAAGTGGGAAAGCAAAAACAGAAAGCTGACCAAAAAAAGCGGTGGGACATCTATACTTGATTCCTCATGCATATAATCCAGTAGCAGTACTAGGTATACTACTCTAATAAAACTAATAGACGGCAGCGTAATTCTCATAAACGACAATCTGATGCTCAAGGATGTTGTTTTTAGCCAGATCGATGGCTCCTTTTCTTAAAACTGTCCCATCCAAATTCATATCAGAAAAACTGACGACATCAACAACTTCTTATGTAAGAAAATAAAATACTTTTATAAATGTAATTATTACAATAAATACTAGCAAAAGACCCATTGATTGCCAAAGGTACGCAGGTAGACCCGACCTGCGTGCTATGTGGTTTGGTCGCTGAATCTCACTCTCACCTTTTTCGAGAATGTGGCTTTTCACTCTTAGGATGGACAGAGCTGGTACGCTTATCAGGCCTTCAACCTTTTCAATTGAACTACTCTCCTTGGTCGGACAGAAGTTCCAATAGCAAAGACTTAAGACGGTTTAAATTTCGTACTATTATGTTCTGGAGATGGAAAATATGGACGGAGCGAAACTCTCGATGTTTTCAAGAAGAAATTCACCATGCTATTGAAATTGAGATCGAATGTGCAATTCTTTTGGGACTTACAAGAGACCCGGACTGATTTTTGGTTAATTTTTGGTGGTCGATGTTGATACACTAGTCAGTTTGGTTGCTCTGTAGTACATTTTCTTATGTTTTTATCTTCTTCCTTCCTCCTACTTGTATCCCTCAACTCTCTTGATGAATACAAGATGTTTTTTTTCAAAAAAGAAGAAGAAGATAAATTCATTAATTAACCTTTTAAAAATCATGAATCGATGGAAAATAAGGCGCTATGGGTCCAAATAAGAGTGGATATATTATAAGCCAGTTGAGAAAGCATAAAAATAAAAGGGTAAAGAGCAAAAAAATTCTAATGAACTATATATAACTCTTTTACAATTACTCCGTCAACTTTGAAATTAAATAAAAAAAACTAAATTTTATAAAACAAACAAAAATACTTCATCAGTTAACTCATTGTTATTTATTTAACAAAATATTTTTAAAATAACACGTTACAATTTTTTATTGGTCCAAATATTAAAAAATAAATAAATAAAAGTTAATCAAAAAATAAAAAAATAAAAAATATTAATTGCTAAGAAAATTAATTAGGAAATAAATTTACAATTAATATTTCCTAATTTCTAATCTATTATTTTTTTCAATTAATTGTTACAAAAGTTGATTAGAAAATAACTTTACAATTAATATTTTCTAATTTTTAATATATTATTTTTTTAATTAACTTTTTTTTTTTAATATTTAGATCGAAAGGCCGTCAAATGTCATTTAAAAAAGATTTCGTTAAATAGATAAATGTGAGTTAGCGAATGGGGTATTTTTATTAGTTTTATAAAATTTAATTTATTGTTAATTTTTTTATTTAATTTTAAAATTCATATGGATAAATTACAAAAATCATATTTTTATTTTTTACCCAAAATAAAATAGGTACGCCACTTTCTTCATTGGTAAATTGGTTGGAGAAATAGGAGGGTGGTAGGTGGGGGCCTCTGATGGATTAGCTAGTAGCTGAATAACCAATACAGATAATCTCAGAGTCACAGGTCAAATTCTGCATATCCCCCATAATGATTGGTGTCATTCATCAGCATTTATCCACGTGTGGGAATTGTACATTTCTAATTAAAGGGTGGATTGGAGGGTATCACCACTAGGATGAAATTAAAGCGGTAGGTGACAGGGACCACAGGGTGAGTGGGGACAAACAGCGTCCACCTACCAACCATGTCAAAAATTGCAGACTTAAAAAGAGGCAGGTTGACCTACAATTATGCGCTATTTTGAGACTGATTTCACATATAATCCCAAATGATACCTCTGTGACGATGGATTGAGCAGGCTCTAATTTCCTTTTTCTTATAGCAAGTGCATCATGATGCAGGTGCTTTGAGTCTATGGGCTCTTGTTACTAAAGACGATGAACCAGAAGACTGAGGAAAAGAAGAAGAAGAAAAGCCTGCAGACTTGGCGAACCGTCACGTGTATCATTCTAGGAGTGAGCGGATTCGGTACTTTGTATTTTTTATAATACAAAGATTTTATTTTGACAGGATTAGTTCCTAAATTTTAAAATTGAACCTTTATCTTATTAGAATTTGAAATCAGAGCGTACATGAAACTACAAATTCCGATTCCAGGCATGAAACTATAAATTCCGATTCCGGTTTCAGATACCCTGATACCATATTGGAACCTATAAACATGGGGGGCAGAACAGATTCCTAACTGATTTCAAAAAAGATTATAATACAAATTTTGGAACAAGATTCAAAATAAATTTCGGGTACCGATTTTGATTTCGGTTTCGAGTACCCGATCTGTTGGATTCGAAATCGATTTTAATCGATTCCTTAATTTTTATTTTGGATCATATTCAAATTTGGATCATATCCAAATTTAATTCGAGTATATTGAGAATCTATTCGATCGGATAGACTCCAACCGGCTCCGAGTGGTACTCATGCTCACCCGGCTCCGAGTGGTACTCATGCTCACCCCTATATTATACCCCTTTTCTTATTCGTTCTTTTGCTCTGTTGTGAGCCCAATACAATAAGTATCTGAGGTAGCCACTTAGGACGAGGGAAGTTGGTAGAAAGGAATAGGGATGCGAAAAGATATCTCATGAAAATATTTTTTTTAAAAAGATGTACCTATTACTCTCTTTTCAATTATAAATTATGCACCAACTGGTCCAACTGAGGTGGATCAACGTATTTTTAGATTTTAAGACGATATACAGATGAAGACGTCTCCTTCGTCAGTTTATACATAAAGACTACATTATTAATCTACAGATTAGGGGTAGGTTTAAAGCCTGATAATTATTGACGAAAAAAAGTCAGTTTCGAATGAACGGAAAATTGATGAGAAAAAGTATGGCGAAAATTTTGAGATGCGTGCACCGGAATTGACGCGTGAAACTTGAGAGAGAAGGGGGAAAAACACGAAGAAGGTATAGGAATAGATCTGGACCTGCACAATTCCAAGGAAGGAGCTGCTCCATCCGTAACGTGACGCGAGCGGGACGATCGCGACCGACATCACCACCCGATCCGCGTTGCAGAGGCACATGACCATCGCCACCAAGACCAGCACCTTAGCCCGCTCCGGGATCACCATCGCCGCCCCGCTCGGCTGCGCTCTCTCCAGTCGCCTCCCGATCCCCTCCGCGCTGCACATCACCGCCCCTGAGCCGCCTCCGCCCCTCCTCCTCGTCGCCCACCCCCATCGCTCCCTCCCAAACCACGCAACCGCTTCTGTGCCGCTACCACTAACAAGAAACTCCTTCGCTTTCAAGTCCATCCCCGACGAGACGATCCGGAGCCGGGAGCCGCTGCGGCCATTCCAGACCCGTACCGAATTCAATATCGACGATCGCGAAGAGGGTGAAGGGGAAGGGGAATGCGAGCGGAAAATTGATTTTGAGGGTGGGGAGGAAGCCACCGCCATGGCAAAAGGGAGAGAGCTCTTGCTCTTAGGCGATCGAAGGAGGGGCACGAGACGAACTGGTGCCCGTGTTGGCGTACTGGTGCGGGAGGGAGGGAATGCACTATAATAGCGGCAGTGTGATGGATGAAAGAAATGGACGGTTAGATGAGATCAAGCGGGCGGATCGTAGGGCGGAGGATGTACTTGCCTTGATTGTCGACTCACCAGCACCTACCACCCTGAACCACCAAACCAATCACCTACTTCGTCAGCGGAAGCGACCGCGCCCGCATCCAACGTGGCGATGCGAAAAAGTAATTAATTTGGTCTACGAGGAAAACGTCCGAGTTCGACTTCGATCGCGTCCATCATCCGAACGTTGAGATACGATGTGACGGCATGATGATGACGATGGATGGCTGGGTGGAGCAGGGAAAAGTGGGATGGAGTTAGGCAGTTAGCCACGTTAAGTAATGGGTTGGAAGAAGCCAGTCAGCAATTAGGTCCGAGCCTTGGCTCGGATGAACGGGAAGCACATGGGAAGCAGGATTGTTAGGTGCTATTGCTGCTGTGCAGCTGTGCTGGATCATTGACTTCGCAAAATATTTAGAATTAATTAATGAATAATATTATAATTTTTATCAAAATTTTTAAATTTATCATAATTTTTTATCTGTTTCAAATGTAATTTTCAATTTTCAATTCATTTCAATTATAATATATCATCCGATTTTGATTAAATTTCTCGTTAAACTATTAATCTGATAACGATGACATATATTAATAAGTTCAATCAATTATTAAATTAATATATAAAATTAAATAAAATATGCTAACTGTACTTACTAATTTATTAAAATATGATATCGTTGTCAAGTCAGCAGTTTAACGAGAAATTTAATCAGAGTCTGATTATGTGTTATAATTGAAATAAATTGAGAGTTAAACCTGCATTTGAAATAAATAAAAAATTATGATAAATTTAAAATTTTGATAAAAATTGTGATAATATTAATTAATTAATCCAAATACGCGTTGGAATCACTCATTATGGTCTGGTATATATAACATCTCAATTTTTTGGTGCTTCGGAAATACTGTGCCATGCTTTGGAACTCTTTTACGTAATTTTGAATTTGTAAAGTAATTAAATAAATTCGAACATCAATTCAGAAATTATTAAAGTGGATTATTTAAAATTTAATTAAACTTTAATCAAACATATTATTATAGAATTGAAATATTCACACGTATATATTTTGTACACAGACCTAATAATATTTTTAAGAGAAAATAATTTAACCTTTCATACAATTTTTTAATAAACTGTTATTAATCATTTACTATTATCAAATGATTTATTGAATTAAATTTATATATATCGAAAAGTGCATTTTAAATCATCTTTTCATACATATAAAAATAAATACCTAAATATAATATGTACTTTGATATTTATCTCAATTGTGGCATGCACTTTCATTTGTCTTATTTGTATACATGTATTAAGATATTTGTTTCAATTATGGACTGCCGTTTGATTTCCCTCAAGCGGCCCGTTAAGTTGACGACGTGGCATGTTGACTATATAAAAAAATAATTTTTTATTCTATTACCTTTGATTTTCATCTCAGAATTATTAAAGTTGGGTCCAATCTTTTTAATATTAAAAATTCGGTCCCACCTCTCTCTCTCTCTCTCTCTAACCAGCCAACCCAAAGGTCACTGTCGGGTTAACGAGGTTGTAAGCAACGGCGGAACGGACGCCACTAACGAAGAGGAGAGGCAGCCACCTGAAGGTCACCACCGGGTTCACGTGGTCGTAAGCAACGGCGGAGACGACGCCAACGACGAAGAGGAGAGGCAGCCAACCCAAAGGTCATCGCCGTGTTCACGTGGCCATAAGCAACGGCGGAGCCGACACTAGTGACAAAGAGGAGGGTGGAGATGAACTCGGCGAGGTAGGCCTTGAGCGAGCTAGCGTTGAACGAGTCGTCGCAGCTGCCGAAGGCGATGCAGGCCATGACTACGATGAAGTGACCTGCAACCCAAACGATAGGCGACCATCCGGCGCACATCTCAAACTCATGCATCGTTAGCTGCTGCCTAGTTCCCACCTCCCTCAATTTGTTCCATATCTCATCCTCCCCGAATTCCTCTACCACAAACTCCCTCCCGTTGTCGAGGTTCTTGATCAAGCACCTGGGGTCGTTGCAAGCGGCACCGTCGTTGTTGTCTTCTCGGTGATCTCCGCCGCCGATGTTGCTTCTGTCGCAATTGGAAACCTCGAGATTCCCAGAGGAGGAGGGTCGAGATCTCGATATGAGTGGCGGCTTGAGTGGCATCGCAAGATTGGTGGATCTCTGATTCAGGCTTTGGTACGGGCGGAGAAGGGGGTCAGGGTTTATTTACAGAGAAGGAGTCTATTGAGCAGTTGGATCTGGATCGGACCCTTCCAGGGCTGCGGGGGAGGAAGAAGGGGCATCCGAGGCAGGGAGCAAGAATGTGGCGGAAGGGCGGGGCAGGCGGGCAAGGGCGGGGTTGCTTGCGAGGCAGAGGCGCTGGAGGAGAAGGAGGCGGCGCTCGACGACGGGGGCCGAGCTCGGAGGTCCAAACGTCGAGGGAGGGCACCAAAGAGGGGCAACGACTCCCGGAGCGGGATCACTACTAAAAATTAGTTCTTCACCAACGGCTATCAGCAACGGCCGCTCGAGCAGTTGCTATTTGCAACAGAGTTCTTACGACCGCTCAAGCCGTTGCAGATATGTTGTATCTGCAACGGTTTTCTAACGGACACGTGAGCCGTTGCAGAAATTAATTACCCCAGCAACAGCGTTCTAACGGACAAGTGAGCCGTTGCTGATAAGTTTATATATGGCACGCGATCACGCCCGCCCCCTTCTTCCTCTTCCTATGCACGCCGTCGCTGCTCTCTTCCTTTTCAATTAATTGTTTGAATTAATTGTTTAATTTATCAGATTAATTTTTAGGGTTTAGATTAATTGGTAGAGTTTAGAGTAATTTTTAGATTAATTTAGTTAGATTAATATTATGTTTTAGATTAATAATTATAGGTTAATTATTTAAATTAGTTAAAATGTTAATTAGTCCGGAGTAGTCCTCAGTGGACTCGCGCCGGAATCATCCACTTCGGACTTACGACGGAATCGTCAATTTCGGACTCACGCCGGAATCGTCCACTTCGGACTCGCGCCGGAATCATCCATTTCGGACTTCCACCGGAATCATCCAATTTTGACTCGTGTCGGAATTGTCCACGTACTATGGACTCGAACTGACTTGAAACATTTAGAAAATAATCATCCATCCGACGAGTTGATACGTTTCACATACGCATCGACGAGTCAGATATGATTTAGCAAAATCTTAGATCCGTTTGGGGGTTGTATGTTCATGTAAAAGAAGTAGATGATCTTTTATATGACGTACAACCCTTGAATATTCCCTGATTGGACAATTTGGGAATATAATTATTTGTATTGCACTTACGTTTTTCTTTTAACCGTTAACTTATTCTAAATTTCGGCAGCATCTCTCTTGTTCTCCGATACGCACCCAGATGATATGCATATTCGGAGAACTGTAGGGAGATGCTGCCGAAATTCAGAATGGAGTTAGCGGTTAAAAGAAATACTTAGTGCAATATAAATAATATAAATTCCAAATGGAATAGGACCATCTCACATAAAGGCATTAACCTAAGAAATTATCGTTGATTGACATAATCATGTCGGCTGATCGAAGTTAGATGTACCGACGTCTTGATCGTGGAGCTTTAACGAATGAGTTTCGATTAGACGTAACTTACTTCCTAAATTTCGCTTATTCAAATCAGAAATTCGTTAGTGTCGATGATAAAATCTGATATTCCTGTCGCATTTGCTTGAATGAACGATTTTTTGATCGGGAAACTGTCACTCTGCATCTATATAGCAAAGGATTTGCACCAAGATATTTTCTATGGACTTGTCACAGGGAGTCACGTGAAGTCGGGACATCGAGCAATCCCGTCGTTCAGACACATGATGAATCTTCCTCTGCTAGTGTTTCTTCATCCAGTCAATCTAATCCCTATAGAACTATGATACTTGATAGTATTGGGGGTCAATTCCACCTGAATGATAATATTGATCGGCCAGTTACTGAGATGTCAGCCCCATCAGATACTACAATGGTTGATATCACAGAAGTACAAACTGCGGTAGTCATCAAATATGACGGAGACGCATGCTATGCTACGCAATATCTCAGCTCATACCGGAGCAGGCATCCCCTCGGCATCATCTGATCCATCGTCCTCGAGTCAGTCCACACCAGTGTACACCCAAGCACTCTAGACCCCGCCATATGATCCAAACCATCCTCCATCGTCATCGTTAGATTTATTATTATTTTTTATATTAACTTTGTTACTTAGATACTATACTTGATTAATTTGTTTTGTTTGGATATTGATACTTCAAATTTGCATTTGAATAGTTTTTATACGATTGTGAATAATTATAAATATAAGTATAATTGTTTTGATGTATATCTGTGTGTATTTGTGATGTGTGAATGAATGTATGTATGGGTGTATATGTGTGAGTTATGTATCAGATAATGTATCAATGTATTAAATGGAAATTTAGAATTTTATATTTTTTCGATTGCAGGTTGTAGTCATCAGCAACGGCTTTCCTACGGTCGTCCGTGGGAAAGTCGTTACTAAAAGTGTATCGTAAGTCGTTGCTGATGTCATACAGCAATGGTTTAGCAACGATCTTTCACTAACGGGTTTGCTACGGACATGCGGGCCGTTGCTAATAATTGTTATCAGCAACGGAATCGGGTTCATAGCAAACATATTGCTGATAATATTATTAGCAACGACACAAGTGGTCGTTGCTGATCCGTTGCTAAATTATCAGCAACGCGTCTTTCTGCCACGGCTCCGCTGCAACGGTTGGGGCCGTTGCTGATGGTTTTCAGCAACGGATCAGCAACAACTGAAGCCGTTGCTAATGTCCATTATTTCAGTAGTGGAGCACTCGTCGTCGGCGTCAGAGCAGGAGGAGGACAGGATCCAGTCGACGTCTGTTGGAGAGAGAGAGAGGGAGAGAGAGAGAGGTGAGATCCACTTTTTAATATTAAAAAGAGTGGCCCAGCTTTAAAGTTAATAGAATAAAAAAATTATTTTTTTATACTGTCAACATGCCACGTCGTCAATTTAACGGAATGTCGGACGGAAATCAGACGACATACCATAATTGAAATAAATATCTTAGTACATGTATACAAATGAGACAAATAAAAATATAGACCACAATTGAGACAAATGTCAAAGTATATGCTATATTTAGGTATTTCAAAATATTTTTTATATATTTTAGAGTAATAAATATATTTTTATAACTATGATTTTCTTAATTACTAAAATGAATTAAACAACAACTTATATTGATTTTTGGATTTTGCAACGTGAAGATTAAGTAAATACAATTGTATTTTAAAACAGTAATTTTGATAATGCTTGGAAATAAACAAGGGTTTTTGAAGTCTAGTTTATGATTTAGAATAACATTATAATACATTGGGATACAAACGGCGATGATGATGATGATGTCAAATAAACTCATAGCCTACAAACTGGAGTTGAACCCTAATTTAAATTGAAAAATATTAAGCAAGAATAATGTAATAAGAAAGTTAGTTAAGTTAGATGTTTTAGATAATTTGTTTCTAGAATTACATAATTTGTTCTTGCTTATTTTATTAGGCACGTAGTTATTGTTATTTACCTATTCAATAGATCACTATATTGATCATTAACATTAATCCATCGATATAATATGATTTGAACCATTTTCCTACATCATAATAGGGATCAAGGATATTCTCAAGTTCATAATAAGGATTTTGAAATTCTTGGATTCATAATTTTTTTTTCAAAACCTCTAAAATGTTCTCGAGTTCAGTCTAGTATTTGATTCCATACTTTTGTAAAAGTCCAAAAAAATTTATTTTCTTCAGAATTTATTGTATGAGTAAGCAATGGTTTGGTTCGGTTAATAATCAAACCAAAATATTGACTATTTCACTAATCGTTTACTCAATCGAAAAATTTAGGTTCGATTAATTTATTGAATTCATCGAAAAAATAGTGAAAAAAAATATTTATACTTCATTAAAATTCAAACTTTAACCACTCAAATGCATATATATCATCTCAACAATTCAAGCAAATCTTGTTATTTTATATAATTCTTACAACCGAAATTATATCTATAATGATTGAAATAAAAGTATCTATTATGCCTGACCAAGATTTTGGGTCGTTGGCGTATACCTTTAACATCTTAACCACTTAAACAAATTATAACATGTGATATATATTTTTATTATATTTATATTAAAATAGATAATTAAATTTGGATAGGGTCTGGGACAAAACTTAAATATATTTATATTTTATTTATAAATTAAATTAAATTCGAGTATGATTCGGGATAAAACTTAAGGAATCAGTTAAAACTGATTTCGATTCCGGGTGAAGCACATCGGGCACCCGAAATCAAAATCGGAATCGGAATCGGTACCCGAAACTTATACTCTGGAACATGTTGGAACCTATACTTTGAAACTTGTAAATGAACAAATTTTAACATGGTACCTGGAACCTGTACCTTAGAATCTGCAATTTACAGATTCCAACAAGTTACCCAAAACTTGTACTACATTACAGGTTCCATGTATGGTCCAGTTCCAAGTTCTAACAACATAGGGTTTGGGTCCAAAACCTAAAATCTATTTCTATACAGGGTAAAGACCGGAGTATCATGAAAAATACATAATATTCGGATCCGTTCATCCAATATAAAATCAAGATAGCCTTTGACAGTAGCATCCATTTTTCCTTCTTTTTTTTGTGCTTAACTTGAGAATAAATGTACACATTATTGGTTTAATAGTCTCTCTTAAGCCTCGATCTTTATTTTGATGATAACAAATATGTATTTAATCCAAGTATGAAGTTTTAAGTTCAGGTTGAGATTGCGATAAGCATGTCAACTCCGTTCAAACGAGACAAAAGAAAAGATCGCCAAAGAAACGGAAGAAGAAAACGTCAAAGAAAGGCTCAGGCATAAATCAAATAGATGTCTTGTAATATACCCCTAGGACAATCTTATCCCAAGCCTAATTGTATAGTTATCCAAGTTAGAACTTGGTAACTAAATCCATAAAAAAAGCATGTAAAAATTTCAAGAAGAAATCGGCCTCAACCTGCCTTCGGTCAACCGAACAAGGCAGTGTCATTGGCAGCAGCCAATTCGGTCGACCGATCGATCATCCGAATGATGCGAAAAAGAGGCAGTAGCCGCAGAAGGCTGCGTCGGTCGATCGGTCGGTCAACTGACCGAAGTAAAAAATTGGCAGAATGCTCATCGGTCGACCGGATTGGAGATCGCTTGTCGTGCGACCCTGACTCCATTGATTCGATCGATCGACTGGTCGACCGAATGTGGGATCGATAGTTTTCTGTCGGTCGACCTAGCTCTCTCATAAAGCCAGCAGTTGCATTGGCGGTCGATCAGTCGGTCGACCAACCGACCAACCGGCAAGCGACCGAACGGCTTCAACGACTATTTTTTTACCCATTGAACGAACCGTTCGAGTGAGGGGTTATAAATACCCCTCACCTAACTTCTTTAAACCTTCTTACAGATTTTATTGAGCAATCAAAGAAGTGTTTTAAGCCTTTATTAAGAGTGAATTCGTGCGCGCCCTCTACTTCTGTCGACAACTCTTTTCGAGCGTTGCTTCCTTGCTGTCTTCAATCTTGCTGCATCTCAAAGAGTCATCCTGTCGCAAGTTAGAGCTTGAAGGCTTGGGAAAGGAGCATTGGTTTATTTTACATTCTTAAGCTATTTCCTTTGTATTTGAAGTTTATTGTAAACTTATTTTCCATTTGAGATAGCTGCTAGGTGTGCTAGGAAACACTTAGAAAAAACTTTAAAGGATTGTATTTTGCCTAGGTGAATAGGATTGAGGTGTTCTCAGAGTGGTGAGAAGAATATCCTCATTGTATTCAAAAGAAAACATAAACTCTATAAATTAGTTGTTAAAAATCTTTGATGAGGAGCCAATATAGTGGAGTACGTAGGTAGTTGGCTGAACCACTATAATTATCCTTGTTTGCATTGCTTACTTGCTTTTGTCATTGCTATCAATATTTGATCACATCTCTTGCTAAGGACCACTTGCACCTAAGTGAAGATAAAATTGAGCAAAAAGAAAAGAATTGAAAAGATGGGACATATATTATTCAACCCCTCCTTCTAGTGTCAGATTTCACACAACACACATAATTAAAAATATAATTTATGTGTTTTTTTATAAAAACTAAATTTGTAATACTTTCGAGTTAAAAAGTCAATCCCAACACAAAAACAAGAATTTTTTTGGTATTAAAATATTTTAATAATTAAAATATTTAAGTTTTAATAAGAAAAAAATCAAAATAAGAAAAATAAATAATATAAATTTTAATAATTAAAGTATTTAAATTTATAATGTTTTCGACAAAGAATTCAAATGTAAAAATATTTAAATTCAAACCAATTGTAGGTAGTACAGTTGATGACAATATGTTGAAAATTGCTTAGAGATTTAAGGTTTGATTCTTAGTATAATCACACATTATTACTTTCTACTTTTGTTTAAAAAAATATTTTTAAATTCAAATATTTGTTAATTAAGGCACTCTTCCCTTCTAAGGTACTTAATAATGTCTCTGCATTAATGGCTATACTTAATCAACTTGTGTTATCTACACAGATTCTTTATGCGAAAACTCAAATATCAACTAAAATTTAGAACTTTCTACTTAGTGATTATACAATCATGTTATTAATTATACGATCTTCCTCCTCCTCGGAAGTTAAGTTTTAGTAATTGATATTCATCAATTAATTTATTTCACATGGCTGTTGCAAGAATAAAACATGATAAATAATCTAAAACATTTACTTTCCTGCAATTGAAATGGAGACACAGGGGCGTTTGATTGCCCGCAAGTACAAATACTGCAACTCTAATTGCGGCATTTAGATAACAAATTTATTTGGTTGGCTGCAAAACCATTTTGCAGCATTTACTAGTTGTAACTTGTATTTCAAATATCATTTGCGGGGCCGCAAGTGGAATTGCAGCCCAAAAAGCCCGCAATACAAGATTGCGGGCTGCAAATGCAATAATTTAAGTATTGAAAAATAATTAATTTTGGCGACGTAGAGTCGTCGGATGAAAACGAGATAAATATCAAAGTTGTAGGTTTTTGCGTTCTGAACCTGATGGTAGTGTCAGATTTTACATCTGATGTCATTTGATAGATTTTTTAATATATTTTCAGTATTATGCAAAAATTAAAAATTATTAATTTATCAGACAAATCATGTCGGGCCTAAGTTTTTAGCCTGGCCCGAAAAAATTTGTCCCAGGCCCGACCCAAAAAATTTATGCCCGACCCGGCCCAAAAAAGTTCGTGTCCAGCCTGGCCCGAAAAAATTTGTGCCCGGCTCGGCCCGAAAAAATTCGTGTCCGTCCCGCCCCGAAAAAATTTGTGTCCGACCCGACCCAAAAAATTCGTGCACTGCACGGCCCGTCCCAGCCCGGCTCGGTCCAAAAAAATTTGTGTCCAACCCGGCCTGAAAAATTTCGTGCCCAGCCCGACTCAAAAATTTCGTGTCTGGCCTAGCCCGAAAAATTTCGTGCTCAGCCTGGCTCGAAAAAATTCACTGTCGGTCCGGCCCTGCCCAAAAAAAATTCGTACCCCGGCCCGGCCCGAAAAAATTCATGCCCGACCCAAAAAAATTCGTGCCCAACCCAGCCCTGCCCGAAAAAATTTATGCACTGCCCGACTCGTGCCGACCCGAAAAAATTCGTGCCTTGCCCGGCCCAAAATTATTCGTGCACGGCCCAACCCCAAAAAATTCATGCCCAACCCGGCCCAAAATATTTTGTGCTCGGCCCGCCCCAAAAAAATTCGTGCCCGGTCTGGACCGAAAAAATTCTTGCCTGGCCCTACCCGAAAAAATTCGTGGTCAGCCCTGCCCAAAAAAATTCGTGTCCCGACCCGACCAGAAAAATTTTATGCCCAGCCCGACCTAACACGAAAAGAAATTCATGCCCAGTCCGAAATATTCGCATCGGGCCCAACCTTGCCCGAAAAAATTCGTGCACTGCCCATCTTGACTCGGCTCGGCCCAAAAAATTTATGCCCGACTCCGCATGAGAAAATTCGTTCCCGGCCAAAAACATTTTGTGCTCGGCCCAGCCCGAAAAAATTCCTGCCCGACCCGGCCTGAAAAAATTCGTTTCCTGGCCCAGCTCAAAAAAATTCATGCCCGGCCCGGCCTGACCAGAAAAAAAATTCGTGCTAAGCCCGGAAAAAAAATTGTGTTCGACCCAGCCTTGCCCGAAAAAATTCGTGCACTGCCCAACCTGTCCCGGTCCGGCTCGGGCTGACTCGAAAAAATTCGTATCCGGCCCGGCCCAAAAAGATTTGTGCACGACCCGACCCGAAAAGTTTGTGCCCGGCCCTGTCCGAAAAAGTTTGTACCCGGCCCGGATAAATTCGTGCATGCTCGGCCCATCCCATCCCGGCCCGGCTCAGCCCGACTTGAGAAAATTCGTGCCCGACCCGACCCGAAAAATTTCGTAAGATGCAAGTTGCACGTTGCAAGTTGCAAATGCTTACAAATAGAAGTTGCAACTCTACTTGCGGGCAACCAAACGGTAGGCTGCAAAATCTATTTGCGAGCATTTACTTTTGCATGCAATTAGATTTTACAGTATTTACACTTGCGGGTAACCAAACGCCCCCCTGAATACCCAAAAGATAAACCCTATGGAGCAAAATTGTGAATCAATATTCACATAAACCCTATGGAGCAAATGTATTTCACATGTATTAAGCATGAAAAAGATAAAAAAGTAGATAGTTGAACACATGTAAAGGTTTCATGAAGAGGTAGTAACATCTTTCTAAACAATAATCAAATATTGCATATATATGGATTATGACTAATCGAGTAATAAGGTACAATATCAAGGATCCTCAATTAATCATCTTCACATTCTAAGGAAGAGGTAGGGGAAAGGAGGGACCTACTCAATATCTTCGGGAATCCTCTCCACCTCCAACTCGTTCAAAAGGCACCCTTGTCCTACTTAGATCAATACCCTAATCCAAGGGTATCAGTTAACAATTACGCTAATTAGAGAGAAAAATAGTCCAACACAAAACAACAATTATGCAGGAGATGACTGAGGATGAGAAGCATGTACGAGGAATAACATCTTCATTGACTCAATCCTTGTTATCGGTGACTCAAATCTTTTAAAAATATCACCAATATCTCATCATTCTTAATATCCGTTCACATAATATTGCAAGATCAGCTACTGCCTCTAGAAATTCATTCAAAAGCGCAATTCGCACGGAGAAAATTTAACAATTTTATTGTACCCCCGATTGAGCAGTAGAGGTGACAATGGACCGTGCTGGGCCACATTTTGGGCCGTGCTAGGCACGGCCCGACGCTACAGGGGGCAAGCTCAGTCCGGACCTGAAAATTAAACATTTAATTTAAATTTTTAAATTTAAATTTTTAATTTTTAATTTTTAAAATTTTTAATTTTAAAAATTAATATTTACGGGTGAGTTTTGAACTTAGACCTCTAATTTTATTTGAGATAGCTTAACTATTGTACTAAGCTTTATTATATATTTTTTAATAAATTTTTTATATGTAACATTGTAATGCAGTACAAATTAATAAAAAGATTTTTTAACAAATTAAATTATAATTAAATTTTTATTTATCTTTAATTATAAAATATTCATCCAATGATAAAATATATTTTTTAATATTATAATAGACTGCACCTTAAAATATTGCCTACGTACCTTCTATAGTTAAACTTGTACTCCCCAATGATTAACTATAGAAGGATCAAGTCTACGTAGTTCTTTTTACATTTTTAATCACCCGTAGTCCCGGTGATTTAACTAGTACTTGGACCAGCAGCACCAGCTTCGCTTGTTTGAGCTTCCTCCTCTCCCGATGATGAAGTGTCGTGTCCTCCCTTATCTT
This sequence comes from Canna indica, assembly GCA_034359265.1. Classification (NCBI taxonomy): domain Eukaryota; kingdom Viridiplantae; phylum Streptophyta; class Magnoliopsida; order Zingiberales; family Cannaceae; genus Canna; species Canna indica. The sequence continues at coordinate 72,811,847 of CP136896.1, forward strand.
GTAATCTATCTTCAGCATCTAACCAGTCTTTTAAGCAAATGCACATTTCAACCATTTTTGCACTCATTCGGCTCCTTCTTTCGTTGAGAATTTTATTTCCTGCACTAAAATAAGACTCGAAAGCTACTGTAGACACAGAAACAGTTAGTATATTACGTGTCATGATGGAAACAATAGGATACGCATTTTCTTATTTTTACCACCATGCTAAAATCTCATTATCATCTATTTCTACGAAATGATTATGATCTAGAAAAAAAAGTAATTCATTAAAATTAGTAGATTTAGTTTTTTTTATCTTACGATCAAGTTGAGAATTAATACTATTTCTACTATCATCTCTTAATCTAGAAAAAGAAAATATTGTCTTATTTGTAATTGTATCACCAAATTTTGAAGCATAAAATACAAACATAGAATTCAATAAATTCGAAATTTAAAATTTTTTTTCTTCAACATTATCTAATTCCATATTATTATAATAATCATCTAACAACATATTTAAACCATCAATTTTCATTCTAGGATCTAAATATATTGCTAAACAAAATAAAGTAGGTATATCTGACTAATATTTTTTAAATTTAGATTCTATTAAAAAAATAATTTGTGCAAATAAAGAGTGATGTCTATATGAAGAAAATACTTCACTAATACGAACTATATGTGAAATAGTTAAATTACATGTAGGATAATAAACACCGAAAAGTTGTTCGGTAGCTTTATTAAAAAACTCTAAAATTTGAGTAATATGCCCAGCAACTAACTAATCATTATCATTAATTGGATCACCAGGCATATTGTCATTGTAAAACACTGTAAGGATCTCTTGATATCTTGTAGTAGACGTAAGCATATGATATGTTGAATTCCATCTAGTAATAACATCACCATTAATTTTTTTTTAAAAAAATTAAATGGTTTATTAAAAGATTGACATAATTTTTTAAATTTTTGTGTTCTTGCTTTTGAAGAATGCATATATCTAATAACATCTCTCTTTTTTTCTACATGTATATTTACTAGTTTTAAATCATCTTGTACACATAAATTAAAAACATGACAAACACAACGAATATGAAATAATTTACCATCTAATACTGGCTTAAATAATTGTATAAGAGAAAGAATAGCGGCATCATTATTACTAGCATTATCAAAACTAATCAAAACTTTTTTATCATTTATATTATAGAAAGATGTTACAAATCTAATAGCCGAAAAAATGGCAACAGAAGTGTGTGGATATTCAAAAACTTTAAAACTAATTATTCTTTTTTGCAAAATAAAATTTTCATCAATCCAATGCGCAGTAACACAAATGTAAGAATTAGTAGTATGTTGACTAGACCAAACATCATATGTTAAAAAAAATTGATTTATTATTTTGAAAACTAGTCATTATATTTTCTCTATATAAAAATAATAATTTTAAAGCATCACTCTTCATTGTATTTCGAGTAACTTTTTTATATTTTGATTGTAAAGTATTTTGAATCTAACTAGAAAATCTTGGTTGATCAACAAAACTAAAAAGATATTCACTTTGAACAATTAATTTTGAAAGTTCTCGACGTTAAAAATCATGATCGTATGAAAAAATTGTTAAACCAAAAGAAGATAAATTAAGAATTTGTTGAGCTTGTGCAATCTTATTGTTATGACCCTTTGCATGACGTAATAAATGACCAGTTCCTCCTGTTGTTGAAGTCGAAAGAATCTTTTGATATTTTTTGCACTGGGCTGTTGTTATGGTGCCATCAGGTTCAATAATTTTCTCAAAATATTCTCATACCATACTTTTTGTTCTACCTGATGGACATAAATTAATAGATAGACTTATCTCTATGTTTTGATTTTGTTTAGTGGTAGGAGTGGTAGGAGTAGCATGAGACATTTCTTCTAACATATTTGATCCAGTTTGTGGAGACATTGTTGAGAATGATTGTAAATGAACTTAGATTGTTGAGAGTAAGAGAGTTGAGAGAAAGAGTTGAAGATAGAAGAAATGAAGAAGAAGATAGGTATTTATAGGAAAAAATTAATATATATATATATTTAAATGTTATCGACCGGCCCGAGCCAAGTCTGGCTTGGGCCGACCTACGTCTAGCGCGCGCCAGACTAGGTCTAGTGCTCGCCAGGCCTACCCCGTGCTCGCCCAGAGCACGGCATGCGGGCCGTGCCTAGCACGACCCGTGTGCCCAGGAGGCGAGCCCGGCTCGTCTCCTGGGCACAACCATGTCGGGCCCGTGCCGCCCATGGGCGGGCCCGACCCATTGCCACCTCTATTGAGCGGTCTAACAGTGTCACTCAAAAATAGGCTCTGAGCAATTTGACGAGACATCCTACAATGTTGAGATTGCTTTAGGGTTTCTCTCTCTTATCGGGTGGGTACAAATAGCCACATTCGCCTTTGGATGGATATGTGGCTCAATGGACATCGCCCATGTGATATCTTTCCAGACCTCTTTATGCTTGCTTCTGTTTCGACTTTCGACGACCTCTATCGCCAATTCAAAAAATTACTCCGAGCAAGGCCACATACGAGGATGAGATATCTTTTTTTCCAATTTTATTCTACTATCCGGGCTAGCAACCTTAACTAGCGTCATCGCCCCAATATTATACTGCACAAGATATTACCACATTTCCTGAAAACAGATCACCTATGGCATATTCATTGTTGGCTCTACAAAGTTCTTCAATTTTGAGGTATCTCTAATCCATCCTTTAACTTCTTATGGCACCGCACCTGTCCGGAATCGATCTCAATACTCAATTGGTTTATTAACGAAAAAAGACGGCCGACTAAGGATCGTCTCATCGCCAGAGGTACTCAATTAAGCGCAGTTTGCGCCTTATGCAATCTTGCAGGTGAAAGTCGTGATCATCTCTTCCGCGATGACACCTTTAGCAAACAAGGTTGGAAGATCATTCTAGAACTTTACGGTGTCGCCCTCTTCTCGCTCGACTTTCGAACTTGGGTACATTCAGTTCAATGGTTGACCAATTCTAGACGACCCCAACCGTACAAGGCAATCATGAATTGGAATTCCGAATTGGAAAATATGGCATGAGCACAACATTCGATGCTTCAAAGAAACTTCAAGATCCTACACCGATTTAGTCATCAAAGGAGCTACTATGTTCAAACATTGTATATCCTTGTGACTAGTTTCTTTCTTGTTTGATGTTTAGGTAGGCATTCTCTGTGCTATGTTATACCTTTCTCCTACCTCCGTATCTTCCTCCCCTACTTGTATATTTCATCCTTGAGATAAATACAAGTTTCTTTTTCAAAAATAAAAATCTCATCATTTGTAGAATAAACTCAAAGAACACCGTTACAATGAATTGAGTGGCAAAGTGCGTCATTTATTAAGTAATGAATGATATCCCAACATGAAAAAACCCACACGTGTAACAATTGACCTTAACTGAGAAGGAAGAGCAAAGTTTGGCAGGTGCAACATCCTCGCAGATTGTTCCAGGCATTTAATCCGATGCAACAGCTCTCCTTCTCAATGATCTGGTTTTGGACCTTCTAGGTTCTCTTTTAGGACCACAACTTCAACATTACATCTCTCCCTAAGTAGCAAATATTCGATTTGAAGTAATGCTCTCACGTGTCTTCAATTCAATAAACTCTGCTCGTATAAGTCTCATACACACGAAGAACACATTACAAGATTGCAATGAGATGTCTTCTTCTCCGGAGAGTAGGTTCGAGTAATATGTTAATCCTTGTAAATGCAAGCTTTATGTGGAATTCAAGTATTGTGTGGTTTTATTCTACCAAATTCTTGTTCATCAAGTTTCCTCTTACCTAAAATTAAAAACGACTCTGCAGCTACATTTCCTCGTCCTTTATAAGCTCGACTTCCTTCGTCTCTCATGCATTCAACTCCATTAATCTGACCAAGGGAGCAGAGAGCGAGCGAGGAGAGCTTAGAATCAAAATGGAGTCTTGCTCCTCCTTGCCAGCTCTAATCTTCCTCATCTTCCTGCTTCCATTTCTGACAGAGGGAATGACTCGCCATTACAAGTTCAATGTGAGCACAGAAAGTTGATTTCTTTGCATTGTTGCATCAGGATTAAATGAAGCTTATTTGGGCAACTGCAGGTGGTGGAGAAGAATTTTACGCGGCTCTGCTCCAGTAAGCCGATCCTGACCGTGAACGGGCAGTTCCCCGGCCCAACTATCTACGCCAGGGAAGACGACACCGTGATCGTGAAGGTCGTCAACCACGTCAAGTACAACGTCACCATCCACTGGTCTGCAGTCTGCACACTATCCACTCATGATTCACCTCCAATTTTTCTCACCAAGCCATGTCGGACATTTCATCGAACAGATTGCGACCATTTTGCAGGCACGGTGTTCGGCAGCTGATGACGGGTTGGTCTGATGGGCCGTCGTACATCACGCAATGCCCGATCCAGCCCGGGAAGAACTACGTGTACAACTTCACCCTCACGGGTCAACGCGGCACGCTCTGGTGGCACGCCCACATATCGTGGATGCGAGCCACTGTTCATGGCGCCATCGTCGTCCTCCCCAAACGCGGTGTTCCTTATCCCTTCCCTAAACCAGACGAAGAACAAGTCATCATCTTGGGTAATGCATACAGATTCACTCACTCGCTTGAACTCTCCCGATCGATGCATAAATCTGACGTAATTGATTTGCTGAAATCTTAAACCTCAGCGGAATGGTGGAAATCTGACCCTGAAGCTATCATTAACGAAGCTCTCAAATCGGGTCTTGCACCAAATGTCTCTGATGCCCACACCATTAATGGCCACGCAGGGCCTCTCTCCAGTTGTCCTTCTTCCTCACTGGGTAATTTAATTTCAGTAAAAAAAAGTTGCTCAGATGTAATGAAAGGAAATGAATTAATCGACAAGAAGTGCATGCAATGCAGATGGATTCTCGTTGCGGGTGGACAAGGCCAAGACGTATCTCCTGCGGATCATCAACGCGGCACTCAACGAAGACCTCTTCTTCAAGGTCGCCGGCCACCGAATGACCGTCGTCGAGGTCGACGCATGTTACACCAAGCCATTCACCACCGACACGCTGCTCCTCACCCCCGGCCAGACCACCAACGTCCTCCTCACCGCCGACCGCGCCGCCGGCAGGTACCTGGTCACCGCCTCCCCCTTCATGGATTCGCCGCTCGTCACCGTCGACAACAGGACGGGGACGGGCACCGTGCAGTACACCAACAGCGTGTCCACCTCCGCCGCGATCACCACCACGAAGCCGCCGCCGCAGAACGCGACCCCCGTAGCGTCCAGCTTCGCCGACTCGCTCCGCAGCCTGAACTCGAAGCAGTACCCCGCGAAAGTCCCGTTGACCGTGGACCGCTCGCTGATCTTCACCGTGGGGCTCGGCGTCAATCCGTGCCCGGGCTGCGTCAACAGGAGCCGAGTCGTGGCGGACATCAACAACGTGAGCTTCGTGATGCCGACGACGGCGCTCCTCCAAGCGCACTACTTCAACGTGAGCGGCGTGTTCACCGACGATTTCCCGGGGCAGCCGCCGATGCCTTTCAACTATACCAGCAGCGGCCCGGGGAACGTGCAGACCATGAACGGGACGAGGCTCTACCGCCTTCCCTTCAACGCTTCGGTGCAACTCGTTCTCCAAGACACAGGAATTATAGGGCCGGAGAGCCACCCCATTCATCTCCACGGCTTCAATTTCTTCGCAATCGGAAAAGGTACCGGGAACTTCGACCCCAAAACGTCTCTCTCCACGTTCAACCTCATCGACCCCGTGGAGAGAAACACCATTGCCGTCCCCTCCGGTGGATGGACCGCCATTAGATTCAGGGCAGACAATCCAGGTAACGCACATCAATTGTTTGCATAAATGCTTCTTCCGATAAAACTTAACCTAAAACTAATTCATGGCTGCAGGCGTTTGGTTCTTGCATTGTCATTTTGAGGTGCACACAACATGGGGGCTAAAGATGGCATTCATCGTGGACAACGGCAAAGGGCCAAACCAATCCATTTTGCCACCTCCAAAGGATCTTCCAGCTTGTTAATATTCAGCGAGAATTGAAGGAAATTAACACTGTTTTTTTGTCAGTTTGATTTGCAAGTGTGTTTATATATTTAAGCTTTTGCTGAGCTTTATTTTTCTTTGGAAGTCGATCAGACGATCACCTCCCTGATTTTTTTGAATATTGTATTAATGAATTGATGGAAATAATTCAATTTATTGCAATAAAAAGCGAGTCATTTTCCTGCAACAACAAGTTAAACACCGAGTTGAGAACTGAGATGGGATGAGACAGTGGAGGACGCCCTTATGGCTTCTGATACCGAGCAAGAACACTGTTGCTGTTGATGGGCGCTGTGCTTTCAACATCCCCAAAGCAGTGAAGGGATGGACGCTGTGCTCTCAACATCCCTAAAGCAGTAAAGGGCACGGATCGTGTGCGCACCAAAAGTCCATGTCGCTTGGACTTCACCTTGGAGGCACCGCTGCACTGCACGCCTCGGCGAGTGGAGATCTGATGTAGACCGGGGAGGCAGCGGCAGCCCCACGAGCCGCCGGTCCCCAAACGCAACTAGCAAAAAAGTTGTCTCCGTCTTCCTCCTCCACACCATAAATAAATATCAAGAGCACTATGGTGGAGACGGAATCTAGGCGGCAGTGCACTTTCTTTGCTCCTCCCCACTTGTTACAGCGACAGGAATCTCTTCTCCGTGCTCCGATCTCAAGGCGGGGGAGGGGGGGCGATGGTGGAGGAGGGCGTGATGTGATTGGGTAAAATCGGGGGCATGTGCGCACAAGTTTCGCTGGGGCGTGAGCTCGCCGGCGGCGCTTTTGGCTGGGCTCTGCAAGTGGCCGCTGCTGCTGCTGTCTGCTGCTGCGCTTTCCACATTGGGAGGTGTGGAAGGCGCCATTGTATGTGCTGCGCCTGCGATAGCTGTCGCTGCCGACAACTGCGAACGCAAACAAGAGAGATTAAAATATGATGCAGCTAATTGAGGAAGAAAGAGAGTCCCATTTGTAGGTGTTGATGACAAGTTTTGGGGGCAATTGTGCTCCAACCCGACCATCACAGTGAAGCAGTATCAGAACAGAGCATGAATCTACAAATTCGAATAAATATACTTCTTTTATTTTGGGAAATTAATAAATATATATTTCAATCTATAGAAAAATTAGTAAATCTATTCCAATTTTTTTCTTTAGATCTGTAGTATCTCAAACTTTCGAAATCAAATCGATTTCATTTTACCATCAACTCCCGATTAATTTAGCCGTTAGTTCATGTCAATAAAAAATAAAAAATGGGAGAAGGTACTAATTTGCCTTTATATTTGTTTTCAACGTTTTATTTGACTCAAAATTACCTAAAAAGTTTTTAAAATTGAACTATAATACCCCTCACTTGAAACAACGTTAGTATTGTGTTAACAATGCTAACGTGGTAATTCTTTTAATCTCATATTCATACATGATTGTCACGTCAATACCATGTCAGCAGTACACGTGAAAATAAATGAAATATTTTTCCACTAATTTTATTACTAATTTGCCCCTAACGTTTGGTAAGAGGAGCTTATTTGCCCTCCACGTAGTGGTGTTCACGAGTTGGGTCGGGTCGGATTTAGGGAAAAATTCGATCTGACCCGACCAATTGTAAACGGGTCGGGTCGGGTTGAAAATTTTTCACCTCTCAAACTCGATCTAGTTCGGGTCAGGTAGTCGGGTTTACCCATTTAGGTAAAAAATGAGTTTTTAAAAATATTTTTTAAAAAAGAATTAAAAATAATATTTTTTTTTAATATAAATATTTTAAAAATAATTAAAAAATATAAAATAATCGGGTCATCGAGTCGGGTCTCGGGTCATCAGGTTTCAAATTCTAAAACCCAAGACCCGACCCGATTATGGTCGGGTTTGATCCAATTGTACCCGACCCGATCCGACCCAAATTTATTTAGAATTTATTTTTATAATAGCCCTAAGGACCTATTTGGGTTGGGTCGGGTCGGGTATAATTTGATCAAATTCGACCATAATCGGGTCAGGTCTCGAGTTTTAGAATTTGAAACCCAATGATCCGATTATTTATATTTTTTAAATCATTTTTAAAATATTTATATTAATTATTTTTTAATTCTTGTTAAGAACTCATTTTTTACCTAAATAGGTAAACTCGACTACCCGACCCGACCCGTTTATAGTTGGTCGGGTCGGATCGATTTTTTCTCTAAACCCGATCCGACCCGTGAACACCCCTATGTGGAGGGCAAATAAGCTCCTCTTACCAAACGTTAGGGGCAAATTAGTACTAAGATTAGTGGAAAATGTTCCCTTCATTTTCACGTGTATTGCTGACATGGTATTGACGTGGCAGTCGTGTATGAATATGAGATAAAAAATATATATATATTGCCACATCAGCACTGTTAACACAGCACTAACGTCGTTTCAAGTGATGGGTATTATATTTCGATTTTAAAAACCTTTTAGAAAATTTTGAGCCAAACAAAATATTAAGGACAATAAGCTCCTCTTATCAAACGTTAGGGACAAATTAATACTTTCTCTCACAAAAAAATAATATGGTGTTTTCATAAAGACGTCCATTTTGTTGTGTATCAACTTCTAAAATTTTCTAATGACAAGTAGTTTAGTGGTGAGACATTTAGGTATATTGTCAATAGATCATGAGCTCAATCCATAATTATATCAATTTATGTATCTACGTGTACGTCTTATAATAAATTCTGTGCTTATATTTTTAAGTTTGTATATGTTTTACAGTAGCTATGTTATAAAAAAAATAGGTAATTAACTCATTTAGATTTCATTCACTAATATTATATAAAAAAAAGACAATTACTAACTTTTACGAGTTTTTATAAATTCATTCAAATTTTTCATTTGCGTAAATTATATCATATATTATTACGTTTGTGCTAATTGAATCCTCTCGTCAATATATTATTGCGTTTGTGTGATTGATGTGGCATGCTAAAAAGGATTGACGTCTATTTATATAAGAAACTATTTTTCAACATAATTCCTGCAGCCAGTCGTTTAATTCCAAGTGAATGAACTTTTCGATGCTATTTTTTTACCAATTTCTTCTTTCTTTTTATTGCTTCTGGTTTCCTTTATGTTGACAGTGACACGACCTCAAAATATCAAAACAAAAGAGGGAAAGCTTGTTCTTTGTTTTTTTAATTGTCCATATATTAACGAATTAATTTCATTTTAATCCCCAAAAATTATGTCGAATTCCAATTTAATCTTTAAAGTTTTTTTTTTAAAAAAAAATTGACTTGCTAGAATTTATTTTTAGTTTCAATTTGATTACAAAAATTTAAAAGTATTATTTTATCTCTATAATTTTTTTTACTTTAATTTTTAAATTCAAAAAAGATTACTTTACTTTACCCCTTAAATTAATTTCGTATGTTATTATTATCTCAAAACTATAAAATAGTAGATGGTGTTTTCATGTTAAATGAAGGGAGGTCAACTATAAAGATAATCCTAAATTTATGGTAAAGGCAAGGTAATTTTATGAAAGAAATGGACAATGAACCTACGACACCATCTTTGTTTTCTTTCAATTATGCAAAATATAATGATGATTCAAAAATCTACTCAGAATGCTCCATCTCTCATGTTATGAGTTGTCAATTTTTAAGTGGTTGTAGGACATATTAACCAATAATAGAATTATTTGGCTGTGATTTGACGCTATATACTAAAATTCGATTTGTATAAAAAATACAATTTAAGTACTTAGTTCTTTATCAAAACTTAAGTATTGGTGTAGTAAGAAATTCACAACTTATTACTTATATTTAAATTATGTTATAATCGTACAGTAGTGTATGTATTTATATAAGTCTGAATGACTGTGCATATATGGTCCGTTTGCTTCATTTTACAAGAGAGAGAAGTACAAATTTACTCCTATAAATTTTTAGTTTTTCAAATTTTGATCTTATAAATTATATTTTGATATTTTCGATCTTATAAATTTACTATGTAGTACGGATTTGGTCATATCCGTAACGGTCTGTTAACTCTCCGTCAATGTGGACTAACATCGTTCATACACGTTGACATATTTGATTATATAAGTTTCATTTGAAAATTTTCAATCCTATATGTTTGTCCCGTAGAACAAATTTGGTCATATATGTTTGCCCCATAGCACAGATTTAATTTTATCCGCGACGGTCCATTAACTCTCCGTCCACGAAAAAATAAACGACGTTATGTCCATGTTGACGGGGTTAATAGACCATCGTGGATAGGATCAAATTTATATGACGGACCGGATAGACAAGTTGGTATTTTAACTCCGTAACATAGATTTGATCCTATTTATGATGGCTCATTAACTCCGTCAATATGGATATAACGTCGTTTATTTTTTCGTGACCGAATGATTAACGGACTATCACGGATATAATCAAATTTGTATTATGATGTAAATATATTGGATCAAATTTATGATACGGGGCAAATATATAAGACCAAATATGTGCTACGGGGCAAACATATAGGACTGAAAATTTCGAAATGAAACTTATATGACCAAACATATCAATATGTATGAACGGCGTTAGTCCACATTGATGGAGAGTTAATGAACCATCACGGATATGACCAAATCTGTACTATAGAGCAAACGTATAGGATCGAAAATACCAAAATAAAACTTATAGGATCAAAGTCTAAAAAATTAAAAATTTATAGAACCAAATCTGCACTTCTCCCCTTTATAAAATGAGACAAATAACAAATGAGATAGAAAATTGAATCTAAATTTTTATTTGACGTAGATTGAATGCAACATCAAATTTATATGGGTTAATTATACGGTATACTCTTAACTTTGGGTGTTTTTCAATTATGATCCAACTTTTTATTTGTATCAATTATGTACTTCAACTTTAATTTTGTTTTAATTTATATCCCAACATTAATCATATGTTATTTCTACTGTTTCAATGCTGACATGGCAGTGCTAATCTGTATGATCAGAAACAATTAAAAATCCCTTGTATTCCACGTCAACAATACTTATTAGTTTATATGATTAATTATTATATTTCAAGTGCTGACGTAGATTAAAAATAATCCATGTCAGCAATTGCAGTCAAAATGATAGGTGGGTTATTTTTAATCCACGTCAGCACTTGAATATAATAATTAACCTTATAAATTAATAAGTATTGCTGACGTGACATACATGATATTTTTAATTGCTTTCGATATAGATCAGCATTGCCATGTCAGCGTTGAAATGATGAAAATAACAGATGATTAACGTCGGGATATAAATTGAAATAAAATTAAAGTTAAAGTATAGAATTGATTCAAATAAAAAATTTGATCATAATTGAAAAAACACTCAAAGTTGGGAACATACCGTGTAATTAATCCAATTTATATTCTTTAATCATAATTTATTTTAACCCAAGCATTAAACAAGTAAGGTATGGCTGCAAGTGAGTCGAGTAGCTCGTGAGCTACTCAAAATTTACGATGAAAACTTGAACTCAACTCGATCTTATCGAGCTCGAGCCAATCAATACTCAACTCAAGCGGCTCACGAGCCTAATCGAGCTTCATATATTTATATATAATTATACAAATATTAATATTTCAGATTAGGTCGGGCATAAACAAGCTTAAACGAGCTCGGTCAAGCTCGAGAAAATAAACGAGCCTAAACGAGCTTAAACGAGCCAAGCTTGAGCTGAGTTCGAGTTGCTCGAGCCGAGATCGAGTATAGATATTGAAGCTTGATTAAGCTCGAGCTCGACATTTTTTAAACGACCTGAGCTCGAGCATATATAAGCTCGGCTCTGCTCGATTACACCCCGTAGGATATTAAAATTCAGCATGCACAAAAGTTGTGATAAAAGCTGTGGTGAAATTTAAGTGTTATGAATTTGAGAATTTTCGGAATAGTTATAACTTATAACCTCAAGTCCAAAGTCCATACTTTCAAATAAAATATTAATTATATTTGATTCGTTTTGGGTTTCCTTGCGGGAGGAGCTGTTTCCATAAAGGGCATATTTTTATTTTCTTGGGTTGGTTGACACTTGAGAGTGGCCACGAGCTCCGCGAAATGCCAATTGCAACCCATCTCCTTCCTTTTCCCTCCTCCTTTCCCTTCTCTCGCAGATCCTAAAGAGCAGAAAGAGAAAGAAGAATAAAATATTGAAGGCAATAGATTGGGATTTTGGATCCATTCCTTGCTCCTTTTTCCGCCTTATTTACTCTGTCTCCTCTGTAATCTATTGTTTTATTCATCCACTCAGAGCCAGAGGCTCTGAGAACGAGAAGAAGACAAGAAAAGGTCTCGACTTTGCTTCTCAATCTGCCTTTTCTCTTGAAAATTCTCTTATTCTCCTTCATTTCATCCGGTCTGCGAAGCGAAATCTTTGAACGAGTCGCAGTTCGCCATAAAGTTTCGATCTTTTTCTTTTGTGCTCGCATCATTCCCAGGTCGAGAAACCCTTGCAGTTGTCTTCTGTAGCCTTGCTGCATGAATCCGATAGTATCTGCTGCAATTTGTTGACTTATTGGATTGCCGGCGAGCTTACAACTTTTGCTGGATTCGCCTCCCATTGCCTCAGAATCTAGTCCAAGTTTGAATTTTTTAAGCTTCGGGAAGGAGGAACCTGCTCCAAAATAATGGCAGAATCGTGGATGGATGTTCTGCCTCCGGCAAAGGAACCGTGCTACCCCAGCTCGAGCTGGTTCCTCGGCCAGAAGAGGTGCAGCAGCTCGACTTGGACTCAGGAAGAGAACAAGCACTTCGAGAACGCCCTCGCCAGATTCGACGGCGATACGCCGGACCGCTGGGCGAAGGTGGCGGCGTGCATCCCGGGCAAGTCCGTGGTCGACGTTCTGAACCATTACGCGCATCTTTTGGATGATTTGAAGGAGATCGAAGCTGGGCGAATCCCTTGCCCCGGCTACAGCTCTTCGCCCTTTACATTCGATTGGGAGAACGCCTACGGCTTCGACGCGTCAAGGCAGCCTTACTGCGTCGGCGGGAAGCGCGTGCGGGCAGCAGAGCACTGCGTCGGCGGCCATGAGAGGAAGAAGGGAGTACCATGGACTGAAGAGGAGCACAGGTTTGCTTCCACACCTAAATCTTCCCCCAATTTAGGTTTCTTCGCTTAGATATATGTACGTTGAGCAATATTTGCAATTCTTCATCTGTAAAGTTCAAGGCCATGAAGATGATGATTTATCACCACTCTACAACAATTATTCATTGCTTTGTCATGAAGATGATGATTAATCTTTCTGCAGGCTCTTCTTGCTTGGTCTGAAGAAATACGGAAAGGGGGATTGGAGAAACATTTCAAGAAATTTTGTGACCACAAGAACACCCACTCAAGTTGCAAGCCATGCTCAGAAGTACTTCATCCGGCTCAATTCAGGCGGCAAGGACAAGAGGAGATCCAGCATTCATGACATCACGACCGCGAATTTGCCGGACCATCAGCCTCCTCTGTCGCCGCCTCAGCTATCAAACATCGCGACGCAGTCCAATTCTTCCACTCTCTCACTCTCAGCATTGTCAAGCCCCTTCTCTGCAATCATCGATTCAAACTCGCCAACTGAAGTGTCCGGTGTTGTCACCAATCACAACAAGCAAGAGAATTATGGAGCAAATCCTTATGGGTCGATGAAGTTACAGGCTTCTAAACCGAGTCCCATTGTCCATGACAGTATTGCTTGCGACAACACTTACCTTGTATCAGATGAAATCAAGTCAGCTTCACCCTTATGGATGAGATGTTGAACATTGCATCTACTAAATGGCTCTCCTTTTAATATCTTAGAAGAAGATTGAAGGAAAAGAGATACAGATTCAGTCCTCAACTTTATTCAGAGATAGACCAGATTAAGCGTATACTTGTTTTGTTATTGTACATGATGTCGTTCTACATTCTAAAACTCAAGAATGTATCTACATAAATGTTGTCTTCTTGTGGTACTGTCTAATTTAAACAAGTTAGGATTCAGTGCTGGTTATGTGTATTGGTTCTAAATGATTCAAGAATGAAGCTTTCTTTTTCCATGTGCTATTCCAATGAAGTTGGAAGACAAACTTCTCTTGTTTGCTCATGACTCTGATACCAGAATCTTGTGTTAGGGTTCCTTATATCTAATATTTCTAACTGAATAATAGTTGTAGCAGGCATCACTGCAAGTGAACTTCTTGGTTCTATTGTTGGTTGTTTTAATGATTTGAAGCCTCATTTGCTGCTTTCTTGACAAATAACTTCAGGAATGCAAGTTTGTAATTTTCTTAGGCCATAATATTAGATATCATGTTCTACATTACAAGATGCAGCGTATTATATTATTATGGCACAAACTCAGCTAAATCCCTCAACACCAGCTAGTGATGATGGCATTTTTCCACATTGATAAGGACAATCAGCACTTTCTGCACCACATTTCGTGGTGAAGTTGGTTGAAAGAATCTAAACCCTGAATCTTTTTCTATGATGCTGCTCTAAGAGGAAAGTGAAACAACGAATTATTGGCTAGCTCCATGTTAAAAGAAGTGCAACATTGGACTAATTTTTTTTACCATAATCTAAGTTCTTTTAGAAAAGCAACATAAGGAAATAATATGGGTTAAGGGTGATTTTTGCCCTCAAACTATTGAAAATAGGAAAAAAATATCCTAAACTCTTCTTTGGTTAACTTTTACTCTTAAACAAACGAAAATGGTTGAAAAATGCCCTCGAACTATTAGAAATGGGTAAAAATACTTTCTTTTCTTTTTTTGATAAGTTTTTTATCCTTAGACAAACGAAAATAGTTGAAACATACCAGTATTTTTACCCATGTCTAAAGATAGAAAGATTTTTTTTCCTTAGAAATGGATAAAAATACTACTATTTTTCAACTATTTTCATTTGTCTAAGGATAAAAAATTTATCAAAAAATAAGTTTAAGGGTATTATTACTCATTTCTAATAGTTCGAGAGCATTTTTCAACCGTTTTCGTTTGTTTAAGGATAAAAATTAATCAAAGAAGAGTTTAGGAGTATTTTTATCCTATTTTCAATAGTTCGAGGGCAAAAATCACCCATAACCCAAATAATATTCAATATTTTCAACCCGAAAAATCTGACGAAAACGACAACTGAACATCTGTTCTTTTGCTTGTGGATTTGCACGGCTCCAACTAAATATCTCAAATTGGTTCAGTAAGGCTTTTGATGAGTGAATATCGACATCACAACTGTTCTGAATGCTTAGCTGCTCACCAACTTCTGTTAATTCTTAATTTGGCACTGCAGAAATAACAATTACCAATTGCATCTGCAACTGTGGCCCTGGTTGGTGTTTCTTTATCAACTTTATTTCATAACCTGCAATTTTTGTTGCTGTAGCTGCCACTCTTGCTACTTCTGGAGTCGACACAGTTGCTGTATCTGCTACTAGAAACAGTTGTGGTGTCAAGACAAGTCACTTGTGCCAAATTTTGGCCCCACGGATAGTGAAGTGAAAAGAAGATTCAAGGCAACATGAGTGGTCATCCCTGTTCAGCTTTCCCAAGGTGAATGAGAGATCTCCTTTCTTTTAGGTAAAGATTGTGCTACCATTTTTGCAAGTTGTAGAAAGGAGGCACTGGATTCCACTTTGCTCTTGCTAGTTTGATGTGCCACTGGGTTGATTAACACCACAGAGCTTTGATCTTTTGAACAACTTGCCTTTTGGTCATTATTCTGATTCCAAGTTCTTCAAATGGATCCCACAGAGTGCATATAATTATAGCTCTAAAGATGTTGGAAGACCAGGTACTGATTCCAAGTACTCCATTGCCACGTGGAAATTCCAATTCCGACACCTTTTGAGGAAAAAAACTTTTATGAACAACCTGCTCATGAAAATTTTTATGAACGAAAGAAATATAAACTTTGATTGAATGAATATGAATAGAAAAATAATGAATATTCATTTCTTTTCTACTCATATCCATTTGTTTTTTGCTCATATCTAGTCGTTCATATGTTTTCTACGAACAGCTTGCCCATAGAAATTGCACTCCCTAGAGGGCGGAGGGCCTAACACACTCTGTTGATCGACAAAGAAGAATACACGGTGAGTGACTCGTATCTCAAGTGGTTTTTGATAAAGAGTTCGTGTCAGGAACTTTTGAGGTTGATACATATTATTATAATGAATGAGATCCTAGCCTATTAAGTTGATGAAGATTTTCTTTTTCTCCTAATCTTTCAGTCATTTATTTAGCTTTATAATTCGTGTATGATAATGATGGATGATATGTGATCTTTGAGATCTAAAATTTGAATCGGTAAAAACTAGTTTCTTAATTTTAACATCCAGATCTATCATGTTAACCGTGGAGCCACAATATATTTATACTGAAATCTATTGGAATTGGATAAACTCGAGTGCTTTGTTAGAACTTGTTTTTTATTTTTTTTAAGAAATTTTGAATAAGTTCTTTATGATGCTTTCTAACATGACATTTAAAATATATAAATATATATCCAATATTACTTAAATTTAAGCTAATATCAAAATTATATGAATTGTAATACTAATGAGAAAGACAAATGAGCCACAAAATAATTCAAAAGCACAATTAAATAACTACATTGATGATAACTTTATCGATTTCCACTCCAATTGTGTGTCCAATTAAATAGCTATATACTGGGAAGAAATATCGAAAAACCAACACTGGATATAAAATCTACTCGATGATATCTTAAAACTTACACTGAACTTACACCAATCTCATTTCTTTTTGGTTCCAAATGTACCTATGATATGTTTGCTTCATTTGATAGGATATGATTGAATTTAATAATAAATGAGGAAGAATTATATATGAATTTTTTAAATCCGATGTGCATCGGATATAAATATTCTTCTATTCATATTTTCTTTAAATCCATGCACTAAAGAAACAATAGATATTAATTCATTTCCTATCATATTACGAAGCAAACATGCCCTAGAGGTTATGCTACCCTTAGATGCAAGATGTGATATCAAGATCATAGGATGAAAGGAAAAACATACTTCAGAAATCGAGATGATCGAGGGACACGTAGTAAGACAAAATACCACCCTCTGCTTCTGAAAAGATATAAAGAAAAAATATATTTCTATGTGTTATCGTCAGTAGCCCACATTGTCATCGGTATTTCCTTCGACAGCAAAAGATCTTACTACGCCTTTGCTGCTTTTAGGAAATGTCTTTTTCAATTTCCAGTATAACTGAAAACATCTAAGGACATGTTTGCTTCATAAGATAATGAATGATATGATGGGGGATGAATTAATATCCATTATTTATTTAGTACATGGATTAGAATAAAATGTGAATAGAAAAATATTTATATCCGATGTACACCGGATTAAAAAAATCCATATCCAATCCTTCCCTGTTTATTATCTAATTCAATCTTTTTCTGTCCAACAAAGCAAACGTCGATAATTTGTGAGTCAAGTAGGTCAGATTATGCCTTCACCACTTGTTGCAAAAAATAATTGAAAAGTTTTTTTACAAAAAAAGATGGGTACAAAATAGGATAATTTATGATTTTGGAATTATGACGAAGCTAATTTGTTAAAACAGATTATCTGTGAACTTTAAAATCATAAGATGCATGTCATAATTTTCCATGATCACCTAACGCATCAACTACAAAGATAAAAGACTCAATTACTGTGCAGACTGCTGGTGCTACAAGTGCCCTCTTTGAAAACTTTAAAGGCAAATAAATTCCTTTCGTTTCTGACGAATAAATCCAGGGAGGCACAGAGATTAATAATAATTTGTAAGAATCCAAAGGTGTTATGTAACTTGGCGCTAAAGCCTCTCTTGAAAGAAAGTGAGACTTTGCTAACAAAACTTTAATATAGACAAATTAGAATGAGTTCGGTGTGCGCATGACCCGATCTCATCCACAGGCGACGCTCCATGGATGGCAATAGTTCGGCAACAATCCTTTGGGTGTTCGTCCCCTGCGGGCTTGTTAAGGGAGAACCCATCAAACTCATGAAACAAGGAAAGGTCAAGATCAGTTTCTTACATTATTTATCTCGACCCTCATATCATTCTTGGATAAAGATTCATCTCTAGAAAACTTAAAGACAGCATAACAAGCATTGCTGATATTCTCAGCCTAAAAGGTTATATAAGAATCTAAGATCTTGTTTCATTTGAACAAAAAACACTTAATGACAAAAATGAAACAAACGTCAAAACCAATTTGATGCCTATTTCCAAAAATAAACTACAAAAAGAAGAAAAAAAACAATTGAGATTGGGGGGGAAAAAAAATTAGTTTTTCTTAATGATGATTGTTTTTAATTTTTCATTCTCTTTTCACTGAAAAGAAAATTTTTCAAATAGGGCTTAAACCTCCATCCCGGCTGTGCATAGCTCTTTGGTCAGAAAAGATGTTGACTGGATTTGCTCCCTACAAACTATTAATCTTGCGCATAACAGAGTTACTGCAATTTGATTAGCACAAGGCACTAGCAAAGCAATGAGTTATAATACCAGCAGAGCTACAAGAGAATCAGCAACAAACTCATGTTAGACAATCAGAATATATCAACGTTACAAAAATCCTTTCAATTATAGGCTCGCAGAGAAGACAGCTTATTACAGTACAGGCTGCTCAAATTATCAACTTGATACAGATAACACATATAAACAAGTTCATCACTAGAGCCACCATCAATTATAAAGTAGGCCAAAAAGAAATTGCTAAACAAAGGCATAATATGTAAAATACCTTAGGCTGGATACAAAGTAATCACAGAGTCTGGGCAGTCGGTTCGTTTACCAGCAAGGGAGTAGTAGGCAAGAATTTGAGCCTGACTCTCTATATTGCCTCGCCTGTCTTCATTTCCATCAATATCATGTCTTGGAGGTATAAATTCTATGTTCCAAAAATCACGTGCCATGGCCAAAAGGTCACAACCTGTAGGGGATGCAACATATCCTTGTACCCATAAGTATCTTAATGAGGGTAGCCGCAAGGCAGCCATAGCCAAAGCAAGCTCACTGAAGCAACAGCTCCTCAGTTCTAGCTTTTGTAGACTAGGACATCCTCGTGAGAACAGTTCTATTCCTCGGTCAGATTCCCCAACATTACCCATGAGTATCCAGCGAACATTCTTACTATACTCACCAATATAACCAAGACCAACATCTGAGAGTCCTCCGGGTCTAAGATAAAGGGCAAATCTCCTAAGCTTGGTGCAACCCCTCAGCAGAGCACGGACCCCATTATCAAGGGGTAAATCCGTGATCCTATCTTCTCTGTCAAGCAAAACAAGACGAAAATCACGGAGGTTTTTGCTGAAAGTGCCCATACACTCTAGAGCTGCATTTGTGATATCAGAGACATAGACAGCCAGGTATTCCAATTCAAGGCATCCCTGTGCAAGAGTGGATAAACCTACTTGGGAAACCCGACCCTGTTCATCCTCTAGACCTTGTTCATCATCCCCTCGCTCTATTCTGAGCCTCCGGAGTTTCTTGCATGTCTGAGCAACAACCTCTAGCCCTCTATCTCCAATCACATTCCTCACCTATCAGAGAACAATAGTTAATCTTACTTAATCAGATCAAAATTTAATCATATGAAGTAAAAACAGAATGAGTCATGTATATACTACCTCGAGAACTTCTAGATTTGGGCAACGTTGGATCAGCTGACAGTGATCCTCAGTGCTAAGAAATGTATATTGCAAATCCAACTTCTTAAGTGCAGCAGCAAATGGAAATAAGATGTCCATTTCATTCTTCCCCATAAAGATGAGACCTACACAGCATAGCCTTGGAGGAAACTGAATCTTCTTATATTTATCAAGATCCCCAATTTGATCGTTAAATGAGCCCCCACCAAACTCTTCCAACGCTGTTGCAATGCGGAAAAAGCCAACTAAATCAGAGATGTCGCAGTCACTGATCTTTAAGGAAATCAGGGACCTGCAATTCCTAGCTAGTAGCTCGAGGTCCTGGGGTGTAACTCTGAGTTCTGTCATATAGAAGTTCAAGGTTTCAAGCACAGAAATATTGACAGCAATTTCACGAACCCACTGACCATCCTTCTCAGTAATTGAACTTTCTTCCAGAAACAATGTCCTAAGGCATCTGCAGGAATATCAGTAAACAAGGTCAGTTATGTCCTCAGATAATTCAAGAAACATCAAGTTAATTAGAACAATAGATTTATTATTAATTACTAGTGAAGACAAAACTGATAACATGATCGTATGTGAACAGATCTAATCAACAAAATGTTGATCATGACAAGGACCCCAAATATCTGCTAGTGAAAGACAGTCCATGACAACCATGTGGAAACAAAGCAAATATATTGGGTTCAGTAGCATTGATTCAATCGCTATTACTGTGAATCTAGATGGTAGATGAAACCACATTTGTTTGTGTGCAAATAAATTTCTACATACTGACAACATATAATGTCTATTAAATGTGTGAATGATGTAAGGCACATGCATTGTGCATTTACAAGGTTCCATTGTCTTATTCATAAAACAAACCCTTTTTGACATTCATACATCCTTGGCACATGTAAAATGAATTTCATTATTCACGTGCACTGGGTCACGCTTTCTTTACTATAACTTTCAGGCTGGCAAAATCTTACCAGTATTAAGCATTCTTGCATTAAGTGTTAAGCATTCTTGCATTAATTCCACAAGTCAATTATGAATTAAAAACTGGATCAACTTAATATAGACACCAAAAGCCATGAATACTTATTCAAAATTAAATCCCCCTATAACTATATAAAAATGTCTACTCAAAGCCCTCAGAATTTATGCCTGACAACCTAATGAATATTTAGCATTGATTAAGTAAACTTAGTTGAGAAAGCTGGGGTAGAATCTCTATATTCTAATTGGACTTGTTTGTGTTAATTACTGGGATAAGAACTTTCAGGTGTCGCCGCCTCATCCACAAGGCTTGCAAATGGAGATGCAAATCACACAGAGTACTAAAAGCTCAAGTCTTCATGGTCACACAATAACATGCGAACAGTATCTTCCCTCTGCCACTCTAGCTAGTTTCCTCAGGTTCTGAGAAACAAAAACACTTCAAAGTTTTTAAACTTCTTAGTAGTTTTATAGTAATGGAAGCTTCATTATATGACAAAAGACAACTTGTTGTGACTTAGAGTCTTGGTTCTAGTCTAAAGCGATGTTCAGGAAGTGATACTCCTTCAGCTAGGCCTTTCTCCATATACTATCCTTCCTTCCCTATGATGATAATAGTATTGCAGGCTCATTTGATAATAGCTTGTTGTGACTTCCTTCCCTATGATGATAATAGTATAGCAGGCTCATTTGATAATAGCATGTGACTTAGAGACAAATGTTTCATTATTCCTCCTTTTTAAGACATTTTTTGTTGCAACTACCCTCTCATTGAAATAACAACTTTAACAAATTAACCTATAATTCCTTATTGCAACTAATTTAACAAAATGAGTAAATACGCTATGAATTATGTTCTTTAATCTTCTTTATCTCATATTACTATGATGACTAGTCTTTGAACTGAAACGGAGCTGTCATCTTTCTGTTCTCTTGATTCTGCGGTAGATGTTTGGGAATTCAACTTTCCAGTTGTGCTTTCAACATAGCTCTGCAAGTTCCGTACGTATAGCTACATACCTTGCACTTTGTCATTGATTATAAGTCGTGCCTTCAACATGTAGGTTTTTAATTCCATTTAGTTCTACATATTACAATGAGTAAATTTATTGGAGTGTGCCAAATATCTAAGGTTGCATTGGGTAGCTAGTAATCTATATGCACTATCGGTAATATTGGTTTAAATTATTTGGGCCCACAAAATTGTCATGTTTGGTTGGGCCACACTAACAACCATCTAGATTGCCATGGTAATCTACGTTACCACCAAACTAGCAATATAGATAGTCACCATGGAAGGTGTCTATGAGGATTACCACTTTGGTAATCCTCAATTTTCTTTTCTAACAAAAATACCCTCATCAAATCCTAGCCTCCATCGATCAATATTCTCCTTTGCTTTTGCTTCTATGCCTCCCCACCTCCTGTATACCTTCTCTACCAACTTCCTCACCTCCTCTCCCTCTCTCACTCCTTCCAAGGTGTCTATAGATAGTCACCATGGAAGGTGTCTATGAGGATTACCACTTTGGTAATCCTCAATTTTCTTTTCTAACAAAAATACCCTCATCAAATCCTAGCCTCCATCGATCATTATTCTCCTTTGCTTTTGCTTCTATGCCTCCCCACCTCCTGTATACCTTCTCTACCAACTTCCTCACCTCCTCTCCCTCTCTCACTCCTTCCAAGGTGTCTATAGATAGTCACCATGGAAGGTGTCTATGAGGATTACCACTTTGGTAATCCTCAATTTTCTTTTCTAACAAAAATACCCTCATCAAATCCTAGCCTCCATCGATCATTATTCTCCTTTGCTTTTGCTTCTATGCCTCCCCACCTCCTGTATACCTTCTCTACCAACTTCCTCACCTCCTCTCCCTCTCTCACTCCTTCCAAGCCATCTTCTCCACTCCGACAATGCCCTTGGAGGTGATTATAACTAATATCAAATTTATTTAGAAGGCATTTTAGTAAAAGGCACATATTGCCTAGCAATGTTGTTGTTACACAAAACAAGGTAATGTGGATTATCAATAATATTACCTATGCTTACCAAACACGGTAATTTAAAAGATAGTGCACCAAACGCAACCTAAATCTTTTGTTGTATTTAACTAGAATAAGATAGCTTCATTCTCTCATCCAACTACTACATTGCCCACCTTGTTATATCCCATCTACTTTTCAAACTATATCACACTAGAAAGGTTTTCTCCAATCTTAAAACCTTAATGGCTCACTTGCTTCGCAGGATAGATTTTTAGTTGGATAGAAATTCAATTGAAATCAATGAAGGATAAAAATCCTGTGGGAATGTGGGATAAGTCTATATCGTATCCTGCGTTTGTTTAGATCTCCAATAAGAGGAACGAATAAGGCCAAATTTCCAAATACTATGTGTTTGTTTTGACTTTGGATAAGGGAGTCGAATATTGATAATTTAATACTTAAATTTGATTATATCATATTATTGTTTTAAAAAGTATGAAACTAAATTAAAATAAATATTTTCAACATAATAATATGAAAAATTTAGCAAAATATCCCCTTAAATTAAATTTAAATTTCTTATCACAAATATGAATTCATGAAAAATACATAAATACTACTTTCACAATACAATAACAAGTGGTGTGTTGAAATTTTTTTTGCATAATCAGAGAAACAATTTAGAGTTTATTTCAATATAGGAAATCTTTTATTTTGAAATAAAATTAATTTTCAATTTTTTATTAGAAAAAAGTTTTTATTCAATTCCTAGCAATTCTCGAAATTTCAATTCCCGACCCCCTCCTCCAGATATCTATATCCCACTCTAACTGAAATTAAATCTGGTTATATCCATATTTTTTGAAATTCAACATCCAACACAAAAGGTGGACGTCCTTGCAAATCCGGTGAAACAAACATACACTAAGAGCAGTATAATAATTATGTGCTCATGGTGCTCATGAGACACAGACATCCTCCTAATTAGCAAATGACATGGTGATGGATGCTATATTGTAAAGAAATAAATCTGAAATACATCTGCTACAGAAATATGTCCCCTTACACATATGGCTGTATATGTATCATGCATAATACAGCCAATAGCTGATGGTGATTTCAGCAAATAAGAGGACTGGTGGCTAGCCATAAAGCCAAGAGGCTGCCGTAAAGCTGTAACAGCAGCTATGTCACCGATGAAGTAAGGTGTTTAAAATGCATCAGATGTAGGATATTACCTCACCATTTGAATTCAGCATATGTTATCGCAACAAAGTAAGTCATGTCTTAACTCCACAAGTTTATTGCTGCAAGTTTCCTTATTTCATATGATATCTAACTAAAACAGTGAACAAATCACCATTCACCAGTGTTTAAGATAATTTGTTGCAAAGAGTCTTATCCAAATTCAGACACTTTTTAATAAATACACTGAATGAATACAGTCTAAGCAAAACCAGCCAACCACCATACCAACCTAGAGTTTGAATTTACCACAAGCTTAGCTACAAGCCACAAAACAATCAGGTTTTTGTTCATCAAAATAACCTAACACAAACTTACATCAGAATCAAATTAAGCTATAAATCTAAGTTAATCAAATCTTTAACAAAATTTTAACCAAACTTGATCTAGCATTTACCAATGTAGCAGTTGGACCAAAGTGAAAAGTATTCTATCACTAAGAAAACGATTTGTGTATGACATACAATGCTAAAAGTTCCACCGCGAAGAACATATTAAATTTACAAAGAAAAAATAATGTTTCATGGCTTAATTTACTCAAACAAGGAAGAATAGCAGGGAGTCAAGTCTCTAACGACCGATGCAGAACCATAATTAAAACAAGATGTTATTGTTATGAACTCCAATAGGCAATAGCACAATATAACAGCTGCCATTGGCAAAACCCATGCAGCAACAAAAGAAATACCAGATTTTGACTGAAATTATAATTCCACATGCAAATTACATTGTGTTGTTTCTGTAAATGGTTTAATCTCGATCTAATTATTATTATTATTTTAGCGTATGATACTTTTTTCCTTCGAGATATATGAATTGCATCAGTCATATCTCCAAAATTATGATAATGGTTGTTCTAAAGATTTTTTGCAAATCCAGTTTGGCACTATTTCAAGCAATTAATATTTTTGCCCCTTGAAGGAAATATCTTCTGCATGATACAGATTAATAACAAATATGAATTTTATCAAGCAAACAAGTAATAAAAGATTTACTTAACTGATAAAAAAGTTTATTTTGATTACCAAGGGGAAGACATTTGTTTGTGCATTTGGATG
The DNA here is from genome assembly GCA_034359265.1 of Canna indica. Lineage (NCBI taxonomy): Eukaryota > Viridiplantae > Streptophyta > Magnoliopsida > Zingiberales > Cannaceae > Canna > Canna indica. The sequence goes on from CP136896.1 coordinate 72,836,867, forward strand.
ACCAGAAAACAAATAGTTTGGCGTTGAATGAGGCTTAGCACATAAAGGAAAGAAATTAACAAGAGGTACGTAGCATAGCTACTTGAACAAGATCTATAGATCAAAAAGATCTGACTTGCACTATCACACAGGACCAAAAGTCTAGTGCAAAACAAGAAAAACATTTCAAAGGGGAGATTAAAACCCCGACATTACAGGGAACACCAAAATAAATTGTTCTTAAACCAAATTTTAACCATAAATGAAAGAACAATCTTCAAAGTGTAGGCAGACCAAAGTCTTCCAAGTTGGAGGCATAAAATTAGGAATCTAATCTACCTTAAGGTGTTCTACTACATAATAGCAGCAGTTTAAAAACAAGTATGGGGATCACACTGTTCGATGATGCCAAGCTCATCTTTAGCAGAACAATGGAAAATGTGCTAATTTGATCAAAAGATGCATTACTGCTTATGTGAAGACACATATTTTTATTATTTGCAATGCTAATCTTAGAAGATCATTCATATCCACTTTGCCACGGGAAAAAAAAGTATAGTAGTATTTAGCATTCATATTAGATAACTGTTTAAGCTTTTTTGTTATTTGCTATGCTAATCTTAGAAGATTATTCATATCCACTTTGCCACGGGACAAGAAAGTATAGTAGTATTTAACATTCATATTAGATAACTGTTTAAGCTCAGAGCAGTAGGATCTTACAATAACAGTAGCATCAAACTTTAACTTGGTGAATAGCATAAAATAGATTAAACAAATTGATAGGCTGTCTTTAAGAAGTTTGATTCTTTCTTCCATGAATCTCACCTTACAATTAATGCGCAAAAAAGTCCTCAAGTTTCAGGCAGAAAACTTGACATCACAGACATGCATAATTGTACATATAGGAAGCAGCATCAGAAAAAGAAGAGCAATTCTAGAATAAGAGCATCATATTAATACATAATAAAATTGTCTTTCAGTATTGTTTGAGCTATTTATTTTAAGGACAGCAAATGGCAAGAAGGGAAATTTAGATACTCTACTAGCATCCAACAAATTCATTTAACAGTTGCCTAATTCCCTTCCTAACTTCAAATGTTCTCAAAGAAACAGAATGCTGCACGCATGACCTTCTGTTTTAAAGGACATAAGATCCAATCAGTTGCAAACTACGAAGCATTATGGAGAGACGAAGAAAGCTCATATAATGGACATCATATAGACATGGACTGTAATCATCAACATACTTCAAGGGACAAGTAAGAGATGAAGTAAGAGATGGAGTGAAAGCAATTATGGGCAAAAAGTAACACAAGACAGTAAATTCAGTTAACCATAAGATATTATACCTGCAGGAACGAGCAACCAGGAGGAGGCCATCTGTGGAGAAGTCAGAGCACTTGTCGAGCCTGAGCGATTCGAGCATATGACCTCTGGCCTTGACCAGCACACCGATGTCCTCATCCTTGACAATCATCCGCCGTAGGTGGAGCGACTTGAGGCATTTGAAAGCCTCAGCGATCTCCCTGATCCAAGGGCCGACATAGCCGCCCCAGTCCTCAGGTATGAGGTTGAACATGGCGGCCCGTGGCTTGCCCTTAAGCTCGAGAGACTCAAGGTTAGGAAACCTCCGCCTCAAGCGGCCCGGGCTGGTGGAGTAGCAGAAGGCGACGGTTACGTGCTTCCGCGAGAGGGCATCGATCTGATGCCACTTCTTGCACACCAGCGAGACAGCATCCCTGTCGCGGGGGTCGTCCACGTACCCCAACACGAACTCCAACGCCAAGTCCGATATCCCAAAGCTCATCACCCTGTTCAACGTCCGAGTTGCCATCCTTCGAACCCCCAAGCCGACCAAGGAACCAGCTTACCCACCAGATCCGCTACCTGGACTTGGCAGTCGCAGACTCCATTGATTCCGATGGATCAACAACCTCCTATTTCAATCAGACTGTCGAAAGTAAGATAGAACAGCCAGCAAAGAGCAGATAAAACGGCCAAATCTAAAGCTTTTTCCTCTTCTTCTTCTTACAGTAAAGAGGGGGAGAAGCAGACGAAGCGAGACTACAGCTACGGGCTTGAGGCGCAGGCCCGCGGGGAGGAGCCGGAGGGATCGAGACCGTCCATGGACGGCGACGGCCGGCGTGGTCTTCCTCGAAAAGTGTCAGCCCTAAACTTTAGTGGGAAAATTTTATTTAGTTTTCGGTATTGGTCGAGCTTAGCTGCTTAGGGCTAAAAAGGAAGTGAGAATAAATAAATAAATATTAGAGGGAGGGGGCGGATAATTACACCCGCAATAAAGTGGTGAGTTTTAACATTAACATGTCCCTGTCGCTTTCTAATTGAGTGGTTTCGTGGGTTACGGTAAATGGTTTCAGAGGAGTTAAATTAGAATACCTGGTGCGGTCCGATGCGGTGCGATGCGGTGCGGTGCGGTGACCGGACAGGATCATATTCTTCTTCTGCGGCCCCACTCGCTTCGCACGATCCGATTGGTCGTTGCCGCACGATCTGCTTCCATTTCGGCCGGCCGGCTCTCCCACCAACGCATCGCTTTCGCACCGGTGATGGCAAATTTTTTAAAAAAAAATCTCTCATCAACTCACTTTCCTCACCCTGACCCGCTGAGGGACCGGCAAGTGGGTCCCGCCTTTCCTCGCTCGCACGCCCTACAACTGGCGGCCATTTCCGCGGGTGATCGCCAAAGCGCGTAGAGGAATATTGGGACGATATTTTATTTATTTATTTTCTCGTCTTTTGTACGAACCGGCTCTCTTTCGTCGCGGAGTGGCTGGAGATGCCACGTATGCGCGGGTCCAGAAGTGGGTCCCACCTCTCGCGTGGACTGCCCGCGGGTAACTGAAATCGACGCGCTTCTCTTCCGTTTCCTGAACGGTCTCGCCTACTTTCTTACCCGCGGGGAAGGCTACCAAGGGAATTTAGTAAAGTACTCTGTTATTTGACATTACAAGTAACTTTTTGTGAAAAAATATATTTCTATAAATTACTTTCTTCACATTTTTTATTAAATAAATACATAATTGATCGATAGTAACAAAAATGTAATTTATCACGAATTGATTTTTTTATTTATATTTGGTTTAAGTACTTGTTGCATGAAGTGCAATTTCAAGAATAAGTGTAGCTTTTTTGCATTTTTCCCACCGATTGTCAATTAAATAAGTAAGAAAAAATCCTGCAAAACTGCTACAGCCAATCGAGGTTATGTAATTAATTCATCTAACTTCATGTGTTTAAATTACTTGTCCGATGCTTCAGCTATAGTTGATATTAGTACTTTTGACGTGGGACTTAATCAGAATATTATAATCTCTTTCATTTGACATCATTATTAAGATTCAACTCGAGTCTAATATATATGGGGCAGAATCACACCTAAATTGACAAAATATAATATCTAACCTAGTAGCAGTTCCATCCAACCTTTGAGCAATCCTTTTGTACACACTCTCGTCATGCTTATAACTAGTTTTTTTTCGATAAGATAATTGGTCAATCAATTTTATAGATTTGAACTATTGATTTAATTAAAATACTTAAGCTTAAATTAATAATAGGTACATATACAATATATGATTACCGGCATAATATTCAACATATATTATGTTGGACTAAATTGAAATATTTCAATTGTCTCGATACATATATGATGTGTCGACACACCCGCTCATGACTCGACAAAGTAGGATCATAATTTGTGAGCATCTGTGTATGTCCATGCTCGAGATTGGCCCATCCATTAGGCCAATAAGGCCATTGCCTTAGGCCTCCAATAATTTATTAATGCGAATAATTACCTTAGGCCCCAAGGATTTATCGGTGTGAATAGTGAAATTTAAATTAAATGCGAAGTAATTGCAAATTTATCAATCCTAGTATTTCTCTATTCACGGGGACCTTGATTCGTGAGGTTCATTAGATGTATTATATCTGAAATAATTGTAGATTACTCGAACATAATTTTTACCCCGTCTCCGCACTCTTCGTTAGAGGTGAGCGGGTCTGAGTACTCTGAATTTTTCATGATACTCCGACCCCACCATGTATAGGACTGGTTCCTAGATTTTGGAACTAGCCCCTACTATATACGTTGGAACTTAGAACTGAACCCTACTTAGAATCACAGGTTTCGGTTTCGGGTACCCTGTTGGGTTTTGAAATAAATTCCAACAGGCTACAAAACATGTTCCAGTACCGATTCCAAATACCGATTTTGATTCCAATTTCGAGTACCCAAAAATGGTGGAATCGAAACTGCATTTAATTGGTTCATTGATTTGTTACCCGGACCCTACCCGATTTTTTTTTGGGTCTACCCGGAACCTACTTGATCGGGTAGGTTCCAACCGATTCTGGGTCTACCCGGTACCCATGCACACCCCTACTATTCGTCTTCTCCATTTTCGCCGAATCCAAGCCTCCAATAATTGGTCGTCCATAAGTCTAAATAAAAGTAACGTTCAATCTCCTCGAACACTCATGTTCTCTTTCCACCTCTCGTCCATGGTCTTCCGAAGTAGTTCAAACTCTTGTCTTTATCACTATTGCTGGTAGAGGTGTTCACGGGTCGAATTTAGAGAAAAAATCAATCAGACCCGATCAAGTGTAATTGGATCGGGTTTGGTTGAAAATTTTTCACCTCTCAAACCCGACCTAGTTCGGGTCGGGTAGTCGGGTTTACCCGTTTAGGTGAAAAATGAGTTTTTAACAATATTTTTTAAAAAAAATAATTAAAAAATATAAATAATCGAGTCATCGGATCCGATATCGGATCATCGAATTTCAAATTCTAAAATCCGAGACCCGACCCGATTATGCTCGGGTTTGATCAAATTGTACTTGACCCGACCCGACCCAACCCAAATAGGTCGGGGCCGGTCGACCCAATGAACAACCCTAGTTGTTAGGTTGCAGCATCGAAGCATCCGTTGTCATTAACTTTCTCTACCTTTTTTATTCTTCTTTATAGTCGGACTCCCTCTATCTCGTCCCTCGCCTTTTTATTTATATTAATAAGTAATTTTGCATTTCAAAAAAAAATTAAAAAAAATAAAATTTACATAAAATTTTATATTAATTTTATTGACTAAATCCATCCTTTAAATTTTTATCTTATGCCATCATATTTTGTAAGCCGCTCCTGTCGATGCCATGGTACAACTAAATTGGACGAGATCCGAAACCCGATAAACTGTTTGCGGACTTAACCTGCGGCATGCATCCCGCATCCGACATGAGCCAAACGGCGTGCAGTTCCGACACGACACAATCCCATATTATGATATTAGGCATATAAATACTAGATTCTCATATTTGGCATTACAAGTCAACTTTTGGCTTCCTCTGGGTTGGCTTCGTCGTTGACTTTTTGAACCTGTCGAGGTTGTATTGGGTGAACTCATCTACGTCTCGGTAATTAACGATGAACGAACTCGTAAGAGATTGCTGACAAAACGAGTGATTTCATTGGGAGCGTGCAAATGACGCGAATGCTTTCTTCTTCCGAATGCATCCATGGAAATACTATTATTGTTTGATTTATTTTAAATATAATATATTAGTGGAGAAGTATGGAACAATTTATATGTTGTATGAAATGTAAGAAGTCAAATCTTTGATAAAAAATATTGTGTGATGATTGTGATAACGGCGATTAATTAATCCCTCGATCAATTTCCATAGTTAATTAGATTAGAAAGAATGTTGACTAGTTTAAGAGAACCACTGCGCTGAATAAATTTCCAGCAATATTCGTACATTTGGATCATTGAAGTCTCTTTCAATTTGCATGTTAGCTTGCGCAAGAAAATAAATACACTCGATGTCATATTTGTTGATGTTGAGCTCCAAGAAAATATCAATATATATATGCAATTCACTAAATTAATTGTCTGAATGTCTGATGATGATGAGGCGAAGAAGAATCAACCCAATAAAAGTGTGGGATCCACAAGGACGACTTGTGTACAAGGAATTAACCGGGGCTGGTCCCATTTTGTCTCACTCGAGGAGTCCATCATATGGCTTAATGTCGCCCCGTATCAGATGCATTGCATGCTATGATTAAACTTCATACTTTGAACCTGGTGGCTGATGGCATGCATGAACGAACCTCATGTTTCCCCCCTCATTTATGGCAACGAAAGCATTCGCTGAATCATGTCTGCGTACCATGAATCAATGCCATGGTTTTCCAAAAACCGCATTTTGTACCAATCAATCTCGGTAGATTCGGATTCCGATCGGATCTTGAATTCACCCTGTTGCCGATCCTGGTCTGACCGTACGTACGTTGTCTTTAATACAGTCCTTTATCCGTTAGAATACCCTCCAGTCAAGAGGTGCCACGTTGCAAATGACTAATTCCTTAAGTATGAAATTGGGTACTTTTCTTTTTAAATACCCAAGCACCTTCATTGTGCCTCGTAGATAGTCTGCCCAAACTTTTGACCTAATTAGTGATCAAATTAAGAGTAAGTTAGGTGCTTGGCAGACTAAGTTAGGTGATTGGTTTTAATCAATTCGATTCTTAATTTCACACATATGCATGCCATGTCGGTTAACTGGTTCACTTCTGGTCAAATGATAATATTGATATCATAATTAGGACCTTCTTTTGGTCATCATCCAAATATAAAAAGGACATTCACCTTTTAAGCTGAAAATTGGTACCCTCCTGAAAAATGAGGGGGGTTTGGGTATTCACGATCTTCATAAAAAAGGTTGTGTCTTACAAACTAACAGAATGCTTGACTATCTAAACAATAAGGATACTCCCTGGATTAAGCTTGTGAAAGCTAAATATAAAAACCCTAGGCTCTTTTTTTCGAATGACCGAAATTGTTCGTAGTGTTGGCGCTTGTTTCGAAATGCTTTTTCTCAACTGTTTCCTGGATGCTTTCGCTCGATAAATAGTGGATCTAATTCTTCTATGATGTTGGATAATTGGTTGTGTGAATTGTCATTTTGTGTTAAGCTCTCCTTTATTCATGTTGATATTTTTGATGCAAATTTTAATGTTGATGTATTAATTAATTCACAAGCGAGGAATGTGGATGCATGTGATAAATATTTTGGCTATGTGATGACGGATTCCAACTTGCGGCTTGAGTTACTCATGAATCCCAATGATGATAGATTTATTTGGAAAGGGACTAGGGGGCAGCGTTACCACCAAGTCAGCCTATACATTTCTTAAAACTCATGTACCAATAACCGAACAATTGAGCTCTTCTTGGGGATCCCTTTGGAAGCTATCATCCGCCCCAAAAATTAAATTGTTTTGTTGGAAATTGCTTCACCTACGTCTACCTATTAGGTATAGGTTACACTATCTTGGACTTATTTAACTGTTATTTGCCCTCTTTGTAACTCTATTTCTGAGACCATTATTCATCTATTCACAATGTGTTCATATGCTCTTAGTATTTGGGCCATTCTTAGAGATAAAACTGGGACCATCTTCCCCCTTCTGTTTGGGATCCCAATTCCTGGATCTTCTCTAACCACCCTCATCCAAAGGGTAATGCCTATAAAATGCCTTAATTGCTAATGGATGTTGATACATATGGTACGCTAGAAATACTTGGGTGCACGAGGTTAAGCAGCCTACCCCCCTCTCTTGTAACACTTATTATATCGTTTACTGAATCAAATTTCAGAATCTCATCGTCTGAAGAAAATTCATCGAGTATTTCTATTGTTATTAAATGAAATCCATCACCACAGAGAATTCTTAAAATTAATTGTGATGTTTCTTTGTCTAATTCTGTAGGTGGTACCGACTTTGTGGTTCGTTCTGCTGAGGGCGAATGTTTATATACCTCAAGCTCCATGTTTTAAGGGAATTCTATTATTTTTTGGAAGCAATGACAATCAAGCGTTTTCTTATTTTTGCATTGGAGAAATCTCTCCCACGTTTTCAAGTGGAGATCGACTCGAAGATTTTGTTTGAAGCATTGATCAGAAAAATCGACGTGTCGTGAGAAATTCATTATGTAGTCGCTGATATTTTATTTCTGATTTCTCAATATAATTTTGATAGATTTTTATTCTGTTTAAGAGAGACTAACCAAGTTGCCCATTGGACAACAAACTGAGCTAAACACCATCATAATATTTTGGTATGGTCGTCCATCCGCCCTTCAGAGTTAGAGGATGTATTAAACTGCAATCTTTTTTGCTCCGGCAATCGTCGGACTTTAATATAATTCTTAGTTTTCTTGGTTAAAAAAAAAGAGTGCCACGTGGTAGAATGAGTGGGTAATTTACTAATTTATCTCGACGAGCGCAATTGGTTGGTTGGTTGGTTCAAGCTCAACTCGGTCCTAATCTCAGTTCGAAGTAAATCGCATCGGTTGACCTATTTTGATGACACGTGTAATGATCTGGAAAAGACTTCGAATTTGCCAAGGAGGTAGGCATTGATTGTTGTCCGTGCCGGCCCATATCCAGCCCCGGCAGGCCCGCTCTATGCGTTGGATGAGTATTTATGACATATGTAATATCAGTAATTCGGATTCGGATTGAGTCGGATCAAAAGTTAATTTATCGAATCCGATTACAGAGCGAAACAATTTATCGTGTCCATTTCAAGAATTTCACCAGGACCCAGCGATCAACCGTGTGGATTAGGCTCCTCTAACTCGAGTGGAAACGTCAAGACTTGGAGGCCACGAAATAAGAATACACGTGGACTTATCCAAATGGTCTGTTCGCTATATACTGCCAAATCCACTCTTAAAATCTACCTTCAACGCGAACATCACCCTTAAAACTACTCAGATAATCTACCAGTATGCTCACCCAGTATGCTTTTGCATTGGGTCCCGCGCGGAAGTGTGTTTTTTACCAATTAATACATGTGTACCTATTGGAAAATGTGCGAACACGTAAACAAAGTGCTTCTATGACAGAACGTCTTCAAGCCATGTCCTCCTTGTTATCGTCTCAATCATCAACTCCTTGGCAAAAGACACATAAAGAAATATTGTTTTTCTCCATCAGAAATTAGAATCTTATTTACTCCCTCAGAAATTAGAATCATCAGGTCTTAAAATCTCATTTTCGTCCTCCCCTTGTAGCCACCTAGGGTTTCCATAAATTGTAAAAATCTAATCTTTTCGGACTTTTTTCGTTCTTCTTTGATTCGATCAGAATAAGCGATGGCCGCCGGAGCGGTTGTCGAATCCTTGGCTCCTCGTGGTCTCGGCCACCGCAAATCCAGTCCCCATCCCATCGCCAATGAATTTGTCAGGCGCGCGATCCTCCTTCCATGCCGATCGCGAGAGCGCTCGGAGCCGCTTCGATTTGGCGGCAGGACCGCTTTCTCCTCCATCCCCAGCAGCAGCAGGGGCTGGGTCTTGGGAGAGGGGTTCGATGCATTGGGCGTGCTTTTGAAACATCGGCGGCGAGCGGTGGCCTCCCGCGTCCGGGCCAGCGGCTCCTGCGAGCAGGGCAGCGACTCCAACGCTAGCTCCAGCGATGGCACAGCTGAAAGTTCTCAAAGTACTAGCCAAAGTGTCAAGAATGTCTCATCTCATTCGTCTCCTGCCCCTTCTTCCTCTTCTCCTCCTCCTTCATCGTCGACTTCGTCTTCGTCTTCTTCGCCTCGCCGAGAGAATAAGTGGAAGAGCCGCTGGTGGAAGGGTAGTAGATGGCAGTGGAAGCCGATCATTCCCGCCCAGGAGATCAGCGCTCTTCTGTTCCAGTTGGGCATCGTCATGTTCGCGATGCGGTTGCTCCGGCCGGGGATTCCGCTTCCGGGGTCGGAGCCGAGGCCCCCAACTACGTATGTCAGCGTGCCGTTCAGTGACTTCATGAGTAAGATTAATAATGACCAGGTGCGGAAGGTGGAGGTGGACGGGGTCCATATCATGTTCCGGCTGCGGCAGGATCCTGTAAGCGTGGAGGCTGAGGCTGGTGGCGAGAGCCGGGCGCAGGAGGGGGAGGCCCTCATTAGGAGCGTGGCTCCGACAAAGAGGATTGTTTACACCACGACGCGCCCAACTGATATAAAGACCCCCTACGAGAAGATGCTTGAAAATCAGGTTGAATTTGGATCGCCAGACAAGCGTTCTGGTGGTTTCTTGAACTCTGCTCTGGTAAGCATTTACTTTTCTGATATTCTATGCGGTATATAATTGTTCATTTTCAATTTCTTCAGGCATACGGCCAATCTGTAATTGACATTGTGATAATGTTCTGACAAACACATGCAATATTTCTTGTTTAAGCTTCCTTACATTGTTCATTTTGCTGAACTGAATGTGAAGGATTAATCTTTTTCTCCACATCTCACACAAGTTCTGATAATTTATTATTTTTTTAGGTCACATCACAAAATTTTCTTAGTTAAGAATAATTTATTATGCTGCATTCAAAGAATTAATTCTAGCCAAGTAGCCAGTTTATTCTTCATCATAAAACACTACTTTCAAAGTTTCAAGTTCTTTAAATGTAAACAACTGATGTAAATGTATTCAGACATCACATTGCATTGATAAAAGAATTTGAAGTGATTCAAGCACAGTTTCCCCACAATGAAGTTATAATGTTATATGATCCATGAAGCATTTCTTTCATATTTCGTACCTTAGCGAGTGACAACTAAAAAAAAAACTGAAGAACTTTGAGTAATTGGACAAAATCACAGGCATATTATCTATTCCATGATATTTGATAAACAAATTAGGATATAGTAGAAAAGCTGCAAGTCTTGACAGTTGACCTTCCATTACAGTTTTTTTGTGTGCAAGTGTTTTTCATGTGTTGTAAAAAAGTTATTGATCCAGAGAATCTTGACTTCTTTGCAGATTTCTCTTTTCTACATTGCTTTGCTTGTGGGAGCTTTTAATAATTTCAGAGTAAGTTTTTCCCAGGTATGTGGTGACACATTGCTTCTTCAAGATGATTGGAATAGTTCATGAACTTCCTCTGATGCTGAGTTTCCTCTTCAGCATACAGCAGGCCAGTTGAGAAACCGTAAGACTTCAAGTTCAGGTAGTGCAAAAACACCTGAACATGCAGATGTGATAACTTTTGATGATGTAGCTGGTGTTGATGAGGCAAAAGAAGAGCTGGAAGAAATTGTGGTAAGCTAAAAGTTTCCATCAAATTCATATTTTTCATTCTTGCGGATAGGTACTAAGACGTTTTCGGGTCATCCTATTGTTAAGGAATTTCTTAGGAATCCAGACAGATATGTACGCCTTGGTGCGCGGCCTCCACGAGGGGTCTTGTTGGTAAGTAGCATCTAGATATATATTTCAATAAACATATTTTTGATTGTTGCAATTGCAAGTGTTTTTTGACAAACGATTCTTTTACAGGTTGGTCTTCCTGGCACAGGCAAGACTCTTTTGGCTAAGGCTGTAGCTGGAGAAGCAGAAGTGCCCTTTATTAGTTGTTCAGCAAGTGAATTTGTCGAATTATATGTGGGCATGGGAGCCTCTCGAGTGCGAGATCTCTTTGCAAGGGCAAAGAAGGAGGCACCGTCAATCATTTTTATTGATGAGGTAATAAACAATGGAGTAATGTATTTGTTATCTGTAACTAGAGTCTGATGTCCATATATAACATTAAAAGCCGATGGCAATTATTTCATATGCAGATAGATGCAGTTGCAAAAAGTCGTGATGGTCGATATCGTATAGTCAGTAATGATGAAAGAGAGCAAACTCTCAACCAATTGCTAACTGTAGGCGAACATAAGCTAGCTGTTGCTTTAGATGTTTACCTATTTCCACATTTTTTTTAAAAAAAAGTGTTTTTGAGGGTAAACCATTTCCATTTTGTGATTCTAGGAAATGGATGGATTTGATAGTAATTCTGCTGTTATTGTCCTTGGGGCAACAAATCGGGCAGATGTGTTGGATCCTGCACTTCGCCGTCCTGGAAGATTCGATCGTGTAGTTATGGTCAGTACTTCTTCAATATAGTGGGATAAATATTTTTTGGGGGAATGAGTACTAAATAGTATACAGATTTGATACATTTTGATTATGTTATCTATTTTTTTCTTTTCATGTGCAGGTGGAAACTCCTGATAGGCTTGGAAGAGAGTCCATTTTAAAGGTTCATGCCAATAAAAAAGAACTTCCTCTGGGGGATGATGTGGATCTTAGTGAAATTGCATCCATGACAACTGGTTTCACTGGGTAATAAGGGCATTTGGTTTCATATATTCGCGAAAATTTTATCTGCAGCTTTTTTGATGGTTGGTTTATTGAACACTGTGCAGAGCAGACCTAGCAAATTTGGTTAATGAAGCTGCTCTATTAGCTGGAAGAGCGAACAAAGTTGTTGTTGAAAAAATTGATTTTATCATGGCGGTGGAACGTTCTATAGCTGTATGTTTTTACATCTTTAAGTCTAGTCAAATTGTGGGGCAATTGTCTCTCCAGTTTCTGTTCATAATGCCCTTATTATATGCCATGCATATTTGTCTCACTCTAGGGGCTGGTCAATGATACGTTTCAAATTTCTATATATTTTGACAACATACCATCATTTTTCCTAATTCTCAACTTTCTTGATATTCTAGATGCATATTTGAAGTTGTGTTCTTCTCATGATTACAAATTTACCACTGCATAGTATCTTTTGAAGGGAATGGTGGGTAATATTACCCAGAATATGTTATAAAGTAGAGTATAAAAAACATAGACAAGTTAAAAATAGTTACAGATTGTCAGAGGAGAATGCAGATAAGAATCAATCTCTTAAAAGGTATGTAGTTCTATGGGGTGCCTGTCTTCCACATACAAACCACGAATTCTTGGGTCAATCTGATACCTCCATATGAACAATGTAGAACCTTCCTTCGGATTGATATGGAAAGGCAATATTGTTCCGTAAAAAGCCAAAGTACTCAATACTCAATAGAATAGCCTGAACCAAAATTCTGTTGTCTTTTTTCTCTTCCTTTTCCTCTTGATAAGGTTTGGCCATTATGTAATCATGCATGCATAGACATTGGGGTAGGCGGACCCGTTCCTTGTGCACAGGTTGAGCTGCACGGGTTTTGACACAATGAACTACTGGAGTTTGAGTTGATAGACCTTGTCAGCAACCTTCAAGCTTGGATATGCCTATAGTGTTAGATATTTTGATTACGTGCTGCACGATTAATAATATTTTATATATGATTCTTAATAGGAAGAATTGTTCTACTTCAGGGCATAGAGAAAAAACATGCAAAGCTACAAGGAACTGAAAAGGCTGTTGTTGCACGACATGAAGCTGGTCATGCAATTGTGGGAACTGCAGTTGCAAAGTTGCTTCCTGGGCAGCCACGTGTGGAGGTTGTGTTATCTTCTATTGAAGCTATGATTATCTGTAGTATACAAACTCTCACTAGACCGTGCCATTTTCCTGATATCAGAAACTAAGCATACTGCCAAGGTCAGGTGGTGCATTGGGTTTCACTTATATCCCTCCAACCACTGAGGACAGATATTTACTTTTCATTGATGAATTGCGTGGCCGCTTGGTTACCCTTTTGGGTGGACGCGCTGCAGAAGAAGTTGTTTACTCAGGTCGTGTATCAACTGGAGCACTAGATGATATCAAACGAGCCACAGACATGGCCTACAAGGCCGTAGCAGAATATGGACTTAATCAGAACGTAGGTCCAATATCATTGGCAACATTGTCTAGTGGTGGCCTTGATGACTCTGGAGGTCCTTGGGGAAGAGATCAGGTTCTTGCTCTATTTTTGTTCAATTTCTATTTTTACCAAGTGACACGAATTAATCAAGATTTATATTTAGGGGCATCTTGTTGACCTTGTGCAAAGAGAAGTAAAATCTCTCCTGCAATCTGCTCTGGAAGTAGCCCTTTCTGTAGTACGAGCAAACCCTACTGTGGTTGAAGGGCTTGGGGCTTACTTGGAAGGTTTCCCATTCTTCCTATAATCTTTTTTAAACCTGCTTTTACCACTGCGGTGGCTGCAGTTAGCTAAGTTGAAGAGCATTTACGTTCAATGTCACAAATAAATTTTATCATAGAAAAAGTTCCAATCTGATACTTAATTGTCTAATTATTGTCTCTAGCTCTAGTGCATCATATCTTACTAGTTATCCATTTGATCTAATTATTGTTTCTAGCTCTAGTGCATCCATTTTATATATGTTACTAGAAAAAGTTCCATTTTATCTGGTACATCAGATAAGATGGTAAGGATAATCATGTGTAGACTAGTGATCCACCATATGTTACTTTTACAATATGGAACTGCAATGCTGGGGTATGATCACCTTTTTTTCTAGCTCTAGTGCTCGAGAAAGTTATGTAACCCATAGTATCTGAGAATCACTCTAGATTTTTCACTTTTTCAGTTTCCCTGGTGGGGTAAGTGAAAGGTACCTTAGCAACTGTATCCAGTATCTTGCCATCCATAATTGTTTGTTTCTCTTTCATGTATAGCAGATGCTCGCAGGTTACATCTCGCAAATTAATTATTGTTTTGCTTTTCTCGTTAGGATATTTTTGTTTATATATTTCACACTTGTATGCATAACTTCGTCATATGATGCTGTGAGATTGGATTAATGACGTAACATGTTTCCAACATTTGAACTTCACCACTTTACTGTGCTCGATGCTTACAACTAGTAACCATGCTTTGACTAGATAGATCTTGTTTCATTTTTCTTTTTGGTTACAGAAAAGGAGAAAGTGGAAGGGGAAGAGCTGCAGAAGTGGTTGAAATTAGTGGTTGCCCCGGCTGAATTGACAATGTTTATACGAGGGTCGCGAGAAGAAGATCTTCTCCAGCTAGAGGCAGGCTCCTGAAAGTGTTATTTTCTTTTTCTCGGCTTATAAATAACAGAAGCTACCAATATCCTCCGATCAAGGACAGCCCCGAATATTTTAAGGGTTATGAATCTCTTGGATGGTCGGTAATATCTTCCTCAAAACTTCTTTATTCACAAGTTGTCCAATGCTTGGTTGGTAGCACCAAAGTTCCCTAGTTAGATAATCCATACATATCACCAAACCAAGCTATCTATCTGTAAACTATATTTGATTATATTTCCACTACATCCCTTTCAAAGTCATAATATTAAGACTGCTATAGGTGATTTGTACATTTGTTGGCTAATCTTGTGAAAATTATATCCTCAAATCAGGTTTTATGTCGATGGAGAGCTGTGACTTACTGTACATCAAATTGAACTTTGGTTTACTGCCCCCCTTTTATCTTATTTTTCTTCATGTGAGATTGGTCATGAATTGTACATGAAATGACATCAATCAAGCATTTATTTATGTTTCTAAACTTGAGTGAGAACTAAGAACATTTGACCTGGCAGAATCATTTAACAGACTGACAAAGACAATGCAGAATCTGCTAAATTTTGGAAGACTTAAGGAAATAATGTACATATTGAAAAGAATAATTGATAGAACTATAGGCTTCTGGTGAGCGGATGGAAATATCATATCATTTTGCATCAGCTTGTTTTTAAAACTGTGTTAAAAGTGTAATCCCCTAATACCGAACAGAGAAATCATTTATTCCCAAAATAAAAAAGCATAATGTTTTTTTCTAAAATCAGAATTAAATTCAAAAATATTCAAAATACTTTTGCACTAAACTTGATAATGAAAATGTATTTTTTTTAAAAAATCATAATAAATTTAAATTAGTGAATGAAATTTTATGGGTAAATTATACTCACTTCTCATGAGGTTTAGTAAAATTAAATTGATCTTTTCTCTATTTATAATTTTATCTTATAATCCTTCTGAGTTTTATAAAAGATTACATAAATCTTCCATATTACGAAATAAGATTACGCAAATCTCTCCTGAGTTTTGTAAAATATTACACAAATCTCTTCTAAAAAATTACTCAAAGATTATTCAGGGGAGGTGATTGTAACATGAACAAATAGAATTTATCCTATATATTATATATATAAAATCGGAGGATTTCAAAGAAAATTTCTAAGTTTAAGTCCGTTAAGATAATAAAATGCATAGAATAAATTTCGAAATTGATGAAAAATCATAAATTAATCATCTTTGTATTTTGTGCACTCTGGTTATTTTGATAGAAGATTATTTGTTATGCTACAAACTTGCAAGTTTTGATATCAACATCAAAAATTGACTGAATTAATTGCCACCTATTTTAGATTCTTGTCTAAAATATCTTCCGTCGTATTTATCCTCGTTATGGGTTTGCGGAGTGGCCCGGATGATATTTGTCCTATCCATGCCAAACCCGTCTTATCATTTTGAGGTTTAATTCATTTAAATTTATATTTGAGGTCTAATAAAATATTATAAAAATAATAAATTATACTGATTTAGGATTCAAACCTGTCTTATCATTTTGAGGTTTAATTCATTTAAATTTAAATTTGAGGTCTAATAAAATATTATAAAAATGATAAATTATACTGATTTTCCTTGAGGTTCAGTGAAATTACACCAATCTCTCATCTATTTGTAAATTTATCTTATGACTCTACTGAATTTTGTAAAAAATTACACAAACCTCATCTACTATCGAAAATTATTAATGGAGTATTTTTCATATGCACTACACATGCTTACTAATAAATTTTTTCAAATATTTATAATTTTTACTTATTTTAAATGATAAAATACTCGTATATCATTTAATTCTCATTCTCCAAGGGTGCTTAATATTTTAATTTTTACATTCGACTAACATTAATTTCAGGAAGAATATTAAATAATAAAATAATTTATTTTAAATTTTTATTTTTAAAATATTTATTCAATTATTTTATACACATTTTTAAATAATTTTTTAACAAATGACATAAGGGAGAAATGATATCATTAACAAATAACGTTTAACACCGTTAGCTACAAGAGATGTGAGTGTCACCTGGACAAACAGATGGAATGTCAATGTAATTTTACTGAACCTCAAGGGATGTCAGTGTAATTTATCCTTATAAAAATAATATATTTATGATGAAATGTATATAATATATATAATTTTAAAAAGAAATATATACTAATTTTAAATTTATAATTATTAATCGAAAATTAATAATTTTAAAATTATATAATTTTGTTCTAATAAGACTTTAGATTTTTTATATGCAACTCATATAAAATTAATAATTAATATTGTACTGAAACCGTTAGTCTGTTACTCACAGGCAGGGGAGTCAGATATTTTTCTTCTTCTGTTCTTTCTCGTGCGTCTGTACTCTGTTGGCGCAAAAAGACGAATTACCTTTTTTGATGTTTCCTTTATGAACTCTGCTATTCTCACCCCCTCGCAGCCAGTGTTTTGAAACCCGCCCGGGCTCAGACCGGATGTTAATCCCGGAGTAAACCCGGATTTCAATGTGAAAAATTAACTTCGCAAAGGATTCGAATCGTGACCTCCTAAAATTTATTCATATTTCTACCGTCGAATTATATAATTATGTTGTGCAAAATGTTAAATTTTAACAATTTTTAATCCATTTTTAATATTAACATACATAAATGTTACATGTTCAAATTATATAATTTAATATAAAATACATACATATTATATTTAAATTATTGGTTATATAATATAATGTGTATAATAGGTATTATTAATTATATTTTAAAAATAAATTCTATTTATGATGTCACGGTAATTGTCACATTGTTGGTTTCAAACGTATTGATCAATTGATAAATCAGAACTGATATTTCAGTTGATTTTGAAACGTTGGTCTTAGTCACTCTTCTAGTTACACATTATCCTAAAAATAGAGATAACATATTAGATATGATAAGAGTACTATATTATCTGCATTCGTATTATATTTGCCGTGGATATAGATATGAATATTTATATTTTTATTACATTCAGATGCGAACATCCTCACCACATCATATTCAGATATGGATCACACCACATTTGCATCATATTTAATTAAAAAATAACGTATTTAATAAAAATAATAATTTACATTATTAAAAATCACAACAATGAGCGACTTATTAGGATTTTATATATAATTTATATAATAATTTAGGATAAATTACATTGATTTCCCATGAGATTTAGTGAAATTATACTAACCTCTCATCTATTTGTAATTTTATCTCGTAACTCTCCTGAATTTTATAAAAAATTAAACAAATTTCTCCTACTAACGAAAAAAAATTACACAAATCTTTTCTACAAAGACTACACAGGAGAGGTGAGTGTCACTTGGACAACTAGAGGAGAGGTGAATGTAATTTCACTAAATCTCAAAAAAAATAAATGTAATTTATCCAATAATTTATTATACATATATAAAATAATTTATATATAAATAAAATAATATTTTTTTATATGACAATGTGAATACGATGCAGATACAATACGAATCCGCATTTATATTCGTATTCACGCGAATGAAATTTTTTGAAATGGATCGAATAACGGGTATATGATTTTTAATTGACTAACGCGGATAAAATTATCTATCTTCCCTAGCTACCCGTGTCAAAACCGGACTTCACGGCGTGAGTTTATCATAGACAAAAGAAGGCAGCAATCTCAGCCCTAGAAGTCGCGATAAATATTGAGCGCGAGGCGTAGGGTATTGTACTGCGCGCTCGGCCAACCATCTTCGATCGCGCCTCATCCTCATCTTCTCTGCTCTGGACTCTCTCCGATCGCTCTTTGCCTCGCTCTGGTATGTGATCGGCAGTGTTCATTTTCCTCGCTAATGGCATCCTATTGTTCTGCTACGTTGTACTGAATTACTGTGAACTGCTTTGTTTGCTGGAATGCCGCTTATAGCCAAAACAGCTTTCACCATTCCTGTCACGTCTATTCTAACACGAAAACTTGATTTGGTTGTATCTCTGTGTTCCTTTGTATTATTTCTTTATTTGTAATCGAATTATCTAATTATGGTAATATATATTTGTTTCGCTTAGCAATATGCTGACAGATTGAAACATTTTCTTTGTGAATAAAAAAATAGTCTCTTACAGATCTACATAATCTACAGAATTTTCCTATTATGTTATCTAGTTCATATTTTTGATCTTCTCTTGCTCTAACTCTAATGTTCATTATTTTTTTAAAGAAAACTTTCAGAAGTATCTGGTCAGATAATAGTAGATTTTATTTTGCTTATTGACCAAGGATATAAAGCTATAAGCCATGTAGATCCATAATTGGGAAGAATCTTGTTCACTTGAAGAGAGATATTAAGTGTGTTGAAAAAAGACTATTGCACCATGTATCTTCTATATTATGCATAGCACTAACAGCAATTCCCCCCCCCCCCCTTTTAGAAGAGATGACATCTCTTCAACTGTCACTTGCCTCCATGGCAACTGCAAGAAGCAGCCATGTCCCTTCCAATTTGCGAAAGTCTGCTCTTTTACCTGGATTTGATGCTTCACGGAGCTCGATCAAGGATTTGTCTCATAATTTCAGTATTGGGCCTAAAGCCACTCTGACCTTTGATCATTCGGCTACCGAGTCTACAAAAATCGAACAAAAGAAGCACACTGTTGATCCTGCTGCTCCTGATTTTCTTCCATTCCCTTCTTTTGAAGAATGCTACCCGAAAAGTACTAAGGAATACAAGTATGATCATGTTCTGCAAGTTTATGTATATAAAAGAAATATATATTCTATTACATGTAGACTGAGAATTGATATTCTATTATGCAGGGAAATTGTTCATGAGCAATCTGGCCATGTCCTCAAGGTTCCTTTTCGACGGGTTCATCTATCTGGAGAGAATCCACACTTTGATACGTATGATACCAGTGGGCCACAGGATATAAACCCTCGTCTGGGTAAGTTCAATAACTTGATTATGTATTTGGGTGTTGTATTTTATTCATCCTATCACAAAGTTTTAAAACGAGATGCATAGATCTAGCACTAATTCGTGATGCAATGTTTCCGTGTGTGACATTAGCCAATTTGTTCTTGGATGGAGACAATTGGTTATGAACATGGCAATAATTCGCAAGATTTTGCAAGTGAATCAATTTCATTTCGAAAGATAATATATATATATATATATTAGTGAAAAGGAATTTTATGTATTCTGTGCTTGTGGTTTATGATCTTCACTTGCAATTATGGTATCTCTTGTTGTTAATACTGATTATTCTTACATTAGTGTGCTCGTGTGATTTTAAAGAAAGTTTCTTACTAGTTGAAGTTTATTGTGTTAAACAGGACTTCCCAAGATAAGAAAAGACTGGGTTGAAAAGCGGGAGCTATTGGGTGGACCAAGATACACACAGATGTTCTACGCCAAACAGGGGATTATAACTGAAGAGATGTTGTTCTGTGCTGTTCGCGAGAAGCTTGATCCAGAGTTTGTAAGATCAGAGGTTGCTCGTGGACGTGCCATAATTCCTTCAAACAAGAAGCATCTAGAGTTGGAACCCATGATAGTTGGGAGGAACTTCCTAGTGAAAGTAAATGCAAATATTGGCAACTCTGCCGTGGTGAGCAATATTGAGGAAGAGGTGCATAAGGTTAAATGGGCAACAATGTGGGGTGCTGACACTGCCATGGATCTCTCAACAGGTCGTCATATTCATGAGACTCGGGAATGGATCCTCAGAAACTCAGCCGTTCCTGTTGGAACTGTTCCTATCTACCAGGCATTGGAAAAAGTGAATGGTATTGCTGAAAGTCTAAGCTGGGAGGTCTTCAGAGACACCTTAATTGAGCAAGCAGAGCAAGGTGTGGACTATTTTACCATTCATGCTGGTGTCCTGCTTCGATATATCCCTCTTACAACTAAAAGAATGACTGGCATTGTTTCTCGTGGAGGATCAATCCATGCAAAGTGGTGCTTGACTTATCACAAAGAGAACTTTGCTTATGAACACTGGGATGACATACTTGATATATGCAATCAATATGATATATCACTATCCATTGGTGATGGATTGAGGCCTGGTTCAATCTACGATGCCAATGACACTGCTCAATTTGCTGAACTACTGACCCAAGGGGAGCTGACTCGTCGAGCATGGGAAAAGGATGTGCAGGTATATTTAATACATTTGAATCAGCATAAACTTCATGAATTTCTCCCTTCTCATTTCTTATGCTGTATTGCATCTTATATGCTCTTTTATGATCTGAGTATTTCCAACAAATGGGGTGGGTAGGCCCAACTACCACACACTGCACGTATAGACGTGAACCCCCCTCGTTATAGTACGTGTGTTTCTCACCGCATACGGTTCTCACTAAGACTCCTAAATCCATCCTGAGCTTTTTATTCCACCTCTTTTCTCCAATCCTTGATCAAACTTGCGTTTTCCAGCTTCTTCAAAACGGCTGTGTTTAGAGTCCTTGCAATGTTTTGCAAATTATTGTTATGAAACTCAGTTATAACACTTAATGGCCATGAAAAGTTATTTTCTATATTACACTACATGTTACTTGTGTCCATAGCCGTAAATGACATACCTGGGCATTTCCTTTATTACATTCACTGGAATTCTCTCCTTTCACAGTAGCAACTTTTGTTTTCTTCATATCTGCAAAAAAATAATCTGCAGGTCTACAATTGACAATTGTATGCTGATTGCATAAATTTCCTGGGCATTTCATTTCCTTTATCACATTCACTGGAATTCTCTCCTTTCACAGTAGCAACTTTTTTTTTTTTTTTCATATCTGCAAAAATTTAATCTGCAGGTCTATAATTGTATGCTGATTGCATAAATTTATGTATCAGCCCGTTATAACGTAGCTTGTAAACCAATTGTGGCTATGAATTGTGATTACTTTAGGTCATGTTTCCCTTATATTGCTATTGTCATTCATTGTGTAGGTCATGAATGAAGGGCCTGGGCATATTCCTCTCCACAAAATTCCTGAGAATATGGCAAAGCAGCTCGAGTGGTGTAATGAGGCACCTTTCTATACCCTTGGTCCACTAACAACTGATATTGCTCCTGGATATGATCATATTACCTCTGCCATTGGTGCTGCTAATATTGGAGCACTTGGTACTGCACTTCTTTGTTATGTTACACCAAAGGAACACCTCGGGTTGCCAAATCGTGATGATGTAAAGGCAGGTGTCATAGCATATAAGATAGCTGCCCATGCAGCTGATTTAGCAAAAGGTCACCCACATGCACAAGCACGGGATGATGCATTGAGCAAGGCAAGATTTGAATTTAGGTGGATGGATCAGTTTGCTTTATCTTTAGATCCTATGACAGCTATGGCTTTTCATGATGAGACCCTCCCATCGCAAGGTGCTAAGGTTGCACATTTCTGTTCGATGTGTGGGCCAAAATTTTGTTCTATGAAGATTACTGAGGATATTAGAAAGTATGCTGAGGAACATGGATATGGGACAGTGGAGGAAGCAGTAAAACATGGAATGGATGCCATGAGTGCGGAGTTTCTCACTGCTAAGAAAACTGTTAGTGGGGAACAGCATGGCGAAGTTGGTGGCGAGATTTATGTGCCTGAGAGTTATGTTGCTCACTCATCAAGGTTGGTAGATGAGCTTTTGTTATGACTTGCACCTGATTGATTAGATTTAATTAGAATGGTGGATAATGGCTCTATACGAGCCCAATTCTCAAAACATGTGGGGCAACTATGAGATAACTAAATTGGCTGTTATTGGCAGCAAAAATTCCTCATAATTTTAGTATGTCTCATCATAACAACCATACATGCCTAAATTTCTGAGCTCATCATAACATTATACAAGTGAATGTATCCATTGTTGGGTCACTGCTTGACATATAAGTTATACATATAGATGCTAAGAGCAGTAGAAGCGTTGAGCTTTTTTGCTTGACATGCCCATGCGGCCCAATAAGCTCTTACCACTTAAGACAAAATCTTTGCCAAACTGACAAAAGATTGTAGGTAATCAAGCTTTGGTCATGCTGTGTTAAATTCTTCAAAGATGAAATAACATGCAGTTTCTATCTAAAATCATGAATATTTTAGTTTCTTTGTGCTGACTGCTTTTACGAAATTGATAGAGTGGTCATTTATCCAAGTATCATTTGTTGAACGTTTGTGAACATTTGTTAAATTGCTTCAAAGATGAAATAACCTTACACTGTACCCTGTTTCTTAAAAAAAACACTTGCAATGTGATGTTTTTTAATTATCTGTCATGTAAATATGACTTTCTGATACGTCTTTCCTATTTGCAGCCAAATATGAAAGCTTCATCTTTAGAGAATTTGAAGAGGTTAGCAGTTGGCAATAAAGGTTCATGGTCTTCATGGTGATCATGGACAAGTCTCTGTATTCTGGGTGTTGGTAAGAACATGTCTGCTAGAAAATCTAGAATGTCTCTTGTTCTATTTAAGAATTGTCTTATTGCTACTAGATATCGAACAACTACAATTATGTTTCTTTATATGTCGTGGGCTTGTTGGATTGATCAGAAATTGCACCAGGGGTGCCAGTCAGCTTCATCCATGGCCTTTTTGGCATGGATGATACTCTGACTGGCTGAGAAAGTCCCTTTGAACCTGAACAGGATAATTCCTGCGTAGGGAGTGTGCAACATTTTTCTTCTTTTTGTGCATGCTCAGGGAAACCCTGCTCCAATTATCCAGCTAGCTGATCCTGCATGAACAGTTCGACTAGGAAGCTGTTTAATTGCTGAGCTACTGGTCTCTCATCTACCTTGTGTTATGGTTGCATTCTGAGTAAGTTGGAAAGTTGTAGCTTATCCAAAGTGGCAAGCGGTATTAATTTTAATCCCCTCTGGTAAAAGACTGCCATTTATTGTTGGATTGAGCTGCAACGAACAGCCCTGCCCAATTAACTGGATTTGGGTAATTGAGGAAATGTCCTTGTTGTTTCAGGTAATAGTAGTCTACTTTTTTCTCTCCTAGAGTCTAATAATAATAATAATAATCAGCCTGATGCCATTGATGCTTCTCTTCATACTACCCGCAATTCCGCACCTCAAAATTTCACCAAATTAAATGTTCCTCATTGTTGTCATTGGAATCTTTATTTGAATTTACAATGATTGGTCTCCAAGTGTTGGCTGGATTGTGGTTCCATGGTAAGTGGTACTTATCTGATGCTCTGACTAGATTATCAGCATTTCTCGCTATATATCCTTTTGCATTCCTATGTAAACTGTTGGCATTATATATATATATATATATATATATATATATATATATAGTGTGTGTGTGTGAATTCGAATTGCAACAATTTATTAGGAGGTGCAATAAAATCTTAAATTACGTACAATGCAAGTTTTATGATACTAATCCTGAAGTTTATCTGCAAAACCTGAGTTTTTCAAACACTTATTAGGCAAAAATGACAATTACTAGGCAAGCATCCACCCAGTAGGTGCTATTTGCAATTTTGATCCGCACAAGTCAAATTTGAGTCGTAAAACAATTAATCCATGATCTAATCAGTTCAATTGACTTTGCTATGCAAAAAGAGCACAAGTCTATCGATCGGAATGAAATGTGTCCTATGATGGTCACTCAAATCTCACCATAAATTGAGCACGATAAAATGAATGCGAACCGTCATGATCCGAATGGACTCTTGGTCGTCCAGCCTCGAAGTTAAACAGAAGCCTCTCAAGTCCATTGGGACCGTATGGCTCGAAAGGAGGACTATAGGATCCCTAGTGTTCAAATTTCAATTGGATTAATTGATATATTATCTCTCAGTTTGAGGATTAGAATGGATATATTCGGATCCGATATTATATTTGTAAAAATTATATGTTCATATTTCAAAATTGGAACATTTTTATCTAGCATTCTGCGTGTGTATAGAATGACATAAACATGAATGCAAACACTCAAACTACTTGCCATGTCAGCTTACACACACGAACTCTATCAATTCTCAAAGTTATGAACTTTCTAATCTTATTCCTACAATTGACTGACAAACTGTCAACAGTTATAATTAATTTAAATTTAAATTTAATTCAAAATTTTAATCAAATATATATTGATGGGAAAATAGTAATAATAAATTTGATACTAACCTTTTAAACAAATTTTGATTATTTGAACGATCTTTTTTCACCGATGTTGATAAGGGAAAAAATGGAAATTAAAGAAAAAACAAAAATGAACCGTGAAGGGAAGGGAGAAAAAAAAAAGAACCATGAGGAGGAGGAAAAAATGGAGAAAAAAATAAAGAAGAAGAAAAAAATATGAGAGAAAAAAAATAGAAGGAAAAATAACATGTAGGAAAAAAAGAAGAAGAGGAATACAAAATGAAGAAGGAAGAAAGAAGAAGAAATAAGCAAAAGGCAGAGAAAAATGAAGAGAGAAGAAGATAAGTGGTGGATATATAGGAAGTTGGTAAAAAAAATTTATTTTTTAAATAAAAACATACAAAAATAGCGGTGGGCCTGAGCGATGTTCCCATTGTGCACCCAGGCGAGCACATCATGCACCCGAGTGTGTTGCCCCGCTCGCTCTATGCCACCCAGCGCGTTCGGAAAATTCCCTGCCTAGGCACATTTGGGTGTCGAAACGGGCGCGAGCGCTCGAATTTGATGCATTCGAACACCGATAACGGTCTTAGGCACTTGAATTCGGTGCATTCGGGCACCTAAAACGGGCTCAGGCACCCTTATGCACCATATTTGCACCGGCGCCCTTATGCAATATTAAAATTATCTTTTGATGTAAAAATATATAAGCTACAAACAAGATCCACTCCCTCGTTACTTATTTTTTTTATAACCAATCAACTACCCGTAATTGTAAGATGCAAGAATATTTATGAGCAATCAGATTATAAATTTATATCTATAATTTTATAATATATATTATAATACAAATATTATTTATAAGCATTTTGATTTACCAACAATCAAACACTCCATAAATAAATTTCTATTTACTCACCATCAAATGAAGTGCACTGCAGGCACGATTGCCTATTTGAAAGATGACATCAGTTGATCACCAGCTTCATTGAATAGTAGTAAAATAAAAATAAACTTTGAGAATCTAAAATGGTATCATCCAAATGTTAGAGCCATGATTAGGAACGTCAACGGGTGGGATAGGTATGGGGAGTGCCTACCCGTTATCCGCCCCCCACGAAACATATGGATACCCGCTGCCTATTTAATTATCCGCGAGTATAAAAAATGGGTATCCATTTAATTTCACATGGGGAGCGAATCCCTACGAATATTAGCGGGTACCCATTTAATAAATTATAATATTTTATTAAGACCTTCAAATATAAACACAATGTCTTCAAATATAAATACAAAAGTTTTTTGGTATATGTATGAGGAATATTTTTATAATTTACTTATTTTCGCAGGTAAGGGATACCTACAGGTACCAGTACTATAATATTCGTACTCGCCTCATATAATAAATATGTAAGAAAAATTATCTTCGAAATCCTCACGAGTAGGATATTAACCTTCATACTCGTCATAAACAAATAAATACCCGCATGTACCCGCTTAAATGGATATTATTGCCCCCCCTAACCATAATGAGAATCATAATAACAAAATGAAATGAACCTTATATTTAGAAGTGGCAACAACCCGAAAAATCAAAATTTCATAAATATTTATATCCAAAAGTACTAAAAGTTTGAATTTCATACGATTAGATCAGCACTTTAGGCCCGACCAAATTAGGTCTAGAAGTACTCACACTTATAAATCAGACTCAAGTCGAACTAGACACAACTTAGTTCGGGGGCTCCACCTGATCATAAGCATCCTTATTTATTACAAGAAATTCATC
This sequence comes from Canna indica, assembly GCA_034359265.1. Lineage (NCBI taxonomy): Eukaryota > Viridiplantae > Streptophyta > Magnoliopsida > Zingiberales > Cannaceae > Canna > Canna indica. The sequence continues at coordinate 72,863,594 of CP136896.1, forward strand.
AATTATGAACCTAACATTTTTGGGTCGACTCATTCTGAGCATATCCTCGTAAAATTCATAGAGATATTATCGTTAGACATCCATTTTCTTGCACTATATATAGATATTTTTTTTGAAAAGATTCACTATATATAGACACGACACACGAGTTAAAAAAAAATCAATTTATAATTCCAATTTTCATACTCACATCTTGAATTCTTCCGTACTTAGTGTTAGAGTATTTTCGCAGGTCCTCCTACCGGAGTCGCACTGGACCAGGAGATTCGCAGACTTGCATCACTCTGACTTTAGACAAAAACATTATATAAGTGAAAATCATATGTCAAGATCAACAAGAAATAGTCAATTAACTATATATATAATTTAAAAAAACAGATACCTCAAGGAGATAATATATTCGAAATCAAATCAAATTTTTTAAAAAAATTAAAATTATTTAAAATAAAATTACTACCACAAAACTACTCTTTATAATTTATTTTTTTATTCAAATAGTCAAAAAAAAATTATCAAAAAAAAGTCTATTAACTATTGATAAAGAGGACTAGGGTAGTTCTGATACAAAATATTATTGAGCTCAGAAGGCATGATCGAGGTCCAAACATTACTCTTTCAAACACCGTGCTCGATTTGCAGCCCAATGGGCCGCTTCATTACAAACGCGCGAACATAATGAATAATTATAATTTTTAAAGTCCTGAGCAAGGGACTGAATCTGAGCAACAAATTGGTTCAATCTCCTTGAATAGCTTGAATAACAATTTTGAAATTTGATTCGATTATGACATTATCAAATTTTCTATGCGCAAATTAAATAGCTTGAAGAATAACCAAAACTTTCGAAATTTGACTAGAGAAGGAACCATCATATATTCGCCAAAACTTTCAAAATTTGACTAGAGAACCTAGTTTTATAAAATTATCTTTGGGGAGTCCATTTACAAGTAATAGTGTTAGAGAATAAGTTAACTGTGGGTATTCGATTCAAATTTTCACCCACAAACCAAAAATTATCTTAGAAGATTTTGATGGACTTTTGAAATTTTATTTGCCATGATTAAAAAATGGGGTAAATTTCAAAAGGCAAAGTGAATTTTAACGCTTCAAGTTTGTCATTCACCTCCCGCCCTCCTTCGTGCCTTGAAGAGCGCCGCGATGGCGGAATCCCTAAGCGAACAGGGCGGCGGAGCTTGCTGTTTCTCTCAACGGCGTGATCCTTGCCATCCCGGCAGTCGCGGATCCCTTGCCTTCAACCGGCTCCGGTTGGATGCTCAAACCCTTTCACCTATGCTTTATGTTTATAGATTTACTTCCCCTGAACGAAGTGCGTGTTCGATCTATCACCAAGGTCTATTCTATTTACCTTGATCCCTTTTCTATCATGTTTCCTCATATCTTCTTTGTAATGCAGCATGGTTCATTATATGTTAGGGTTTGGAGTCGTACTATCCGCTTCCTTTTTTTATCCTTTTAGCATGATATCTATTTAACATTACTCGTCTAAGTCCTCCATCCACGGCTTTTATCAGATCAATTGGGTCAAACTTGTTTGATTTGTTCCGAGTCAGTGTCTTGAAGGTGTCATTAACTTAGCTAGTAAATGGTCTGCATGCCTTGAGTGTAAATAGCAAGGTGATGAGACTGAATTCTTTCTTCCTACATTGCTTACACTTTGCGCAAAAAGCCCTCCACTCTTGCCTATGAAAACATGAATTTAAGTTGATTCTTCTTTCAATTATTTGGTTCCAGTGAGATGTAGGGCAATATTAAACACCGTGGACTACAAATATGTTAAGTAAGATTTAACAGAGAAATTGTTGACATGAGAACTCCACAACCACTGTTACTCATGCATTACAGTTACGATCTGATACAAATAGATCAGCATCATCAGTTGATATGTTTAGATATTCTTTAGAATTACACGAATATTTTGTGAATGAGGATTGATATAATGTCAGGCTAATATCCATATCCATATCCATATCAAATAAGGAAGCAAGTCAAGAAATTTTGGAAGTTTAGATCTCAAATTCTGATTTCATCCTAACTTGTATGGTTAACTTTGTGGCTTCGTTTATAGATGTTATCAAGATTGGAACACTTCAACAGCCTTAGGGGAAGCTTGCTTTAGATTCATAGGGAGTGTTTAATAAGGAATATGCCAAGGTTTCATAGTATGCTTTATTCGAGAATGTTTTATCTTGTGTAGATACTAAACACCACTTTCTATGAATGCTGCAGGAAGCCCAACTATCTATTTCTTTCTAATACAAAGAATTTGTACTGATCTTGTTTCTTGATTTCGTATGATTTCTCATACCGGCCCTGTATCCGAAGGAAATAAAGTTGAGGGCAAATAAAGGGTTTAGTTTGATACATAAAGTTATTGTATTCACCATTTATTATGTATAACAAAAAGATAGAATTGATAATAAAGGTCGAATAGAAATTGAGTAAATTGTTTTCTTTTTCTTTACCATTGTGAGGTGATGGTTCTTCTCGTAATACAATTTCTTTTCAAAAGCTTATGTTAAAGAACATTTGGGTCATTTCTGCAAGCAAGTGATCTATTTTGGTTTGCACCATTTTTTGGACATGTTAATAAAGAAAGCACAAAAATCATTAGAATAACCTTCATTCAACACTGAACCATTTTGATTTGGGCTAATCTTTTTATTGGACACTAGTTGCACAACAGGCCCTTTAAATTTGGTTGTTACCTAATTTAGTACAAAAATCTAACTTGTTGACTACGTTTAAATGCTGCAACAGCAAAAAATCTTACTCGACCATTGGTGATTCTTGTAGACCACATGGATGCATGTTATAAAATTCTACTTGTATAAAATGCTGGGTCTAATAGTCGTTTTCTTCCTCTACTATATTCAACTAATGACCTTCATCCATTACTTGGTTGAGATGTAATGCCCCTAAGAGTGATCATTGGGTCAATTTCAGGGTCCACCATGTTGGAGAGCCTTAGTGTAGTGGGGAACCAACCCCCATGTTTTCCATGTGATTAAAAATATCTACCCATATTATGAAGTGAATATTTATTTTTAGAAGAAAGTAATCAGTTAATTAATTAATTTCCTTAAACTTGGATATAGGTCTCTTTTAAATTAAATGATCTTATTACTTGCATTTAGATTACTCATAGCTTTCATGTTTCATTTATAGTATTAAGATTTGGAACAATTATCTTTTCGAATCTGGTCTTCCACTTTGACAAATTTGCATAATAAATTGGTGGATTGACTTGTATTTCTGCTTACACAAAATATCTTCCATTTTTACCGTTGTATTTTCTTCTTACCCCTATGTCATTGGATTTGTGTCAAAGAGTGTACTGTTTGTTACATCAATAGTACCCTTGCGAAGTTGATGTTGTTTGGCATAAGGAATGTATAAATTACATGAGAGACTTTTCCAAGACACGTTTCTTTGTATAGAAAATACATAATTTTTTGTTTTATTTGAATTTTTTCAGTTGTTAATCTCGCAAAACTGGATGTTCATTCAATGTGCATTGTTCTTGGTTCCTTCATTCAATTATGTCCCTTAACTGTCTATGTTCACACCTTGAGTTTTCCTAGGCATGGATTCATAGCAACTGTTAGGAAAAGCATCACAAACTTGAGCTGGTGCTTGAGAACCCTCATTTCTATTAAACCTGTCACTTTAGTTCATGAACTTTGTTACATTTTCTACCGGGATATGACCGAGTGCACGAAGCAATCCCATTTTTGTGGGCTCTGAGGAGGATTAATGTATGTAGCCTTCCCTTGTTTTTTGTAGAGAGACTGTTTTCGTGGCTCGAACCCCTAATCTCCAGATCATAAGTGGATAACTTTACTGTTATGCCAAGCCACTCTCTTACATGGATAGTAAAGTAGAGTGAATTGTAGCATAGTTTGCATTGCAGCATTGCATTATCTTTCTTAGTTGGTAATTTCAACTTCTCATCAATTAGCTTACTTTTTTTTTTAGCAAACTCATCAATTAGCTTACTATTAGGGATAATCAGATGACCTGTCTGAGAATTTGTTCTTTTTACAGGCTTGTAGTGGAATATCATATTGGCTGGCCACAAAGATCGTGAGGTCCTGATTCTACCATTAATGATGGTAAGTCTTTTTTAATAGACATTAAAAGTAATTCTTATATACCACAGCTTAACTGGTTATTTTATGTTGATCTTTTCCTTGGTTTGGTTGGTTACTTTTTTGTATTCTTTTAATCCATTATTTAGAATGGAAGTCATGGCTTATCTTAATGTTCACATCAGTAAATTATGGTAAGAATTATTTCAAAAACATTACCTTTATTTTTCTATCAGTTTCATTTCTTGTCTAGATTGTAGTACTTATTAGTTTGATCCTGAGCTTCCATTTAGAATATTATTTGCTCCTTTTTTGGCTGATAAAATTAATCTATAGTCGACATGTCTTACATTTTTTCGAATGATTTCCGTGTGGCCTTTGGGACATTTTGTGACCGTGTACGTTTGAACCTTCAAAAGATTGACTATATACTTTATCACGTGTGGTTGACTACTGCTAGAGGAATGCGGTGTACATTAATTAGATTGCTCAGAAGCTTCCTGTTTCTGAAATTAATGAGAAAAAGATAATTTGCATACAAATCCTAAGGTCACAAACCACCTCTGAGCTTGACTTTGATGATGACAACTGCAGCGAATACCGCTATCAGATTCCTAAATTTTCAAAATATCTCAGCAGATTATAAATATGCCATCTCTAACTGAGATGCTAAATTGTTGGTATTTCTCTGGGTCTTTGTATTTTTCATATTTCGTATTAGTTGTAGTCTTATTCACTCTTTTCGTGTTATACTTAAGCTTGCTTGGTTGGTGAAATTTTAATGCTTAGAAAAAACATGTTTGACGGTTGGCAAGTCTTCTAAGAGGAATTCAGTGAATAAATACATGCATCAAGTGTTAGAAACGTTAGTAAAAAATTGAAAATAGGAGAATTGTATTAGATGTCTCCGCGTAACATGATTTACATACACAAATATTTAAATGATTATAATTCACTGTAGACTAAATTGCGGGAACTTTAGGCCAATTTTTTTATGAACGGATAAAAATGCCTTTCTTCCTTATCTCCTCTTTCCTTTCCGTCCCTTGCTCATTCGTCTATCTCCCTTGTTCTCTCTTTTCTCGCCGGATCTACCATTGATGGTTGCCTTTTGCCACTCCCCCGCCCCATCATCTCATTACCGGCTTCGCCTGAGCCCACTGTCAATCGATTGGGGATGGAATTGTCGCCCCATAATGTTGTCCAATGTGGTCAGAGTGACTGCAGCAACGCCATTGTCGGCAATGGGCCACCGCAGCTAGAGCTGTAGCGCATTGTTCTCGTGCAGATTGGTGGCTGCCACCTGGCCAATCTTACGTGGCTAGCAGTCACGACCAACGTGTAGCCTCGTGTCGCAATTTTTTGACCCATCTTTGGCATGAACTTGATTATCCTCTTCCTGTTTAAGTCATCTGGAGCACAAACAGAAATCACACAATCAACAGAAGTACCAGGGCAGAGTGTTGTCTTTGTCCCAAGCTGTTGACTTTGTCGGCGGGTTGTCTCAAGTTGTCAACATCCTGAATGAGTTGTTTGGGGTTGTCGACATCCAAAGCGATTTGTGTTGTTTTTGTCACTTGTTGTTGGCATATGGATGAGGTGTTTTCGGATTATTTTGGGTTGATGACATCCAAGGCGGGATGTATTATCTTTGTTCCTTGTTTGTTGGCATATAGACAGATTGTGCGGGTTATCCTGACCTCCCGGGTTGTCGACACTTGAACTGGTTGTTAAAATAAACATATTTTTTATCATACAGATCATGTATCAATGGAGATATTATTGTTTAAAAAACTATTCTTCACTTAGATTTTATTAAATTTACAAGGATGATCAATTTTGCTTATCTCAAAAAGATGATGTAAAAAAAGCTCCAGCATTGAAAGTAAAGGTCATAACCAAAAGAAGAAGAAAATAATAGATGATGTATATTTCTTGCTATATACCGTCTTAGTTTTTACTATTTTTGTTCTCACTAAATAAAGAAAAGACATTAAAACAATGACTGAAACATCGACACTGACTGTAATGTTACTTCCGTTAATATTACAGTCAGCGTCGATGTTTCAGTCATTGTTGGCGACCATCCGATCTGATGGGAGCATTAATGGCAGTAAACTTCCATTAATGTTACTTCTGTTAATATTACAGTCAGCGTAGATGTTTCAGTCACTAATGGCAGTAAACTGCCTTTCATTTCGCTCTGCTCTCGCAATCTTCAAATGAATCTACTAAATGTTGGTTGGCTTACTTGAGATTAAATTTAATATGGAGCTGGTTCATCGGGTTCGAACGCAACTCTAGCATTTTTCAGGACCGTCGCTCTCGAGAATGACACGTTTCTTTGTTTTGTAACAGCAATTCTTATCCCATATATGTTATATCATCCGTCCATCGCGATTACGATAAATATTCTTTTTAGTCACGTGCGAATCTTTACGAACTGCGATGTTGTCAGGTCAATCCAACAATAGGCTCTAATGTGCCTGCGGCTCATAAATTAAATTACCATCATCATTTCATTACCTTTATAGCTTCGCAACCATGTCTCTGTTATTTGTTTCAAATTCTAGCCTCGTTAGCTTCGTGGTTCAAATTTCAGGTGATTTATTGCCATCACGATTAATTAGCTGACTATTAATCAAATCACATTCTAAGAATAAATAATGTTATGATGTGTGCGATCGCTTGAAACAGGTGTTTTATTAGCCTTTTTTTAATTCTGGATGCGGACAGTGGAGACAGGAAGGATGGCCACCACCGTTGGACTGCGACAGCTGCTCGCCAACTTGTGGTCCTGGAGGGTGGACGGAGGAGCATCCGCGAGATGGCGGGCGGATCTCCGATGGGGCCGCGCACGCGCAGACATCAACGTGGTGACGCCAAGCAAACAGACGGGCTTGCCTCTGTCATCTCGGTCCCGCCTCCGGTAGATACTTCTTCCTCTGTTCTTTGCATTTATTACCTCTCCGGCTTTATCTCTTCGTTTTACCGAGTTCGATCAAGGACAATTTTCAATCTAATAATTAAATTATTATATGTCACTCTAATAACTTGTAGATGATAAATTTAAGCTAAAAGCACCATGTTTGGGTACGCATTAATGAAGCTTAGGTTGCGTTTAAGTAGCAAGAAGAATTCTCTACGTAGATATTTCATGAATGCCCCTTTCTTTGCACGTTGTTAATTATGCACAAATTGGGAATGATCTTTTGTCCTGGCTTGAAATTTATGAGAAATTGTCTATCGATGGACGTCTGAGGCTTTTTGGGCGATGTCGATAGATGATTCTATTTTCGTACCCATCTTTTTTCGGAATTAGCAACTTGCGCTGTATCCTGACATGCACAGAATCGAAGTAGCCTAATACCAGCCGTCAATTTGATGTTTTAATTAGTGGCAATGCTCAACAGCTGCCCTGGAAATTTGAGGGCGGTCGACGTCATCTATTGGTCGGATGCGCACAAGTGAGCTTTGTCTTCGTCCTTCTCTCTCCGTCTCTAATTCCGTTCGTGGCATCGGTGGGTCAGCAGATATTTGTAGTGCTTTGTCTGCTTGCTCAGGTAAGTTCCACATTTTTCTTCAACCTAATTTGGAAAGAAATGCATGATATGAAAGCTTACAAGTTGGGCAATTAACTCCAACTGGGCTGTGCCCGAGTATCTCTGCAGCCTCACATGGGATGCAATCTCCAGTAGTGGCAGCCACGTAGAGTCCGTAAAAAAGTGAATAAAGATCATCCATAAGTGGAATAAAACTTGTATGAGCAGGCCGTTCATCTTCCGCCACATCATCAATTACACATTTTGATGCAATAAAAAAAAGTGCAAGTTCCGGACCCGATCATCATTTTGATGCCCAAGTATCTCAGGTCCAAAATTCAAATGCACTTTTTTTATTACATCAAGATGCGTAATTAATGATGTGGCGGAAGATGAGCGGCCTGCTCATATAAACTCGTATGAAGTTTTATTCCAATAAGTGGGGGGAAGCTTTTAAGTATTAGATTTGTGGTAATTTTGGCGCTATTTTTGTTGTTTAAAAATGTTCTTTAGCTTGTTAAAGGAGTATTAAGGTTAATCTGATTTTTTTTTTCTCAGAGTAAACATTAATTGGGTAAGAATTGTTAGAAAGTGTGCGATAGGTAAAGAAGTCACTCTAGTTATCAAGTATTAAATTAAATTCCTTAGGTGGAATGGGGACTCTTCAATGGTTGTCTTTTTTATTTGGTGTGGTTTTGTCTCAACCTCGTCTTTCTACTGACAACGTTGAATAAAACTTTGGTAAATCAAACTCTATCCAAAATGGGTAAAGTTCATGCCCATCGCTTATCAAGTGATTAATTTCAAATTTCAAAGTTCTTTATTTTATTTTTTGTTTCTCTCAAATGGGTTTCTCGAGGTGCGTGAGTATGATCATGAATTAGGTGGATAATTGATGGATGAATTCGAGGAAGAAGTAGGTGAATTTGATCAGTTTTTTTAAAAAAAACTTTAAGATTCAAGATTTGTCAATTAGCCCACGCTATGAGCATGAGTTCTGCCCAGAGTGCAACCTAAGCTTTATTGAATTTTTATTCCATAATGGTCATGTTCAGAGTTGTTCGGCAAGGATGAAATTGATTGAACATTCACTTAGGCCGAGAGTCAGATGAATAAAATTATGTCTCTTGCCTTCTCTACTTTGGTTGGATGGGGTTAAGTGCAAATTACAAATAAATGAATTTAGGCAAAATATTTTCTTTAAGTTGAGCCATTTGAGGTTTCATTTGATGATTAAGTCAACTCTTAGAAAAGAAAAGAAAATGTTACAAATTAGGTTGTTAACCAATATTTCACTCGAATTTGTATAGCTTTTGCACATACTTGGGTGAGTTGTTTGATTGTGGATGGTTTAGCTGCCATAAATGCAAATGTTACTAGATAACATGAGCTAACTTGTTCAAGCTTGGCTGAATCGTTAAATGAGTTAAGTTTGAACTTTTAGCCTCGATTTCTAATTGAGCCAAGTTTGAACATTATAAAGCTCGGCTCATTAAGATTCATGAACAAACTCGTTTAATGTTCATGAACAAGTTTGTTGATAAGCTTGATCCCTAATTTATTCAGAAGCTGTCTATATGTAATATTTTTGCATAGATAATTAATATCAATCTCAAATTCATTTAAAATTAATTTAAATACATCTAATATAGTTATAATTTCATTTGGATAGTTCAAATTTATTCAAATTTATATTATTGTATCATTGATTCAATGGCAAAATTTCAAGTTCAAACGCTAACGGTGATTAACACAGTTGGTAACAACATCGTATAAATTGCCTAGAGGTCTGGGATTCGAACCAGAGTTTGAGCTGTGATCAGAACAAACTCGAGCTTGTCTCAAGCTTGAACATTTTTTTTGTAAGTTAAGCTCGACCAAAATAAAACTAGCCAAGCATGACCAATTCAAAGCTCAGCCCCACTCATCTGTAGCCCTCTCTGCATGTGGGATCAATACCGCGCAGATTTATTAATAAATCATTATTGAAATTTTAAATATTTGTTATATACTTATCAAGTTATCAATTTATTTATGTGATTTATTAATTTATATATTTATATATTATAGTGTATTTAGAATGTGATGAGAATATTCGCAACATGTAAACATGAATTCACATATTCATATTCGTCTTGGATGCGGCAATGGGAATATAATTTTTTGCATTATTTTCATCGTATTTAATTCATTGCCATTCCAAGCTGTAAGTATTTAATGATCCGAGCCGTCTTGCCATCCTCGTCCCAATTGAACGAATCCGAAATCCCATGTGCAACGGACTCAAGTTCAAGCATCTGCGACCGTATCATGGGTTCTAAAGAGAAGCCAGTGTCATAGAATGGGCACCCGTGTTCTACAGGGACCCGCGGCCGAGGTTCACGTTATTACCGCACAAGGCAATAGGCATGGGCACGGGCATGGCGTGGCGCGTTCTCCACCGGCGTTGCTACGTGAACACAAGTCGATGCGGTGCAACTAGATATTTACCATAATGCCCAAGGGGGTGCAGATCACCTGACGTCCAAATAAAGGCTATAAAGCCTTGGCCCAGCTCAATCCTCCAAAACCATCGCTACTCACCGAATCTGGATATTTTTTTAGCGCTTCATAATTATTATTCATTTCCCATGTGGTGTTTGCTAGTCATATGATTTTTTTTTTAATTCATAAAATATTTATAAATATCAATAAAAATATAACAAGGCATGCGTGTGTGTGGTTGTATATATATCAAGTGCAGAGGAAGAGAGAGGAGTCGTACCAAAGGCGGTGCGGGATATTCTTCCCGTATCACCAGCCCAATTGTGACCTCCCCTTCGTCAGTCCATCTCTGTTTCTTGTTTCTTTCCCTGCTCTCTTTCCTGCCACTTTCCTCCCTCTTCTCCGTTTCTCAATCGGTCGCGAGTTAAATTCAGAGAAATAGTGGGTCGTGGTCTACCTTTCGATCCATCTCTTGAGGAAGAGGAGTTTGGTCTGTGCTTTTTACTGTTCAGCTCAGGTGAGATGGGAGTACAGATGGCGGGGACGTGCCTGCAGTGGTCGCAGCTGTCCCCGGCCAACGCGCCGACTACCTCGCAGGCCGCCCTCGCTCCGCCGTTCTCGCATCCCCGCTCCGCCAAACGGGCCGCCCGTGGCCGCGACCGCGCCCTCGCCTCCCCTTTCCTCGGCGCCAAGCTGTCGAGAGCCAGGTCGATGGAGCTCCGCAGGAGAAGCCGCGGTGAGGAGAAAGCCCTGCGTCGAGCCGTCAGCGCAAGCGTCGAGCACTTCGACCACGAGGACGATGAGGCGTTCGTGCGGAGGATCGAGGAACTCGCCCAGGAGCTCCGGCAGCTGCACGGAAACGGTGGCGAGGACTTATTCGGCGAAGGAGGTTATTCCTCCGTCTCCTCGTCGTCCTTTTCCGCGGGTTCCAGCCCTGCGCCTTCTCCTCTGGCGCCCCTGTCGAGGAAACGGGATCCGTCAACTGAGCCACCATGGCTGCCCGTCCGGCCGGAGACGCCGGACTGGCCTGACCAGATCGTACCGGCGAGCGTGGAGAAGAACGCCAACAGCGTGGAGCTGCCGCTGTCGCTGCGGATCTTGAAGCGGAAGAAGCGGTGGGAGGAAGGGTGTTTCCGGGAAGCGGACGAGTCGGCTTGCTCCTCCGTGAAGCGGGCCTTCTCGTCCATGGTGTTCATGATCCGGGAGCTCCAGAGCTATACGCTGCAGATGCGGGAGGTGCTCTTCCGCGAGAACCTTCGCGGCATCCTCGCGCGGGTGCAGCGGGAGATGAACTCCTCCTTCGTCTGGCTATTCCAGCAGATATTCTCCTGCACTCCCACCCTTATGGTCTCCGTCATGCTCCTCCTTGCCAACTTCACCGTCTACTCTATGGGACAACTGGATGCCACCGCCATGGCCGCGCCCACTCCGCCCACTCAACAATTGCTGGAGGAGACGGTCGTGGTGGATGACCATCGCCAGAGCCACCACGACCAATCCTCCATCATCAGAACATTCTCTTCCATCGGCGGGAGCGGCGCGGGCGGCGGAGGGAAAACGAAGCCGGTCGCGGGGGCAACCGGGGACGAGCGCTCGGATGACGGATCCTATTCGTATCGAACGATCCTCCCGGAGGGGATATCTAGGGCCCCGGGGACGCTGAATGCCGGGGCGAGGGAAGAAGGGAAAAGTGGAGAGCGCTGGCCCCTAGCAGCGACAGATGAGAAGACAGAGGAGGAGGAAGCGAAGGTTTGGACAGGGATACTCGAGGAAGCGTCGCGGATACAAGCAAGCACGAGGGACGAGGCTCTCATGGACCCGGATACGTTGCGGTGGTTCGTGTCGCCGGTGACGATCGAGCTGCAGCCCGACGACTACCAGGAGTACCTGCGCACGGAGATCATGTATCAACAAGCCCTGTCGCAGGACCCGGAGAACGCGCTTCTCCTGACCAACTTTGCTCAGTTCTTACATCTCGTGCTCCACGACCACGACAGGTAAACTCAGCATCTTCCTTGCCCGTTCACCACCTGTCATGCCCTTATAAGCCGTTTGTCGAAATGCCTTAAAGAGATGTATAAAGTCATTGATCCTGATGATTAGAATCTTCTTATCGTTCCTTCTGTGTTCCCATTTAAACCAATCCTTATGTTGCCAAAGTTGGCCCATCTCGCTTTTTCTACTCAGAGGACTAAAAGTTGCTTCTTATGGTGATTGTCAATTTAACAGGGCTGAGTACTACTTCAAGAGGGCAGCTGCATTGCAGCCGGCAGACGCCGAGGCACTTAGCCGGTATGCAAGCTTCCTGTGGATGGCGAGGAAGGACCTGGAGGCAGCGGAAGAGACTTACTTGGCAGCCATCGATGCCGATCCCAGCAACACTTTCCACGCCGCCAACTACGCTCATTTCCTGTGGAACACAGGCGGCGAGGACACTTGCTATCCCCTGGACGACATCGAGGAGGAAGCCGAGTAGCAACAGTCTTTTACCATCTCAACACAAAGAACACCAAATTAAACCAAATCAGCTCAACAGTGATCAACGGTGGACATCGCATTCAGCGAGGCAATGTACTGCTAGTATCATGCAAAAGAACAAAGACTAGCTACTGTGAATTCTATGGATGATCAATTGCAGAAGGGTCGCTGTTCTTGCTTGTGGGGAGAAGAGAACTCTCTTCTTTTGAGACTAGTGTCTGTTTCTGTGGGTTTTGGGGCCACTGATTGTGAGATCTGCCATCTTGATCTGTAGCATAATTTGGCAAATTGCATGGAAGCGCAAATTATATACAACTCATTTTCTCTTCGCCTACACATCTGGGAAAAGATGATCAAGAAAAGTTGCATTTTTCATGTGAGGAATCAGGTAACCTTCGTTATCAAAAGTATTACTGAATTCCTGTGACGCTGAGCTCTTCTCAATGCACTCATCTCCAAGGCACATCATTTTCCTGGATAAGCACTCTTCCACTTCCGTTTAATTTCTTATCACGAGAATAGACATATTATTGATTTATAAGCAGCAGAACAGCACCAGCCACAATTTACATTAATTGCTGATATATATATATATATATATATATATCCAAATTCTGATGGTTCTTAGTGCGTGTGATTATTCTAATGCTTGACTTTTGCGCCGCTTGTTGACTAAGTGATATGCTCCAACTGATGATATTTGAATAATTGTTGTTGTTTATGTGTCATAATTTGGCATGCTTCTACTGGGATTTGATATGATTTTTAGGAAATCAAATAATTGACACACTGCAACATTAAGGAAGACTCTTTTCTAGGCATTCTCTTGGTTGAACCAAGCACATGCGCAAGTCGGCAGTGTTTGTAATGTACGTGGCGTCCCATATGATATGATGAGGCCATGCATTACAAAGCGACACGCTGATATGTAAAAAAATGTATAGTTGGCAGTGGAAAGAGTGCCCATCACTTGCTCATTGTACTCTTCTTCTTCTTCTTCTTCTTGTTCTCGCAACTTGATCTCCAAGTAGTGAGTACATTTGCCTTTATTAGTGGCCAATAGTTTGACCTTTGATGGGGAATTGGGGGTTGGACCCCCTAATTCTGCTTACGTCTCCAGAGAAAAGGCCAATGGGAAGGGAATGAGGTGCATTTCACTTGGACTTGGCGTAGCTATCATTCTAAGCAACTTCATTAGATCACATGTTGTTGGTGTTAGTGATCCCATTTGTTAGGATCAATGGATTTTTTTCTAATTAAGAGAAAGGCCATGAAAGTCTTATGAGTCTAACATAGTATTATTGACGTGTTTTATGTTTACATTAGGTATTAATTAATGAAGTTATGTCCTGAAAAGTATTGTATAGTTTACATATACGTGGATTATTTTAATTGAAAACATGATTCATTGCAAGTGCTAATCCCAGCAATCCACGTTGGGGAAAGATCTCTTGCTCCCTTGACTGTGGAACGTGGCACCAAAATAAATGTGCCTCGGCATTTGGAATTTGGCACCTTATTTTTCAGAGGACCTTTTTGTGAAGTTCTTTATTACTCGCACATTTCTTCCGAAAGAAAGGAAGAACTTTTTCCCTTATTTTATATGGCATATAAACCTTAATACATTTTAAAGTTAACTATGACATGGGAATCCGTGCACATTTTAAAGTAATAAGTTGAAAAGTAATTTAATTGTTAAGAACGTTATGTTGAATAATGTTCTCGCCGGAAGACTAGAGTGTTGCAAGCCTTCACATCTTCTGGATCAGTGCGGCTCCAATGGTAATACGAAAGATACTTCGGCGCTTAAATAAGAGAGAATTCCAAATGGTGTGTATAGAATTAGAACTAAAAATATACATTTTTGTGTGTCGTGTTTGTTTTATAAAACAAGTATGTGTACTCGGGGAGAATATCTCTTGGAATTTCAAGGATATAGCTTGAAGAGGTTGATTGTTATCCCCTAGATTATGAATTTATTATGTCGAATTCCTGGTGATAAATACAAGATGTTAATATCATTGTTTGATCGAGTGGAGCCCTGGGGCTTAGTTGTGGTTGGTTCGATCTAGATTTAGTTCATGAGTTCAGGTGCTTTCGGGATCGGTCCGATTGGGCTCAGAGCGCACTACTCCAATGTTGGGCCTTCCCGTGTATTCGTCTTCGCTCGAGTAGTCTCTCGAGGACCCCTCGTCGTGACTTGACAAAGATTTTTCCCTCTCCTTTCCCGCAGAAATGGTGGACATTGTCTCTGCCACAGTCTCCGTTATCATGGCATTCAAGGCTTGTCGTTATAGATATTCTCGGACCATGTGCGATCCCCCACACAAGAAACAAGTAGGCGAAAATTTTGGCTTGTTCCCTCTTGGAGGGTATTCTCTTTGAGGATGTTCTCTCCTCCTCGTATCGCCTACAATCTCTTTGCCTTTAAAATTGTCGGGCCTCAAAAATATCGGCATGTAGGGTGCCACTTTTGTCGTATTCTCCTCCGAATTGTAGTCGGTGAGTCGTTCCACGGTGATCTTCGCTTCCGACAAAGTCTTGACATTCCTCATTGACGTGCACAAGATTTTAGCCTGTCCAATCCAATTACATGTATACAATTTAATTTTAGTTTTTTTGAAATTACAATTGTTATTCTTTGAGTATGCATCCCCCAAAACATTTTAGATTATGTGGGTATCTGTGCACATTTTACTGTAATAATTCAATAAAATTATTTTTTTAAAAAATAAGATGAGAAATTATTATTACATATACAATTTAATATAAAAATATTGTTATAGAATTATAATTATTGTTCTTTGAATAAATAAAAAATCACAAGCATGAAAAAAAACTAAATCAAACCGAACTTTTCTTAACTATTAAACAAACAGTATGCCCAACATTTGTTCATGAAATGTAAATTATCATCAATAGGCTTGAGAAAATAATAATTGAAAGACTTCTGCATAAGGAAAAAAAAATCTTTTAATCTTTGTGGCCACAAGGAGAAGCCCATAAATCTTTGTGGCCCATTTTGGTGTCAAAGATCGTTCATGGATATGTTTCAAAGAAGCATAGCAATCAGTCCAATTAACTTAAACGCATGCCCAACCCAGTACGAAGTTGGGTCGGATCGGTATCGAACCCAAGTGCAGCTCCGTCTCGGATTAGATCAACTATTCTCAGTCGATTCTGCCCAAATAACCTTGTCGATCTAATATAATAGTCGGACCACATCATAGTCACGGTGTTATACAAGATAACTTCTCTCAGCAGGGGAAGCTCCCGCAAGATATATATGGATTCATATGCTTGTTTTGTAGCTGGAATCATTGAGTTCAACTGCAGACTGGTTGCATGCAAACAGTACATGATAGTAGCCAACTGTAGATAGTGCAGTTGATGATAATATATTATATGTTATCTAAAAATTTAGGATTCGATTTTTAGTATAATTATTTATTGTGACTTGCTGTATTTGTTAAAAAGAAAAAGAAAAAAAAAGAGAGTACATGATAGTATAATTAATTTCCACGTAATTAATTATTGTATATAATATCAAACGTCTCCATCGCAGATGAATCTGTGCACCCGTTCATGTCCGGCAACACGCAGTACTGCAGCTCCAGCTCATGTTCTTCTCCCAATTCCAAGCTCAATTAACCAAACAAGGTTGCAGTGCGCGGAATACTCGATCCCACCATGTTTGGCAAAGGCCATGCTTTTTCATCGCCATCATCTTCCTTCTTTTGAACCAAGCTCGCCAATTGCCTGCCATTATCCACAAGTAAAAAGAAACCCTGCCGGTTCACAAAGCAACACTAAAGCAGCTCCTGCACGTGTGCATCCCTGGAAACCACCATGCACCCAACTCTGAGATGATGCCCGCTAATTATTAATATCCATTCCATGTATATTAATGGTTTTTTTTTTTGTTATTTATAATTTACCTGTTCAGATTCAGTGGGTTTCTTTTGGGTGATATGCGAATCTACGTGAGAATTAATGCGAGAATGTGTGATGGGGAGGATCGAGGGGGACAGGAAATGACTTGGGTTGATGATGCACCAAATCTAAGCAAGATTGTTTTGCTTCCCTCTTTCTTCACCTTCTAATTAATTTGGTTTCTCTCATCAATGGACGACTCATTACACACTAATCTATTGATAAATATGATGACAACTCCAAACATTCAAAGTACAGATCGAGAGGAGGGCCCGGTTGTCTTAATTGCTCAATTGGGTAAATGAGTCAACGGTCAAAGATTCTCGTTGATTAATTTAATGATCAGATTAGGCTTAGCTTTAATGAGTGAATGAATGAATATATATTCAAATAGATAATGAAGGAGCGGTTTGACCAGCGTAAGCAATTCCGGGTTTTGCTGGAGAGCTTTTTAGTTTCCATGATTTAACCTGTCATTGCTTGTCAGGCTCCCAGTTCAGTTTGTCCTGCTGGCGGCCAAATTGAAGCCAATTCCTTCTACAACCAAACAAAATCGATCAGTGACAAATTAATCTAATTACTCCACATCATAAGAATTCAATTCAATTTATAATGACATAAAATATCTAACTGGCTGTTTCTGAACAATTTCGAGTGGGTGATCACACAAAATTCCACGGCCGCAATTAAGTTTCCATAAGTGCAGCCATTTAAAGCGTGCAGTGTGCAGCATACGGAGAACAAGATCGGTGGGCATGCATCCATCATTGTCGCCCATGAAGAGATCGATGGATCGATGCAGACGAATCCATATATGATCAGAATGCATGCATGTATATATGTCCACAGTCCACTTGATATGATCTGATGCTCAGTGCCTTCTAAGTGCAACTGTGCAACATACACGTTAGAGGCAGACAGGAAGAGGGAGACAGGGACTTGAGGTGGAGCAGACGAGGCAAACAATTCGCTAATCCATGGCCGCATATATGCATCTCAGACTACCACTAGTTTCTACGAGCACAATCATGCAGGCCTTGGAATGAGAAGGCAGCCATGCATGCCATTTAGGCTGCATGATCCAACATGCAACCTTCACCGTATCAATTAATGCTTGATTTTATATATATACTACTTGCTTAACCCAATTATTTCTTGGGGAATTTATATTTATACATATCTTGTCATAATGTTTGAGTGTGAGAGAGATGGATGTGATCTGTGTGCTCCAAGTTCCCAGGCGATCGAGTGCGAGCAATTTAGCTAGCTAGTGG
This sequence comes from Canna indica, assembly GCA_034359265.1. Classification (NCBI taxonomy): domain Eukaryota; kingdom Viridiplantae; phylum Streptophyta; class Magnoliopsida; order Zingiberales; family Cannaceae; genus Canna; species Canna indica. The sequence continues at coordinate 72,881,414 of CP136896.1, forward strand.
ATTAATTGTAGGATATTATTGTTTAAGATTTCTCCTAAAGAATAACGCATGATCGATGCTTGACATGACATCCACTATTTATTGTTTAATTTATGACACTTAATTAATCGTAGGGTGTCCATTCGATTTAAACCGAATAGAACCGACTTAAATCTAATCGAACAGAATTTTTTTTGAGAAAAAAAAATTAAATCGAAAGAACCGAATATGGGTCGAACCAAACCCCAGACTGAACCGATTATTTCCGATTTGATTCGGTTCCCAAATCGAACAAATTGAAAAATTTATTTTAGCCCATTTTAAAGGGGTGTCCATCATTCGGTTTACACCGAACCGAACCGAAAAACCAAACTGAATTTTTTGATGCGGTTCGGTTTGGACACTGTTGGGTTCGGTTTTTGACCCGAACCGAACCGAAAAATCAAATTGAATTTTTTGATTCGGTTCGGTTTGGACACTGTTGGGTTCAGTTCTTGACCCAAATCGAACCCGAACATTGATATTTTGTTCGGATTCGATTCTCGAAATTCGAGAATCGGCCCGAATCGAAAATTGAACTAATTTAAATATATATATATATATATATATATATATATATATATATATATATATATATATATTAATTTTTAACTTAATAGTTGATACATCTGAACCCGATATTTCATTCGAACCTGATTAATTTTTTCATGTATCTTCGTGTAAATGAAATTTTGATTTTTTCGGGTAGAGAACCGAACCGAATCGAATTATTTCGGTTCAGGTTTATTCGGTTTATTTGATTTTTGGGTAATTCAATCGGTTCGGGTATTCAAAAAAAAAATCGGTTTTGAATAATTCAGTTCAATTCTATTCGAGTTGAATCAAATAGATAAGCATATCGTTTTAGTATGTTTAAACGAAACTCACACACGTTTAAACCGGATCAATCCACTTGAAACACATAGTACACACCAAATCAACTTTTTCAATTTTTGATTCCCAAACTTCGAGAACCAAAGTCAAACCTAATAAGAATAATCGGTTTCGGTTCAAACAAACCTGCTAGGGTTTAAATGGAATCGGATAAAAAAAAATTGATTCTATTTTTCGATTTAGTTTAGTGTGATCCTGGCGGTGGACAATCCTAATTAATCATATATATATATATATATATATATTAATTAGATATAATGATTTTGGAATTTCAGGAGTAAATATTTTAAAAAGAAGAAATAATAGTGCCGCACGTGGTCGAGAGCCTGTTAATTATGTGTGTAGTTTCTGTTACGCGACAAAAACGGGTCAAATGTTTGCCGGTGGATCCGTTTGTCTTAATGCTAATATAATAATTAGAAGACGAATTAACAAGCCTTATATTAGTTATATGCGTATGCCAAGTAACTGGGATGCATGGTTTGCTTCGGATCTCGAGTCTCCCAGGGTTGACCCGAAAACCCGGCCGCAGTTTGAAATCCAACACCCACACGCACACCCAAAGATAATTAATTAATGGATACTAGCGATTAGCGTTTATTAATATAAATGAATTTGTAGTAAATACTAATTTTTCGAAATAGATAAATAACTATTCATTGTGATGATGCAATTAATATCGAATATGTGACGAAGCGGACACGCGTAAATTGGACCTTAAAACCGGCACGTGAGTGGGAGGCAGCCAAGCCCGAGTGCGCCTCCCACCTCAGCTTTTCCACTTTCCAATAACACCCCACCTTTTCTCCTATTCCCTCAAAAGCCTTTTCCCCTCTTATAATTAGTAAATTTGTATTATTATATATTAAATAAAAATAAGCCTCCACGTGGGAAACACATGTGAAGTTTGAACGCTAAATTGAACCCTTTATCTTACATAAAAGAAGTATACACATATCATTTAAAGTATAAAGCTTCCCTCCTCAAATTATGTGATCCTTTCAAGACTTTTGACGCTGTCAATAATAATTTTGATATTTAGCATTAATTAACACAAAATTGTTGAGCACATGCTGTGTCCCGGACAATGATTACGATATGTTTAGGAGAGTCTTTGTCAAAACGTTTAATGTTATTTGATGTAACTTAGTTTAATATTTATTTGATTACCAACTTAGCAAGGGGATAAGTGAAGACGACAAATAATGGTCGCACACATGAATGCATTATGGGTCAAATTTAAGTGAGTAGGACAAGCAATCGACCCGTGGAAAAGTCATTTTGTAATTAGAGAAAACAAAAAGAGGAAGGAGATTAAGTATATAATTATATGTGTTAATAAGAATATGATGAGGGAAATTAAGTCTTGCTAATGATTTGAAGTTAGGCGCCGAACTTTATTGTTATTATTATTTGCTTAGGAAAATCTAAAAGCTTTAAAAAGACGTGTGAGAAGCGTAGGGAGAGATAGGGCTACAGGGAAGAACAATCCCCACCATAATGATAATATAATGCAGAGTGGTGAGCGTAAAAAGATATTGAGATTTATCATAAGTTTTTTTCTCTTTTGGAACTTTAACAAAAGCAAATTTTGGGGGCATTTATTGCAGGGGTGACCGAATTCGAGTATCATGTATTTTGTATAATACTCGGATCCTATTTTTGTACATGATCGATTCCTAAGTTTTAGAACTGAATCATACCTTGTTGGAATATGAAATCGGACTCTATCCGGAACTACAGGTTTCAGTTCGATTATGATTTCGAGTACCATGTTGAAATATGTTCATATACATGTTCCAGCGTACAAGTTCCGAGTATTCTATTGAAATATGTCTTAAAATATATAAATGTACATGTTCCAACAGGGTACCCTATTGAAACATGTATCGTGGAACTTGTAAATGAACAGGTTCCATATTATAGATTTCGGATATCAATTTTGATTTCGAGTACCCGATGTGTTGGACCCGAAATCGGAATCGATTTTAATCGGTTCCTAAAATTTTATCTCGAACTCTACCCGAATTTAATTCGGATCTACCCAAAATCTACCAAATCGAATCGATTTCAACTAGTTCTGAGTTTACTCGATACCCGGAAACACCCCTAATTTATTGAGCTAAGAGTGGTTGAGTCACTGGAAAAAAAAAAAAGTATTTGGACCCATCACAAACCCAACATATTAAGCTCAGCTTAGTTAGCAAAAATTAAGTTAATTTTCATGATTTAATTTTATTAAAATTAAAATTACTTAATATATATATATTTGATTGGACATTTTTATAAAATTAAATCGAAATTAGAATAAGAATGAATGCTAATAAAATAAGTTGTTTTAAAAAAAATGAAAAGATCAAAAAATTACTTAATGCAATGACAAATTTTTTTCTTAACAAAAATAAAATAGTATAATAGATGATAATACTAATGATTAAATTCTATATTTTTAAATAACATACAATATATTATCACTAACTGTACTATCTATAGTTAACTAATGTAATTTTAAATTTATAATTATAAATATATTATAAAATCATTTTAGTGTATAAATAAATTAAGCTATATCTAATTTATAAAAATTAAAATTAAAATCATTATTTTCAACACAAAATATTTTGTTAAATTGATAAATTAATTAAAATAATTTATTCAAACCGAACCATGTTCATAAACATATGCTATTACTGTTACTTTTATCAACACGTGACTTATTATTTTTACAATGAATTATTATTATTGAAATTATATTATTTTTTTTATATTAGGTAAATTTTTATTGATTTCGACCGACTAAAACTAATATTGTTTTTATCAATGGGTGTTTAAAAAATTGAAAACCAATTTTTTATTTTCGTTCAAACAGAATTAAAAAAATAGTTTTTTTCTAACCAAAACTCTACCTAAAATTCCACCCTTTTCTGCTCTCAAATACCTCCATGACTCCATCTGTTCCTCTTCGGCTTCATCCCCCTCCCTCTTTAATTCCTCTTCTTATTCCTCTTCTTATTCCTCTGCGACTGCAAGCAAACACCGTGACACCACAAGAACCACAACGAGGATTTCCAAGTACATTTCGGCTAAAAGCCTGCCATCTGCACTCGATTTCTTCTCGTTGCTCGAGCTCTGACCGCGCGCGTCTATTTACTGCGCCCTTCGCCGTGTCTTCGGCGTGGTTGGGGCGCTCCGCAGTCTCGGAGAGAGAAAGCGCGAGAGCAATAAAGAGGAAAGGTCGGCCCGCTCAGTGTTCCAGCGACAGCTACGAAGAAAGGAAAGAAAGCTGACTTAGCTGAGAAGGTACCCATCAATTCATCTCTCTTCTTTATTTCTCTGCGTCTTTCTCTGTTACTGTTTGTCTTCTGCCAGCCGTTGCGCTCGCTGAACTCGTGTTCGCAATGCCCGCCACGTGCTCGACGTTTCGTCGCCGGTGGATGAATCGATCCCGAGCTGTTCTTCTTGATTCCTTCCTGTCTTCGGCGTGTTTGATCTTTTTCTACATGCAATTTGTTTCTGCAGTGACCAGTGAGGGGCCGGAAGCAGAGGAGAGGATGGAGCCGCAGAAGCAAGCGGAGGAAGCTGCAATCGTGGCGAGCGGCGTCACTACCACCGTCAACGACGAGACCGAGCAGGGCGGCGTGAATGGCAAGGAGGAAGACGGAGTGAGCGGCCACGGGTTCAGCATGAAGAACCTCCTCTGGCACGGCGGCTCCGCCTGGGACGCCTGGTTCAGCTGCGCCTCCAATCAAGTACTTGAATCTTTCACATTCAAAATTGTTACTTCTTGTTTCTAAAACCCAACTAATAGATTTCCGGCGGAACTGGAAAACGTCGACGACTCGCAGGTGGCGCAGGTTCTGCTGACGCTGCCGTACTCGTTCTCGCAGCTGGGGATGCTCTCGGGGTTGATCCTGCAGGTGTTCTACGGCCTCCTCGGCAGCTGGACGGCGTACCTCATCAGCGTACTCTACATCGAGTATCGCACTCGGAAGGAGAAGGAAAACGTCAGCTTCAAGAATCACGTTATCCAGGTCAGTTCCAGGTCCCCCTTCTTCCAGCTTCATTCCATGCCCCTCTTCCTCCGTTTCCTCTGTTCTGTTCCCACCCTTTCCCCTTATTTAATTTCTTCCACCTTTGGAAAATACAAGAGATCAATTTCCTCCTTATCCCCACCATCACCCGAGATTCCATGGCAGCAAATCCCCGATTCCTCTGGTTTGCTTGCCTTGCCTCCAATGGCTGATGCTTTTGTCTGACCCAAACGCTCCCAATCTTGTGTGACAGTGGTTCGAGGTGTTGGATGGGCTGCTGGGGCCTTACTGGAAAGCCGCCGGCCTCGCCTTCAATTGCACCTTCCTCCTCTTCGGCTCCGTCATCCAACTCATCGCCTGCGCCAGGTATATATATTCTCTCTTCCTTCATCCATCCCTTCTTCTCTCCGCCTCCCTTCATTTGTTAAGTTGAAATTAATGGTGGTGGAGCGCAGTAACATATACTACATCAACGACCGGCTCGATAAGAGAACATGGACGTACATATTTGGCGCCTGCTGCGCGACGACGGTGTTCATACCCTCCTTCCACAACTATAGACTGTGGTCCTTCCTCGGACTCGGCATGACCACCTACACCGCCTGGTATCTCGCCATCGCCGCCATCGCCCACGGTCAGGTAATTAGGCTAGCTGATCGCGCAAACAATTATGGGAGGGAGGTAGTAGGAGCGATGAAAAGAATGGACTTTTTTTTGCTTGGATGACGCAGGTAGACGGCGTGACGCACTCGGGGCCAACAAAGTTTGTGCTCTACTTCACCGGCGCCACCAACATACTGTACACTTTCGGCGGCCACGCCGTCACTGTGTGAGTGCTCGTCTGACTTCTTCTTATCTTCTAGTTTAGGATAGTACAATAGTTGGGTCATGGCCAGTGGGAGCAGGGACCAGAGATCTCATTGTTTAGAGCAACATGTGATGCTCACATCATCTCCATCTCAGCTAAAATTGTTGGTAAAAGGATAACTGTTTAGAATAATATTTGGAAGGCCTTATAAGATTCTATTGTTAAACTATTGGATTAATTCTTACTTTTAAGTCGCAAACCATGTTCCAGTACAGGGAAAAACTATGTTCCCGTAACGTTTTGTAAGTTATTTTTGCAATCCATGCTTGCTCGTTAGCCAATCACGTTGTGAGGAATCTGTACCTGTCTCTCTCCATGTACAGATTTATATATATGATCACTGCAGATTTACTGTTCCCCTGTTCCTATTTGCAGGGAGATCATGCACGCCATGTGGAAGCCACAAAAGTTCAAGTACATCTACTTGCTCGCTACAGTGTACGTCTTCACCCTCACGCTGCCGTCGGCGGCCGCCGTCTACTGGGCCTTCGGCGACCAGCTCCTGAACCACTCCAACGCCTTCTCGCTGCTGCCCAAGACCCGGTGGAGGGACGCCGCCGTCATCCTCATGCTGATCCACCAGTTCATCACCTTCGGCTTCGCCTGCACCCCGCTTTACTTCGTGTGGGAGAAGGTGATCGGCATGCACGATACCAAGAGCATCTGCCTCCGCGCCCTCGTCCGGCTTCCGGTCGTCGTCCCCATCTGGTTCCTGGCCATCATCTTCCCCTTCTTCGGCCCCATCAACTCCGCCGTGGGGGCGCTCCTCGTCAGCTTCACCGTCTACATCATCCCCGCCATGGCACACATGCTCACCTACCGCACGCCCTCTGCTCGCCAGGTTTCCTCCTCTTTCTCCTCTTTGGCGCATTTCCTCGAAGGTTCAACCTATTGCACAAACTCAATTATTAGCATTCCGAATGGTGGATAGTCCTCTATCTTTCAGGATCAACTGTGAGCCCCTCACACATTAAATGTGCTTGGTTTTAATGCATCCACCCACCAAATTGATTGAGTACTAAAAGTGAAGGAAATCACAATAGCTTCATAAAGTTCACGTGATCCTGATACATGCATGCTCAGTCCTTGTTGTCTCAGCTGCTTGTAGTTATTTGCTAGATTTTAGGTGTAATGACTTGCATCAACAGATGATAACAAGCAAACAATTACCCCAATCAACCTTTTCATCGATCAAATCCTCAGCAGTGACAAGGATGGAGACACCACAAGATTCAGTGATATGAGAGATGTTGCTAAAGATAGATCTAGATCTACATAGATTCTCTGTGAAGTTTTCAAGAGATTTATACTGTTAGGAAAAAGGCCTCAAACTATGCCTTTCTGATGTTCCTTTTGGTCCTTGCAGAACGCGGCGGAAAAGCCTCCCCCTTTCTTGCCCAGCTGGACCGCAATGTACGTCCTCAACGCCTTCGTGGTCGGGTGGGTGCTGGTGGTAGGGTTTGGGCTCGGCGGGTGGGCGAGCATGTCGAACTTCATCGAGCAAGTCGACACATTCGGGCTCTTCGCCAAGTGCTACCAGTGCCCCAAGCCGCTGTCGCCGCCGGCGCCCGGGCCGCTGCACGAGCATCACTGAAACAAGCTTAGACGATGCTCTGAGTAGTGTTACTACCCTCATTACTACATGTTCTGATTACTTAGTTAAAATGTGGTTTGTGTGATTCTAATTGCATGTAATATATAGCAGCGGAAGGGAAGAAGGGAATGGCTTAAAGGGTTGCTCTCCTTCCCTCTTCCTCGTATGTGTTATGTTGGTGATTCCTGTCCTTTTTCCAATATATCATGCTGTAAGTTTTGGCGATTGGTAGTAGAATGATTTTGCTTCTAATGGTGTCTGGTATAAAGAGAGTGTCACTGGATGTGATTGGGATTTAAAAGAGGTTCGATCTTTTGATGTCATGTATGGATGCAGTCATTTATAAACAACCAGACTTTTGAATACAATTTTATTTCAAGTAATGCCGATCATGCTAAAAGAACCTTCCTTATCTTCTCCTTGTCAAGGAGATTGCAACAGTGAGGACGGATTTGAAAATAACAAAGAATTGGTCGAGAATTAGATCCAAAGTCCAACCAAGAGCATTCTCAGGTGGAGAAGAAAGAGATGGCTAATTCAAATCAATTTGAGAATTTCTTAGTTCGAGTGAGATTACTTCTGCTTCAGACCAATTGAATCTCAATTACATGGGTTCATCTCAATTTGAGCGGGTTCACGTGAATTTGAAGCCAGTTCAATACGTAATGAGCCCAATTTCAATCCGGTTCAATTAAAATCATCTTCGATTGATCTGAATCAAGTCTGATTCAAACTCGAATTGTATCACAATTGAGTTAATAATAACTCAACACAATTGGAAAATAGATCGGCTGTGTCACGCGACTCTTCACGCGATCGGCTGCAGGCGAGCTTCGAGCGGCGGCGGGCGACCGTCCAGCAACAACAGGCGAGCGGCGAGCGGCGACCAGGTGAGCTTTTTTTAGTATAGTTATCTTCATCTCCTCCGCCATCTCCTCCTTTTGCTAGCCTCGATTCCTCCTTTTTTCTTTCGATCTCACGAAGGAATCGGGGAATCCTCCATCATTTCAATTGATATCTGTTGATTTGGTGTTGGAGCTGTCGGTTACCATTTCCTTGTGAATGGATCGTCCGAATCGATCGGCCTGTGAAAACACTTGGGCCGGCTTAAGCCGTGGGTTCACCTACTAAACCAAACTGAGCGTGTTCGCCGGTTTATTTGAGCCAGGCGATCGTGTTTCCTTCCGTATTTGGGACCGGGAAGGGAAGCTTCTCACTGTTCGCAGAAGATGCAAGACGGCGCTGAGATCCGCAATCTTCCCATCGACATCGCGTTCGCTCGTCTCGGAGGTCTCATCCTTTATACTTTTTCTCCTTCTATATGGTCTTTTTCTTTCTATTTTCCCTTGATTCGCTTCTGTCCTCTGAGGACGCGATTGCTCCACTCGAACTTGTTTTTCTTGGCTTTAATGATATTTTGTCTAAAATTGTGTGTAGAATGGTTGGTGGATCGCAAGAGAATTCCTCAAGATTGGAGGAAACGGCTGAGCTTGATCAGGTCTCGTATCTCATCTGCACTCCCTTCTCTGCCCAGAGATCTGGACCCCTTCTTCCAAACCATCGATCCAGAAGGTAAATGGCACCACTCAAATTTCCTTTTACTCCTGTCTATCGATAATATTTCATTATGACATCCTTTTCAAGTCTTGCTGCTGATATATGTATTCTAGCCAATGACTAGATAACGTTACAAATAACAAAAAATATTGAAAACAATTTAGCATATAAATTTTTTGAAATTCTGAAGTATGTTAAGCATACAGTTCTAATATAGGGAGACAAGTAAAGGAAAGAAGCATTTTTATTACTCATTGACCTACAGTGGGTAGGAAAACAAGTTTCCCATTCAACTTTGTAGTTCCTCTGAAAACAATTTTTATAAGGCATGCACAATCATACTAAGGGAGACAGCTGTTAGTGATCGTGCAAACTTGTAACTAACTAGAATTTAGTAGCTATTGCATTTCAGTTGTGTTAATGCCTATTGAATTGATATGATTGAGATATATAACTTATTTCTTTTCCTAATCGCTTGTGTTGCGAATTTTTTATTCAGCCATAGGGTATCCGGAAGCAAAGAAAATATATGATATCCTCCTAATTTCAACCTCAGAAAGTCGGAATATATTTGGCAAATTGTCAGGTTCAGCTGTAAGTCTTGTGGATCCATATTAACTCTTTGTTTGAACAATTCATGCTCATTGATTTTAGAGCATAATCCATCATCCTGCAGGGAGAATGGGAGTCAATTGTCCGATCTTTTGAGAAGGACCATATTTTTCTTGGCGAGGCCGCTCAAATTATGGTGCAAAATGTTAACTATGAAATGTAATCTCCTGTTTGTTTAGAGTACAAAGGATAGGATAGTAAATAATCTTACCTTTTCTTTTACCGATTTCACTTATACCACATTCTGGTTGAAGTCCATATCAGAAAAGACAGATGCAAAAAGCTCAACAGCAATTAGCCGAACTAGAACGCAAGGAGGCTGATATTAAGAGAAATGCTGCTCTATCTGCTGCTAAATATTCTGAAGCTTGTCAGGAGCTTGGGTTACAAGTCAGATCTCTTGCCTTAAAGATACATGTGTAGCTATTTATGTTTGCATTACCTTTCTTTTGAAATTTTTATGCTTATTGGTACTACAAATAATTTTTTTCTTGCTTGTTAAACTTTCAGCATAAAGTTTCAAACTTGTCCTTGTCTGTGTAGGGGAATAATGTAAGACTGGAACTTTTGGAGGCTTCCAAGACTCTTCCCTCCACCTTCAGTGAAATATTGCAAGTTCTTAACAGTGGTTCCATGTTAAAGGCGATGGAGTATTACCAGAGCTTTGTCAGAGATGTTCATACAGAAAAAGAGGTATTTACTCAACAATTTTTTTTGAGCAATTACCCAAAATCATATCTTCAACCCCACTTTTTCCCAAAACCATAACATGGATCCGGATATTCCCGGATCCATAACTAAATTTCAAACTTTCCGATTTTGCCCTCAAAAGTGTTGGGCGGGTTGGTTTACACGATGATCGGCCGGTTCAATAAAAAATGGACTGGTTCAATAGGGTTTTGTGGTATAAAGTAAAATGGACGGTATAAAATATTTATTGGGTTTAAATGTTTTGAGGTTGAACCACAAAACCCTGTTGAACCGGTCTATTTTTTATTGAACCGGCTGACCATCGTGTAAACCAACCGGTCCAAAACTTTTGAGGGCAAAATAGGAAAGTTTGGAATTTAGTTATGGATCCAGGAATATTCGGATCCATGTTATGGTTTTAAGAAAAAGTGGAGTTGAAGATATGATTTTGAGTAATTGCTCTTTTTTTTTTTATGTCATATTTTCTGTAATTAATAATCATTTGCTTTGAATGTTTTTTCTTTTTCAATTCAATTTCTACTCTGGTGTTGCAGAAAGATCCTGGTACTGTGCTTCAAAATCTTAGGCACCTTTATAAAAGTCCACCTTCTATTCATGTGTCAATCTCCACAGAGGTACAAAATTCTCTTACTGATATGTCCGGGCTGGATATAAACCATTACCCAACAGGGGGACAGATCGATGCTAATTTTTCTACGGGTGGTATCGACTGGAATATTTCTGTGGATGATACCCAAATTGACTGGGATATTGGTACTGATGAACAAGTGGAGGAATCAAGTAATGGCTTTGGATCTTACGAAATAATTGATTATGATAGAGACTTACAGGAATCTGAAAATGGTAAAACTATATTAGAAAACCCATCATCAGAAAGAACAGAGGAGGCTATTGTCTCTGGAACTTCAGAGTCGGTGATATGCTGGGATATTAGTCTTGAAAATTCTCAATATTCAGTGAAAGATACTGTTGTTTCAGATGCAGATGTAGAATCTAAATTAGAACCTACTGAAATACTGCAATCTCAAAATCTAGATGAACAGAGAAGTCAGTTGTTGGAGATAGAATACCGGAATAAGATACTTGATGATTTATTTGAGGTACTCTGCTATATACTGCTCATCCTCCTTTTGGAAATGTTCCTTGTATATAAAATACATACATATAAGACTATAAATATTTAGTTGCTGTGCTTCCTTGCATGTTTTGAGTAGAAGGGACCAGGATCCCAAAATTCCTTTTGAAATGACAAGGATGACAGGTGACAAGAGAGAAAAATAGAAAATAAATCCTTGAAAACCCAAAATTCAGAGGGGTGAGAGACTACATGAAACAAGTTGCTCTGAACAAACCTGATCCAGGGTGCCAAAAGGCCAGGCCCAATTTCCCAAGGAAACAATTAGAAGTAAATCTTCAAGAAAAGCGGGATAGTGAAAGCATATGTTGTTTCAATTATGCCAAATGGTCCAAGTCGAAACTGCTTCTATTTGTAGGCATTGCTTCAGCTCTTCTTTTTCAATATCAATTTTTAAAACTTACAATGGGCGTTAGTGTTTGTCATTATCAATGTTTATATTTTTTCCTATTCATGTTGAAGAATTTTCTACTTAATATGATTGATCTTTACCATAACCTTCATAGCTGATTGAGCTGGCTGTAGATAAGTGAGACTATTATGACCTATTACCTATAAACATTTTGTAAGATAATACATTGGAACTATCATTAGGAAGGTAAAGCTTGAACTTTTGTCCAAATTTAGTTGCTCTATGAATCAAAAGACCTTGCAGTGTGCTTTCTATTGGATATAACTTTATGTACATCCGCTGGTGGTTAATGATCCTTGTGTGTGTTCTTTCTTCTTAACTGCAAATTGCAACATTGAGTAATTTATTTAGCTAGATGTAGTTGGACTGAGGATCTTCTTATATGTTTTTATCAGGTCAAATCTTTTCTAAATCAGCGAGTTATAGAGATGCGAAGTGAAGAAACTTCTTTACAGCATCAAGTTCAGGCAGTCGCTCCTTCTGTTTTGCAACAATACTCACCTGATGCATTGCAACTGTTGATATCAGATATATCATTAGCGATTTCCATGCTCACAGACCGGAAAATGCGTGACTTGATTATGATACTCAATTCCAAAAGGTAGACGGTTGCTATTCACCGAGTTTGATCCTTTTAAATCCTTTCCTTAACTAGTTGGATGTTTCACACTTAAAAAGTTTTTTGAAATGTAGAGTTCCTATTATAGGTCATTTTCTTATTTAACTTTATTTTCTTTCCAGATTTCTTGACAGAATGGTACTTACATTAGATGAAAAGAAGCAGCATGAAGTTAAGCTTCGAGAAAGCTTGAATGATTTGTCAATTAGACGCGTAGAGCTGCAGAATACATTGTCATCATCCTGGCCTAAACTTGTAAGTAACTCGTCAATACTCTTATTGATCTCATCTTTGGAAAGTGTTTTCTGGCCTTGTTGGCAATTTTTTCTTAAAGAATAGGAGCGCCTGATAACTTCATAATGCAAATATATACCACTCATTTCTTGGGATTTGCAAGAAGAAATAATGAGTTTTGGTTAGCTGAAACTTCTGAACTAAGCTTTATTGGTTTAAACTGCATGCCTACTTGCAAGAACACATGTAGGATTTTTATGTGAGATAGGATAGGATCATACACCATAGTACCATACCTCATCCAATTTGGTCAGGTTGGTTACGCTGCACTTATAAAATGGTCATAATACCGGTTCATAGTTTTTATTTGGGTTGTTGACCTTGAATGACATCATGAACTGGTGATTCATTTTTTATAATACAGTGTAGTTATTTATTGATGATCCTGATGACTTTATTGTGCTCATCTTAACTACTCTACTCATCAAAATGGTTAAGGAAATAATCAAAGAGCTTGATCTTCTTCAGGAAGCAGTCATTGCTAAAACGAGGGAACTAAAGAAGCTTTGTGAGATGACCTTATCATCCATGTTTGATGGAAGACCAGTCAACATAATTGGAGAGATCAATACATTGATAACTGCTAGCAGCAGTTTATGAGGACAAGCTCTTAGCCGGAATTAGTCTTTTAGAAGAATCTTGCATATATGAATGTCAAATGTAGTTTACATACTGATGATGCCTGCTTGATCTTTCATTTTTACCCTTTCTTGAAACAATCCTGCTCAGTTTTTGTGCTGTTGTGCTCCCCCCGTTGTCTTTTAGCTGGAGCCATTTGTACTGCTCCCTAGGTATTCTCAGTCTCATTAGGATATATGAGAATAAATTATTTCCAAGCAATCCTGCCTAATTTTGTAAATGAAAACAATTTCAATTATGAGATTATACTCCTATAGCTGCGATAAGACAGTCATCCAACTACAATACTTCATTTTGCTTGAACTTGAAATAGATTTTTGTAGTTTCAATTATCAGTTTAAAGAAGTGTTTACATATGAAATGCGGATGCATTAGCAGTCTCTATTTATATTTTTAATATGATATCCTATTGCATACTACCACTATGCACTCTATACGTGATGCTGAAAAAGGCTGCACTTGCACGAATCCATATGTTCGTGCCATCATGTTAATGCCGATGCAACATAGGTCACCAAATGTATTCAACACAAATTTGCATTTTTCATAAAATAAAAAGTAAAAAAAAGTCCAATTTTTCATAAAATTATTCATACACGGATGACGGATTGAAGCTATCATAAAGAGTTTTTTTTTTCCAAAGAAAATTTTTATTTCTTATTTAACCAACAAGCTATCATAAAGAATTTAAATGAAGTAAAATAAAGAATAAATAACATAAAAAAATAACTTTAAGATTGGCGTACTCAGTAAACGACTTTGGATCGAACTTAAATAGGAGTAAGATAGTTTTAATATGACTTAAGATCACATTTAAATTCGACATAAGACAAAATCACATCTAATTTATTTACTTCCATCCATTATTTCAATCGCTACGACAATGACAACATTGGTTTGGTTGGTCTAACTCAATGCAAATACCGCGCACTGACTACAGAGGAATGGCGTAACGAGTACTTCACCAGTTTGCGAGCTCACATTTCTTAACATGTCAGCTTGTTTTGTGGTTTAGGCATCGGTCATAGTCCTCAAGTCAAGTAGTGATGTTGCACTTGAATATAATATTAGTTTCTATTCTTTGTAGTCTTATGAATTGATGTTAATAACTTCAAATTGTTCTTGGCAGTGGCAGTGCATCTTCATTTACTTAGGAATTAATATTAATATCCAACCTCAGAAACTACGTCATGACTAAATTATGATAATTAAATACAGTACAATTACTCAACAATAATAATAAATCCGTAGTTGATGCTGGAAAATTGTATCCAATATTTGCTTCAAAAGTCGCATGTCCCATCACTTATTTCTCCTTTCACTAGAAAATTAATATTAGTCGGACGTGGATGCCTCGACGTCTAACAGAAGTACATAACGAAAACGCCCTTCCCAATCGTGGAAGACTTTGAGTGCGTTTGTAGTCCCCACTCATTTCGAAGATAATATTATTATATGAATTCTCTCGCTCCAGAAGTCTTGTCTCCCCACTCCCTTCCCAGTTCCCATTTCCCACGGGCAGACTTCATCTGTTTTAACCATGACAGGAAACACGAATTCTCTTTACTTGCAGCACACCTCGGCTTTCAATTTCAAGTCAATAGGCGAACACATTGTGGAGCAATATGTTGTTCCCTGTTCTATACTTTCTATCATCCACTTGAAGCAGAAAACACGAGCACTGGCCGTACGACTATTTGAGCGAGTCAAAGTCATCCGCCGTAGCTGCTTGCTCATACACCATTGGCGTCGTCATCCTTCCTTCGGAGTGGAATGTTGACTCGGTCAACTCAAACCGAAACTGCGAGCACAGAGCACTGACCAGATGCCGGACTACCGTCCAACTTCTATATATCTTTAATCTACTTCTCCCCATGCATCATCAGGTTCGCCGGCGGCCACTCAAAGCTCTTTCTGGCCTTTTCCCTTGGGCCATGGCACTCTCTCGAGTGCTCAACTTGCAGATTCCCCTCCTCTTCCTCCTCCACTATCTCATTCTTTGTCCCTCTGCTACCACCGCCCAAGATGACCGCGCCGCCCTGCTCGCCTTCAAGGCGGAGGTGACCAGCGACCCAGGCAGCTTCATGGCGTCGTGGAACACCTCCCTCAACGTCTGCCAGTGGCCGGGTGTTGCCTGCAACGATTCCGAGCACCGTGGCAGAGTCTCCCATTTAAATTTAGATTCCTTGGGACTCGTAGGTGTCATCTCCCCTTCCATTTCAAACCTCACCTACCTCAACACCCTGCACCTCGGAAACAACAGCTTCTATGGCGGCGTACCACTGCAGCTGAGCCGTTTGGGGCAGCTGAGTTACCTCAACCTGAGCTTTAATGACCTCAACGGGACAATTCCGGCTAGTATTAGCCTCTGCACCAACCTCACCAGAATCGACTTCACATACAACTTCCTCTCCGGAAGCATCCCCTCCCAGCTCGATTCTCTGGTGAAGCTTCTTGTGCTTAACTTGGGGCATAATAATCTTGCCAGCGACATCCCACCTTCGTTCGGGAAGCTTAATTCTCTTCAGCAACTTGATCTTTCGAGCAACAAACTGACCGACAAGATACTACCATCCCTGGGGAACCTTTTCAATCTCTCCTATCTCGATCTCTCCAACAACAAGCTCGACGGCGGCATACCAACTTCGTTTGGGAACCTCTCTTCCATTGGCCGGCTGAATCTCGCCGCCAATCAGCTCACTGGAGCAATCCCACCGGAGATGTCAAAGCTCTCCACTCTGACATACCTGGATCTATCAAACAACACCCTCTTTGGCGAGATCCCTTCGTGGATGGGTAGTCAACTACCTCTCACAGTTCTTGCTCTATCCTACAACAAGCTCACCGGAAGCATTCCAGATTCTCTTGGCATGCTGGCAAATCTCACGTACATGGATCTCTCCTCAAATGGCCTCACCGGGCCGTTCCCTGCTTCTTTCACCAACCTCTCTGCTCTTCAAGTTATCGATTTGTCATATAACAATCTCGAGGGTAGTATTCCAGAAGCAATAGGCCATCTCAAGAACCTCGAATTCCTCCAGTTAAATCAGAATAGACTTTCCGGTGACATTCCGTTGTCTCTCTTCAACATCACTGCGCTGGGAACTGTGAGCATGGCGTTCAACCAGTTGTCCGGGACGCTACCACCGAATGTGGGCAATACCCTACCGAACCTTATATTTCTTGGCCTAGCCAGTAACAAGCTCGAAGGACCCATTCCCATGTCGCTGGGCAACGCGACATTGCTCGAGGTACTCGACCTGAGTGGTAACAACTTCAGCGGTCGAATCCCAGCGAACCTTGGCAACCTCGTCCATCTCAACCAGCTCTCTCTGGGCAGCAACAGCCTCGTCGCCGAGGACGCCAACGACTGGGAATTCCTCTCCTCCTTGTCGAGCTGCACTGTACTGGAAGACTTGAGCTTGATCGAGAACAAACTCGGCGGCGAGTTGCCTCCCTCCGTAGCAAACCTCTCCACTCAACTGAACAGATTAACACTCGGCGGGAACCGGTTCCATGGAACTTTTCCTCTCGGTATCAGAAGATACACTAACCTCAACACCTTGAGCTTGAACGACAACAACTTCACCGGCACCATTCCTGACTTCCTCGGAGAGCTCGTCAACCTGGAAGCTTTGATCTTGTATAACAACCAGTTCTCCGGCACCATCCCGTCGTCCCTTGGCAAATTAACACGATTGAATGAGCTTCTCCTGGACCACAATTCTTTCCATGGTACGCTTCCGGCTTCGTTGGGGAATTGCCAGAATTTGAACACCTTTGATGTTTCCAGCAATCAACTCAGTGGAGCGGTTCCTAAAGAAGTTCTCAGCATCCGGTCCTTATCAAACTTTATTGACATGTCGAACAATTACTTCACCGGAGAATTGCCGCGGGAGGTCGGCAAGCTCAGCAACATCCCGTATATATCCTTCTCCAGCAACAACCTCTCCGGGAACATTCCTAGCTCGATAGGAGATTGCCAGGTGCTGCAATTTCTCAATCTGAGCAGAAACTTCTTTGATGGAGACATTCCTAGTGAGCTGAAGATCTTGAAAGGACTCAAAAGATTGGATCTTTCATTCAACAATTTGTCCGGTTCAATCCCAGCATTCCTAGGAGACTATCCCGATATGCAGAAACTGGATCTCTCCTTCAATGATCTCAGTGGTGAAGTTCCAGAGTCCGGAAATTTCAAGAACTCCAGCATATTTTCCGTCGTTGGAAACCCCCAAGTCTGCGGGGGTGTTTCCAGTTTGAACTTGCCTTCCTGCTCAAATCACAAATCCAAGAAGGAACTCCCACTTGCGCTTAAGATCTCCCTCCCAATTCTCGCTCTAATACTGCTCGTGTCCTTGCTTGCAACCTTTTACTTCATCAGGAAGGCCAAGAGACAATCTTTAGATTCGAAAGATGACGGATATCCTTTCATTCCAACAAAATTATCGTATCTCGACTTGGCGAAAGCCACCGACGACTTCTCGTCGGCGAATTTGATCGGTGTCGGAAGCTACGGCTCAGTGTACAGAGGAATCATGGGCGACGACGGAGAAATCGTGGCAGTTAAGGTGATCGACATGCAGCAGCACGGTGCTTTCAAGTCCTTCATCGCGGAGATCGAAGCTTTACGGAACATTCGACATCGGAACCTGGTCAAGATCATCAGCACCTGCGTGAGTGTCGACTTCAGAGGCGAGGAGTTCCGAGCTATTCTGCTCGAGTTCATGCCAAATGGAAGCTTGGAGAACTGGCTGCATCCGGAGCCAAATGGGAAGCTTCACACCAAGAAATTAGGTCTGGTGCAGAGGCTGAACATCGCCATCGACGTCGCCGCTGCGCTGAACTATCTCCATGACCACTGCGTGACGCCGATCGTCCACTGCGACCTGAAACCGAGCAACGTCTTGCTCGATGGCAACATGACCGCCCGCGTGGGAGATTTCGGCATCGCGAGATTCATCCCGCAAGCCGCCAAGACCTATCAATCTTCCTCCGTTGCCATTAAAGGCTCCATCGGCTACATGGCTCCAGGTGAGGAAAAGATCACAAGCTCCTCTCTTTTCGATTTGAGTTAATTGATTAATAAGCTTCAACTCAAGAACACATCTCCGTTGTAGAGTACGGAATAGGAGGCCGAGTTTCAACTCAAGCCGATGTCTACAGCTACGGGGTGCTGCTGTTGGAGTTGTTCACAGGGAAGAGGCCTACGGATGACATGTTTAGGGATGGAGGCACTCTGCAAAAGCACGTCAAGGAGAACCTTTCGAAAGGAGTTCAAGTGACCGAGGTTGCAGATCCATCGCTGTTCTCGGAAGGGAGCGAGGACGTCTTGAACTTTGTGGTGGGAAGGCAGGCGAGTGCGAGGATAACGCAATGCCTGGAATCGGTGTTCATGGTCGGGGTGAACTGCACCAAGGAGTCGCCCGGAGAGCGCATCAGGATGGCGAATGTTGTGACTCGGATGGAGACCATCAAGAATATACTGCTTGCCTCAAAGATGTGAAGTCTCAACGTCGTCAACGATCTATATCATTGACTCTTTGATAAATACAATCTTACGTAGGAATGATTCGTGTATAACGTAGTCTAGTCTTCTTTACTCTTATTTTTGTTCTCTCTTTTTACTTCCATTTTCTGAATAGCTTCAGATTGTCAATGAATAATAGGATGTTAATTAGTACCTGAACTTTGTTAGATCCGTTGTCTTTGTTTCGATTTGCTTATAAAGTTGGCTAGGATGCGACGTAATGATGCGAACATCAAATTGTCTCATCTGAGAATTATTGGTCTTTTCTCTTTCATGCTGTCACAGTGTCACCTCACCTGAAACAGGAGATCCTACTCTGTTTCGGGCTTTCGGCTCACCTCCCTCTCTTGAGTGTGAACTGTGGGAGTTTTAATATACTTGCTTCTCACTCTGTCACTCATATAGTACTACCAAATTTGAACTTATCTTTAATCAAAACTGGCCGGGCCGATTACATATAATAATAATAATAATATGGTCCATAACCAATCAGGATTAAATAGAATATACCTAAAACGCCCATGATATAAAAACTGGCATTTGAAAGGCACGTGTTATTTCTTTTAATCATTCATGCAACTGAATACTGCAAATTCTACCAATCTACCATCCAAAGACAGTCAGACACATGGGATTTGGTTCTCCTATGCACAGAAATGTGTGCATCGGAATCCCACAGCAAAAAAATGTAATGCGAACAAATAGAAGGTGACTTAGGCATGAATTAATTGACCAAATTTTCCCTGTTATCCTCACTAATTTTCTCCAGTTCCTTCCGCCCGGCAGATATTAGGCTCTTCACAATGTCGAAGCTAGTAAGTTTAATGCTGTAGACAATTAATTGCCTTCTATCAGCAAAAGAATAATAAACAAACTGCAAAATAAATTGCATCAGATCAGCGCATAACCTGCTGTTTGGCAGACTTTTCAATGCATTGGGCACAAAACCTCGATATAAGCCAACAATGCCATCACGTTCCACGATACCTGAAGTTGCATGGGCAATGTCAATATTAAGTGTTTTATTCAAAAATTCTAACCATTGCAACATAGATGAGAAATCTAGTAAATAATCACTTTGAGCAGTTTATGTAATAGGTTTCAAGATGGTAACAGCATAAGTTTTAAGTTCGACTGCCATACTAGATTTAGAAAAAAGTTTTAGCAGTCTCCCTCGTACAACCTAGATGGCTTCCATGCCTTAGATATGCTTGTTCACAGTTCATCTCCTACTAACAGAAAAGTTCTATTTGAGTTTCCAAGTTTCAACAAACCACTGATAAATAAATAGCATACTTGATAGCATGAATTGGTTTCAAGATTTTCCTATTCCATGTCAGCATGGTTTTTGTCAATGGCCAAAATCTCTGCCTACAAAAGGGACTGAAATTTTCTCCTGTCATTTGCTTACCCCTTAATTTTGAAGGGATCAAGATATGAAATATCAGAATTGAAACATGGCTCAAGAAATAGAGATGATCACAAATGAATCAAGCTAAGTAACTGCAGACAAATTTGTTACCTGGGATGGCATCAAGTATGGTATTGTAAGGTGAACATTTCATTTGCATCTGTCTTCTCACAGTGTCCAGAGGGTAGCACAATACGGTAGCAAGTGTTGCTGAGATCAGAGCAGTTGCAAGGGACGTTGCTGGCCCCTTTTGGTATTTTTCTGGTAGTGACTTTTTCACTCTAACAATTGCATATCAAAGGTTACAGGGGTCAATACGATTATGGTTCATCATGCCTCCATACTTTACAAAAGGAAATGAATGAGTAACCTCACAAGTCAAAAACACAAAAGTTCACGGCAATATATGGTGCTATCCCAATAAGAGAAGGGCCAAGACCACCATAAAATGATGCTAACCCTTCCTCTTTTAGCATGTTAAGAGCAACCTGAAAAATAAGATATTGTGTCACATGTCTGGATAACAAGAAGTAACAAATATAACAAATATTACCTGAGACATCGTCCTAGAACCAGGTTCAACTGCAAGCCTAAGCCTTAGGACATCCAATGGATATGTTACCTAAAGCACCATAAGTTCAAACATTATAATATTACATTGACATATATTTATTAAATGGCAAAATAATAATTGACCAAATCATAATCCATATCATAAGTGCGGTATGTGAACAAGCAACAGCATCACAATTAAACGTACAAGAAAACAAACACATAGTTTCTGTAAGAACTCACTAGTGTGGATGTCATCCCAGCACAAGCCCCTGCAACAAGCCTCCCAACAATAGAAAGTTCACCATCTTTTTTCCTAAAGAGTTTCTAAACCAAGTAAACGAAAATTGCAATGAGATGTCTAAGAGAGAGAACTCTGATTTAACATAACAAAATAATCAACAAATACAGCCAAGAAAGACTGTAGTAACAACATAGTAATTTTCCTTGCCTTGTAAATTTCATAAGAAAAGAGCTGTGCTGCACTATATGGTATTATCCGTATCACCTATAATAGTTCAAGACATAATTAGCACCTGGAAAACAAAGAGCTTTAAATTAGCAGCATGACAAGTAAAAAAGCTTAACACCTGGGGCAAATTCCCTTTCCAATAGCCTTTGATCCCCTCCTCCTTTCCTATCATTGTTATAGCCTAAAAGAAATAAACAATAAGATGAAACATAAGTGGCGATATCTTAATTTACAAGAAATCAGACAAAGAAAGAAATTAGCAGAGAATGTTAACTGGGTCATACAATGACAGAAACATCTTAAAGAACAAATCAAATAAATGAAAGTCAAATTGAAAAGAGAAAATTGATGCTCCAACTCAATAAGAAGCAGCTAACATATCAATAATGTAGATCAGCTACATAAAACCTTTCGCAATATTCAGATTTATCAATACATATAAACTATAATTACTTAAGTTCCATTACATCTGACATGTCTCCTCGTTGTATTTACTAGTTACCACATCTTTGAATCACGAATGTCTACCACATGGTACATGTCAATACAATGACTACTTCACTCACTGAAAAATCAATTATTTGTTATTTATTTTGACCAACTAATTGAAAATTTTTCAGACAAAATAAATATGATATTATACCATATTTTTTATTCTTTTTAAGTTTATTATGGGAAATCATTTTCATATACAAAAATGGGTTCCTTCCGGTTAATATCTCAGTGTGAAGACATTATATTGGTTCTTATCAATTCATTGAACATTTTAAATCCAAATGTTTGCAAGTTATGCATATCTATTGGATTTCATGTCTCATCCGCACTTCGGCCTCTTCTATTTTAGTCAATGGTTCCCCCGGTGCGTCCTTCAATCATAGACGGGGTTTCCGACAAGTAACCCGTTATCACCCCTTATCTTCAATTTGGTTGCTGACACTCTTTCAAGATTAATTTCTGCCGCCACCCGTCGGGGTATTTTCCATGGTGTTCTGCATGATATTACCCCGGATGGCATCTCACATGTGCTTTATGCCGATGATCTGATTATGTTCTCTAAGGCTTCTACTCAATGTTTCACTCGGATCGACGTCTCTTCAAATGCTTTGAATTAGTAACTGGGCTTACAATCAACACCAATAAGACCAAAGTTATACATTTAGGGGGTAACGGACAGACTGCTAGCTTATTAGCAAATATCCTTGGTGGCTTGGGTGCGAATTTTCCGATAAAATATTTGGGACTTCCGCTCAGAGGGGGCAAACTCAAAAAGGAAGACCGGGTCTCGTTGATTGCAAAACATGATTCCCTCCTTGGGTCTTGGCATGGCCTTAACCTCTCTAGAGCTGGCAAGTTAACTCTCATCAACACTTTGACTAGCCAGGCTTCCTAATGTTCTCTATTTTCAATGCTCCCTGCTGGGTCATCAAAAAAATTGATCAACGAAGGAGAAGTTTTTTTCCGGTGCGGGCCTGTGGATTCTGATTGCAAGGGTAAATGTTTAGTTAGCTTGGACACCCTCCTTGCTGACTTCAATGATGTAGGGATTGCGATTCTCGATATCAAATTACACAACAATACTCGGATTGGATCTTGGTTGTGGAAGCTCCGGAAGAATCAAGACCTTCTTTGGTCTATTTTGACTAAACATCTATATCCTCTTACTTTTGGCTCTGGCTCGGCTGACAGAATTTCTCCATCTCATATTTGGAAAGGCATCCTCACTATAAATTAAGTTTTCAGGCTTTCCTCTTCCCTTGTGGTGGGTAACGGTCGTCAAGTCAAGTTTTGGATCAACACTTGGGTGGGCAACTCGCCTCTTCGCATGCAATTCCCTACTCTGTTTGCTCTATCCTCTGCCCCTAATGCTAAAATTGCTTATCTCAAAGATTTTGATGCTTTGGGCAATCCCATAGGTTGGAATATTCAGTTTATCAACTACATCCCCATCATTGAGGTCATCAATTTACTGGATTACGTGAATACCTTTCTCAACCGCACTGAGGAGGACGACATCATTTGGAAATGGAATAACCACGGTGACTTCTCTACTAAATCTTTCTACAATCTATTAAATTTCCGAGGGAATCTGCTTGTCCTCAAAATATATCTTTGATGAACTGGTTCAGTTTCAACAACAAACTCAATACCAAAGATCGTTTGATCTCTAAAGACCTTCAATTAGACCCGACTTGTGTACTTTGTGGTATGACTCAGGAATCTCACTCTCACCTTTTTGGCACTTGTAACTATTCTCTTGTTGGTTGGCAGGAGATGCTGCGCTTTTCTGGCCTCCAACCATTTCAGATGGATTACTCTCCTTGGAATGAAAATTATCATGATGGCAAAACTTTAAGCTTGATCAAATTCCGTGCTCTCATGTTTTGGAGATGGAAAGTTTGGTTGGAAAGAAACTCGATGCTTTCAAGAAGGCTCTCACCATCCCATTGAAATGGCAATTGAATGTGCAATTCTTTTTGGTCTCACACGCGATCCAGGATGATTGTGCTTTGTTCTTGTATTTTTGCTTTTTGACTTGTTCTGTTACCCAAGTTTGCTGAGTAACATCTTTATTTTTTCCTTTGTATTTGCTCCCTTTCCCTCCCCCCACTTGTATTTTTCAACTCTCCTGATGAATACAAGTTGCTTCTTTTCAAAAAGTTATGCATATCTATTATTTCCTGGACAAAGACATATGACTCTGTCTTCACGTTTTCCTCTGTTAGTCAGTCAATTGTTGGAACCAGAACATCATACATTTGTCAGTCATGTCATCCACAAACATATGAAAGACATAATATTAGTGACCAAAGGCGTCTACAATAAAAATAATAAACTTGAAAGAAATGTGTCTTGTATGGTTAAGGCCATAAATCATCAACTGGCAATATGAACATATATTGTGGTTCATCATCAAGCTCATTTGACCTGTTGCTCAAATGTCTGGAATTGATTTTTAAATGTATATGAAAGGGATATGATTGGTTCCAATATAATATGCCCATAGCAAAACATTCATGTAGACTAACTAGTAAGACTTACATTATTTCCAATTAGATGTCAGCGAAAAAAATGTTTGCCCTCCTATCTGATCAGTTCCACCCATATTCTTGTAGGTTGAATGGTTCTTACCAAATAAAACTAGCTTGACCGCTTATTTTCTAAAACAATCATAATCCAAGAAATAGATAACGTAGTAGACTTTAAATTTACAAGTTCTACTTTAAAGGAAAGTCTTACCACTGTGTTTACCTCACTTTAGATCTCATTCACTAAAATAGTTTAACGTGAAAATCTTGATCCAAGACTTTGAACTTCTTTTTACGAGCACAAGTATAATCAGTAGAATGGAACTGTGTAATCTAAACATTTTCGACTACCCAATTGTTGAAAAGTATATCTTATTAGGGTTTTGTCTAGCAGAAAAATCCATGAGAAATATAACTTGATTGAAAAATTGAAATAATCTCATTGCACTCAATGAGCTGGTTGAACATGAAAGGAGTAATGACGAGAGTGTTTACATCGATGAAACTAATTGCCTTCCTTGTGGTCCCTTCAGCAGCTCGCAATCCGTGAGTCTGGAAGAAAGTAGGTATCGGTATCAAAAATATTATTGCTGAGTGAATACGGACAAAAAATATAAAGAAATCTTCGGAGATAAAATAATTTCCTCCTAGCCAAAAATAACATCAAAAGTTCAATAGAATTACAGCAGAGACAATCGGTTGTTTTACAATGGGGAAAACAGTAAGCGTGTTTCTCTTCAGAAAAAGGTTAGGGCAGACGAAAATTATTTCACTGAATAAAAATGGAACGAAGGCGCTGATCCTACCTGCATTAGCAGCTTGATGCGATCGAGGGGCGCGGTGACTGTCTTGGCGGCGGCACCGGACATGGCTCCGGCCGCGAAGAGCGCCGCCCCATCGGGCACCAGCGCTAGCAGCGCCAGCGGATGCCGCAGCAGCTGCTCGGTTGACGGGAACGCCACCCTCTCCCTGGCGTCCACCTTCTCCTTCTCCCCCTTTCTCACTGCCGACACGGCGCCGCCGTCCCCGCCGGTGGACACGGACGCGAATGCGGCACGAGGAGGGAAACTTCTCGAGGCATCCCGGAGGGACGGGATGCGACGCCAGACCACCACGGCCTCCTCCTCTTCCCTCGTCATCGATTTCGCTTTCGCCCTCTTCGCAACAGAGTAGGAGGCGATAAGAGAATTGGAAAATCGACGGACTTTTTAATCCCAATTTATGGGCTCTTTTATGTTACTATTTTACTATGTTATTATATAATTTATTTAGTAACTTGAATCTTTGACGTGTACGCTTACCGCTTCCTTTTATTCTACACTGCTACATTCAGTTACGTCATTATTTATTCCACAGTTCTTTACCTATCACATTATTGGATGAAATGTTCAGAGCTGATGTGGGAGCCGCTTGTGATGCCTGTCCCTTCCTCCCACGATGAGATAGGTAGTTCACGGGTGGTGTTTCCGTTCCGTTAGAGCAGTCAAAGAATATATTTAGGAAAAAAAAGAAGTCAAAGAATATATATTAAAAAATAAGGTTTATTCCGGGTACATGTTAATATTCACTGTTGCAAAAAAAATATACCAAAAAATTATATATTTAAGTTTGTAACGTTTTTAAGCGGTTAACTCTAAAAAGAAAATTAATGAATTTAATCTAAATTATAGTAAAATTAATAAATCTAACTTAATTTTTAATTTGTATCAAATCTAACCTAAGTCACCACCAATTATATTTCATCGTGACGTTGCATCCTAATTATTTTTACCAAATAAAAGACAATATATTAAAAATTGGTAGAGGCCAACATCAAAAGATCATAAGAAATGATAGCCTCCAAGTCCGGAGGGCGAATAGATGACTAGATCAAACAGTCTTTGCATATTCTAGCTCGATTTGCTATCCAATAAGAAGCTTGGTTTCCTTCGCGATAACAAAATTTAAACGCGAGACAATTACAACGATACTTCAAAAGATTAATATCAGATACAATACTACGAATGCTCTAGGGAATGGCGGAACCATCATTCAGAGATGAAATCAGCGTTCGAGAGTCAGATTCGATTCGGAAGACAACAAATTGAGA
Organism: Canna indica; assembly: GCA_034359265.1. NCBI lineage: Eukaryota > Viridiplantae > Streptophyta > Magnoliopsida > Zingiberales > Cannaceae > Canna > Canna indica. The sequence continues at coordinate 72,907,875 of CP136896.1, forward strand.
TTGGCCACGAATAGAAAGACCTTCCTTGACTGACATAGCTTCCCGTGTCAAAATCGAGTCCCCCGAAGCAGCTAAGATGGCTACACCCAAGCAAGCTCCATCATGCGAGTGAACCACAAGTTCAATGCCACATGCGCCAATAGCCCACGAGGCATCACAGCTTAATTTCAAAATACCCACTGTCGGCTCAGTCCAAACCACAGGCCTTAGAATACACTGATCCGACCCCTCAGACTCAATGTTAGCAAAATACCTTGAGGTAAAAACTAAGGTTTGACTCATCAGGGTAGTTGCGGTAGGCTGCTTAACGTCGTGCAGCAATAGGTTTCGGGCGTACCAAATAAACCAGCAATAGTTGGCGATAACAACATGGGCAAAAGGAGAATGGCGAGGAGAAGAGGAAGAGCTCAACCAAATACCCTTAACCCAGGTTGAGCGAGAGAAATCTAAAATAAGCCTATGAACTAGGAGGTCCTATAGTGAAGAAGTGAAAATACATAAGAAAAAAATGTGATCAAAAGTCTCCTCGAATGATCCACAAAAAGGGCATAACTTGGTTGGAGAAAGACCAAGGAAATGTAGGCGAGTGCGAAGAGGGAGCCTAAGATGCAAAAGCTTCCAACAAAATGTTTTGACCTTAGGTGTGGAACAAATCCTCTAGAGGAGGGGCTAAAGAGAACCATGGCTAACTACAAGTTGGTCATTGGTACGCATAAATCTATAGGCTGAGCGAGTGGTAACGTTATTGCCCTCCGTCCCCTTCCAAACGTAAACATCCTCACCGGGGGATACATGTAAATAAAGCCTCGAGATGGACCGAGCCAGTAGCGGACCGAAAGCATTACAACAACGCTCCAAATTCCATGGAAACCGAATCGAAGCAAGACAACAAGTTAATATCACAAAAAATAGGCTTCCTGCTAATAGAAGGTCCAAAGCCCAGATGTCCAGCATAGTAGAAGAATTACAACCATAGTTAATAATCTTTAAACAACCAAGCAATAATTCAGAGAAAACAAGTCTTAAAAGCCTCCAGGTCCAAGAGCAATTACGGTCAACAAAAGCATCGAGTCTTAAGTTTGAATATTTGACCGAAACTAAGTCAAGCCAAGGGGAGGGACTTTTGTTCAAGTAGCTAAGGACTCTCTTAGCTTGAAGAGACATTATTTTCTCTTGGAAAGAGTGGATACCCAGACCACCAAGCGATTTATGGAGGGTGACCGTATCCCATCCAAAGAGGTGGATACCCTTGTTTCCCTGGTTACCCGACCATAGGAATCACTTAGAAATGCGCTCAATTTTATCTGAAGCAGTAGAGGAGACCCAAGTTACACCAAGTGAATGTAACGGGATCGAATTTAACACAAAATTTATTAGGACGATACGACTAGCCTAGGATAAGTAGTTAGATTGCCAAGAGCCAAGTTTAGTTGAAATGGCATCAAGCACATAATTTACACAGTGTGAAGGAGGCCGCCGAGGAGCTATCATAGCTCCAAGGTATTTGACGGGAAAGTTCTCGACCTTCATATTAAGGGCTTGGCTAATTGTAGAGATACTAGCCCGACATATAGACCTAGGAAAAAAGATCTCAGATTTACTAAGGTTAATCGATAAGTCAGAAGCTAAAAATTAAAAAACAAGTTAGATTAAAAATTAACCTTTAAACAACGTTGCATTCCAGTTAGCAACAAATATATTAACTTTTAATACTTATATATACAAGTCAAAAGTTAAAAATTAAAAAACACACAAAATTCTAATCCGACATTCATCACCATCTGAACTCTCCTACTACTCAATAATATGACTTGACAACCTGCTATAGTTGCCGACTGGGATGTCACATCATATTGTCAAGTCATATTAGTAAGCATGTAATAGGAGAATTCGGGTGGGGATGAATGTTGAATTAGAATTTTATTTTATTTTATTTTTAATTTTCGATAGCTAAGTTGTGTATATGAGTATTAAAAATTAATATATTAGTTAATGATTAGGATACTATGTTAGCAACTAACGGTTTCATTGGATTATATTAGTTAATTTCATCTTAATATAGATTAGATTAATTAATTTTCAGTTATGTAAACTTATCTGAACTGCCATATAAATATATTCTTAGAAGCATATTGTCGATGCAGGCGATATGCAACTCTACTCGTCCTTCTCCACCTCTAAATTGTCCCCCATATCGAGCTCCTCTTCCTCTACCACTTTCTCCTCTGACAAGAGTCTGCTCCTCACCCCATGGACAATGTCTCCTCCTCGTCTTCCTCCTCAGTGGAATGGCCTTCTTCGGTATCGCCATCTGCTCTCCCTTTGCAGCGTATCTCGACGGGCAGATGCTGAAAGAGGCGAGCAAATGGAGGACGACGATGACGACTGGTATGCCCATCCTTGCGCCGTGTTTTTATCCTCTTGTTGTCGCAGAAGAGTACAATTAAGTAAGCACTACTTATTTGGATCTCATCATCCTACTTATTACTGCAGGAAGCGGCGATCGCTGCTGGTGGAACGATACCAAGACGGCACTGCTAAGAGGTTCTTTTCGTTACCAAACCCTATCCATTAATTCTTTCCTGATTCGAAGCTTCTCATAAAGGGTTTATGCAAATAAATTAATCTAAGTTCCTTCTCTCTCTTTCCATCATTCCATTTGGCCCTTTTGAGCAAAACTACTTATTTAATTTGTTTTTAAGAAAAATATTTTGCTCATATCAATATTCTGCATGAGACACTGATTTGAGAGATTTTCTTTCCTTTCTCTGCTCCACTTTGATAGGTTCGCTCTTGTTATATATTTTATAAAGACACAATTTGACTAGAAATAGTAATTTGTATGAACATAGATTTTGTTGACTCACCTCAAAACTCCAGAACTAGCGCTACTTATACTCAATTCACATACTATATACTGGACTCAGTTACTTAATAATGTCCAGACTGTGAATTCGACAGGTATTTTTTGGATGATAGCTCACAACTGCTAACTTCTTCGGATGAGTACACATCCTTGACCGGTGGCGTGCAGGAACAAGAAAAATTCTCAGAGTTTTCTTTGATACCAAGCACTTTAAAGGATTTTATACTTCCAGCAGGGTTTCCAGGCAAGTACAGGATGATGCTATTTACTTGATCATGGTAATTTTCAGGTCTCTTACTTTCTTTAATTTTTTTAATCTCTCTATTACTTTCACATAAAGTTAATAATCCTTTACTTTGTTTGATTCATGACATGCAATCAGATATTAGCTTTTATATTTTGCCTTGCTATGAAATCCTTGGCTTTGGTATTGGCTCTACCCCACTGGAAATCACTTCATGGGTTATACCTGTTTCATAATGCAAGAAAATGCTATACACCTATCCAACAGTTACATTGTTGTGAACTCATGATACATCGTATTAGAGTAAGAGGTGATATTTGACAATGTTCTGGCTATCTACAAGGCATTTGCAAGAACAAAAATTTAACGTTGACTTTAACCATCATGGAAATCATTAAACTGGATAATTATTACAATCAAATCTTAAGAAGAATATTGTTGCCCATCTAATTCTAAATGGCAAATTTTGTCCCTAAGCATATGAGGGCTCTGCATTCTTCTTTTTTAGTTTGGGGAAAATCTTGCATTCATTTCATACTGACTGAAATGGTGCTCAATATTCTTTCTTAGCTACATGGCTTAATGTATCTTGAATAGTTTATTTTATTATCTTTATTATTATTTTAATGTGAGCTCATCATGAAATTGGTATTGCAAAAAGGTGGTTCAAAGGGGTTCCTCTGGATGTACTACTTATAATATCTTTTTAATGTTTTATTTATCAATGTTTTATGAGTTAATATCTCTTTAGCAATTCAAATAAGTGCTATAATGAGATAATGAGCTATAGCAAACAGTAGTAATGTGTAATATTTGTGGCAACATTGTAATTCCTGTCATCAATTTTAGCATATGATCGCCACCAAGTAACCACTGTACAGTGTAACCTATCAATATCATACTTCATTTTCTTGTCTTTTTATTCTCTGCGGTGATCCATGTGTATATTTCCCTTTATGCCTATTAATAATTAAATCGTGATCTAATTCTTTTCTGGATAATCCTTCAGGATCAGTCTCAGATGACTATCTGGATTACATGCTATTGCAATTTCCTACTAATATAACAGGATGGATTTGTCACACATTGGTTACTTCAAGTTTGCTGAAGGTTTTTAATTTCTATCACATACAAGTTTGATCCTATAAGTTAATTTGTAGTTGCCAAAACTTTTATGTTTCATAGTTTTTCTGACCATTGGCAATTGAAGACTATACTAACGTTCCATATCCAATAAATACCAAGTTCTATCAACATTGTAATTGACCAGCATGTTATGTTGGTCTTTCAAACTATATTTAACATGTTCATGGAAGAGGGCTTTAGGAAAGTAAATTGTTAAATACTAGGAAAACTCCATTATGATACTTTTACTGCATTGGAAATTTAGTAATTTTCTATGTTAAAAAAAGGGATATTTAATGCATAGGCAAGATATATTATATAATCATACAACTAAAACTTATTTCATTAGTCCACAAATATAATCATACTCACATCCAATTCAGATAACGTTGTCTATAACTTCTTTCAGGCTGTTGGTTTAGGCTCATTTTCAGGAACTAGTTCTGCTGCTGCTTCTGCTGCTGCAATAAGGTAATCTCTAGTCTTGTTTCAGTTTCTTCTTCCTTTCATCAACTTTTAATCAGTGATTTTGTATCTGTTTTCCAACATTTTGACAAAGTTGATGTGGTCTCATATAGATTAGCCTAAATGTAGAGACTGTCCAGATTACTGATGGAAGATTTGAACTTATAGCCCACTTATTAAATTAATGATTAACTTGATAGCTCCTACAGTAATCATGTGATTCATATGTGGTTAAACTTACTTTTTCATGCCTTTTTTACCTGACTTGAGCTTGTTGAATGAATTCAAGAGTAAATGCAAGCCAAGAATATAATAGAACAGGTGGAATCATAGCACACAGACAATGATAGATGGGGAAACATATACAAATAGGTACCATGTAGTACATTCCTTATTCCCTTGAATCTTTTTGTACTTAGTTGTTCCTGTATGTGTGAGACCAATAGGATATGAGAAAAGACTGAACCCTCTTATGCGACACAATAACTCTGAGTCACATTCTTGTTTGTTTGACTCTGGCCCTTTGTTAGCTTCTTTCAGCTCCAAATCCCCTTTATCTTAACGTTAACAATTATCATATGGTGATACCTTATGCTTGTAGTGTTTGCTTCAGATCAAAAGAACTTACGGGGATCCATTGGGCTTTATCTCATAATATTTGCTTCTCTCTCATGTGAGCTCAGCTGAACATTATTATTGTTACTAAATTTTGGAGCTATGATTGTTCATCCCAGTAACTTTGTGTTATTTGATTGTGAAAATACCTTCTACCACTTGAGTTTGTGACATGCATTATTGGTTTATACTGGATTTCATGTTTGTTTAAATTACAGTGGCCTATTTGATTAGATGTACCATATATTATTCAGTATTACCTTGGTGATGACTTGAATGGAGTAAGTCTATTTAATGAAGATAATTAAACCAGTCCATTTAGTTCGTGTATTTCTTCACTGGTGTCTGGAGGTTGCTTCTTTACTGCTGCTAGTTCATAAATTTCAACTGAGATAATTCTTTGCCAGTTTATTCTACTTTAATGAGTTGACCCTAATCTTTCTCAGATGGGTATCAAAAGATGGTCTAGGAGCTATTGGACGCCTATTTGTTGGTACAAAAGAAACTAGGATAAACTTGCAAATACAGTTATCTATACTCAACTACTATTGCTTATTTTCAGGTGGGCGCTTGGGGAATCTTTTCGATGATGATCCAAAACGGTGGCGGATGTATGCAGATTTCATTGGAAGTGCTGGAAGGTATCTGCAGCAATTTCTCCAAAAAAATGATAGTCTGGTCATTTAAGTATTAACTGTATGAACACTAATTCATTGATCATTGACCATGCAGTGTCTTTGAGCTAAGCACACAACTATATCCAGCATATTTTCTCCCACTTGCAGCTGTGGGAAATCTTGCTAAGGTATTATAGAAAGAGTAAATATACTCTTTTTTTCACCAATTACCTGCCCTTTGTGATCTTCTACATGCACATCCAAACATCTAGTTTACTGGAAAATTGCTTTGATCCTTTACTAGTTCTGAAACAGATAGAAATACCATCAAGATACTGCAAATATCCATATTAGACGACCAAAGGGTTCTAGAAGATCATTCCTGTACAAGTCAATATTAAGATGCATTTTAGAATTGGCAGATTCAGAATTTCAGATATTTGCTGTAACCAGTTTCCATATCACGGTTTGTCTGAAACTGAACCAATTTCTTTCACTCCATCCAAACCCAACTCTGTTGACCTGGATATTTGCCAAATGTAGTATGTATGTCAAGATAGTTTACACATTGAAGCAATCATTATTTATTGTCAACTTGGGTAAGACATGGCAAACATATCCTTATGTTGACCTTGTTTTTTTATCAGTCTAGGCCGGCCAGACAAAATCTTGCCACACCCATGGGGGTGTAAATATTATCTGCGTCTTTTAGGCTAATATGTTATTACATAGACTAATTGAATGGTCTCTAGAAGAATTCTTATGCTTGATGTCATGCTAGGTTTTTTCAAACTCAACCTTAGACTTCTATTAAAAAATAGTAAGTTCTAATTTGATGAGAAGTTATTATAACTACTAATATGAAAGCTTCTAAGAATCTTGTCAACTGTACAGATCAAATAACATGGTTTCTGACTTGTAATTCATCAACATGTTGCAAACTGGAACGCCTATTCTTGTTATTGAAAGAATTGATTTGTTCTCTTGATCAGGCTATAGCAAGAGGACTGAAAGATCCATCATTTCGTGTGATCCAAAACCATTTTGCTCTCTCTGCTAATCTTGGAGAGGTTGCAGCTAAGGTACTCTATATTATTGACCAGAAATAATAAAAGAGAATGTTAGCATTTCCTTTTCTATGCTTAAAAAAGTTTTATCCTATTATTGTGCATGGCTTTTACAAGTATCATGAAA